>CM073550.1:6250000-7500000 GCA_037074615.1 Leucaena leucocephala
TGATAATCTGGTTTCACTTTGAACAAATTAATAGCGTGTACTGCCATGGAGAAGGCTTCCCACCAGTAATGAGTAGACATTTTTGCTTGAGCAAGCATGCTCAACCGTGTTTCCACTATATGGGGATGTTTGCGTTCAACTCGCCCGTTCTGTGCTGAAGTATGGGGACAGGGCTGTCTAACAATAGTCCCAGACTCATTTAGAAGCTTAGTAAACGATCGATACTCACCCCTCAATCACTCTGCAGAACTTTGATCCTTTTGTTAAACTGATTTTCCACCATTGTTTTAAAATGTGGAAATACACCAAGTGCCTCGGGCTTATTATGGAGAGGATAAATCCAACTAAAACGACTGAAATCGTGGACAAAACAGATGTAATATCTATAGCCATTTAACTACTTAACAGGTGCAGGACCCCAGAGATCCGTGTGTATAGGATCCAGTGGAGCAGTTGCTCTAGAAACAGATTTCTTAAAAGGTAAAGAATGAAATTTACCAAACTGACAAGCATTGCAGAAATTGAACCTTTCATTAGATGAAACAGAGATATTACAATCAGGTAGAACACGCTTCCCAGTGTTACAAGAAGAATGGCCAAGTTTTCTGTGCCAAATATCTAAAACACAGACTAACGCAACTTGTTCAGAATTATTAGGAGTTTGAAAAAGAGGAACTCGATCCATCTTGTACAGCCCATTAGACTTTCTCCCTGTGAGTAGAACCCTGCGATTTTCCTTGTCCTTCACAAAGCATTGTTTAGAATCAAATTCAACAGTCACGTTATTCTCATCTGTTAGTTCTGTAACACTAACAAGGTTTTGCTTCATCTCAGGCACAACCAGAATACGATTCATACTCAGATTAGACAAAGTAGCAGAAGCAGAGCGTTGAACATGCAATTTATAACCATTACCCACTGAAAGTTTACCTGATTCAGAGGTGCCTGCATCATCTTGATGAGTGACGTGGTTAGTCGCATCATTATCCACGTACTAGTCAGGATCATCAACAATCTCAGTGGTAACATAGGCAGACGAATAATTTGAATTTCCAGAATTACGTGGGTGCGAATCTTCATTGCCAGTGTACGAACGGTCATCGATAGAAGCACTATATGGCAGTATGACCATATCAATAACAGACTTGACACTGTCGCTTGGATCTGTTCAAACGCCCGCGACCTCGTCCTCCTTGTTGTGAACGTTGACCAGTACTGCGTCCTGAAGGTCTATTAGAAGACTGACCAGAAGAAGAGCCAGAGCCATTAGACTTAATAGCAGTCCTCTGTAGATCATAGTTGTTCATTATTTGAATAATAAGAATGAAGATCATATAGCTCTCAAGGTTCAGAATCTCCATCTTTTACTACGGCAAAAAATTGCCAGTTTAGTCATCATGGACTGAATATAACTTCCCCTATTTTGC
The DNA here is from genome assembly GCA_037074615.1 of Leucaena leucocephala. Classification (NCBI taxonomy): domain Eukaryota; kingdom Viridiplantae; phylum Streptophyta; class Magnoliopsida; order Fabales; family Fabaceae; genus Leucaena; species Leucaena leucocephala. The sequence continues at coordinate 6,251,428 of CM073550.1, forward strand.
ACTGGAAGCCTCCTTCATTGAGTGATCTTCCAGTTAGTACAGACAGAATTTGATAAATAAACTTTACTATTCATAATTTATAAATAATAATATAGCTTGTTTGAATATTTATATTTTCTGTAGATAATGGCTACAATATTTTTTTTTGAAAATTAAATTCTCTGGTCTCTATATATATATATATATATATATATATATATATATAAGATTGTGTTGGGAAGTATAGTGAAATTTCTATCTTGTAGTCATGCTTCCTATGCTTTAATAGCTAAAGCATTATTTGTTCTTTTGAAAGAAATTCAAATATGTATCTTTTCATTTGAATTTACTATGTGTCATGTTTGTGTTTGATCCTAGAATTCTTATATATAGAAGTAATTAACTCTTGTATAATATGTTTAAAAGATTAACATGCTTTTGATTTTTTTTTTTTTTTGGATTCTTAAATCTGCAAATCAAATTATTCACCGAGTTACTTATATAACATTACGACATGAGATGATGATGAGTTTAATAAGATGAAAATCAATTGTTTTCTATGATCTCATTTTTGCTATTACATGTACAAATTAAACTACTCCTTTGATTTGTTTTTCTTTGATGTAATGAAGAATCTTTTGATTGAGAAAATGAAACTGAAAGCCATGTGTTCCTTTTTTTTTTGTGGCATAAATAATTTTTTCCTACTGTCATTACTCTCCACGTGTCTGGATTTGGTCGAATAAGCACTACATGCTTAGATCAAATATGACATCATGAGCTCCCTCCTGTGGTCAAAATTTAACGTGAATAGTTTAGATTTAAATTACTCTATAATTCTTTAATATAAGGTCTAATTAATTTTTTAGATAAATTAAAAAAATAAAATAAAATATTTAATTATGATTAAATTCAATCTCTTAAAGATAAATTTATATTATATATTTATTAATATATTTAAATTAGTCAACTAACTTTTGTATTAGTTATAATTAACTAATTTATTTTATCTCTTTAATTTATTTAAAAAAAATTAGGTCTTATATTAAGAAACGAAAGTAATAGTTTTTTATTCTATTTTCTGTGTTATATATATATATATATATGTATATATATATATATGCGCACTTATACAGTATCAATCATCAACCAGTATTTAAATTTTTTTTAATCCTATTACAATATATTAAAATAATTGACTAATATATGTTTAAGATTTGTGACTAGAATAAAAATAATTAAAAATATTAAATTTGTTATAAAATTCAAGTAGTTTCTAATATTATCACTATTAATTACCTTAAATTTTAACATTATATTAATTTTTATTCTCTTTTATTACCCTTATTAAATATAGGTATGTATGGAAAGAAAATATTTAAATGGTGCTTGAAACAAGTAAATACGTTATAAAAAAGACAAAAAGAAATTATAGTTAGTGTCTTAAGGAGCAGATAGAGTAGTATCTAAATTGTTTATTGAAATAATGTTTCTCTACAAATGTTAACACTGTTATAACTAACACACCGTTTGCCTAATAGACAGTTGAGTTGACTGCTAACTCTTATAAAAGAAAAATAAGGTTTACAGCATTTTTGCTCTTAACGTATTTATAAAAAAAACCAACTGTCACACTATATTTTAATAATATGGAATAAAAATCAGTTTCACATGTACTCTAAATCTAAGCAAGTTAATTTTAATCCTAATAATACATATTAAAAGATAATTAATTACTCACCACATGCTCAGATTTGGTTGGATGAGAGGGGCTCATATTAAGATGACATCATGTGCTCATTCTCGAAATGAAAATGACCTATAATTAATGTGAACCGTTCAAGTTAATTTAAAGTGTTTTTATTCTATTTTATAAGTTAAAACTAATTTTTAAAAACAAGTAGCAAACATATTTATAATATAACTTTTATTTTACATTTTGTAGTTATCAAAAGTACTAAAACATTAAAAAAAATTAAAATACAATTTGGATTGTTTAATTTTAATTTTAAATAATACAAATTGAAAAATAAATACTCTTTCAATTTTAAAAATAGGAGTTTGTTAAATGTTGACTTTGATCATAAATAATAAGATTTATATGAATTTTATTTCTTAAATTTATTATTTTTTAAAATAATTGACCTAATTTATAAATTTTTATATAATATAATATTATACATGAATATTTTAAAGAGATCATATTATATTTATTATAATTAATTAATTTATATATATTTTTTAATTTATTTAAATTAGTTAGATAATTCTTATATTAAATATAAAAAATAATTAATAAAATTATTTTAAAAAATAAGGTGAAATCCAAATTCCACTAATCACCATCAATGCATGAGGACGGGAGAGGTACATGAGGTATAAATCCACTAAAGGAAATGAAAACAACTCACAAGAATCATAGTTATTAACTTATTATGCTCAAATTGAAAAGTCATATTTGCCCCTAGGTGTAGGGAGGAAGATAAGGCAGATGTGAGGGCAGAAAGAGTAATTTCACAATAAGTCATGAAAATCCAAAGTTGGAAAGTGGAGGCGTGGGCATATAATAATAAGTGGCTATAATGAAATAAAATGAATAATAATGGAGAGTGAGATCTTTGTCTGCACATATTCAAGGGTGCATAAGGGGTCAGCTTTTGATGGGTACAGTTGGCTTGGATTTGATGTTTTTGGTCCCCCAATTATCTCTTCACGAAATTTTGCTTTCAAAGAATATTTTTTAAGATTATGAATTATACAAAAACTGAAAAATAAATTAGTATGGTATATACTGACAAAAACTATGACTTACTAAAAATTTTATATTTTATCTTGATGATTTTTTTATGAATTTTAAAAAATTTACTATTATATCTCTTCTGTAAAATCATATAATTGGTCTCAGTTCTCAGATCATGATGATAAATTACATAAGAATTATTATTGACTTTATCTAATTTAAAATAACTATATTTTTATAAATAATAATAATTATTATTATTTTTTATCTTTGATCACTAAATTTTAAATACATACATATGGAACTTTAGATACCAGTTTTTATATTTAGAAATAAAATTTAAATTCATAATGTGAAATAATTATACTAAATATTTTAAAATTTATCTAAAATATTTTAAGAATAAAATTTATACTCTGAAAATAAACTACAGTTCCTTTATATAAAAATCTTCGGCTTAAAACTATTGTCGAGAGAAAAAATCTTAAAAAATAGGAAAAAATATTAAACTTAACATATTGCTTCATTATATATGAAATAAATAACTAAATTTATTAAAATCAAGTTTTATAAATAATAAGATTTATTTGCATCACAGCTTCATTATGTTTTTCTCCAAGTCTTATATAAATTTCATAATAGATATATATGAAATATCAATTAACTTTTTTTACAAATAACAGGTGTATATCCTCTTATAAAAAATATTTTTGTTTGAGGTACCGGCACTTTTTTTTAAAATATATTTAAATATTTATTTAGAATATTATGAGAAACAACCTAACCCTTTGATATTATCAATTAACTTCTAAATTTTACCACTTATTATAAATTTTATATTTTATGTTGATATATGGACCCTTGTGTGGCACACAAATTTTAGAAAACGAGTCATACGTGAATTTTATTTTCAACTAACAAAAAAATTTATTATTTTACTAATTATTAACAACTTGTTATAAGCTTTTTCATCGCGTCGAACGTAAAAGTTGCTATTCATGAATATTTTTAATTCTACCATTTAGAGTATGATTAGATAAAAGTTTAGAAACGGGGTTACAAAAAAAAAAAAGATTTTTAAACAATTTTTATAAAAGGATTTTTGGGAAAGAGTTTCTAGAAAAAGAAGTGATTTTGAATAAATGGGTGTTTTGATAGTTATTATCAAAAGGACTTTTGTAATTAGAAAATTATAAAAAATGATATGATTTTATTAAAAATATGAGAGAAGAAAGAAAAGAGAGGGTGGACAAGAGAGAAGAGATAGTATGGAGAAGAAAGAAAAGTGAAGAGAGATGGTGGAGTCGTGGAGAAGAGTAAGGAGAGATAGTATAAGAAAAAATAAGGATAAAATAGTAATTGGGTAGTCCATAAACTCTTTTACTGTTCTAAAAATTAGTCTCAGTAGCTTATCCAAAACTTTAATTTTAAACTATGGTTTGATCCAAAATCTCTTTTAGACAAATATAGTTATTTATTTTAAAATTTTTTTAAATTAAAATTTAGGCTAAAAACCATTTTAAAACCTTCATTTGATGTTTCCCAAAGTACTTACTATAGATTCTATATTCTATAGGTAGATATGTCCTCATAAGTAGCACAAAATTTAAAAAATGAGATATTAATAATTTATGAATATTATAATTTATTATAAATTTACATTGATTATATGGATATTAATTACTATCTAAATTCAAATAATTATCTTTAAAGTGGGCATGAGAGGAAGAAGTTTTGATGGTTGCCAAGCTGGAATCTCTTGTTGAGTGGTGTGAGGGTAGGCAGATATGACCCACCTTCCACCTCCACCATCTCCACCTTCAACGGTAATCAATCTCTGCCTCTAAATTCACTACTTTATGTCACTCTCAACCATTTCTATACTCTTTCATCACTCACTCCAATTTGTTTCTCATGCTTGTTTCTTGTTACTTCATATCTCACTCATCTTGTAACAAACACGCCACCACTAACTCAACATCCACACTCATTCATGCCATATATCATTTCCATTTAGGTTTCAAATTTAAACTTGAACTCAGATATGTTTGTATGTGTTGTTAGCTTTCTCCTGAGTTAATATAAGAGAACCGATGGTGGTTAGTGATGGATTGGGTACTAAGGATTCTATATCATTTAAACAAAATCTTAGATGAGTTTATTGGGCAAAAAATCGTTATACTCTATACTATTCTAAATATAAGAGCTAATAAAAGGATTTATTTTTAGTAATGAATCTCAATATACTTTTGTCTTTTAAATTTATAATTTTTTTTAAATTTTTTTTATTAATTATATATATTAAATATATTTTTCATTAAGGTAGTAATTTTGAATGAATTGATTAAAATAGATACTTCAAAAAAACTAACACATAATTTTTTTATAAATAATTAATTTAAATAATTTTTTAAATTTTTATAAATTAATTTTCTAACTCCTGGCAGAACCGGAAGGAGCAAGAGCTTTCTTTCAATTGGGGCTTATGAAATTTGGATTATGTCACTCAATATAAGAGTTTCCTTTTTATTAGGACCCTATGGGACTCAAACTTGGATTAATCAATGGCATCTGATAATACATAATTTGTAAAAGAAATTAAGGACAAAAGGATCGGTCAATCAAGTTTTCATTGGCTTATCCAATCATAATTATACTTCAAAACTTACAAAGAAATAATCAAAACAATCACTTCAACCCTCAAATTAGCATGTCATTATATAGTGAAAAAAATAATTGAACTATTGAATCTAAGAAAGTAATAGTAATTAACTTGTTGGTTAGAGTCATAATTCAATTTCGTTATTACCAAATGAAAGTTTTAAAGATTATGCTATGGAGAGCTTGTCCACTTTAAGAGATCGAGCTTTTTCCCTTTAGAATTAAAAGTTTTAAGCCTAACCACCTTGATTTTTTTTTTTTCGTAAAAGAATCGATGCTATAATAATTACTCAAGACAAAGCTCCTCTAATTTTGGTACCAAAGAAGTGAAATTTTGATCATTTAATATCTTTTATAAAAGAATCTTCAATGTTACCTCTTACATAATATGAAATAGGACTGGGCACAAAGCCCGTAGCCCGGTATACCCTGCTCAACCTGCAATAAAAATGTCCTGTCCAACTCGATAAATATAAGGTAGAGTTGGGCATTGGGCTGCAAAATACAACCCATACATTTTTCGGGCTGGGCACCGGGCATAGGAGCGGCCCTGCTCTGCCCTGCTCATGAGCACCCCTTCTTTTATTTTTTTCATTTTTTCTCTATCTTAGAAGGGAGAATATGATAGCTACTGGTGATTATAAGGTAATTTTAGAAATATAAGTAGTTAAGTAGATAAGTTGTATATTTTAATATTTATAATTATACTAATTTTTTCTTCTTTTTTTAACTTTGTTAATTATCATATGATTATATTACAAATTATAATTATTTATTTTATTTTTTTAGATGATTTATCTTTGTCAATATTGGGGAGATTGATGCAAAGTTATAATTACAAACTATTTAAATTTTAACGCTTATTTTTTATATGCAATGGAACTCAAGAATTTAATTATTATATTTGTTCTCTTATTCTTAGTGGATTATAGATATTATTTAACTCTTGAAGACACATGAATATGGTATTATTTTAAAAGTTCATAATTGTATATTTTTTTCACAACATGAGCATAACATCATGATTTGGGCATGCCCAGCCTGCCCATGCTCAGCCCGCTCATGCCCAGCCTAAAATTATTAGGGCTTTTACCTGGTAGAGTAAGGCATCGGGCTGCAAAATGCAGCCCGTGTATTTTTTGGGCAGGGCACCTGGGCAAGGAGTTACCCTGCCCAACCCTGTCTATGCACACCCCTAATATGAAATCTAAATTAAATTTATTCATGTTGTAAATTGTAATAACTAGTCAAAATATAATTTAATTGATTTTTCAATTATTAAAAAGTAAACTTGAAATACTTTCAATCCATTAAAAAGAGGAGTCAATGACGAAAGTCTATAAATGACACTGACAAATATGAGTGAAAAATTGTAATTCATTTCCCGCAAAATTAACTTTTGTAAAAAACTAGTTGACTATATAAGTTAATCATGTATGTTTTGTAAAGTTATAGTTTGGTATTTTCTATATGGAAATATTGATTTAAAATTGTTATCACTTTTGTTGAAAGTGCTCTAGCAGGATTCAAAAAATCATATAATTTTTAAAAGATATGAACGATAATTTTAAAATTATTATTATTAAAATATTTTTTTATATTAAAATTTGAATTATTACGATCCATATATATATATATATAAATTATGGAATTCTAAATACAACTTTTGCATAATTGGGAGATTAATTAGATCTTTTTTCTGAGATAAATGAGCATCGATTAGGTGCGAGAGGTTATAGTGGCTTCCACTCACATGAAAACAGTTCCAAAATTATGACATACAGTGAGTGAATCAGGAAATGTAATAGTCAATTAATCTTCCAAACCTACTTCACCGCTGGCCTCTAGTGAAAAAAAGTACTATATTTTAATTACCCTAAAAGAATTGTACAATCTTGCATATGTTACTACAAGATCGATTAATTAATTAATTAAATGGGGTTGAAGAGTGAAATAATTTAATTACCAAATAACAAAAGCTTTAAACAAAGAAGAGATAGAAGAGAATAATTATGAGAATTTAGTAGAGAGGGATGAGAAAATCCCTTGGGGGACTACAAAATCCTTTTGTTTCCTGTTCATGATCTCCTTTGCTTTACCTTTATTCGCCTAATTTTCATCTTTTTACCTTGTGAGCTGAGCTGCCCACCACATGCTTCTGGACCTCAAGGCTCCATATCTCTTAATTGGCAAAACTTATCAAGAAAAAACCCAGATTTAACATTAATTACTATTAAAATACCAAAAAGTATTGGTTTACTATAAAAAAAAACAATACAAAATAAAATAAAATTTGTGACAAAAATCAAGAAAATTTGATTGCAAATTGATTCCTTTATAAATAGAGGTGTCACAAATTTTTACAGCCATTGTCAATAGCCTTGTAATTTATTGATATTAAAATTTTCTTATACATAAGAGTTTGTGTGTTCAATATATTTATAACCTCATGTGTTAATAAATATCCTTCCAATTTTTTTAAAAAAAAATTGCTTGCTAAAATTCTCGTGCATTTCATGAAATTTGAGGCAAGCCATTTTCTTTAAGAGATGCAACTTATATGAATTTATTTTTATATTTTATATTGAATTTGTAAAAAATGATAGTTATATACGAGGACTCAAAATATATAAAAAAAATATACATGAAAATATCCAAATGATCTCATAATAACGTCCTTAAAAATCTTAATGATGTCCCTGCGAATCATATTAAAATAGATTACTTAATGATAAATAGGTTGTAACATATCTTAGACATGCTTATGAGAATAGGGTTATACCTAATAGCTTTCATTATGCCTAAAATATATAGTAACATCCATATAAATTTTTATAAGAATTGTTTTTTCATACAATAATGATAAAAGGGCAATATCTATTTAGTAGTGATTTGTCTATAATTTTTAGCAACATTCTCATAAATTCTGTAACAAATTGTTATGAGAGTAGAGTTCATATATGTTTCTATATATGCTCACTTTACTATGAGTTTTAAGGATGTTACTGTGAGGATATGTTAGTACCTTCATATCTAAATAAATTTTCTTATATATATGTAGGTCTTGGTAAATAATCATTTTAAGGGGGACTTCATTGTAATTAATGCTGAATAAATGCCCTCCCTTGTAATTCTCCCCTTCTCCGGGCCCTCCATCCCCCTCTTTCTCTCTCTATGCCACCACATTCACTGTTGATTGTCTCTTATATTTGGCAAAAATAAAAAGCAAAAACAAATTGCCTTTCACAACTTGATGGGTGGGAGAAAAAAGAAAGAACAAAAACAAGAAGAGGAGGCCCTTAACAGCAAAGCGTGGTCTTACTATGTTCTAGTCTTGAAATACATATACATAGAGAGAGAGACTCTCACATGGTGCTTTTTTGTCCATTTTCGTTTGGAACTTTCATTCATTCCCTCAACATAAATTTATTATTCTTCTCATCACTTCTCAATTCCTTACCATGTCATATTTTCTTATTCTGTATCTTCCTCTCATACAAAGTCTGCTCAAAAGAATAATACCAAAACCTCTTTGTTGCTTTATATGTTTCTGTCCTTAGCATCTAAACAAGGTTCATGTAAATTCCATATATATATATATATATATATGCCATTGATATAATTTTCTCATCCCTTTGATTATTATCCAAGACTTGATAATAAGAAACTAATTGTTTCAACGACTAGAAGAAATAGTAGTACTGTAATTTAGACCAAAAAGATCTTTAAACTTCGATCAACAATTCACATACCATGAACAATTTCATATATAATGTACAGAAAAATATGACTAATTTAATTTAGTTTGACAATTTGATTTCACTCCACTAATCAAGTTGGAACTGAGTTGGAATACACATATATAATACTGCAAACCATCATCAATATATGAAAAATTAACATAAAATATAAAATTTATAATGGATAGTACTATTTACAAATCTAGAACAATAAGGAAACTTATTTCTTAAACTCCAATATATAATGCATGGAGAAATGTGCCTAATATGATATATTTTCACAATTTGAGTTCATCTGCCATAAATTTTTTTTATTATCATATATACAGTCATGAAAGTTTCAATCTTTACTAAAAAAAATTCAATCTTTGATGCTTTTCATGGTGTATCTTTTCATAATTAGACCCAAGTGTGGAAGTGGGATTTGCTCTATGAACTGCATTGGGTATTGAGCTCTTAGGGATTCCCTCTATTTCCCTATACACATCTCTCTGATTCTCTCTGTACAAAGGAATGTTACGTTGTTTATATATCAGCCTTCCTTGTTTATGTTTATTGCTATTAAGGTTCTCACTTTTCTCTGTGTCTTAAACTAATCAAAGATTCCTCGTTGTTTCTGCTTTATCTCTCTGTCCTCTTCTCGGATTTCAATTGTCTCTCATATATATTGCTGTCAATATTCTGTACATAATTCCATTATAATAATACCCCAATTTCCATCTTTAATCAGACTCATCACGTGAATCTATACTGAATTTAATTAAGTAGTACATTATTACGTTAAAAATAGTATATAGGTTATATAATAATAATAATAATTATTATTATTATTTTCACATCTCATTATTTATCCACATTTCCCATATCACAGCATTTCAAAGACATCAAGGCTCACGTTGGCCACCTGATCTTTGTCTGCTTACTCTTTGGTTCAAACGATTCCATTGAGAGAGATCAACATGTTGGGTAACTGTGAGAAAATGGTAGTCATCCCTCAAAACACTAAAGAATGGCCACAGGTTCTCTCTCTCTCTCTCTCTCTCTCTCGCGGAATTATTAGACAAATATATGACCATTCCGATTTTGTTGCTTTGCTTTTGGAAGAGAATATCTACACTGTGGTAGTTATTTTACCCTAGAACACCTCTTTATAGAGTGAAGCTCTTAAAATTTAATTTTCTTTTTATCTTTTTTCCCCTTATCTTGTGTTCTTGATCTCTTGGTGTATGTAGAGGCAGCTTGAGATAATAGATGATCAAAACGTGTCCACTATGGTTTCTTCTTCTTCTTTTGCCTCTGCTCATCATCAAAGGGTTATGGAAAAACCAAACCAAGAAGTTCTTCAACAGCAACAAGAAGCTCTCAAGTGCCCTCGATGTGACTCATCGAACACCAAGTTCTGTTACTACAACAATTACAGCTTGTCTCAGCCTAGATATTTCTGTAAAGCCTGCAAACGATACTGGACTCGTGGAGGTACCTTGAGGAATGTTCCTGTTGGTGGAGGTTGTAGAAAAAACAAGCGTGTTAAGCGTCCTTCTTCTTCAGCTTCTTCAGAAACTCATAATATTACTTCTAATTCTTCTTCTACTGCTACTGTCTCAGCTACTGTTTCAAACCCTCCTTCCCAATCTCAGATCGATGTTGCTTCCACCTCTAATCACATCAATCCTTTATTTTATGGCATGAATATACCGGCGTTTCCAAGGTTCAATTCCAGTACTTCTGGGTTTGATCATCATCATCTTCAACCTCATCAGATGAATCATCATTCCCTTGGATTAGATTTCACTGATGTTAATGGTTACAGAAATGGGTTTTCTTCTTCAAATCATCATACACCTCTTTCAAGTTATAGCTCTTCCATCTTTGCTAATTCTTCTTCTTCAGCCTCTATAACCACATCATCCAGTCCTATTATGGCTTCACTGTTAAGCTCTACGAATCTGCAGCAACAAAAGTTCATCAATGGTGGTGGGGCTAATCACAGTGCTTTTCATCAGGGGTTCACACAACTAGAAGATCTGGCTATAGCAGGCAATAATAATAATAATAATAATAGCACAAGTACTACTGAGGCAGAGATGGTTGCTTTAAAAGAAGTGAAATCTGTGGTGGTGGAAGATGATAATAACAGCTTTCTGGGGTGGCAAAATAACCATATCGATCATCATCATCAAGCAACAGGCTTGTCTGATCCTTCATCACTTTACTGGAACGCTGCAACAGCTTTGGGTTCTACTACTTGGAATGATCAAAATATTGGTCCTCATCAGTCACTTCTCTCATCTGATCTACAATGATATAACCACAAGATTATCGGATCCATCATTTTCATCTTTGTTCTCTCTCTCTCGTTCTCTCTCTACCTCGTTTGAAGTAATCTTTTGGTCCTTTTCTTCAGCTTTAATTAGTCACTTAGACTTTCGGAAAGTGGGTTGGGTTTACTTACATAAAAGAGATCAAAAAAGAAGAAGAAGAAGATACTTGTTAGGGTGAAAGATGAGAGGAGCATGGATCGGAGAGATCATGTCAGCTGCAACTATTATAGTCTTCAGCCTGTAATTTTTTTATGAGTCAGGGTTGAGGAATATAAAATTGCTTCACAATATATATTGCGCTGAGAGGAACCTCGGATCCTCTTCTCTCATCACCAGTGATTTGTATCTATGGAGATCAAAGGAGATATTCTAATTATTTTGTTGCAATTTCTCCATATGATCCAGTAAGTTATAAATGGTCTTTAATTGTAATGTATATGTAATGAAATGACTACATGTCTTTAATTCTTATGATCTTTTCTTGATTTCTAATGTATTGTGATTGCTTATTGGGTGGGGCTTAGCTTGCTGGACTTTATGTCTAATCTAGGCTAGTTATATGCAATGGCATGTTCTAAAGTTATGGTTTCATTTTTGTTTGTTTTTAATGGTTTGATATGGGAAAAGGGTAAAATGGTATAGGAGAGGGAGATTTTATTATTTACTTGGATTTGGGAAGATTTCATTGTATGTGGGGGTTGGCCTGGGTAAAATTGTTCAACTTTAATGTTGTTTCTTGCTCTTTTGGTATTTCCAAGGAACAATGCTACTACTTTTGAAGGAAATTGCTGTTTGAAATATGTATAATTTATCTGCTTTTGGACCATTAATATGAACATTGAAATCTAGTGAGATTGGAGAATGCTGATATTGTACGTTGGGGCTGGAGAATCTGGCCAAAAATTGGAAATTGTAGGAGAAATTGGACTCTTGTGTTGTGTCCTCAAGTGAGAAGGAACATTGGAATGTATGGTCCTTATCACATTTCAAGTTATTTAGAATCAAGTAGTACTATATATATATATGGCTTTCAAATTTGACATATATTACATTTTATACTAATTCACTCAAATGTCCTCTTTGCATAGAAAGGACACATATTTCATTATTTCCTCACAAAAACTACTCCCAACATAATTAATATAGGGACTAGATAATCAATTTATAGATATTAAAAAAATTAGTTATAAGTTACTTCTTTATAAAAAAATGTGTTAGTTTTATTAAATACTATCTTTTATTACTTGAATTAGAACTGCTTTTTAATGGAAACTCTCTTACAGTATGTGCTATCAATATAGATAATTTAAAAAATAAATTATAATTTTAGGAGATAAAATAGACCATGTCTTATATTTATAACTAAATTAAACCTACTAAATAGTTTTTATATTTATTATCGAAGAAGATATATACTATATTTATCATTATTAATATTTAGTCATAATTATTCTTCTATGACAAAATTATATTTTTGTTGTATTATTTTTCTCTGTATGTTCAATTACATTAAGTTCTTAGTAACGTGTCTCTTCCGTGTCTATTGGTACTCTCATTTAGGGTGTATTTAACTCAACTAAATGGAGGGAAGGGGAGTGATTTTAATTGAGGGGGAAGGGAGAGAAAAGAAATTAAGGGATTTTGATATTATCTTTTTTAGATAAATAAAAATAGAGGAGAGGGATTTTAATGTTACATTATTTAATTTAGTAGAGGATGGGAGAAAAAATGATTTATATAGATAACTGTGAGATGCTAAAAGAATATTTTAAGAATATTAAAAAATATTATAGATATAATTATTAAAATAAGATAAAAATTTAATTTTTCTCCCAAATCTCAATTTTGAGGGAAAAAAATTTCCTTATTTTTCCTCTTCAACTTTCAAAATCCCTGGTACCAAACACACCGTTATGTTCATCAACAAAACATTTGCATATGCATTTACACACGAGAAATGGCAATATCCAGTTTTACTACATCTTCTAAGAATTTCTTCTTTCTCATAGAAATGTCTACAACTTGTTGCACTTTTTCAAGTACATATCAGAATGTTCAAAGTCATTCTTATTCCAAATATAAAAGTTAAATAATTAATTTATAAATATTAGAAAATAGTTAAATTAATTAATTGTTAAAAATGTACGTTGGTTCCCTAAGATATATACCCTTTTCAATCATCATTTCCATTGAAAACTACTATATTGATATAAATCGCATTTAATATGTGCAATCAATGATAATAGTTTAAAAAAATATATAAATTTATGAAATAAATTTAATTAAGATATTATATTTAAAATTAAAATAAACTCATCAAATAATTCTTACATTTAAGATTAGAAGGAGTATATTTCAATCCAAATGTTAATTTACTGATGATCTTGCTTCAGATATAAGTTGAGTTTTCAAAATAAAATTTCGACAGCTAGGTATATTAAGTTTAACACTTTCATTGTGTATATGTATATTGTTTTCCGTCTTATGTTAAATAGTAATTTTATGTTTGATAAAGCACTCTTCTCATTTGGCTTTTCACACTATTTCTTTTCCTATCAACTTCCTCTTTGCCTCCCATCTCAACCATTCAATGAAATTTTGAATGGTTAGGATAGATCAAAATTTATTTATTTATTTTCATGATTTCATATTTTAATAATAATTCTGTGGAATATTAAATTTTAACCGTTTAAAATTTGATCAGTTGATATAGAAGGTGGAGTGAAGTGGATGGGAAAAGAAATGGAGAGAAATCAAATCCCTCCTCTCAAATCGGTTCTTCATAAATTAACTCTTTCCAATTTAATTCATCCTAGTTCAATTTTTCAATTAGTCCCTGGCCATAATTTTGCCTTTAAATGCACATTATGTTTCTCTTTTGTTCATTGCTGTTCAAAGGCCATAATTTTCTTTTGATAGATCATGGCGATATCCTTCAGCTAGATTAATTCTCCTCACACATATATTTTTTTCTCCTAACAAAATATTTTTTATATACACAGCCTGATTTGAATTTAGAATATAATGTTTAAGGGGTTCTACCATCTTGGGCTTTGTTGGTCAAAGGCCCCAATTTTGTATTTTTTTTTTACAATATAATTTTGTATTTAAAATCGCAATGCATGCATATGAAATGAATTATCCTAGGGTTACCTTAACCTTCAGCCAACAAGCCAAGCCCAATACTATGAGCAGATCCCAGTCCACAATCCAATTAAATTACTATATAGATCCGACAAAGCCCAATTAGTAATCAAAGTGTCCAATAACAATTTATATAAGTCAAAAACCCATAAAGAACCCAATAAGCATGTTGAAGCCATAATAGAGTAAGAATTTTGCGTAAGCTAGAAGTTACCCTAAACAATTTCAATTGATAGGACCAGCTAAGATTTAAATTCTATTTAATATTTAATAATATCTTAAATAAAATTATTATTATATTTTAAGAGACTAATCTCTTTCTTCTATTAGATCAAATTTCTATTTGTTGAACCAATTAATTTTTTTATCCATTCATTTTATCGGAGCTTTACTCCGATTACATCCGGATCCAACCCGCGTCGTACATTTGACTATGTTTGGTGAGTCTTCTAACGGAATTTTTTTGCATACGCTAAACCTCGAACTCGAGATCTCGTTTAAGCGATACCGAATTGATTACTACTCAGACTAACTCGCTTAACATATAATTGGTACTAAATTATATGGATCCCCTAAAAGGGCCTTCGGGCATTTTTTAATCTTATTTTTAATTAATGAATTTTTTTTGCCGAACCTTGTTTACAGCAAACTTAAATTGGGGTGATTATGTTTGATATAAGATCCCATTTGTTAATTAATTTTTCCTCTTGACTAAGTTATGAACCATAACAACTAAATGTTGTTTTCAACCAATCCAACATAACAAAACAAAATCAAGAATTAAAAATAGAATTTCATTGTGATTGAAAATGAGAGTCTTATAAATAATATTAGTTTCCCTCTTGATCACAAATCTTAGTCCTTGCGTTTCCTCTATAATTCAACTACCTAACATTGATCATTTACAGTATTTTATTCCATTATTAATTCCCAACCCACCAAAATCATTCCCCATGAAAAATTAAGCCAAATTGAAAAATGACAACTGGATACCCTCAAATTAGTCCCCGTCAGCAGCAATATATGGTTCTTAGTGGACACTTTTGGAAAGAACCACATTATAGAGAACGTACGTATTGTTTAAAATATTATTACACAACTGAATAGTGTTTTAAAAATTATGACTAAGACTGAAAATAAGCTTATGTTGACCTCATCACTCTAACTAGACCTATAATAGAGTTTTAATCATAATTCTAATAATTTTGTCAATAAAAAAAGACTTCAGGTCCTTACGATATTATCAACAGATGTTTTAAACCGTAGGAATTAGGATATTTGCCACCAAAAGAAAAAAAAAAACAAAAGAAAACAGTTGCTACAAGGTTCTATATGTTGCTTAAAAGATGATAATCATTGTATCTTTAGAAAAAGCAAAGAAATCGAAAGCAATTCATATATCTAAAACTTTAAAATAAGATTACACTTTAATTTTCTGTACCTAGTTTTCCTTTTTTGTTGTTTTGTTTCCCCTCCTTATATTCATAAACATTCTTTTAATCTTAAAATATGGTACTTTTCAATACAAAAATTAAATAAAATGTACGTGTGAATTTTTTGTTTAAAAAAATCGTATATATTCTTAAAATATAAAAAAATTAATTTCATATCACAAAAAAATTGTAACTTCCACAAAATTTGAATGACATTGCACAATTTAGGTTTTTATTTTCAGAAATAGATCTGGAACTCACCTATTAAATAAGAATTATCATAATACTTTTTTCCTAAATACAATATTCTTCTATTAAAAATAATTTTATTCAAAATATTATTAGATATTAATGGATTATTTGGTATGAGGGATTTAGAGAGTAGGGAAGAAAAATTTTTCTAAGTTAAATTTAAAAAATCAAAGAAGTAAAGTTATAAAATTTTAATAAGAATATAAAAGGGTTAAAAAATTAATTAAAAGCTTTTAATCTTACAATTTTAACAATCAAGTTATATGTTAGAAATATCTGACACTATTAAATTTGTATGTGTGTAAAAAATATACATAAATTTCTGGAAGTCCGGTAATTTTACCCTCTCCATTAAAGACAACAAACTGTCGTTACCTTTTTTCTTTGTGGATCCCATCTAAGTATCCAAGTGTACTTGTGCCAACCCATCTATGCTATAGCCAGTAGAAAAATGACAACTACCATCTTTCTTACTTCACCATCTCCTCCTTTCTTCCTTTGACAGGCACAACTCTAACTCCTCTCTCTCCCCCTTTTTTTCCTTTTTTTTTTTGTTATTTAACTGATTTATTAGAGTTTTATCCCAACTATATTTATATTCAACTCGTGGCGCACAGTTGATTATAGTGAATAAGTCTTCCAATAAAGATTTTTTATATACACTAAGACTCAAACTAAAAATCTTACTTAAACGATATCGAACAGCTTATTATTTAAATCAAATCCCGTTGATCTCTCCCCTTCTTTCTAGTAAGGCAACTCCACTGAAAATACTAGCTGCATAATATCTCAGGCAACAAAACAAGTTTCTTCATATAGCAAGCAATCAGTCTTACTGTTTTCTTAGAATCCATGTTCGCAATTCTAATAGTAGCTTCAATGGCCTACATGGAGGGCTTGCAGAGTATTCGTGACTTGGAGTGTAAACCTCCATTTGTTGCTATGCCATCATCATCGTTGAAAGTTTTAGGAGGGTTTAGTGTTTCAAAGGATATAATGCCCTTGAAACAATCTTCCAAGCTCAATCTCTTGAAAACTTAAATTGCATGTGCTTGATCTGCATTCGTGAAAATCTACAGAGGATTTTCTTGTTGCTACAAAAGCTTAACTACGACATCCATGATTTCTTCAACTTAGTTGCTAAAACAAATTGAAGGGGATTGGGTTATGAGTATGTGGATTTTGTTGTTAAAATTGTATATTTGTCCATTTGTTAAAATTTAACTCAAAAATTTTTCCACTCCTCCCATCCTATCAAAATCCTTATATCAAATATAGATATCTCTTCTAAAATTTAAATATTAATTTGTTACATGAAAAATTAGTCTATCTTTCTATACCTAAATCGTGTTAATAAAATTTTTATAATAATCCGATAACAATAAATTAATTATAAAATATTAGAAGCCAATAAAGTTTCAAACTTACAAGATCAAAACTGGGTCTACGTGTTGGACTTTTGGTTGCATGATTGTCTTAAAGAAAAAAGAAGTCTTGAAATCAACCACCTAGTCCCACACACAAACTAAACTACTATGTTTTGCGTGTGTATCAAATTAATTTATTGCGTGTGAAGAGGCTTTTTAGATTGGTTGGTGTGATAGTATCAAAGTTAGAAGGCTTGAGTCACAAGAAATTACAGCACATATAATAGAAGAAAGAAAGCAGAGAATGTATGAAAATTTGTTGGAACCAAGTCAAACCTTGGTTGAAATGTGTGTAATAAGGAATAATACTGCTCTTCCTTCACGCTGAAGTAAAGTATATATGTTGAAATTAAATAAATGGGAGAGAGCCACAAAATTCCTCTTAAATATATAAATCTCAGTTCAAAACCTCTCGAAATCACCTAATCACTTTGAAGTCTCTAGGGGATAGTTTGGAATTAAATTTTGTAACAAGATTACCTAAATACCCTTAATTTAAAAAAAATAACTAACAATTTTAAATTAATCAAATCATAATAACAACTAAGACAATGTCAACTAATTTCAGTAAAATTTCTTAATATCAATGACAACAGATTAACAAGTAATAACTTATCAATTAGCAAAAAATTATCGTACAATCCCATATAAACAATATAATCACTGTAAAGTCTCATGAGTTGTTAACATGTCATGACCTATTATTATTTCATATATTAAATCTTATTATTGTCATGCTATTAATTTCTTCTTAGACTTTTTAGTGAGTAAATGACAAAAATAACTAAAACAGTGACAACTAATTTTATTGAGAGTAATTGGGTAAAAAACTTATTTTTAGAATAGTTTATAAGAACTTCATCAGAATTAAGTTATTTCAAGCAATCATTTTTAAATTATCATATTCCGGTCCTCCTTATATGTCTTTCTCTCTGAATATTCCCTTCTCAGATTTGTGCATGTTCCCAAAAATAAATTATCTACAGTAGTCATGCAGTCAAAAGTGAATGGCAAAAGAAAATGTACATTTGTAGAAGATTCATATAATTAATCAAATTTAATAAAATAATAATTCTTCTCTTCTTGTTGATAATTTGGTAATTATGATAGTGACATAATAACAAATGAAAGCTACATATTAATTAAATACGTTATCAATTTGAAAGAATGGCTTGAAATAATTATGAAAAAGTAACTAGAGAATGAATGACTAAATGGTTTGAGCAAAAAAAGAAATCTGTCAAATATACTTGTGCCAGTGAAATAATGCCATGTGCAATGCTTAAATTCTTTTTTTGATGAACAACGATGCTTAAGTTCTAATTAAAGGTTTGATGATTAATCGTTTGGCAACTTTATGAGAAATTTGAAACCATGTTGGGTCCACACGTCTTGAAGATCGTTTTGAACCATCAAATAGATAAGCATGTATCTCTCAATTGTAATGTTATTTCATATATATTCTTATACTGTAAGACACTCTTTAGTTTTTGTTGTATGGAGAGTCTGAAAAAAATAATAAGTGACATTATTTATTATTTAACTTGATATTTGTATTGATATTGATTTATTCTATGAGGTATTTTTTTATTAAATACGTAGAATTTAAAAAATAAGTAATATTGTTTAATGTTATGTGACCAGTAGTGCGCTTATTAATTGTTATATACTGTACATTATTTATTATTTAACTTGATATTTGTATTGATATTGATTTATTCTATGAGGTACTTTTTTATTAAATACGTAGAATTTAAAAAATAAGTAATATTGTTTAATGTTATGTGACCAGTAGTGCGCTTATTAATTGTTATATACAGTATTAATTGATTCACATGTACTTATAATTTATCTTAATTTTAAATTCAGTTTAAGCAATTTATTTTATTTAATTGAATCTATTATAAAAATAAGAAAGTAAGATAGTAGAAAGAATAACAAGATAAGATTTAGAGATGAGAGAAATGGAATGACAAGAGAGAATTCCTCATATGCTTGTATATTCACTTGTGCAAATGCCTTCTACATAGCCACTATTTATAGGCCACAACCATTAAAGACTAAACATAAGGTTATAAAGGATTAAAGAGAAATAAAATGCCATTAACCACAAGAAACCCCTCTCAAGTCATTCATTGGGGAAGTTATAGTTTTATGGCATAAAGGCAAGAAGGAATCCTAAGAAGAATCCCAAGAGGTAGGATGGACATCCACATGTACAATAATATTTGCAACACTCCCCCTTGGATGTCCATGACAGATATTGTGCCTCATTAAAACCTTACTAGGAAAAACCCATTGGGACAAAAACCTAGTGAAGGAAAAAGAGTACACAATATTTATTTAGGTTGCCTTATCAAAAATCTTTTCAGGAAAACCCAATGAAAAACAAAATCCTTAAAATGAAGAGTACATCAAGTACTTGTTTACTCCCCCTGATGACGTTGTCAATTTATGTCTTTGAATCTGCGCATTCCAATACCATACACTAACTTCTCAAATGGCTTAGTTGGTAGCGTCTTGGTAAACAAATCTGCAAGATTGTCACATGATCAAATTTGCTGTACATCTATATCACCATTTTTCATAAGATCATGAGTGAAAAAGAATTTTGGAGAAATATGCTTTGTTCTATCTCCTTTGATATACCCTCCTTTCAATTGAGCTATGCATGCTGTATTATCTTCATATAATACTGTTGGAATCTCTTGTTCTGGAAGTAGGCCACTCATTCTTTGTATATGTTGGATTACTAACCTTAGCCAAACACATTCTCGACTTGCCTCATGAACTGCAATTATTTCTGCATGATTTGATGAGGTAGCTGATAAAGTTTGCTTTATCGAACGCCAAGATATAGCTGTACCTCCACAAGTAAATAAATATCCTGTCTGAGATCTACCTTTATGTGGATCTGCTAAAAATCCTGCATCTGCATAACCAATCAATTATGATCCGAATTCATTAGAATAAAATAATCCCATATCAATTGTCCCTCGAAGGTATCGAAATATATGTTTAATTCCATTCCAATGTCTTCTTGTTGGAGAAGAACTAAATCTTGCCAATAAACTTACAGCAAATGCAATATCAGGTCGTGTCGAATTAGCAAGATATATTAGTGCCCCTATAGCACTAAGATATGGTACTTCTGGACCAAGAAGTTCTTCATTTTCCTCTTGAGGGCGAAAAGGATCTTTTTCTTTAACTAGAGATCTCACAACCATTGGAGTAGTTAATGGATGTGATTTATCCATATAAAATTGCTTTAATATTTTTTCAATATAAGCTGATTGATGAAGAAAAATTCCATTTGTTAAGTGCTCGATTTGTAAACCGAGACAAAACTTTGTTTTTCCAAGATCTTTCGTTTCAAATTCTCTCTTTAAACAATCCATTGCTTTTTGAAGCTCTTCAGGAGTTCCAATTATATTCAAGTCATCCACATAGACAGCAATTATAACAAATTCTGATATATTCCTTTTTATAAAAACACATGGGCTAATTGAGTCATTTTTATAGCCTGCTTTCAACAAATATTCACTTAGACGGTTATACCACATTCTTCCAGATTGTTTTAATCCGTATAAGGATTTATGCAAACGAATTGCATAATTTTCTCGAGGATTCTTACATGATTCAGGCAATTTAAATCCTTCAGGGATTTTCATATAAATTTCAGTATCTAAAGAACCATATAAGTATGCTGTAACAACATCCATTAGATGCATATCAAGTCTTTCATGCACTGCCAGACTAATTAGATATCTTAAAGTAATTGTATCCACCACAGGAGAATATGTTTCTTCATAATCAATGCCAGGTCTTTGCGAAAAACCTTGTGCCACAAGTCGTGCTTTATATCTAACAACCTCATTTTTCTCATTTCGTTTTCGCACAAAAACCCATCTATACCCAACTGGTTTAACACCATTTGGTATTTGAACTACAGGTCCAAAAACTTCACGTTTTGAAAGTGAATTCAATTCTACTTGAATTGCGTCTTTCCATTTTGGCCAATCATTTCTATGTCTACATTCTTCAACTGACCTAGGTTCAAGATCCTCACTTTGATTAGTTATTTCAACAGCAACACTGTATGAAAAAATATCGTCGACGACTATATTTTTTCGGTTCCACCTTTTTCCCGTAGTGACATAACTTATCGAGATCTCTTCATTATTTTCAGGTACCTGGACCTCTTCTGGGGTCTTTTGATTTGTTATGTCCTGGGTATCTCCTATAAGATCAGCCTCCTCAATTTGACCATCTTGATTGTTTACTCTTTTCTTTCTAGGATTTTTATCTTTGGAACCGATTGGTCTACCACACTTCAAACGTGGTTTACTTTCATTTGCACTTGCTACTTGTCCTGCTGGGACATCAATTTGAATTGGAGTATTTTCAGCTGGAATATGAGATTTAATAATTCTCTTGGGGTCAGTAAATGCATCTGGCAGTTGATTTGCAATATTTTACAAATGAATTATTTTTTGAACTTCAAGCTCACATATTTGTGTTCGAGGATCTAAATGAGACAACGATAATGCTTTCCATGTGATTTCTTTATCCAGCTGCTTATTATCTCCCCCTAATGTTGGAAAATTTGTTTCATCAAAATGACAATCATCGAAACATGCCGTAAATAAATCTCCCGTTAACGGTTCTAAATACTTGATTATGGAAGGAGATTCATAACCAACATATATCCCTAACCTTCTCTGAGGTCCCATCTTTGTGCGTTGTGGTGGAGCAATTGGGACAAATACCGCATATCCAAAAATTCTAAGATGAGAAATATTTGGCTCCTGACCAAAAGTCAATTGTAATGGGGAGAATTTATGATAACTTGTTGGCCTGATGCGTATAATTGTTGATGCATGTAAAATTGCATGTCCCCAAGCTGAAATGGGAAGTTTTGTTCTCATGAGTATTGGTCTAGCAATCAATTGGAGGCGTTTAATTAATGATTCTGCTAAACCATTTTGAGTGTGGACATGAGCAACAGATTTTTCCACTGTTATTCCAGTTGCCATGCAATAATCATTAAACTTTTGCGATGAAAACTCACTCGCATTATCAAGACGAATTGTCTTAATTGCATATTCTGGAAATTGTGCTCTTAATCGAATTATTTGAGCAAGTAATCTAGCAAATGCTAAATTACGTGTAGATAACAAACACACATGTGACCATCTTGTAGATGTATCTATTAAAACCATAAAATATCTAAATGGTCCACATGGTGGATGAATAGGTCCACATATATCCCCTTGGATACGTTCTAGAAATGCAGGGGATTCTACCCCAACTTTTGTTAATGAAGGTCTTGTAATTAGTTTGCCTTGAGAACAAGCAACACATGAAAAATCTTTAAATTGAAGAATCTCCTGGCTCTTCAATGGATGTCCATGTGAATTTTCAATAATCCTTCGCATCATAGTTGATCCGGGATGGCCTAACCGGTCATGCCAAATAATGAATGTATTTTTATCAGTAAACTTCTGGTTTACTGTAGCATTTGTTTCAATTATACCAATATTTGTATAGTACAAACCAGAAGATAATGCAGGTACTTTTTCAAGAACACATTTTTCTCCATGTCTAACAATTGTAATATATAGATATTCAATATTTTTCTCATCTATAGTCTCAATATGATACCCATTTCGGCGGATATCTTTAAAACTTAATAAATTTCTTTGAGACTTAGAGGAATATAAAGCATCATTAATTACAAAATTTGTCCCTTTGGGTAATGTTATCATTGCTCTTCCGGAGCCTTCAATTAGTTTTGTATTACCCGCTATAGTATTGATGCTTACACTATTCATTGTCAAATGAGAAAAATATTTTTTATCTTTGAGTATGGTATGTGTTGTAGCACTATCTATAAGACATATATCTTCATTCTTGTGCCCAATAAAAGAGAGAGGAACATCCATATTCTTCATCAAAAGAAAATAAATGTATCAAAATATATATTATTAGTAATAATGCTCTTAAAAGAAGAAAATAAAAGTAAACATAAATAAAGCATAAAACATAACTAAATTAAGATAAAATATAGATAAAACATAAACTAAATTTGTTTCTCTAGTCATGATTCTCAAAGAAATCAACCACTTCTAAGTGTGCCATAGCATCAAGGTCATCATATAGCTCATTGGTATCATCATTTTTGAATGCAAAATTTGCCTCAACATCATCATCTTGAAAAGTCATATTTGCTTCCATGTTCTTTGAATTCTTTTTTATGGAGGCTTGATAAAGCTTTGCTAGATGCTCAGGCGTACGACAGGTACGCGACCAATGCCCTTTCATTCCACATCTATAACATAGATTTTCCACAGTTTTTGAAGTACCACCCTTGTCTTTTTTCTGCCCTTCATTATATTTCTTCTTTTGGTGGGTATTTGGATTATAATTATTTCCACCACCATGATGACGGTAATTGCCATGTCCCCTACTACGGCCACGACCACGACCACGACCGCGACCGCGATCGCGACCACGACCATGACCATGGGCATGAAAATCAGTGCGTTTAGTCACATTCGCTTCAGGGAATGGAGCTGATCCAGTGGGACGGATCTCATGATTTTTCATTAACAACTCATTATTTTGTTCAGCCACAAGAAGACATGAGATTAGTTCAGAGTACCTTTTAAAACCTTTTTCACGGTATTGCTGCTGCAAGAGCACATTTGAAGCATGAAAGGTTGAAAAAGTTTTTTCTAATAAGTCCTCATCTATTATTTTCTCACCACACAACTTCAGTTGAGAACTTATTTTAAAAATAGCTGAATTATATTCAGATACAGATTTAAAATCTTGCAGCCTCAAATGCAACCATTCATAACGAGCTTTGGGCAATATTACCGTCTTTTGGTGATCATATCGTTCTTTTAAATTACTCCATAATTCTAACGGATCTTTCACCGTTAGGTATTCAGCTTTTAGCCCTTCATGTAAATGGTGGCGAAGAAAAATCATGGCCTTAGCCTTGTCTTGATTGCTTGCTTCATTTCTAGGTAAAATAGCATTCCCTAGACCTTTGGCATCTAAATGGATTTCAGCATCTAAAACCCAAGACAGATAAATTTTTCCCAAGATATCAAGAGCAGTAAACTCGAGTTTCGTCAAATTAGCCATGGATCGAACTAAAATAATAATAACAATTAGAATTCTGATAAAATTCATTAGAAAAATATGATAATAAAAACATAAATAAATAAACAATATATATTCAACATAAATATAAATTCAATAAAAGTAACAAAATATAAATGGTATAAATAAAAACAAAATAAATAAATAAAATAAATAACTATAAAATATATACAGTAACACATAAGCAATTAAATAAACAAAACAAAATAATAGAAACAACATAAATAATATAGAGAAAATAATACTACAATAGAAGTAACATAAATAAAATAAGTAATATAAATTAAATAAATATAAATAAATATAACAAAATAAATTAAATAACATAAAAACACCATAAATAATATGTTACAATACATAGAATTAGAAATAGAAATAACATAAATCAAATATATAAATAGTAATATAGTATAAGTATTTCGTAATATAAATAAGTGAATATTATATAATTGTAGTAAATATATAATAATGCTAAGAATACAAAGAAGATAAATAAATCAATTAAAATATAAATTAATAAATATATAGGGAGGGGGAATTGGAAATGTAAACAATATATAGGGAGAAGGAAAAATGTAAATAACACACACACATATATATAAATAGAGAATCAATCATAATATTGTATCAATATATCAAAAGAAGAAGAAAAATTAGAATAACACAATATTTTATATAAGAATAAAATACAATAAAGATAACCCACACACACATATCTAACAACAAAAATTAAAATGGATAGGAAAGAATAATAAATAACGGTAAAATATATAATAATATTTGCCCATAATAATTAAGTAAGATGATAATAGAAAATAAAATATATATGATAATTAGATAAAGAGAAAACTAATATCCTTTGTATATAATTAAATATAATAGTATATGAATTGATAAGGAGTTCATACCTTAAATTTTTCAGAGCAATGTCGTGCTGATAACGTATTATAAAAATAAGAAAGTAAGATAGTAGAAAGAATAACAAGATAAGATTTAGAGATGAGAGAAATGGAATGACAAGAGAGAATTCCTCATATGCTTGTATATTCACTTGTGCAAATGCCTTCTACATAGCCACTATTTATAGGCCACAACCATTAAAGACTAAACATAAGGTTACAAAGGATTAAAGAGAAATAAAATGCCATTAACCACAAGAAACCCCTCTCAAGTCATTCATTGGGGAAGTTATAGTTTTATAGCATAAAGGCAAGAAGGAATCCTAAGAAGAATCCCAAGAGGTAGGATGGACATCCACATGTACAATAATATTTGCAACAGAATCCTTATAATTTGATCCTTTATAAGTATACATCTTTGAGTGTACGAATCATTTACTTTAATGTGTAGAATTTTATGTACTTTATGATATTTTCTTCATTTTATTTTACATAGTTTTAACATCGGTGCTTTTTTATAAATAAATGTCATAAAGTCTATAAAGTAAAATTAATGGATTAGACAATAAGATTAATTTAAATATTACCCAATTTAAATAAAATAAATTATATGGATTATGATTTTCTTAAGAAAAAAATTAAAGACTTACAGATTTATTTCTCCATAATATTTTATAGTTGGGAAAAATAATCATAGGTCTCAGGTAAGAAAATTTAATACAAATATATCTCTAAATTTTATTTAATACTAATAATTCCCAAAGATGTAATATTTATAAGTTTAATTTATAAATGACACAACTCGACTTATAAATATAAAACTTTTACTTGTAAAGATTAAATTATTAAATTTGACTTATAAATGATACAATTCATTTTGTAAATATAAAAGTTTGGCTTGTAAATATATACTAAATTCTTGGAACTTATTACCTATCTGTATTTTTTTACTTTTCTTAGTTGGGATCTATGGTTAATTTTCCCTTTATAGTTTATATTGATGAAGATGCTTAATATCTAGAAAGTCATGTAAAAATATATGATGATCAAATTTAATTGTAAGGAACGAGCAAATATTTAAAAATGATTCAAATCATCTCATCAGCTTTTTTTGAGATACAAAGGCAAGCAAAGCTTGAGAAATCAAAAACTATAAATGAAGCCGAACAACACACTGCACGATAGCATAAATTCTGTTTATCTTCCAAAAACATTCATAAACATCCATTCGGTATAGCCAGTACCAACACAATTTCAGCGGAGTCATTGTGGCCTTCACGAGCCAAGAAGTTATCAACTTCTTTGACAAGCGAAATCCGTGCAAGAGCAGTTTAAGTTAGACTAGCGGATCTACATATATATATATATATATATATATATGTATATATATATATATAACTGAATAATATTCGAAGGCTCAGCATGTTTGGTTATAAAAGATGGCATGTAATGCAGAGTATACAATTTGTTGTCATCCAAGTTCTCTAGTGGGTTTTGGTTTCCATTTTTATATATATATATATATTTATTGTAAATTTTGAGTATTTCCATGCATGAATCACAAATTATGATGGCAGTTTTTGTAATCAAACTGTTATGATGGTCCTGTACCTTTTTTAATCATGAGATTGATTCAAAAGTAGCTAAACATTTATTTATAGGACTTGGTCACTGTAATTAAACTTTTATAAGGCATAATGAAACTTCAAATTTATCTCAATTATTGATTTGGTTCTGTAATTTAATTTTTATCAATAGAAGTCCCTAAAATTTCATAATCATATACAATTAATTCTTACGATTTGAAGACATATAATCCTAAACACATATATGGTCTAACCATTGATTAATTTAAGGATGGCAATCTCTATGGATTGTTGAAAAAATTGTTGGACCAATGAGATAAAATAAAATTAAAATAGGAAATTATGTATGAAACTTTAGAGACTACTTGATTAATAAAAAATTATATTTCAGGGACGACCGAATTGATAATTAAGACAAAAATGATAAAAAGTTTCATTATCCCCACATTATAATAATCCATGCTAGATTATATTTATTAAAAAAATTGTAGTAACTTACCTACCGAGTGCTAGTTCTTTTAATAATCGCTTACATCTCATGAGCATCTTTGTGTTTAAAAACGCACTATCATGAAAAAAACGAAATCAAGTCAAGAGAGTTTCTTTCATTTAGGGCCCAACTTGACTCAGATTTATCATATACTGAATGTTTTGTTAAGAGGAAGAAAATCATGGAGAAGTACTTGGTTACTTGGCCATATCATTCATGACAGTTTTGGTGTTGTAATTCGATTATATTTTGACTAGTCTTTAAAAAATATAGCAGTTTTCTTCATTGCTGGCTGGAAATAATGGAGTAAGGAGAACTAATTTGTTTTCCTTTCTTATTCAAGTCTATATAACTTGGAGCATGTGATTTTTTTATATGCTTTTTTCAAAATAAACTAAATTCAATCGCTTCTTCTTCTTCTTTTGTCAGGTACACGTATCTTTTTGTTGGAGGCCATTCTACTCTAAATACTTGCTTCTGGAGAAAAGACATTTAGCCATAGTTAAAAATAATATTTCATGACAATTTTGTAAGCAGTGTGAATTTTACCGACATAATAAGTCAACGTTATAATAGTGTTTTTAAACCCTATTAAAGGTAACACTTTTTACAGCGATTTTAGACCAAAATAGCCATAAAAGTGTTATATTTAATGACAGTTCATATAGTAACCACCATTAATTATACTCTGTAGCACATTCTTTCTACTCCCTGGCACTTACTTTTAATAACAATTTTTATAAAAATCGCCGTAAATTGTTAACTTTCCATGGCAATTCTCCAGTTAATCCCCATAGAAAGTTTGTTTGTTCTTTTTTGCTTTCTAGTCTTTCCATGGCGTTTATCCATTTAATCGTAGTGGACAGGTATTTTTTTATTTTTTGTTAATTTTTTATTTTATACCATCTTGCATTTAGTAAAATCAAAATAAACTAATTTCTAGGTAGCAAAGTATAAAATCAGCAATACCAAAATCTAAATAGTAATAAAAATTCAAATTGGTAAACTTTCAATGAACAAAATAGCTCTTTATACATCATATATACATCAAAAAAATAGTTAAATGATCAATCCTAAACAAGTTAAGAATTATTGATCAAATATTTACCAAAAATTTGACAAGTATTTTATCTTCAAGGCATGTGTAAAAGTATTGTTCTTGCCAAATCATTTCTCACTAAGTCAATTAAGTTATCTTCATAGCTCAAGTTGTTA
The DNA here is from genome assembly GCA_037074615.1 of Leucaena leucocephala. Classification (NCBI taxonomy): domain Eukaryota; kingdom Viridiplantae; phylum Streptophyta; class Magnoliopsida; order Fabales; family Fabaceae; genus Leucaena; species Leucaena leucocephala. The sequence continues at coordinate 6,280,488 of CM073550.1, forward strand.
TCGAACGAGTGTAAGTTAGAAGTAATAAGTAAATATTAAAGATGTAAATAAATTGAATAATCACTAAATATTTATCTTGACATCTTCATACCTCATGTAATTCTCCATGAGCCCTATCTCAATGATTTTGCGAATGTAGCGGATCACATAGTATCCGTCTTTAACACTGTTAGGTTGAGGGTAGTACTAACAAAATAGAAAAATATATAGCACATTAGGGAATATTAAACTTTATAACTAATAAATTTATAAAAATAAAACTTAATTAGTTGAAAACAACTTACTTTAGGAAAAATCTATGTAGGATTAGTACTATGTGTATGCACTTTAAAAAACTTGATGCATTGAATAGCCATATCGCCAATTCGAAAAAAGATATTATAGAACATGATAAATTTTATGCTTAATAAATCTATAAACAAAAACTCACATATTGGTGATGTACACAATCTTGGGATCTAGTTGTCCAACGTTGAATCAAACCAGTAAATAATATTATACATACTACAAAATATCAACCACATTATATATGATTTTATTATAATATGTGTGTGACAAATATAAGGGTATACTTACTCTTTAATGTAAGGTGTAAAATATGTCGACCTCTTGATTCGGGTCATGACATCCCCGTGTACATCATCCTCGAATTCCTATCATTACTTGCCTTATGCACCTTTTGCGAACACATGAAGCCATATATGTCTCCTTTTGCTTCATCCAAGAATTTACGATAGAAGTGGTTATTTTTCAAAAGAGAAAGGCGTTAGTGTGATAATGATAAAATATAAAGTATTAAAATAAATTTGTAATTTACAATATGGCTAACTGGATGACAACTAAATCTAGTATATAAAAATTTAAGAATTGCACTATGCTCCTTTGTACTTAAAATCCTTGATGGAATTGTGAAACTAAGTGCTTCCTCCATGTCGTCTGCTAAAGTATGAAGAGTTTCCCTATTGTCAAATCTCTAGGATATGGTCCAATGAAAAGGTTAGAGCTTATCTTTTTTGGCCTTCTTTGTCCTCGGCTTATGTGCCACCTCCTTCAATGTTAGCTTCTTTGGAACCTTCTTTTATTCTGGCTCTTGGGTGACCACTTCTTTTTTATCAGAGATATTGGCCACAGAAGAAATTTCCCTAGAGCATCGTCCAATATGTGGACCTCGTCAGTGGGGTAGGGAACCGATGTAGTATCAAAACCTTCTTTGATATTATGTATCGTCACCTTTGCTTTGTCCCCTGGAATACTCTTATAGTGAATTGTTGTGGTGGCTGCATATACTGTACCATGAGCAGCAAGGGTTTAAGTCCCTTTGTCTATCATAATGCAAAGACCACATTGTTTTCCTATTGTCAATGATCTAGTTAAGGTTAGGGTCAGGCTCAGATAGTTGGGGGATAAACTTCTTCTTCTTATTGTTGTCCTTACCACATTTCACCACAGGAGAGCCCTGAAAATATGAAAAAAAAATACTCAAGACAAAATACATGTTAAATTGGATGACAGTGGGGAAGCCCATCATCATCATAACTTGGTTGAGTCTGACATCCATCTCCTCACACATCTTTTGCATCTCCGCTTAATGAGGTGCAGTAAGTTCATCTTGAACATTTTGGAGCTCGTCTCTGGATACCATGTCTATGGAGGTTACACTTGGTCTTTGTGATGCGGAGCTAAAGAACTCTTTCTGAATAACTCCTTTAGAGGTCCCTCTTACTCGACCTGGGTGGTTAGGCTTCCCAACAACTGTCTCTAAGATATCCATTCCTTTTTCAAGAATGAAAAACCCTTGGATTGCTTGTTCTTCTAATGCATCCTATAACATATAAGTAATCAATTTAAAATAACTGAAGAGTATTTAATCATGTATAAATTCTTACTATTTAAATTAATTACTTATAATCCTCTCAGCAACAGTAGTAACCTCTAGAGTAATGTATTGTCCCTTCTTAACCCTAGTCACCTTCTATTTTTATTAGTGAGATAGACATTGGATGGATTGGCTAACTCCAGTAAGGTCTGATGTAGCAGATTGCTATGCAACAACTACTCTTCCATCATTTTTCTTTATAGACCATTGTAACCCCCACAGACATGTAATGCTGGAATACATTCTTCTTGGCTATTTCTTAATTCTTCTTACTTATAGCCTATGAAAATGAAACAAAGATAGATTAGTTAATTAAAATGTGCATTCATTACTAACTAAGTTAATTAAAATGTAAGTTTACACATATCAAACTTTATAAGTAGCCTCTTCCCAACATTAACAAAATAGTGTTTACGCTTCGTCACTAACATTTGGGTGTGTGTCCTTCAAATGCTCACCTATCTTACTTCCTTGAAGGTAATCCTTTGTAGGTTGGACTTAAAGTCTCTCCACTGTTCATTGCATTGCCTCAAGATCTGATGCCTCATGTTTGTTGTGACGGGAATATTAAAATGTTAATGCAGTCAAGTACAAAAATCTTTAATAACTAAAATAGATAAGTGAAACATAAAATTAGAAATGTATCAAAATGTCCTCCCAAATCAAATCCTTGTCTTTCATGTCTACCCCTCCAATTAATGTAACGTCCCAATTTTTATCCTTATATTTAATTAAAATTAAAAATATTATTTATCAATAACTTAAAAATATTATCTAATTAAATTATTATGGTTTAGTATTTTTATTATTTTTAATAAAATAAAATATCTAGATTATCCTACCATTATCTTTACTTAGAATTTTATAATTTGATTATTATTATTGGTTAGAAAATTATTAGGATTTGGGTTCAGATTTAGATATTGATTTAAATTTTAAATTATTATTATAGCTTTATAAATAGAGCTAAGGTCTTGAGTTATTCCTCAGACTTGATTAGTGAGTTAGCTTCTCTCTTTTTACTCATCTCTCTCAGTCCATTTCCTATTCCCAAAGAATTTCACCTCTATTCCCTCCTAAATATGCCATTAATTCAACTCACCTAAAGCTAATATTTACCTTTTAGATCTTTTATTATAATTATATATATTTAGGTGAGAGGTAACCACTTTCTACTCGTTAATATGTGCTAATGTGATGTTTATGAGTAATTTGATATATATAATCTATTGATATTGATATGATTGTATTGAAAAACTTGTTTGATAATTTTTATTGAAAATAGTCTTGTAAGACTTAAATTAATTTAGAAAGTTTGAGTTGAGATTATAAACTTGTTATATCTTGAGATTGTAATTTGAAGAAAGTTATTATCTTGCGAAAAATCCTTTTATAATATTTATCAAACTATTGAGATTTTGATTAATATGATCATTTTGAGAATTGTGTATTGGAGATGGGTGATGATAGAGTTATATTTCTACAGCGTAGTATAGCCTCTATTGGAGCTTGATGGCTGACTTTTATCCCACCAGTTTATTGAGGGATGTGCCCCACCTGTCTACCAAGGGGCTGCGACACCCTCACCTATTTACTGAGGGGAATGAACTAATGGTCCGGTCATTTGTTCAATTGGATTGATGGAAGAAACTTGGGTGGGTTATCTATTTAATTTTATTATAATAATATGTTATTTTCTATATATTGTATTTTGTGATATCCCACTTAACACCTCATGAGCACATATTAGTATATATGATGTGTAGAATTGCTGATTACTGAGATGTTTGTCTCACCCTATTATTATTAATATTTTTCATGTAATAGTTTCATCTTAGGACCATAGGGAAAACTTAAGAGGCTTGATTAAAGCAATATTAATTATATAACCTTCCCCTTTAAAGGTATATATAGAATATTTATATATTGCCACACTAGGTTTCATTATGATTACTCTAATACTATATTGATTATTTGAATTTTAAGAAAATTCTTTTTTATAATCATGGTAGAGTTTCTTTTATATTTTAATAAAACTCTTTTCTACCATAGTTAGCTCTTCTGAAATAAACCAAACTCATTTATAATATTATTTTTAAACTATGTTGGATAAAAAATATGTCTAAATAATTAATAGTAGTTATATTTTAAGAGGATTTTACAATTGGCGTGCGCATGCTAATCTTATAGCATACTATATGGTCGACATAGCTGTTAAGCAATGCTTTATTTTTACCTATGGCCTTCATGTTGTAATCAAACTCCACCAGTAACTTCTTGGGCAATGTTCCTTCATTTGTCTTAGCCACCCGTTTCATATGGGTCAAGTCTCTACCTTTTTTCTTGCCTTACTGACAAAACCTTGCTGACTATAACTGTCTATGTCATGTTCCTAAAACAATAAATAAAGGTAAGAATAAAAAATATTAATTATACAATCAATTTAATAATCAAATAAATATTTATTACACACAATAAAATAATTTCTTACTAATTGGTATCCATCCAAATTCCTTCACAATGATAATCCCTAACAGTATATTCGTTATCTAACAAATCAAACTTGTTTTAAGTTAAGTAGTTATGAAATATAGGGTATTGTTGAGGTTGAACACTAAGTCACTGTCATCTCTAACAATTGCTTTCCTTTTACCTTGGAACACAATGGAAATTTTTTTATTTGCTAGCTCAGTGACATAAAACACTTGTATTGCTTGACTTGATAAGATAAATGGCTCATCTATGTATCCAACTCTCTGAAGATAGACTAAAATAAATCTAAATTTTTTGTCCACTTACACATCATTATATTAACCCTCTTACATTTGAAGATTGAAACTTTAAACTTAGAGTAACACACCTCCCAAATCTCTTCTATCACTCCATAATATGGCATAGACGCCAAGTTTGGCCTTTTATATTTTGCACTAGCAAAATGCATCGCTTTGACTATAATTATCATCCCACTGTTTTGTATAATACTTTTATCATCTTGGACTTTTGTGTAATAAGAATGAATATGCATCGCTTCGACTATAATTATCATCCCACTGTTTTGTATAGTACTTTTATCATCTTGGACTTTTGTGTAATAAGAATGAATATTTATGTCATATCCTTCCTAACACAACCTCAAAATGAGGCCCTGCAGCTAGCCTTTATATTGTCTCATAAGAATTGTCATCTTTGAACACTTTTTGTTTGAACTATTCTACAAATGACCTATTGTGCTCATTAACTAGTTGCATATTACTCTTTCTTGGGCTCATATTCCTGAGCAGATTCTTGTGAGCATCCAAGTAAGGCGAAAATTCATATTTATTGTTCAACGTGTAAATATGTTCTTGCATCACTACTTCACAAGATACAAACTTCACTTTAGCACCCCCGAGTTCCCTTACTTTTTTCCCTTGATCATGCCGAGATTGAGGAAGTACAACTGTCTTTACGAGAGCAAGATGAGTTATAAAACTCAATTGCCTCCTCAGCTACATATCTCTCAATAATTGATATCTCGAGTCAATAAAGATTTTTAGAATATTTCTTTAAAGATTTTCATGTATCTCTTAAAAGGGTACATCCACTTGAAACACATAATGCAACAAAGTCTAATCTCACATACCAGGTGAGCTATCAAATGGATCATAATGTCAATAAAATGCTAGAGGAAAATGCATCTCAAACTGGGAGAGAATAACATAACATTTGTTTTCCAATTCATCCAACTCAGCAGGATTAATCACTTTGCTACAAATAGCATTGAAAAACATACAAAGTTTAGTAATAGTGTTCATCATATCATTTTTCATAATGCCTCGAATATCCACGTTTAGTAACTGTTACATCAATATGTGGCAATCGTGACACTTCATACCTGTAATCTTCAAATTTTCCATTGAAACAAGCTTCCTAAAATTTGACGAATACCCTTATGGAACCTTAATACTATAAAAACACTCATATATGCCTATTTTTTTTATATTTGGATAATTTGTGTGCCACTAGGTTCAAATAAACTCTTACTACTATCTCTTTGTTGTGGATGTAAAGGTGCTCTTCTTCTCATTTTAGCTAAGTCTCATTTAGCATTGACCCCATCTTTACTCTTTCCACTTATATGTAGAAGCGTGCCAATAAGGTTCTCACACATATTTTTTCTCAGTAGGCATGACATCTAGACTGTCTCACTTCAAGACTCCGCCAATATAGAAGATTAGAGAATATTGATCTAGTTTTCCATATATTTCTTTCAACTGTTTTCTTCTTATTACTTTTACCCAAGATAACATGAACCCCTACAAACATGGATAAACTTCTTCTCCAGTTAAAGATGTTAGCGCCATTTGATATTCCTGTGAGGCATTAAATACATTCTTCAACCTACAGTAAGGGTAGTGTCAACTAAAAAACCTTCTATGAGAAAGGTATATTATCTTCCTTCCATGCTTGAGTCGTATATAGTTAGTGACTTCTTCACATATGGAACATACTTTATGCCCCTTAACACTATAGCCTGATAAATTTCCATATACTGGGAAGTCATTATTGGTGGTGAAGATCACGGCGCGTAGTTTGAATATCTCTTATTTATATGCATCAAAGACATCAACACATTCCTTCCACAATTTCTTTAAATCCTCAATCAAAAGTGCCAAGTACACATCAATATCATTTCCTGGTTGTTTTATCCCTGAGATCATCAAAGACAACATGATATACTTTCGCTTCATACACAACAAGGGAAGAAAGTTGTAAATCACAACGAGAAATGCCCAAGTTGAAGTTTTTTGGGCTTACAACCAAATTTAGGAAAATTTTGACCTATTGTCTTCTATTGAGGAGAATAGCTAGGTGACGAAGTTATTCATCATTTATTTTCCTATCGGAATGCCATATCAAGTTTTTGTATATGTGGCATCAGCAAACAAATACTTCGACAGCGTTATTATTAGAAGATACCACAACACTTTTGAAGGAGATCCTTTAATAATCTCATCATAATCATCACCATCTTTCTTTACTTTATATCTTGAAGTGTCACATTTAAGGAACTTATTAAACCTTTCATACTCATTTTTTTACAGTACGTAGTCGTTAGGGCATGCATGTATCTTCTTATAAGATAACCCTATCAGACATAATATTTTCTTCACCTTGTGCATTCCTTTTAGAAGTGTATTTCCTATAAGAAACTCATCACTCAACAACTCAAGGAATTTTGTCAAACTAGAATCGATCCAACCATTTCTCAATTTCAAATTCATCAATCGTAACACAAATTTCACCCTTGTGTACTAATCTTTACTCCTGGGGGTGCAGTAGCGTCACAATATCACTTAGCATACTTTCACATATTAGAGGGAACTGTGGAAAAGACTCAGCTCTAATATAACAAAATATGTCTAGAATTCTATCCCCAAAGTTATTGTTCACAAGTTTCTCATTTTCACGCAAAGAAGTTCTTTTAATTTCACCATGACAAATCCAATTTATATATCTTAAATTTATGACATCACATATAATATGTTATCTTATATTAGAAATAGACAATAGGTTACAGTTTAAACAGTTGACATAAGGACATAAATGCAACCCATCACTTTTCTTATAAGTATACCTCTTAACAAATTCAAGAAACCTTTTTACCCTATCTTCATATTCCTTAATGGTTCTCCTAACTTTCATCCAACTACAATTCATTACTCTATATCATCATTTAACATAGTTGTCAAATTAAAGGGCATATGCAGACTTTTTATATTTTATAAATATTTCAGTAGAGTTTCCCTTATTAAATATAAACAATCCCAAATGATAATCAAATCGATCAAACTTGCTAATCAAGTTTTTTATTAACCAAAGCTTTTAACTTAATTTATAATTTTCCTAAATAATACTCACATTGCTCAAACAAAAAATAACATAAAAATACCAAATACAATGAAAAATTAGCAATGTATTAACAACAAAAAGTATTGAATACAAAAATAGGAGTCAATGAATAAATAAGCACTATAAAAAATTGGCAATGTATTGAACAAATAGGAACTATTGTTAACAACAAAAAAATCTAATAAGAATTTGCAAAAATACACCCATAAATAAATAGGAACTAATGTAGCAATCCTAAACTGCAAAAATAAGTATTTAATACAATGGATATAGGCCATATAATCTATTATAGTTTATAAATAAATTATTTTTAAAATTTGCAAAAATTCACCCATAAACAGATAGGAACCAATATAACAATTTTTCATAAAAACACATTTTTTTAATTGGGTTAGACTTCTTTTAACAACGGTTTTTGAAAAAAAAAATGTCATTTAAAGTGTTTTTCATTGCAGTTTTTTAGAAAGCTGTCATGAAAAGTGTTGAAATAGAAAATTATTTACAAAAATGACAACATTTTTTTATGATATTTTTTAGGATAATTGCCGTGAAATAGTGCCATAAAAAGTATGTTTTATAGTAGTGATTATCAGGTACTAAATATGAGAGTACCTCCTAACAACTATTTAACTGTTAGTTATTCTGTCTTTAAGATGATTTTTCTTTGTTTTTTTCCTCTCAATTGAGACTCACTTTCTTTCATAGTCCTTCATAATATAATGACCGGAAAGGGGGAATGAAATCTCTTGATTGAGACACTTATTCGTTGTATCATACTAAAACCATAAAAAAGTTAGTGAACTCTTTAATCTCTTACAAAATAAGTTCGATCATGTCAATAAAAATAACAATAATAATGACCAAGATGATAGCTTTTGTAGTGGCCAAGGGATCAGAGTACTTAAGTTAAGACAGTCATATTTATTACTTTTTTTTGTTTTGAGAAATTATTTCAAGACGAAAAAATTGTCTGTTAAGAAATTTAGTGTCTCAGTACTTCCACAGGCTAAACACTTCCGAAAACTAAGGCTGACTCTCGAGAGTGTGAGAATGGCCGCCAGGAAAAATAAGAATTAAGAAAAATAATAAAACATAAAAAAATAAAAAAAAATGTAAAAGTTGTTTTAAGTGTTTTTATTTTTTAAAACATATTTCTATTTTTTACAAAAAAACTTAATTAAAAATTAACAATCAAATAAGTTTAAAAAATTATATTTTTTTTATCACCATACTAAATCCAAAAGTTTTAAGAAAAAAGAAGAAAAAATAGCTTTCCATTAGATTTGTACTTTTATAACTCTATTTTATTATAGTATATATAGTTTATATTATATACAATGTTCTATTTATTTTTTTATCAATGTCTGTTTTTATTTCGGTAAAAGATGTTTTTTTATTTGAATATTTCCCCTTTCAATGTGTTATATATATATATATATATATATATATATTAATTTATATTATTTTCATCATTTTGGGTTTACCCCACTCGGAATACGATTGGACTACCAAATTTTGAACTACGCTCTAGACTGGTTTATAACCAGGGCGTTTTCAATTCCTCCCTAAATAGTGTTCCTTAATACAATACCCCAAAGAAACATGTATAATTTGAATGAAATTTCTTTGTGGTTTTTTTTTTTTTTTTTGCCAAAATTCTTTGTGGTGTTTTTACTTTTTAGTAATATGCCACGTAATTTAATAATACTTTTAGTGGTTAAATCCACTATTTGCATAATTCAACTGATGTAGCCCCATCAAAAAAATAAATAAATAGAAACTGCTGTATGGGGAAATGGTGAAATATATTCAGTGAAGTTAAAAATAAAAAACTATCTTAATTAATTCATGATTTGATGATAAGTTTATCAGCCGTCATTGTTCATCTTGAGACCTGATCAGTATTAAATTACTGAAGCATTAATAAGGTTGTTAGAGAAATAGGGGGAAAAATATCACTTGAATTCCAAAATCTCAAATGATAAATTACTACAAAAATATATTGTTATTTGTTTTATAAGAGTAGTCAATAGCCTGTAGTAAACAAACTAATTTAAAATTTTGAAATTTAAATAGTATTTTTTTAGAATTTTTTCTATAAACCAAACCCAGAATTTTTTACTTATAAGAAACATAAGTTAATATATGGGAGCTATACTAATTCTCAGTTCAAACTAAAAAAAAAAAAAAGTAAATATTTCCACTTCACAATCCTCTTTACCCTCTTATTATATGTTTACAAAAACAACCTGTTCACTGTATGTGTGTATATATATATATTTTTTTTTCTTTTTCTTTTTCTTGTGCCACTATGATATTATCCTCTATACTATATTTTGCTAAAATGAAAAAACATATAGATGAGGGTGATCAACTTAACTGCTCCGAAGATTCATGCCTTCAATCTCTGGAACGTCTGAAAAAGATATCGATGATGAATCATGGAGGAGGACCAAACCCGGGTAGGTCATCAGGCCATTTATTTCCACTCGGAGAAGATGATGATCCAGCTTTAGCGTTATTATCATAACTATTATCATCATTATTACTGGTATTCCCAGAATTGTCTCCAATGGAAGTTGTGCTTACGGTACTCCACAGAGAGTTTTTAGACCAATCATGAAGAGAAGCGAAACTACTGTTACCCATATTCATCATCATCATGCTCGTTTGAACCAGACCTTGATGATCAGATGCGTACAAAGATTCTACCTCCCTGCTTCTGTTTCCCGATTGGAGCACCACCGGTGACAACGGAGGAGTATGGACCTTTGAGGACTGAGTCGAAGGAGCATTGAACCAAGGAAGGTGACCCAGATTGGAAGGACCAAGATTCAGAAACGACAGATCGAATAACGGTTGTGATAATGGGTTTTGGGAGTGAATCGCCGCCAGAGATGATTGATACCCACGACCTTGATTGGAGGAACTTATCAAAGGGACCACCGGAGGTGCCGCCACCGCAGAAGAACGACCACCGACGAGAACGGGTGGAGGCGACATCATCAGGTTCGGTTGAGTAGGGATCACCTCTTGCAGCCGAGGTTGTTGCAGCTGTTGTGGACGGCTCATCCGCTGCAGGGCAGCCGATGAGGACGAAGCCGACGACGCTTTGGTCCGCTTTCCCTTCCGGCAACCACCACCGATGGGTATGTTTCGCAAGGATCCACCATGGGTCCAGTACCTCTTACACGTTTTGCAGAAGTACCGAGGCTGCGAGAGACTGTAGTTGTTGTAGTAGCAGAACTTGGTGTTCACAGAGTCACAACGAGGACATCTCTGACACGGGGGAGGCTGTGGCGGCGGCTGAAGCTGAACTTGGTTATTCACCTCTCCTCCCCCTCCTCCACCACCGTCTCCACTACCACCTTCTTGAACATTCATCTCTCTATCTCTCTAACTGTCCCTTCTGGGGATTGTGAACAGTGAGAATATGGTGATTGTTCTTTTGAGGTTGGGTTTGTATATATATACACACACAGAAACGTAAGAAGGTCGGTGATAAGAACATGCAAAGGTGTTAAGAGAAGTGTGAAGATTTAAGCGTTTCAGATTTGAATGCCCTCAACGTGTCTGAAAACCTGAAATATGTATCAGAGAGAATCTAATAAAACTGACCAAAACCACGGCGAGATATCGTATATACTTACTAATGCATATGTTTTAGCAAAAACCACCAAATTAATGAATGTATCTGCAGAAATCTGAATCTGTATTATTAATAATTCAATAATATCTGTGTAATTAAATATCACAGGATTTTCTCTCACAATATCTCACTCCAATAATATAATTAAAGTTCTCTCTAGAACATCAATAAGGAATGTACTGTGCATATTTACATGTATAGACCTGTGGTTTCTGCAACGTGGCGATTAAATTCTGAAAAGCGAATGAACTGAATCTGAGTGAAGCAAGAAATGGTGGAAAATGGATTCAGTTCGTAGTTTTCTCAGTTTTGGTTGACGAGGAAGCTAAGAATCAATCACAAACTGGAAAAGTGAGGAAGAAAGAAAAGGAAACTGAGAAAACTAAGGTGGAGGAAGGTCCACTCGACAGGGCGGAAGGCGGTGGCGCCGGAAGGAGTGAGACCGGGGTCCAGAAACTGTGGCTATGTCAGAACTGAGAAGTTCGATCTCTTCATCACTTTCTTGCTTTTTCTTGTTCTCTTTTTGATGTTTTGTCTTTCTCTCTCTTCGTTCATTTCCACTCCACTTCCATTAATTTTTTATCAGCAGAAAATTATTATTATTATTATTATTATTGTATTTATTTAATAGTTAATTTGTTGTGTTTTTTTAATCATTCTGACATCATTGCGTGTTTGTTTCCCTCCCCGAATTAACGATGAGTTCCCACGTACGTAGACCATGATGACCACCCTTGATATTTCCTCTTATTTTCCTTTTTCACATTGACCATCATTTCTATTTTGGCCATTTCTTTGACCTACATTGAGTATATTGTATTTGCCAAAACAACTATGTTATTAAAATTTAACTCGAAATAAGCTGGAGTTTATTTGGATTAATGTTGCCAAAATGACCTTTGTACAAATTAAAATTAAAGTAAAAAATAATTAGTATAATATAATTTATATTTGAATAGATTTTTATAAAAAATTAATTTGACAAAAAGTCAATTTTAGAATATTCACATATAAAGAAAAATCAAAAGACGAAAACTAAAAAAAACATGTTTTCAATTTTAAAATAATTTTTGAAGAAAAAGTCAGTTGTTTTCAAAGTCACGAGAAATTAAAAAGTCAGTTGTAAAATTACTAGCACATAGGGATTGGCATGTTAGTGTCAATCATAATCGTAGGAAAATGTTGAACATTACTGATTACTTTGCTAAATCCTGCCATTCTATGGAGGATATTTTTTATTTCTTTGATCAACCCCCACCAATCCATCAAGAGGTGGAGATTGACGAAGGAACTGCTTAATTGGTTTCGGGTTTTTTCTTCTTTTGAAGTAATGAATTATTTAAGTTTTATTCAAAAAATAAAAACAAAAGCCATGTTAAATGTCATTTGTTTTTCATTCAAGTATAGCCTTTTTTTTCGACTGACAAGCTTCTTAATGCTATCCTACACAGACCCTTAATTAATTATACTAATGAAATAGTGAATTCAGTCAAAAGTTTAGGATAAAGCAACTGAATTAGATTTTATTTTTCTCTCTATTTTATAAGCATGAAACATCATTATTTTGAATTAAAAAAATAATAGTCAATCAAATTTATACTTTAATAGCCCTGTCTTATTTTAATTGTGTGTATTTTATACAAGAGCGTTACATTTATTTGTGAAATATAATGTCTTTTTTTTATTTAGAAACTACTCTTTTTATGATTATTGTACGAATATTATTATATATTTTAATTAAATTATATTATTTTAATTATAATTAGATTTATCTTGATTTCATTAGGATTAGATTATTGACTTTAGAATTACTAACTTCACCAATTCAATAACCGGTCCCTCTTTTACAAACTTTCCAACAATTAACAAAGATATCCCTTGCTATTGCAATAATTTTACCGTAAGATTTTTATTTTAAAAACTATTATTTAGTTTCTATAAAATTATTTGATTTTTAATTTACTTTTCACTAATTACTAGCCAATTGTTTTTAGCCAAATGAAGAGGGGCACTTCTATCGGGCCTTGAGCTCTTCTTTATTACAGGCATTAGTTCTTTTTTATTTGTCATTGAATAAGGACCCGAAATTAGACAAAAAGAAAGTTAGAATGATTTTATAAAAAACCACCATATGGGTTTTAGGCTTTACAAAGATTAGTCTACAGTCAATAGTAGATACTTTAGTTTTGGAATTGAATTATGTTGTATGTATAAAAAATATTTTATTAAAAGAGATAAAATCTATTTCAGTGATTTTTACACGTAAAAAATATTAGTAAAAAATATTAGTCTCTAACTATTAGTTGAGAGATATATCTTAGAATCTATCAATAAAAAGAAGATACTCTAGTTAAAAAATTCAATCCAAAACGTCATAACAAAACAAAATAGGAAAGTGCACAACAAAAGAATTAGCAATCAAATGGAAAGATAAAGGTGCACACAAACAAAGGAATTAGGATACAAAGGAAAAGTAGCAGAAATCTAGAAAATGCAAATAAGGAATTAAAGAAGAAGAAAAAAACAAAATAGGAAACTGCTCAAAGATTAATTAAGGCTTTGTTTGGTTCAACTGAGGGGAGGGTAGGTTAAATTAATTTAAGAGAGGGGAGGAAAAGGTAGGGGAAGTTAATTAATGATATTTTTTGTTTAGTTCAGAAAGGGAGGGGAGGGGAGTTAATTAGAATTTAATAAATATACCATTATCTCTTTATTTAAATTTATTTATTCTTTATTTATAATATTCATATCAATTTTTTTTAATTTATGAATCTTAAAATTTTTTTATCTTATTTATATAAATAATAAAATTAAAAAAATTAAAAAATATGATAAAATTTTAACATTATTTCTTATTAATTTTATAATTATTATATATTTTAATATAATATATAAATAATTTATTATGTTTATTAAGTTTTAGCAATTAAAAAAAATAGGTGTGAGAAAAATAAAAAAAGGCTTAAGGATATAATTGAAAAATTAAAAATTAATAAAGGGTAATTTAGTCATAATAGGGTAAAAATTTCTCTCCCCTCCAAAACCCCCAACCAAACAAAGTTTAAGGGAATAAACTCAAAAAACTGGCAACACAATGATTATGAAAACATAAAATAGGGAAGTTGATTGCTAGATAATTTTTTTTCCTTTTTTGTTTCTTTCTACTTTATCTTGTCTTGATACCTTTGTCCATATTCTATATTTTGTAAAAACAATTCATTCCTTTTATATTTTTTTTAAATATATATATATATATATATATATATATATATAACAAGTCCTTATAATTCACATCAATTTAGAATTAGGTCCGTGTAATTTATTTTATTTCAATTAATTAGGTCCTTATAGTTTGATTCATTGTATTCATCTATCATCTTTAATTGTAAAAAACCTTTAATTTTAATTTATAGAATTTTATAAACTTTATGAAATTTATTTCATTTCATTGCATAATCGTTTTAACATACATACATTTCTATAAATAAAATTTCATAAAATGTATAAATTAAAATTAATGGATCAAACAATAAAAAATCAATTTAAACAAAATAAACTATAGGGACTATATTTAAAATTGAGGTATCAATCCAAAATGACAAAAGAAAACAAACGTCAAAACAAGAATTAAATGGAAGAGGAACAAAGAGGGGTAAGCGGGGCAAAAAAAACACACAGAAACACACAAACATAATACTCATAATTTAGGAAACTAATCATTCACACATAAAATAGGAAACAAATGTAAAAGAAAAAATTTAGGCAAAATGAAAAACTAAGGAACAATTAACATGAATGGGCTTATATTGAAAGGCCCAAAACAATATATTTAACTCTAAATGACACAAAGGAAATAAAATGACTCTAAATTATGTCTTATTAACTTACCAAACTAACCAAAGCAAAACTTGTTAATTTGCTACTAGTTGTGTTTGAGACACCTTATCCATCATTACCCCATAAGAATTCTAAGGGCATATTTGATAGGTGAGAAGTGGATTCTTCCTTTTTCTAAATTTATTATGATAGAAGTCACTTTCACTTTAAATATTTGATGTCATTTTAGTTTTATTAGAAAAGTTAAGAATTGAGAAAATAGAAGTAGAAGATAAATTTTTTGGACTATTTTAACCCAATTTTAAAATTCTTGAACAACTTTAACCCTTCTTAAGTTATAAAAAAATATTTTGGACAATTTTACCCTAAGTTATAAAAAAATATACATCAATTACATACTTATTTTCATCATACCAAATAAACTTTAAAAGTCAATTTGTACTTCCATTTCCATAAAAAATTCTTTTATCCTACCAAACATACAGTAAAAATATTATAAGGTATTGAATTGGTTGAAACTGCCCAATTATAATTAAAATGCATAAAAATATTCATATGTAATCTTCAAAAGAGTAATATATAAGCAAAGATGACATTAATTTACAAATAAATGAAATATTTATGTATCCACACATAATTCAAATAATAAAAATTATTAAAAGTATAAATATGATATATTATATTTTTTCACCTCAAATCAACATTGTTTTAGGATCAAGGAAAAAATATAAAATTTAATCGAGACGACCTCATCCAAAACTCTTAGGGCATATTTGGTAGTATAGAAGTGGAATCCATCATTTATCTTGTTTGGTAAGTGAAAATAAAATATTTTAGATAATTTTATCCTAAATTATAAAATTCTTAGATAACTTTAACAATTCTTAAGTTATAAAAAGATATTTTAGGTCATTTTACCCTAAGTAATAAAAAAATATACATAAATTCTACACTCATTTATAATTTACCAAATAAACTTTTAAAATCTATTTCCAATATTATTCTATTTTTACTTCTACTTCCACACAAAAAATTCTTTCATAATTCAGAGTTTTAATACCATGATTATAAGGAAAAATAGTCATGTGAATATGAAAACAATGAAGCAAACAAACTTTCATAATTCCTTTGTTTTAAACTTCATGAACTGTAAAATGGAAATGCTTTAGAATAAAATATTTTAATTTTTAATATATGACTTAAGAGTTAATATTCTTTATAAATATAAGATTTATTTATTAATTTATCATTTTTTTTCAATTATCTCTATTGATACTTCTTTAATAATAATTAAATAAAGTTAAAGAGAATTAAAAAAATAATTATGATATTTTATAAAAAATATATCATATCAATTAATTTTTTTAGTTTAATTAAATTAATTAAATATAACTTATATTAAAATATACACATTTAAAACAACAAGCCAGCATTTGAATTTGGGTTATTATTTGGGATTGCTTAAGAAAATTATAGAGTATCTTGAGGATATTTTGGACATTTAATTGAAGTGGTGGCCCCACATAACACTATTAATTCACCTAAGTCATGTGATGACGTAGAAACTTTCAACTGCTCCCACAAGACCAGCCCATCACTATAGTGGAACTGTGTAACAGTGGGACCCACAATGACTTCCGTTCCGTGTGCCTAACATGCATCATGCTGACATGCTCCATATGTCGTCGCATGTGGCACTTCCTTTGCGGTTCAATTGCGACTTGGTAATGTCTGACCCAAGCAATAGACGGCCCGCATTAGTTGTACATAGAAATAAATTTTAGGTTATAAATTGGAAAATATTTATTTTTTAGTACAACAATTTTTAGAAAACAATTAGATTTATCCACCATCTAAAAATAGGACGAAGTCTCATTTTCTCTTAGGTAATACCAATATCAGATAGGGTGAGCTGTCTATTATCCTCATACATAAATTTAAATATTCAAGAGTTAGGATATCTACTCAAACTCTATAATTAGAATTATAATAAAATATTATTTTTTAAAGATCGAATACACTTTAAATAATCGTATGTCTTATCCATTTACTAGTTAAACTCATTGGTAAAGATGGGTAATTGGAAAAAAATTGTTGAACATATTTTTACAACCTTTGGAGTGGTTAGGCCAGAGGCAAAAAACACTCTTGGTGCTAACTTAGACCCAATTGGAATAGGGTAGGCCAAGTTTTCGGGCTGGGCCTACTTTAATAGGTCCAATATGAGAAGGAATAATCTTTAACAATTACACGGTGTATTTGAATAAGAGTTTAAAAAATCATTTATATAAAAAAAGATTTTTGGATAATTTTTAGAAAAAACTTTTAGAGAAGAGTTTATAGAAAAAAAGTGATTTTGAATAAATAAGTATCTAGATAGTTATTATCAAAATGACTTTTATAATTATAAAATTACTAGAAACAGTATAATTTTATTAAAAATGAAAGAGATGAGAGAAAAGAGAGGGTGAAAAAGAAAAAAGAAAGAGGAGAGGAGAGAGAAAGTGGAGAACAAAAAGGAGAGATGAGAGAGGGTGAAAAAAAGAGAGGAGATATAAGAGATGGGAGAGGATAGAGATGAGAAATGAGAGAGTGTAGAGAAAATAGAGGAGACATAGTATAACAAAAAATAAGAGTAAAATAGTAATTAAGTAGTCTATAAGCTCTTTTGTTGTTCTAAAAATTAGTCTTAGTAACTTATCTAAAACCTTAATTTTAAACTATAATTTTTTTCAAAAACCATTTTGAACAAATATAACTGTTTATTCTAAAAAAATTTCAAAGTAAAGTTTATGCCAAAAACCCTTTTAGAAACATGGTTTGAAAACTTTCCAAACACACATAAATTTAAACTACTGATCATCTGTGAGTTTAATTGATGAAAAGGTAAGAAATATGATCATTTATAGTGTGTTTAATCCCTGAAGAGTATCACTTTATTATGATTCTAATCACGGTGTTTAGGAAGACTTCTTAACTTTAAGAGTAATATTATTATCCAACATTAGTATCGCTAAGAAGAAGAGAAACTTTATCTTATCTTTAAATCGTAAGTGAGCCTAACCCTTTTCTAAAAATTTTTATAAAACAAAAAATTCAAACTCGATTAGTTAATTCAATTAATAAATAATTAACTCAACTTAAAATTATAAATTTAAATCTCATTATTGATATGATAATTTTATTAATAGGATAGACAACCTTATTGTTAAGTGACCTGTGACTACAATTATATCTATAAACGCTATTTGCTGTGATAGTTCTTTAATACCCAACTCATTTAATCTTCTTTTGTAAAAAAAGAATTACAAATTCAAATGGGCCCACATAGAATCTAATGTAAAATTCTAAGAGCTTAATATATTTTATTTTTAATTTTTTAAAATTTTTATATTAATTACATATATATTAGAAAATTTTCCACCGATTAAAATAAATACTTTAAAAACTAACACATTCTGAAATTCTCTCATTTTTTAATGTTTAAAAATTAATAATTTTTAAGTATTACCTAAAAAAAGTATAAATGATTATATTATATCTTATATCTTTCTAGAGTTAGAACCTTGTACAAATATCAAGATATACAAACAATTAAAAAATACAAATAAATCTACTAAATCGTTCATAAAATGATAAAATGTCCTTCCGCAGGAGAAATTTTAAAGGGGATAATTTTTGTTTTTAAAAAAAACAGTTATCTCGTTCAGAAGAGCAGAGCAGAGCACAGAGCAGCTTGTTACCATAGATGAGAATCAGATGCTAAAACATATTTTTTCCAATGCCTCACCCTCTATAATTTATATATAACTTGACAGTGAATAAAACACGTATTTACGAAAAGAGTGGATAATATCATAATATTCATATTATATAGGATTTTGCTATCACAAAATACCCATTACAAAAAACTAACGCTATCATATTTGTATCAAACTTATTTGCAGAAATTGAGAAACACATGAAGTACCCTTCTTCTTCTTCACCTAATAACCCTTCCTCGCATCGTATCCTTTCCCAGCTTCTCTCCTTAGCTTCAGAACATCCTCATCCAGGGCCTCGCTCTTCTTCCACCCGGCGCCGCCTTTATAATCGTCGTCATCATCATCATCCTTCCCGACCACTGTCTCCTTAATCTTCTGTGTCGTGTCCTTCGCCGCCCCCCACGCTCCCTGCACCGTCTCTTTCACCTTCTCTCCCGCATTCTTCATCGTGTCCGCCGTCTTCTCCGTCGCCGACTTCGCCATATCTGCTGTCTTCTCTGCCGCTCCGGAGGCGTTCTCCTTCGCTCTTTCTTTCACATACCCGGCCTTATCCGCCGCCTTATGAGCCCCTTCCTTGGTCTTATCAGCCACAGTATCTGCCGCGTCCTTCGCCGTATCCTTCGCGTCATAAGCGTAATCTCTTGCTCTCTCTGAAGCTATGTTCGTTCCTTCTCTTGCTCTATTCGCCATGGTTTCTGCAGCATCCTTGGCTTCTTCTTTAGTATCATGAAAGTACTGTTTGGTTCTCTCTGCCATATCGTTCGTCTTATCCATCGCTTCATCTGCGTACTCTTTACCTCTCTCTTTCGCTTCTTCTGCTCCATCTCTCACCCTATCACCCATGTCTCTGTCGTCGTCTTCTTCACGTCTTACATTTCCAGGACCGTATGACCAAACTTTTGGATCGGATCCTTCTGTTGTATTTCTGTACTGAAATCAAAACCAAAACCAGTATTAAAAAATAAAAAATAAATAGATTGAACAGTTTATGAAATAAATTACTGTAATGAAGAAGCATATACGTGTGAATAATTATTGGAAGAAGAAGATGCAAAGACGACTCTGGAGGGTTTGTGGGAAGATCTGAGGAAGATTGAGTTAGGGATGGACTTTGATGAGAAACGGAAGAGGACGGTTCTTGTGATGAACATGGCTGCCATATTTTCTGAATCAGCTGTTTGTTTTGTTTGATTTCTCTCTGTGTTATCTTCTTCACAGAGCTTTGAAGAATATTTGAACAGTATTGAAGATTGAATCGTTTTATCACCACCGCTTTTCAGTATAGCATGTTAAAGGGGAAGAAGGTGGCACACTATGTGATCGACACGTTGTGTACAGTTTTGCCACGTGTACTGACAAGCTGCCACGTCTTTCACCTGTTTTTCTGGAAACATTTTTGCATATAGTGAGATTAAATTTTCATTAATTCCTCACCCATTTGAATTTTACTAATTTCTTAACCCCTAATTAAAAATTTAATATTAGTCTTAAATATAATTAATTTTTATATTTATCTATTTTTTAAAATTATACTTATTAATACTCTCTCAATAATAACTAAATAATAAAAATAAATTTTGATAAAATTTAAACTTGAATAAATCTTCAAGTAGGCAGAAAAATTATAAACACTTGGTGTTAGAAATTTTTACCTCATTTATATCAGTTTGTATATGTCATAAATTGGGTACTCTACAAGCTTCTCAATAATTTTGCATTATGGGTTAAATTTATTTGTGCTCCTCTTATCCTATTCAGAGTAGAAAAATAAATTTTTTTTTATCCTATTTATAATTCATATTATTATATTATTATATAAATATATAATTTTACCTTCCACCTAATATTGTATTGACTTTGTTATTATGAGATATAATATTATATTAAATAGGGATAAAATTAAAAAATTGTTAAATTTTAAAATAAAATTAATAAAATTTAAAATTTTATTTAGTCTGTATAAAATATGTTAAAAATAATTTATAAATAAGGTCCACTTAAAACTACTAATGATACCCATAATCTAACAGCGGAGCTCCACTAAGTAAAAACAAGGGTGGTGAAGCAAAGATTTACCAAAAAAAAAAGGATTAAGCAAAGCGTATGAGGTAATCTATCTCGAAAAAGGGGATAATGATGATGATGAATTACAACAAAAACCATCGTAATAACCATCAAATAAAATATTTTTTTAATCATAAATATATAAGCTATATAATAACCCATATAAATTAAAAAAATTAATTATTTTTATACAATATTTTTTAGAAAAATATTGGATTCATTCACTATCTAAAGATAAGGCAAAATCTCTATTTATCCTAGGCAATACTAATATTGGATAGGGCGAGCTGTCAATTATCCTCAGACATAAATTTAGATACCCAGAAGTTATGATGACTCCCCAAACGCTGTGATTAAAATTACAACAAAGTAATACTTTTAAAAGATCAAATATATTCAAAATAGTTGTATGTCTCAATATTTTTTTAATTGCTCACCTGATTCACTGGATCTTTGCCTAGACTACATCCGGATCTGTCTCGCGTTGCGCACTTAGCTATAGTGGGTGAGTCTCCCAACGGAGATTTTTTGCATATGCTAAAGTTCAAATTTGAGACCTCACTTAAGCGATATCGAGTTATTTACCATTCAGATCAACCTCTATTGGCATGTCTCAATATTAAACATTGATGTGGGAAGGATGCAATCTGATGGGCCTGAATTTGAAGTATAAAGACAGTGGGCTAAAGCCTAAAAGGCCAAAACACAGCTATTCTCTCTAAAGTTTAAGAGAGAAACCTGATATTCATTGTTCAACTCATCCAACCCAACGCGCGCACTTACTGTTTACTTTCTCTCAAGGTCTCCGACAACTATGGTACCTCCTTCATAGGAGGAAGATGACTTACTTTTTTGAAGTTCTAAAAAGGTAAAAAATGCTAAAAATAAGTCCAAAGGGGAGAATATGCTTAAGGGACATTGGTCAAAAGGATATGAGTATGTAACTGGTGGTGCTTCATTTGCTGATAAATTGAAGGGGTGGATAAGAATAATGAGCAAGATAAAGATGATATTAGTGAAGATGAGATGTACTTTGATGATGATTTATCTAAATCCCTGAAACAGAGCCAACAAGAGGATGATGAACCACTTTGCAACACTATAGAAGGTCCTACAAGAAACTTTCTTACGTTCTCATTTTCACGGAAGATGAAGAGGAAACTTTATAGAGCATGGCGCAAGATTGTGATAGTCAAATTGCTTGATAAAAGTATTGGTTACAAAGCATTACAATATAGATTACAGGCTATGTGGGCAAAGAAAGGGGTTATCAACATCATTGATATAGGATATGGGTTCTTCACTGTCAAATTGTCTAATAGGAAAGATTTTTTCAATGCATTAACTGGGGGACCAAGGATGATATATGACTACTATTTAACTGTAAGATCTGGGAACCAAATTTTAGACATGAAAAAGCCACTATTAGTAAGGTAACAGTATGGGTTAAAATGCCAAAATTATCACTAGAATATTATGACGAAGAGGGCCTAACTGTCATTGGTAATCGAATTAGTCAAACTGTGAAGGTAGATATTAATACTCTGAATCAATTGAGGGGGCACTATGCGAGAGTATGTGTTCTGGTGGATCTTGATAAGCAAATGATGTTTGGATTTTCTTTAGATGGTGAAACTTATTTCCGGGAATATGAGGGGCTTTATATGCTTTCTACAAATTGCAGCACCTATGGTCATCGAGTATAAGGTTGCCCAAACATGAGGAATATCCCTGAACAAAATGAGACTGCTATAAATGATCAACAAGGACAACAAGGCAGTAGAGGAATTTCAAACAAAGAAAAGCCAAAGCATCAAGAGCAATGGAAGGTGGTGCAAAAGTCACATAGACGGAGAAAGATGAAGGAGGACAGGGATGAGTTTAATCGTCAAGTAGAGCATGGATCATAGTTTCGGGTACAAGAAATTAGTGAAGCTCAAAAACAAAACCTGCAAAGTAATGAAAATAATAACAACAGTTTTGTGTTTGGGGCTAAAAAAGTTCAATTAGCGGCAAGAAATACGGTCACCGGACGACCACCGAGAACCTGAAAGAAAGGAAGCACGATGAAGAAGGGAGCGGTGAGTCAAACGGGAAGAAATCAATGGGAGGTTGAAGTGATAGTGGAAAGCATGATACGAAAGAAGAGTGAGAAGAGAGGTAGGGAAGGGCAACAGGATAAGGCTGTGAGCGATAGGCATTTAATACTCATGGGGAAGGAAGTGACATAAGACTAGATGGAAATGGGAGAAAAAGAGAGAGCTGCTGGAGAAGACTTTTTTTTCTCTAACTCTGAGAACTCACTTAAATTAATATTAAATTGTTTACTATTTGAATCAACTGTTAGATAAGACTTACATCAACACAATTTGGACTTGAAAGTGGGCTCACTAGAAAGGAAGAAAATGGTTACAAATGATACCCATTTCATAAACTATGATGCAGGCCCATTTCGATTGAACAAGATGGTGAAATCCAATAACATAAAAACAGAGGAAGTGGACCCTGGTGAATTAGAGAATGGCCCAATGGATATAGGAAAATGTCCTATTATTAATGAAGTAAGGAGACTAGTGAAGAAACCATGGTGCCTGAGATCTAATTATCGCAAGAGAATTAATTGGGCCTTTTTTTGAGGTAAAAAGTAATTATTAATTATTTTTAATTCTTATAGATAATTTATTATATTAAAATACAACAAGGGCTTGTGCTAAGGGGAGGGGTTCCTTAGAAATTTAAAAAATGTTTGCAATGGATTGAAACTAAGTCTAATTATTTTATCTAAAATGAAATGTACAGATGTATCTTAGTTTAAATCCCTTTACTCATGGGGTTTTGATTTTCTTAGAAATATTCCTAGCTTTGGTTGTTCAGGAGGTTTAGTTGCGGTATGGAGAAGTGACAATTAAAATTTCAGTTTTACTGGAAAATAGACAATATTTTCACTTTTAGTGTGAAATTGCTGGACGACCTACTTTTTTATTGATAGCATTTTATGCAATTCCGCGCTCTAATTTTTGACAAATATTATGTAATGACTTGAAAAATTTATCTATCAATATTTCTATATCGTGGGTAGTTTATAGTGATTTTAATGATATTCTCTACTTCATAGATAGAATTAAGGGTGTTGATGGTTCTAACAACAAGGTAAGATAGTTTCAGGACAGAGTTAAAGATCGAGGTCTTTCATATATGGGATATCAAGGACTAAAGTTTATATGGAAGGGTCCTAAAATTGCTAGATACTTTTGTTTATATGAAAGATTGGATTGAGCTCTAGCTACTATACAATTTTTAAATGATCTATCAGAAGGTGTTTTAAAGGTATGTCCAATAACTCATTTTTCTAATCATAATCCTATTATGTTACAATTTGAAAAAAAAATCAAATAATGGAAGACATAGCTCGTTCATGTTTGAGGCTATGTGGCTTAGCCATGATAACTTCAAGGCTTTTTTGTCCAATAATTGGATCAATTATGATGATTTTAATAAATCCTTGGAAGAGCTGAGTACCTCTCTTATTAACTAGAATAAAAATATTTTTGGATTTATAGAAAGAAAGAAAAAAAATCTTTTAGCCCAATTGAATGGTATTCAAAGTTCCTCTAATTATACTCATTCAAAAAATTTGAACTCTCTTGAAAAAAGTTTACAAATTGAATTAGAAGACATTTTGAAATTAGAAGAAATTAAATGATTTCAAAAGGCTATGCATGATTGGATTACTAAAGGTGATTGGAATACTCATTATTATCATCTGTAAACCAAAATGAGAAGGAAAAATATAGGGAATTGGATTGAGGACGAATCTATGCTAATGTCTATGGTAATAAATTATTTTAAAACTCTTTATGATTGTTATGATACTGCTTATTGTATTTCACAAATAGAAACAAATTTTCCATCTAATGCTAAGAGAAGTCTTAGTAACTTAGGTTATATACCAAATGATTAAGAAATAAAGGAAGCATTATTTGCTATAGGGTCTTACAAGGCTCTTGGTTTTGATGGGTTTTCCCCAATTTTTCACCAAGCCAATTTGAGTATTATTAGTAGTTCCTTATGCAATTTGCTTTTGAAAAAGGGTCTGTTTAGGATAGTGCAAACAAGACTCTAATTTCCCTTATAACAAAGATGGATCATACTGAGATTATTGTTCATTTTAGACCTATCGCTTTGTGTACAATGCATTATAAATACGCCACTAAAGAGATTGTTAGCAGGTTGAGGAATGTCATGGATGATATTGTGTCCCCATATCAATCAAGCTTTATTAAAGGAAGGCACATACAAGATAATATTATTGTGGGATAAGAAATTATACACACAGTGAAGAAAGCTAGAGGTAAAGCTGGCTTAATGGCAACAAAAATTGATCTTAAGAAAGCCTATGATTGCATTTGGTAGGACTTTATTAATCACGTCCTTATCAATGTTGGGCTAGATCCTAGGCTTATTAACATCATTATGGCTTGTGTTATATCTGTATCTTATAATGTTTTATGGAATGGTTCTCAAACTGAATTTTTTCTCCTAAAAGAGGTCTCCGACAAGGAGACCTTATCTCACCTCTTTTGTTTGTGCTATGTATAGACAAGTTATCTCATCTCATATTGGATACTGTGAATAGTGGCAAGTGGAAACCAATTGTGGTTTCTAATGGTGAGCTGGCTATTTTTCATCTTATGTTTGCAGATAACCTTTTTCTATTTGGAGTAACGAATGAAAGACAGAAGAGATGCATGATGGATTGTCTGGACAAATTTTGTATTGCTTCAAGGGAAAAAATTAGTAAGAGTAAATATTCTATATTTTTCTCAACAAAGGTGCATATGAACAATAGGAGAAGAATTAATGGTATTGCAGGAATAGGTATATCAATTGATATAGGTAAGTGTTTGGGTTTTCTAATCATCTGAGGGAGGAAACCCAAGGATACTTTTCAGTATATCATTGATATAGTTAAGTCTAAACTGGTAGTTTGGAAAGAAAATACCCTTTTAGTTGCTAGCCAAATCACGTTAGCCAAGTCTGTTCTGAGTTTTGTACATGTTTATCCTATGCTGGTTTCAAAGATACCTATCTATGTATGTTAGGAAGTGGAGAAATTTCAAAGGAATTTTATATGGGGCAACAACCAAACTTCACATGGATTCCATCATATTGGATGGGAACAAATTGTTAGGCCTAAATTAAATGGTGGTCTTAGATTTAAGAAACTTGCTTCATTTAACCGTGTCTGTGGAGCTAAATTAGCATGGAATCTAATTAATGGAGGCAAAGGTTTGTTGGTTAATATGCTTCTACATAAATACATGCTAATAAATGAGAAGAATTTACTCGAGGCAATAAAGGGATATTCGGTGATATAGAAGTCATTTCTTAACAAAAAGATATAGTCGACCTGGTCTCAAGATGACATATTAGAAATGGGGAATTAGTGAATTTCTTTACTGTTAATTGACTATTTCCTAATACAAAAAGAGCAATATCTCTTAGGCCATTGAAGCCTGAAGAAGAAAATAATATAGTTGTAGGTTGGATTGACTCAGGAACTTGGAACCAAAGACCTGCTAAGATTCTCCCAAATGATGTGTTCCAAAGATTATTTAGTGTATTACCGCCTATGTCAAAAACATTGAATGATGTAATGGCTTAGAATGTTACAAATAAGGGTACTTTTACTATTAAAAGCGCCTATTTTTTGATTGAGTCCCAACTGACCAATACATATGGATAACTATAAATAATGGAAAGGAGCTAAGCGTATTAGAATCTTCATGCAAATAACTATAAATAATCGATTAATGATTAATGCTTGGAGAAGTAATTGGCATCAACTAATTCATTATGTCAATATTGCAATAATGGTATTGAGGATATATTATATATTTTCGGGGACTGTAGTTATGCTAGACAATTTTTGTTAAGGCTACTGAATCTCAGTTATTCTTCTTCTTTTTTTAGGACTCTCTTTTGAGAATGGTTTGCCTTAAATCTCAATAAGGGGTTGGGAATGTATGGTAATAGTAATTGGGGTTTAATTTGGGGAGTTGCAATTTAGAGATTATGGAATTTGAGAAATCATGCTATATTTGATGCAAATTTCTTGAAACATGTGGATCCTTGTTTAGTCATTTTGCAATGGAAAAGTTTTGTGGAGATTCAAGATGATCATGTAGTTAATGAGGCTAATGTACAAAAGACATTGAATTGACAACCTCCTTCTATGAGATGGTTTAAAATTAATGTTGATAGAGCCCTTACTGCAAATAATAGTAAGATAGTTTATGGTGGTATGATTAGAGATCATTCAGGTAGTTGGGTGGTAGGTTTCACAAGTAAACTGTGCTTATGTAATGTCATTGAAATAGAGCAATGGGCAATGTATAAAGGACTATAGAAAGGACTACACCTAGCTTGGGATCTACATTTAAAGAAGATTATTCTTGAATCTGATTCCAAGAATGTTATAGATATGCTGGCAAGCCTTGATACTAATACATGCAGTTTACTAATAGCATAGATAAAGAAATTCTCACACTTATCATAGGACATCAAGCTACAGTATATTTATAGAGTTCAAAACAAGATTGTGGATGCTCTGGCAAAAAAAGGATTGAATTCTATGGAGATATCATATGTGTGTCCTCCATGTTTGGAGTCTATTATAGTTCTTACTGAGTGTTTGGGATCTAATTCTCTTGAGGTAGTCTTATTTGTTTTGGGCACTTAGTCTTCATATATACAAAAAAATAGAGAGAAACCTTGAGTCTCTCTATTTAAAAAGAGTTATTTTCCTAAGTTTAAAACACTTTAGTCCATTGCTTTGTACATTTTTCTCCATAGATGTGATTTTGATCATATTTTAGATATTACAAGTATTTCCTTAGCATAAAAAAAGTGGAATAGAGTTTCATAGAACCAAAAAAGGATGAAAATATTTGGTAGAAGAACTTTGCTACCCTTTCTATCCAATTTGGCATGATCATATTGAGTTTGAACCTTAACGAATCCTATAGTTAAAGCGAGTAGGCCTAAAAAAGCAAAATCGGGTGCTCTAATAAAAAAATTTCTTAGAACCAAGTTAGGCTCAGATTTATTTTTAACTTTTAATAGCATGATAATGTGGCCTTAGTTCTCGAGCGTCTCTTTATTTGCTCTTCTTTCAATTGATCTTCCTTACTCTACTTATTACTTATCTCTTCTTCTTGTCATTGTGGTATCAATTTTTCCAAGCCTGCGACTTTCTAGCCTTCCCTCTTACATCTTGTAGTGGCATTATTTGAGTGTTCTCCTCTCTGATTCTATTAATAAGACACTTTTTCAACATATTTTATTAGAATAAAATAATTTAAATTTTGTTAACTCTATCTTAAAATTTTAACTTTCTAACTTCTCTCTTATTTAATATAAGTTAATGAGTAAGAATTAAGAAGTCTAAATACAATAAATCAAAAATAAAATTGTACATATGTATAATTAACTTATATCAAACATGACCAAAAAAGTAATAGTTACGGTATCTCACAACCACAAAAAGATATGAGATATTTTATAAATTTGTTGTCAATTCCTATATTTTTCAACTTGTCATTGTTAACTCATCAATTATTATTAGGAATTTTAAATAACTAACTCCCTACTTGGGATCTCATTGAAATTCTCCAAAAATATATATCTAAGATTAATGTATGGCCAAAAATTATTAGAAAAAATGCTTATAATGGCGATTAAAAGTGATATTTTATGGCAGTTTTGAGAGCGACTTGAAATTAACCGTCGTTGTAAGTCTACCTTTTAATGACAGTTTTATGCAAAAACCACCATAAAGGTGAAACAATTAATGGAGGTTTCTAAAAAAATCCGTTGTTAATTGCTTGAATTTTTTATTTTTTATAGTTTTCCTCAGCATATACCTATTATCAACACCCCCGGTCACACTTATCAAAAGCATTAGACCAAATCTGGAGAGAAGAAATCAAGGATCTGGTGAAGAAACTAAAGATCCAAAAGCTTCTTCCATTGAAACTCTTCGATCTCCTTCCATCAAGGTCTATCTCCATCACCCACTGTTAGCCATCACACAGTAGCCTCACTAAAAGTATTGGACTAGATCTAGAGAAAAAGTTATAGATCTGACAAAAAAGTTGAAGATCTAGATAGCTTTTGCTATTGAAGTTCTTTAAACTCCTCCTGACAAGATGATGAAGATATTCAAGCGAGTGCAAGGTTGAAGGAGTGAAGAAAACCCCATATGATATATATATATATTACAGTTTATAAATAACAAACAACCAAAAAACAAGAAAATTGAGTAAATGAATAAGTTAAACAATGACTTAAGGCTTTCATAATGAAAAATGACAATGAAGATGGGCACCAAAACTAGGGGAAAAGTCTGAAAAATAATGTTTGTCCAAGTCCATAATGGTGTAAAAGAGTGAAACAACCTTACATCCGATGTCGCCTTGGTGTTACTTCAAAAATTTAAACCAATGATTGCGTATAGTACAAACTCGGGTCGTGTGGTTCTGCGGCTGAGTTCTTTTTTCTTTTTAATTGGCTTCTGCGTCTCTCGTTCCCTGTGCATCTTCCTTCTTTAAAAGCTGATAAAACAAAACCTAATGGGCCAAATTGTAAGGTTTAGCCCATTGGGTCTTTATATGCAATTTCTCAATTTGTAGTCCTTTGTTGTTATTTATAAGTTCTAATTTCTCCTAAATACCTAAAATACAAATCATAACAACGTAATACTTTTTGTTCCAAAAATAATTATTTGGGAGAAATAATAAAAATATGACAATTATACCCTTATTAAGCATTAATTCAATGTAAGATATATTAATCTAAATAGTGCACAAACTATACAATTAAGGACCAAAATAATGACAAAAGCCCACTAGAATGATATGAATAAATATATAAAAATATGGGTTTGTCAACTCCACCACATTTAGCCTTTTGCACTCCTAGCCAAAATATCAATCAAGGGAATCCAACAGTTAAACTCAATGCAAGTAAACATAAAACTGACAATGCAAGAATATGCAATCAACTCAAACAACCTATATCCCTAATCAATCAACAGTCATAGAATGCTTTGGGGCAAGGAAAGTAACACACGGATATAGCAAGATAAAGGAAGGGAAACATAATAAAGCTCATAGGTAAAAGTGTCTCACTCAACTCTCAAATATAGGCGATTTTCACTCAATCCACCTAGATTAGTACCTCTTATAGGCTTGTAAAGTTCTACTATCTCTACTACTAACATACCATAGATTTATGATCAAGGGGACTTTATTGGGTTGTAATGTTGGTGAAAGGCTAATGAATGGATGAAATAAAATGTAGAACAAGTTTAATGCATGAGTATTAAGAACAATTCAAAGTAAGCTAAAGTGTGACTATCAAATGAACATCAATATTTAATCTTCAACCATCAAAGGATGCATTATTTCAAACTTTATTCCTTGTTGCTAATTTCTTTTCTTTTCTTTGTCTCTTTTTCTTTCTTTCTTTTTTCTAACTTCTTGGCTTTTTCTGCACATTTTCTTCTCTTTCTTGTCTTTTCTATCTTTTTCTCTCTTTTTTAACTTGGCAATCCTAACCCAAAAGAATAAAGATAGTAACATTAATAGTGCACAATTTGTCATGAAGAACATAATATAACTCATGCAAAGCACTTGTTCAAAATCAATTGAATGAAAAAAAAGTGATTGGCTCAAAGGGATAAACAAAGGTCAATCTAGATGACTTATGTTTAAGTAAAAAGGTTTAGAATTGAATGCCCTTATCATGCTCACAATTCTACCTATTAATACGTCTTTAAAAAAGAATCTAGACAAGTTCTAGAGGTTAACCAAAAATAGGTGAAAATCACACAAGATAAGAAAGAAAAGTAAAGGCTTAAAATCCTTCTATCAAGGCTTTCTCTAAGATATTTCCTCCCTAAGATCAAGCTATGAAATAAGGTTAATAACATTGCACCAAAAGCACTCCACTATGCTAATCAACTAAGAATAAAAATTACTCAAATCAAAATGTATTCAAACCTATACATGACAATGGTCAAATGCATAAAGTAATAAAGATTTAAATATAAAGCCCAAGGATTGCAAAAGTCAAGTAAAATGTGGGAATCAAATCAAAACATTACCCATACAGTAGTAAAAACCCAATCAATTTAGCTCAAAGGTTCAAAATTTTTGAATTTTCTAGATTATGGTGATTCAAGCATGGCAACACAAATTAGCAAAAGCAATCCCTCCCCCACACTTAAACCATACTTTATCCTTAACGCATCACTACAGCATATGTAAAGGAGAAGGGAAAATTTTTAAAGAGTCATGAGCTAAAAGAGGAGATTTATTCAAAGGAAAACTAACCTAAAACTAAGAAATCCTTAAAATGCAACCTATTATAAGAAATTGTTAAAATATATAAAGTAAATAAATCTAAAACAACTGTGATAGTCCCTTCCTAATACTTACTCATAACAATCTTAGCAAATAGATATCACCAGTAATACAAGAGAAAGTAAAGGAAAATGGTGAAAAGGAACAATGTGCAATTAGGGGGTATCTGATTCTCATAGTAGTGTTTAAGCAGATGACTATTGGCTTGTGAAACATGACCTGTTACTTCATCTACCAGCTCTACCATACCAAAATAATACAATTTTGTAACTCTAAAAGGGGCCCTCTTACTTGGTGACAAACTTTTAGGCATCAACTTTAACTGGGTTTTAAACTTTATAACCTTGTCACCTTCATGGAATTGTTTCCTTAGAATCTGTTTATCATGAATCAGTTTTAGCTTGTCCTTGTAGATTATGGCATTATCATAGGACTAAAGTGTTATCTCTTTAAGCTCTAAGAGTTGCATCGTCTGGTTTTCAAGTGAAGATTCAAGGTCTACATCACATGCCTTGATCGCCAAATAAGATTTATGCTCAATCTCCATAAGTAAAGAGCAAGATTTGCCATAAAGCAACCAGAAAGGAGACATGCCTATAGAGGTCTTGTAGGCAGTCCAATAAGCCCACAGTACCTCCTCAAGTCTTTCACTCTAATCTTTGCAAGATAGTTTCACAGTCTTTTCTAGTACTGTTTCACTTCCTAATTGGAGACTTTAGCCAATCTATTTGTCTGAGGGTGGTAAGGAGTAGCCAGCTTGTGATTAACTCCAAGTTTAGCAAGTAGAAACTTGTAGTCCTATTGCAGAAATGTGTTCCTTAGTCACTGACGATTGCTCTTGGAATGTCGTACCTACAAAAGATATGAGAATTTAAGAACTTGACAACATTAGAAGCATCATCTTTCCTAGTTGGAACTGTCTCTACCCACCTCGATACATAGTCTACTACAAGTAAGATATATGAAAATCCAAATGATAAAGGAAAAGGACCCATGAAATTCATGCCCCAGACATAAAAAATTTCACAAAAATGCATAGGTCTTCAAGGCATTTCATGCTTTCTACCTAGATTCCCAAATCTCTGGCACTTATCACAAGACTTACAAAAAGTACAAGCATCTTTGAATAAAGTAGGCCAATAAAATCCACATTCTAAAACCTTTCTAGCTGTCCTATCAGAACTAAAATGCCCCAACAATATAAATAATATGCAAAGGTAAGGATATATTGGATCTCATTGTTAGGAACATATCGTCTGATGATTTAGTCATTATATTGCTTCCAAAGAATTTGAGCATCCTATATATAATGTCTTTCCTCCCTCTTCAATTTATCAACCTGAAACTTAGACATAGAAGGATGTACAAGATGAGTGGCAGTATAATTAACAATATTAGAGTACTAAGGTTCATAAATAGCTAAGGCAAAAAGTGCAGAATCAGAAAAAGAATTAACAATAAGATCAGAGGAGTCAACTCCCTCAGTGCCTTCAAGTAATTAATAGACTAAGGTGGTCAGCCACATGATTATCTACTCCATCTCTATCTTTGATTTCAATATCGAACATCCCATCTTAGCAGTCTTGGTTTAGACTGGGGCTTCTTGAACAAGTAACACACAACTGTATGATATGTAAAAATAACCACTCGAAAGTTTATCAGATAATGTTTAAACTTATCTAAAGCAAATATTATAGCAAAAAGTTCCTTCTAGGTGGTGGTATAATTCACTTTAACAGAGTTAAGTGTCTTGGAGACATAGGCTATCACTCTTGATCGCTTATCCTTCCCCTGACTAAGCATAGCACCCACTATAAAGTTATAAGCATCACAAGACAGTTCAAAAGGCAAATCCCAATTAGGTGCAGTGAGAATAGGAGGTGAAACAAGTAAGGATTTCAAAGAGTTAAAGGCATACTGACATTTATCATCAAAGTAAAAATCAACATCTTTTTTCAACAAAGTAGAAAGGCGAAAAGTAATTGTACTAAAATCTTTTAAAAGTGTCGATAAAATCCCGCATGCCCCAAAAAAGATCTCAAATCTTTAAGATAAGTAGGATAAGGAAGTGAATTTTAATCTTGAATCTATCAACCTCAATCCCCTTTTGGGAAATCTGGTGACCAAACACTATGCCACTATCTACCATGAAATGTCATTTTTCATAATTCAAAACCAATTTTTTCTCAATGTATATAACTAGAACATGTTAAAGACTAAATAAACAATCATCAAAGTTATCACCATAAATGGTGAAGTTATCCAAGAAAACTTCCATGTTACGATTGCCATCATACACCTTTGAAAGGTGCCTGGAGCATTACACAACCCAAATGGCATCCTTCGATAAGCATAGGTGCCAAAAGAACATATAAAAGTAGTATTGTTTTGTAGGTGCAATCGATACTTGAAAATAACCTGAAAAGCCATATAAGAAACACTAGTGAGATTTACTAGATATTCTTTCCAATATTTGATCAATGAAAGGTAGTGGAAATTGATCATTCCTAGTCGCTTTATTCAATTTCCTATAGTCTATACATATTCTCTAAGCACTCTAAACTCTTATTGGAATAAGTTCATCACTCTCATTTCTCACTACTGTGATGCCACTTTTCTTTGGTACTATATATACCAGGCTTACCCACTCACTATCTGAGATTGCATATATGATTTCAGCACTCAATAATTTATATACCTCTTTTTAATCACATCATGAATAAGAGGATTTTACCTCCTTAATGGCTACTTAAATGGTTTTGATCCTTTAGCTAAAAGGATCTTGTGTGTGTAAACCAAGGGATCAATCCCTGGTATGTCCCTTAAAGACCAACCATAACCTTTTTATACCTTTTCAACACATAAACTAATCTCTCTTCTTCAGAACTACTCAGAGAGAACTGGAAAAAGTAACAGATAATTTACAATTATCAGCAAGAAAGACATACTTCAAGTTAGAAGGGAGGGTTTCAATTCTAAATCAGGGGGTTATACAATAGAAGGAACTCCTCTTGGTATA
Organism: Leucaena leucocephala; assembly: GCA_037074615.1. NCBI lineage: Eukaryota > Viridiplantae > Streptophyta > Magnoliopsida > Fabales > Fabaceae > Leucaena > Leucaena leucocephala. The sequence continues at coordinate 6,315,016 of CM073550.1, forward strand.
TCAAGTGCATTTAGTACGAGTGGTGTGTTCATGTGGTTTAGGGAAGGAGATATAAGCTCAGTGTGGTGTATATTTCCTCCACTTCCTAACTCAGTGCCACCATCAGATGACCTAGAAATATGAGAGTTAAGGTCAGTTTGATCAATAGAAAAGGAAAGCAAATTAGAAGTGAAAGTGAGATTAGAAAGGACTAAGGTAGTAGCAGAATCACTATTATCCTATTCTAATATTCCAGTGCCATTCAATGGGGAATCTATATTTGTAGCACATAAATTAACCCTTTATCATCAGTTCTTGCAAAATTAAGAAATACACCTTTCTAAAGGCTATCAAGTGTGTAGTCAGCATAATATCATAATCAAAGTAAAATGATACATCAAAATAATTAGTAGAAGAAAGCCAACTATCTATCTCTAAACAATAAACACGTGATACGCCACCTTCACATGCACAAAAATGAGAAGGATAGGAGGAAGATAGATAAGTAAAATCATCACTATACTTTACAACCATGTCATACCAGTGAGGTTCATGCATATCAATCTCATGTAAGTGGTCCACATCACTATCATCACATTCAATCGAACTAATATCTAAACAAGAGCAATCTTCATAACTATGATTCATAGCTTTTGAAAGATTAAATTGCACTTCTTGATCCCCAATCCCCATAATGATAAGACTATTTTTCATGTTAATTATGGTCTTAGTAGTTAGAAGGAATATTCTACCTGGAATTAAAGTACTCTTAGTAGGAAGGTCATTAGCCATATTAAGGACATAAAATTTAGCTAGGAAAACAAGACTTTTAACTTGCACAAGAATGTCTTTAGGATATCTCACTGTCCTATCAACTAGGCCAAGAACTATACTAGTGTCTTTCAAAGCTTTAATACCCAAGGTCTGATAAACAAATATCGGCATGACATTAATTGCTGCACCTAAGTCAAGTAGGGCATGAGAAATTGTAGTTCTACCTATGGTATAAGGAATAGTGTAAGAACCCGGGTCTTTATATTTAATAGGCAACTGTAGTTTAAATAAGGCACTAACACTCAATCCTAATTGGATTCCCTCACTATGCCTATACTTTATCTTGTTTGTAAATAAGTCTTTCAAGAATTTAGCACAATTAGGAATCTTTTTAATCAATTCAAGCAATGGCATATTAACTTCAAGTTTGCTAAATATTTCAAACAATTTATCATTATCTTTATTTTCAACAATCTTTGACTAACCAAGTAAGAATTTGGAAAAGGCAAGTCACAAATATTTACCTTATCATACTTATAGTCAGAAGGTGATCATTTCTCTACTAGTGCCTTTATTATAGTTGTTGCCTCTTCATCATTTTCCACCACTGGTTGTTTCTGACGCTTCTCCAAGAGCTTCTTTTCTTGTAGGCTTTCACATTAGATAGAAGCTTATTTCTCAGCTTAGGAAGTTTCTTAGATAGTTTTAGTAGGAGGAGACTCAACTTTTATTTTCTCATTAACTAGCTCTTCATCCTCTTCTTATTCTTTGAATTGCACATTCTTAGCACCAATTTTCTTACCACTTCTCAGTGTGATTGCATGCAAAGATTTAGGATTTATCATTGTGTTTGAGGGTATAGAACTACTGCTCTTTGCTTGTTGTTCATTCAAGTTGTTGGATAATTGAGTAACAAAAGTGTTCAAGTTCTTATGCTTAGTCTCTATTTGCCCCTAGAGAAGACATTTTGTAGACATGAGTCCATTTTATTCTCTATAGCATGTAACTTAGCCTCAGTTTGTGACTTTTTATTGTCAAATTTTGAATTAAGTTTGGTAATACCTCTTACAATCATAGCAAGTTCATTACCTCCAGAAAAGGAAGATGATACCCCTTTATTAGGCACCACTTGATTTGAGAAATTTGCTTGAGGGTTGCCTTGATTCCTATCCCATCTAAAGTTATGATGATCTCTCTAACCTAGATTATAAGTGTTAGAGTTGATATCCCTATTTTGATATTGGTCATTCCTATTTTGGTATAGGGAGGAAACCTTTTCATATTGAGAACAAGTATTGGAGGCATGCATCATTGACCTATAGTACTTACAACCAGCAACTATAGCTTGAAAGTGACCCATTGAATTAACCTACTTGGCATTCACATTATTCTCCAAAATACTAAATCTTTTCTCTATTCGGTTCCCCAAAGTAGCAATTTCAGCAAGAATATCTTGGGAAGAAACTGAAGAGGTATTATACACTTTTCTTGTGTCTCCAAATTGAGGGTTATTGGTAACCATCTTTTGAAGTGTGTCTTATTCAGCATTGGGACTCAATTCTCTAAGAGAGTGATTTACAGCCGTATGAATTGAGGGCTTATAATGTGGAAGTAGCCCATCAAAGAAAGAATTGACCAGATCATTCTTTGAGCTAGAAGTGTGATGAACTTGATCTAATACTCGTGCATGGATTCATTATCTCATTGTACCATACTAGTTATCTCCTTTTTTAACCTTAAATTTTTAGAGTAGGGAAATATTCATCTAAGAATACTCATTTCAACTGATCCCAAGTCAATGTTGTAAAATGTTGAGGTATTGTGTAAAGCCACTCCTTGACCTTGCCTTCTAGAGTAAAATTAAATGCTCTCCTCAATACATCTTAAAGATCTATCGTGGGTGATTTCAAGGAATAACACATTATATGCTTGGTCTTCAAATGCATGTGTGAATCATAACCTACAAAGCTATAAAATTTAGGTAAGGAAGAAATTAATGATCCTTTAATTTCAAAGTTCACATCATCAATAAAAGCCATAAAAATCATAATTAATATTAGAATTATTAATCTCCCTCATGCTTCTATTATTCTAACAATTATTTCCTAAGTTATTCTCACTATGTCTGTTGTTCCCATTAAGCCCATTATTACTATTAGCATCATCCATGGTTTCTTATTCTAATTCAAAATCACTAACAAACACGTGTGATTTAGATGACAAACTTGACTCTTCTGAAATATGCCTATTCTTAACAATAACTTGACTTGTATCCTCTATTCTCCTCTTTCTTCTAATCTTTTTCACAGACTTTTTAATTTTAAGATTTGAGGAAATCAAAGGTAAAGCCCTATCACTCCTAGGCATAAACAGTAATAATCAAATAAAAAAACTACAAAAAAATAAATGAACCAAATAAAAATAAATAAATAAGTAAACCAAATAAAATGAATATAATTTTTTAAAAAAATGCAAATGAAAATGCAAATGTTATGCAAACTAAGACAGACTCAACAATTAAATAAATTTCAGTCAATGTTACTAGACACTTAGTTACTAGGGAACTAATTTCTTGACTCTCCAGCAACGGCCACTTGAAACAACCTTACAACTGATGTCGCGTTGGGGTTAGTTAAAAAATTTAAACCAAGGATTGTATATAATGCAACATCGGGGCATTCTCTTCAGGAGCCAAAAATGAAATTAAATTCCTAAGCAACTAAATACAATACAACCTAAGCTAGAATTATGGGATTTGTTTTGATTGACTAACAACTAAATGCAATGAATTAAAAATAAATTTAAATAAAATATTTTTGTTATTTTTAATTTAAATAATTAATTAATAAAGAGTGAATGGAATGATAACGCAAGTGATTAATAATAAAAGCAATCCTCTAATTCAATAGCGTAGGCAATCATAGTTTCAACAGATATTGGAGTTCAAAACAATGAATTAAGAATTATAATTAAACTTTTAATCTAACAATCGAGCTACCTCGAATTGTTACAAATTATTTTCTAAAGTCCCAATCTACTAACTACCACTAGAATAGTAAAAAATGACTAAAGATATTAAAAATCAATGCTAAATTATAACTCAATAATTCATAGGATTAAAGCTAGTAAAAGATACAATGATCTAATAATTTAAGCCACCTTGAAAAATCTCTAAATATTCACAATAATCTCAATTCAATATCTGATCCAAATCAAAGTAAATGAAATTAAAGTTAATTAAAGAATAATGTCAAATGTCAAGAAAAAATTTAGTCATAATAATCCTCAATAAATATAAATAAATCATTAGAAAGCTTCCCCATAATTATAAAATTATCCTAAAACCTAGGAATCATAATATAACTTTTGGGTAGAAAATTAGAGTAATTTAAACTCTCCTTTGAGATCCTAAGCTCATGCATTTGTCATTGATTAGGAGGATTAGGATGCTCTAGCCACGCTTAGTCATAGAGATGGACACCAACTTTAAGATTTCATGGCCACCCATGTTCATCATAGCTGGTATTATTTGTTCTATCGCTGCTGGTCATCTTGTGTTATGCATCTCTATTATGGTGCATTAAAGATGGAATGAAGGAGTGGGGTGACCGCTTGTGTGGAGGTGAGAGGTAGAGTGGGTATGGTGGTGTCAGCGGCAACTGTGAAGGGTCTGTGGTAAATGGTTGAAGTTGCCACTGCCCTTGCTTTTCTGGTGCGTGTACGTGTGGTTCTGCTGCTGAGCTCTCTTTTCTTTTTAATTGGCTTCTGTGTCTCACTTTCCTTATGCGTCTTCCTTCTTTAAAAGCTGATAAAACAAAACCTAATGGCCAAATCGCAAGGTTTGACCCATTTGGTCTTTATATGCAATTTCTCAATTTGTAGTCCTTTGTTGTTATTTATAAGTTATGATTTCTCCTAAGTACCTTAAATACAAATCATAACAACGTAATACTTTCAGTTCCAAAAATAATTGTTTGAGAGAAATAATAAAAATATGACAATTATACCTCTGTTAAACACTAATTCAATATAAGATATATTAATCTAACTAGTGCACAAACTATACAATTAAGGACCAAAATAATAACAAAAGCTCACTAAAATGATATGAATAAATATATAAAAATATGAGTTTGTCAAAGAGAAATGAGACCACAGATAACTGTAAAAAGTAAAACTGAACTGAAATTGGGTCTAGAGTTTTTTAAATTTTGGGGGACTTTTAAAGGCAATTTTCCTATGAACTACCTTTAAAAATATCTTTCACTGTGGTTTTAATAAAAACTGACAATAAAAGTATTTTAAAACTAAATTATGAAAATGCCACCATCTTTTTTTTACCGCAATTTTATTTATAATCGATATGAAGTAACATCGTGATAAGTATTTTTTCTATTAGTAAACTCAAACTAGAGAACTCAAATAGAGCATCCTATCATTGCCGTTGTTTCTTTTTTCTCATTGTCGATAGTCATGGAGCCTCTCATGCCTTCTAATCTCACCACCCACTTTGTCACGGCTCGTCATCATCTATGTTCTTCTTCTTGGTCCATGGGAGAGAGATAGTGTGTGTGTGTGTGTGTGTGTTTTAGAGTTGAAGAGGGGTCAACAACGTGTGAATAAAGAGTGAAAGGATGGAAAGAATGAAGTCATTTGGGAAAGTGAAACAAGAGAATTCGATTGTTAGATTAATGAGGGCTTATTTGGATTAAAATTATTGGTAAATGTGACTTTTATTCCAATTGATTTTTGTAAAATCAAAATTGGGATAAAAGTCTATTAGTAATGAAATATGATTTATGTTTGTATGCCTTTTGTAAAAAAAATAGTTTGACAAACCAAAAATTATAAAAATAAAATAGTTAATGTATTATTTTAAAAAATTGTACACACTAAAAAGAGTTAAAATATTAATATATATGTATTGAAAATGAAAGTCAATTAACTTTATAACTTTTTTTAAGGAAAAAATAAAGATATATAGAGTTTGAATTGCATTGGTGTCATCGTCCTAGATAAGAGTATCTAAAACAGGGTTTGTCCGTCCATCACGCATCCACTCTCTAGATGGTCAACCATTCCCTTTTGTAACCCACCGTGACATGTCTACAAGCGACAGAAAATGGTTTTAACCTTAATTGTACTTTTCGGATAGAGGTGCTTTATTATGAAAATCATCCTAAAGATTGACCCTAAACAACTTTGTGGATCAAATAAAAAAGATGAATGGTTCATATCGGTGATTGTCTGCTTTTAGAAAACTTAATTTTTTAAAGAGACATTTGGGAGCAAAAATGCTCTTGTATCCCATTTATATTGTTTGCCTCATCTTCAAGAGTGCTTTCTAAGGATGTTTGACTCATCTTCAAGAGTGCTTTTGTAGTAGTGTCTAATGCCTTCCATTGTTGGGTTTGGATGTTTTATTATAAACCTCTTTTTGGCCATTTGAAAATGTTTTATCGGTAAAGATGTCACTTTTTGGTTTGGATGATTTTGGTATTATTAATTATATATATTAACCTTCGTGCGGATACTTAAATAACTCGAATCATAAATCTATAGACAATATATGACACATCTTAAAACTAATTGAGGTCGTTAATGTCTCATGTTTATTGGCATTTTTGCAATGAAGACAATTCAGTCCATCTATGTAGTAAATGGTTGTGTATTCATTCAAATTCATTGTTGATTTATTTTATGCAATGTAACACTAACTTCTAGTTCAACAAGTGTTATAATAATAACCAGTGCCAACTGTTAGGGGTGTTCACAATGCCCGTCGCCGGGTTCGTCCGCCCGAGCCCGTAGAAATATCGCCCGGCCCGGCCCTAAAAAAGTTGCCCAAAATATATTTGGGCAGGGCCGGGCCGGGCACTGGGCAGGGCAACATGCCCTGCCCATTTGACCCGGCCCTATATATATATATTTATTATTTTTTTTAATTTTTTTCTTAACTTATTTTATTTGTAATTTTACACTTTTTACTTTAGCTGACAACTCTCTTTGCTCATTTTTAAAATATTAAACATAACTTTTATATTTATGTAGATACCAAAGTTGTTCCTATGTTTTATTTGCTAAGTATTCGATTTTTTTAGTTGTAATAACGCTACAAATATCCGACCTCTACATATTTTAATATTTCTTTTTTATATATGCAATAGACTTTGAGACTTTAATTACTATCTTTTTGTTACCTTATTCTTAGTGAATTATATATATTATTTAACTCTTAAAAATATAAATATAATATTATTTTATAAGTTCATGATGGCAGATTTTTTTCTCACAATATGAGCAGAACATCACAATTTGGGCATGCCCAGCCCGCCCATACCCAACACAAAATAGTTAGGACTTTTATCGAGCCAGTGTCTTGCCCATGCGCACCCCTACCAACTGTGTTTTTTTTTTAATTTCTTTCCCTCTCTTTCTCAATCTTCGTTTTTCTTTTTTGATTTGAAATTGAAATTGAAATTTTTTTCAATTTTTCTTCAACATAAATGGCATAAAAGTAATTTTTACTACTGGACCGAAGTACGTATCCCCATGCAAATACTCATTCAACACTTGTCACCTTCGTTTCCTTCCGTTAAGTTTTTCACTTCTTCTCTATCTAAATCAACACGCACTGACATAAACAGCACTACTTAGCTTAATACTACAAATTTTCTTTACATTGTGTGCTTCTTTCACTGTAAATCTCAAAATCATCCATCCCTCTTTGAAATTTCTTCCATCAAAATGGATAATGCTTCTGCGCCATTTTCGTCCTCCTCCAATGAAAACCCTATGCATCAAAACTTCAATCACTACTCTCAGATCAATCAAAACTTTTCATCAACACCTTATTTCTTACAATATGCTGAGCGAACACAAATCCCTCATAGGGATACATTTCTGCAAGTGAATGATCCTTTTTATTCATATCTTGTGAGTTCTTTTCCCTCATATGGAATGGTGCCAACTTGGGAATCAACTGAGAGCCAAAGGAAAAAGAAAGGAGCAATGATGATGACCAAAATTGCTAGAAGCATAAGAAAAGAGGCCCGACAAAGAACTAGAAGCTCATCATCAACTTCTAGGGTTTATTCATCATCAACCTTGGAATTGCAGGCAAGCAAGAAGGTTGCTTCTAGTAGAAGAAGCACGGAGAACAAAATTGTCCATAACATTGAAATTCATAGTAGAATTCCCCATACTCTTCACACTCTTGATGGAAAGGTGGGATTTTTATTTACAACTTGAAGTTGGGTCAACGAAAAAAAAAAAGAGCTTTATTTTTCTGGGTATTGTTATATTGGATTTTCTCTTTTTTGTGATTCATTATTGTTTGAGAACAGAGACTCAAAAAATTGTTGACGAAAACGTTGAAAACCAGTGATGTTGAATTTTGGGGTCATATTGTCCTTCCGAAGGTAATAACAGTCTCTTCATCAGTGATTGTGCCATCCAGTTTCACTAAAATAAAGAAAAGAATTTCTTTGGGAAAAGAACTAAATCAAATTATTATTTATCATTCAAGCTCAAAATTAAAGCAATATTTTCCTTCTCTTTATTTCATTTTATGATATCAAATGAAACGAAGCTGAGAAGAACCTTCCAGCTCTCTCCAGCAAGGAAGGCATTGAAGTTGTCCTTAAGGAAGTATGCACAGACCATCAATGGAGAATGAGATACAATGGAGAAAAGTGATCCTAAATTAATATTCTTTATTCCTCTTCTTCAAAGATGCTTAACATAAATCATTAATGACATATAGGTATTGGTGTAATGATAAAAGTAGAATGTATGTTCTTGAAAATACAGGTAAAAATCTCTCACCATGTTGATTTGTTGCTATTTAGTTCATTGCCAAGCTCTAGAATTTGGTATATATCTTAAAAATTGGTTTTCATGTCCAGGGAATTTTGCGAGGCATTATCAACTGCAAATTGGAGATTCTATAACCATTTTTGAGGATGAAGAATTAAAAAATCTTGTGATTTATCTTTACTTATCACACAAATTACTAATTCAATTACTAAATTTTCAATGAGCATATCATTGAGATGGATGTCATTGAGCGCAGTACTATTAGCTTCGCCACGATATATTATAATAACTAGACATATTTTAGTATGCCGATCACTGTTGAATCTAATGGCACTAGATATTGAGCTTGTTTATATAGGCTTTCAGAAAATGATTTATAAAAAAAAAGGGTTTCTTGATAGCTTTTGGAAAAAGATTTATGGAGAAGAATTTATAGAAAAAAGTGGTTCTAAATAAATGAATATTTTGATGTTATACCAGAAGAACTTTTGTGATTGGTAAATTACTAGAAATGGTATAAGATAAAAATATAATAATCCCCTCTTCTTTTTTCTCCCTCTCTTCTCATGTTCTTTCCTAGCAAGAAGAAGCAGCAACACGGAGAGACACCAGAGATCTGGTCGCAAGAAGCAGCAGTAAAGATTGATTTGACCCAGACCATCGATGCCAGAGACATGACGACGAAAGAAGAAGCAGTAGAAGGGGAGATCTGACCTAGCGATGCTCGACAGACCATCATCGACGATGACGAGAGGAGTCCAGCAACCTCAGAGCAACTCCCATAGCCAGCGACGTCTGCTTCTTCCTCGGTGACCTAATGACCTGCTGAATAGAAATTGCGAAAGGGAGGAGACATTAGCTTAGAGAGAGGAGGGAGGGAAGAGAAGAGAGGAAAGAGAGTATCAAAAAAAGTAGGAATAAAATAATAATTGGGTAGCCCCCTCTTTTACTATTCTAGAAGTTTTTCTCAATAGTTTATCTAAAATTTTAGTTTTAAACCATAATTTAGTGTAAAAAAAAATTTAGACAAATATGATTATTTTTTTAAAAAAAAATTAAAGCTAAAGTTTAATCCAAAAGCCCTTTTAAAACCTTAATTTGAGTTAAACCCAAAGAAATACATTCTCTTTATCACACCAGGTTTCAGGTTCCAGGTTCCATCGTGCGGCTCCTCAAGCGTTACACTTGCATTTAAAAAAAATACTCTAGTATGAGAGTGGTTAAAATGAGAACAGTTACATCACTTATAAGCCATGGACAATATGTAATTCATCGCGAACTCCATGAAAACAACCAATGTCTAAATATAGAACTTAGCTATAGAACTTAGATAGGGTAGATTTTAATTCTAAATATAGACTTTAATCTAATTTATTTATTATATTTATTATTTTTTTATATTAATTTACTTTATTTATAAACCGAGATATAATATAATATTATACAATATCATCTTAAGAAGATTAAGTCACATATATTTATAATTAAATAATTTTTTTAATTTTTTTAATCTCTTTAAATTAAATAAATAACTCTCACATGCATTAAGGGCGGTAGAGGAGTAATTTTAGTATCAATTGACAAATTAGTGAATAGAAAAGCCTAAATAGAAAGCCCAACTTAAATAATGTTAAATACCTTCGGCCATGTTTGGTATCCAATAATTCTAAAAACTTGGTCTCTAGCAACTTAAATGATGTAAGATACCTTACATCACTTCGTCTTCACCATCTTCTTCTTCAATATACTTAGTCATGGACATTGGTCTTTAGCAGTGCCATCACCTTTGCTCCTCCATTGATGGCGTTTATCGATCTCCTCCTTCGACTTGGCCTTCATGATCTCCAGTAATGAAGTTTCTTGATATAATTTCCTCCATTAATGATAGCATTTCCCTCGTCTATTGGCTTCGACATCTCAATCTTCCTCCTAAATCTTCTTCTTTGAAGACTTTTTCTGCGTTCTTCCATGAAATTTCACTTACATTTTTTATGGCTCATTTAACTTTCACTATCTTTCTTTGTTTTCCTGTTCTTGTGATTTTTCCTATGAAATTTTCTGCAATTTCTGGGTTCTGACTTTAAAATTCATTTAAACTTTGAATTTGAAATCAATGGTGGGTGGGTTTTGCTGGGTTTCAAAATCTTTGGCCTCTACTAATTCTATTCTATTTCTTATTCCGATTTCGATTCGAAATCTTTCAAGGTAAATATTTATTGGGACATTTCTAAAACTTTTCATTTAGCCCTAGAGTATCCATATTTGTTAAAATTTGAATATTTATTACTTGATTATTATTATAAGTAACCTTATTTATTCGAGGAATCAGTATGTGCTACCAAAAAAGGAGCAAACATCAGAAGTAACTCGGCAGTTCTTACCAGTGAAGGAAGAGGAGAATCATTATGACAACAACTCAAACAATGAAAACTACATCATCAATATGAATATGATGACGCCATACAAAATAAAAAGATGATGATGTTGAAGATGAAGCATCTTTGGGTAAGTTCATTGATGAGATACTGCAAGAATCTTCACACAACAACAAGAAGAAGCTCTCAACTATGTGCTGCAGCAATAATGTTGTTGTTGAAGGCTCATCAAATGGAACATTAGGTCAAGTGGCCCCCACATTCTCCTCCTCCTCCTTCCAAGATGGGTTGGATGATTTCTTTGAAGGCCTTGACATGCCTCATTATTGGGTGTAACTTCACTTCATCATCATCATTATAATCACTTTGCAGATGACTTCTTGACTTGGTCAATAGAAAGTACTTTAATTTGTCCTTTTTATTTGTTCTATAGAACAGATTTCATGAAATTATTTTATTTGGCTTATTGCGTGATAGAAACGTTGAATATCTTATGTCATCTATATAAGTCAATAAGTATTATATACTGTTAAATTAAGCTTGTGGTGGGGGCTTCATGATCAATTTTGGTACTAACAAATTAGTAAGGTACATTGGCATGCACTAATGATGACAAAAAGGTTTAAGATGGTGTAGGTGTATATGCTTCACAAATATAAAACAAGAGTTAAAGTACAAATTTGTCCAACAAAATTTTGCTACTCCATAAATATTTTTGAATTCAATTTTAAAATGTAGAAAAATTACTCCATCTCATTAAAAAATTAACATTGACCATTAAATAATCGATATTGACTGTTAATATTTTAACAGTAAAAGGTAAAATTGCTCTCTTTTAATACTTTAGGAGCAATATTAAACCTAATAAAACTTAGGATAACACTACTGCTAAGTAAAAATTTCTAAAATAAATTTATCTCTCTACCATAAAAATCTATAATCAAATTAGTGCAGCACCGGTAAAATAATAAATTTTAAATAGTTACACATAATATTAATTAAATATCAATAAATTTTATTTTATTTTTAATTTTGAAATATAAAAGTTACAAAGAGTGACATTATTCATACGTCATGAATAGTGTGGCTTCTCTTAGTCTCCATGCAATTTCTTTTTTATTCTTTCATTCAACTTTTTTCACATATTCTATTGGGTTGCTGCATATTTTTTCTTATTCCCTCAATCTTTTATTTGTATTGTCACGTATTTTAACAAGGTTTAAACATTAGAAAAATAAGAAAGGGAACAGCCAATCTTATTCTTTCATTTGGGCATTAAATGTAGGCATGTCTTATGATAGGAATTTAAACTTTAATTCAATATATTGTGATGAATTAATTCATTCTACTATACCAAACTTCTATAGATAAAATGCTTAATATTTTTTAAGCTTAATAATATTTGCAGAAGTATAAAAGCCCAAATTACAAATTTCTTGTGAGCTTTTTTAAAATTAATTAGAACGGCCTATATAGTTGTACCTCTATTTTATATTTGGCCTTCTATTGTACTTATACTTGCCTGTCACTCAATAATTTTATTGCCTTTACCGAGGTTTTTTTTTTTTTACCTTCTCTGTCTTCCTGATTGGTTTTCCTTTTTGATCAAGACATGACTGTGTTTTTCATTTAATACAAATATCATTTATTCAAATACAACTTTAATACATCTTAAAATGCCAGTCGCACCTTATTTGTCACTCTAAGTTTATTTCATCTCTATCCTAACCCACATATATTAATAGGAATTTAATTATATTTTTCTTCACCTATGCTAGTTTACTATCAAACTCATCAAAACCATCCTTTTAAAATTTGAATTTCCCTCTCAGCATTTACCTTCTTTCGAACTATGGACAATAAGTTTTCGTCGTTTTCTCTGAACGCCGCCAACTCTAATGTCTATTCCTCGTCTAGCAAAAACCTAACTCATCAAAGCGCGTGTTATCCCCAAAATGCAGAGTTACTTATTAATGAACATTTACACTATTCAACACATTCCTTACTGTTTGGTGTGAATCAGCTGCTTTCTAATCCTGTGCGTTCCTTTCCCATGGGTCATCATCGTGGTCCCGATTTTTGTGGAATTCAGGCCGAAGAGAAAAAGAATAGATTGACAGCGAGAAATGTTGTGACCAACAAAAGAAAAGGAGCTTCTTCTTCAATCTTGCGACAAGCAAGGAGTACTTTAGCCTTTAGAAACATTATGGAAGACAATTTTCAAAATAAGAATGGCCCTGAAAATAGTATTCCCAATACCATTTACTCTCTTGATGGGGAGGTATGGGATTTACTTAATTTGTTTGGACTATTTGAAATTGATATAATTTTATGTTAGTCTTGAGACTTTGATTTCTCATTCCATTGTTTGAGAACAGTGTCTCAAAAGATTATTGACGAAAAAGTTGAAACCCAGTGACATTGGCTTCCTAAGTCGTATTGTTCTTCCAAAGGTAAGGTTTTTTTTTTTCATCAATGATAATGAAAAGTATTGGGCTTTCTAACCAAATTGTCTATGTTGATCATCATTGTTTGTCAAAAGCAATAATTAATTTCCTTCTCTAATTTTCTTTATAATTTTATATATCATAATGAAAACATAAACGATAAATAATAGAAGGAGGCAGAGGAAAATCTTCCGACTCTCTCCAGCAAGGAAGGCATTGAAGTTGTGCTTAAGGATGTATACACCGATCGTCAATGGAGCATGAAATACAAGTGAGAAAATAATTCCTGTAAAATTCCTTGTTGTTTCTATTGAAATCTGATGTGCATGATTGTGCTATTCTTAATTCTCTTAAATGATGCTTAAATATGTTCATTTTTCACAGGTACTGGTATAATAACAGTAGCAGAATGTATATTCTGGAAAATACAGGTCATTCCCTCATTTGATTGCTTGTTGCTAGCTAGTTAGTTCATTTTCATCCTCTTGAATTTAAATTAAATTTTAATGTAACAGGGGATTTTGTGATGCATTATGGATTTCAAGTTGGAGATTCTCTAACACTATATGGGGATGAGTGTAAAAATCTGGTGAGTTTTATACTTCAATATGGCAGAAATTACTATTTCAAAATGCATCTCATTGATTGGTTCTTATGATGAGCACAATACTAAAATATTTTGAACTCAATTAAATTTTTACAAACACAACTAGAGTAAATCGCACTATTATAGAATATACAGCTAGGGTCCTTGAAGTAACCAACAAGAAACGTTTAGCAGCAAAAAGAGTTAATGAAAGTGAGTGGCCCGTCAATATTCGAGTGCCATGCTGATGATGACTGATGAGGTTTGAGGTCCTCTCACATATCACGTGTTCGAACGGACATTGAGAAAGGAAAAATGGAGTGGGTCCTACTCACATAGGTCTTATCACCACCAAAATATTTTTTTTATTATAAATTTTTTTAGAAAGGGGTTGGGCTCACCCATGATTTAAGAATAGAGTGAAGTCTCCATTTCTCCTAAGCGATATTAATATCAGATAGGATAAGCTGTCTATTAGCTACAGGTATAAAACTAGTTACCAAAAAGTTATAATATCTCCCCAAGTGCCTTGAGAACTACAATAAAATAATATTTCTCATGATTAAATATATTTTAAATAGTTATATATCTCACTCTTTCACCAATTGAAGCCAGAGATGGATTCACCGTCAAAATACTTTTTTTTTTATACAAATCAAAATACTGATTCGCCATAAGAACTTCTATCGCGGTTCTATATGAGGCAACACCACCGAAACTATACATCTGGCTAGCAACATGTCTTCATCACCAAAGATTTAAACAAATTTGCCACTAATTTTATACTTTCAGAGGCAATAATAAGAATATAATGTTTATAATATTCTTTTCGAATAAAATAAAATATGAATATAATTTATTTAATATTAAAGATATAAAATATTTTATTTTTTTATTAGAGTTAAATAATATTCATTTTATAATATTAACAAATTGCTTAGCATATAAATATTTATAAATATAAAATAATTAATAAGTAAAAAATCAATTATTGCTATATATGTTTGATAGTCATGAAAAAATAGAAGTGAAAGGTGAAAGAACAAATAGGAAATTTGGAGGCAAATGCTCTATTTTCTTGGGTTGTATCATGCTTTACGCCAATTTCATTGACACTACAAGGATAAAAAGAAACCAACTCATGAATCTTGTGTAGTTGTTTCTTTCTTTCTTTCTTTCTTTTTCATTGAAATCTGCCACAAAACAATGTAAAAAGACCAGATAATTAAACAGTTATAACCATAACTGCTTTAACATGCTTCTTTTTCTTTACACATGATTCTTAACCTTCATTGTTTGATATATCAACTTGTCAACTATGCCATTTATGGGTAATTTATGAGTACTTCCACAGATATTGTCTGAACCCAGTTTTTAGTTTTTATAATTCCTCCAATCTTAAATGTAAAAACTAATTTAAAAGTTTATTTTTATTTTAAATATAAAATTTTAAAATTTTAATTTTAAATATAAAATTTTAACCCACTTTATCTCCGTAACTTTATATATAACTTATTTTTAAAAAAAATTATCCATATTAATTAAACATATAAATAGAGTTTCCATCAATAATACAAATAATTCGACAAATTATTTTAAGAAACCCAACATATGTATTTTACATATAACTAAATTACCTTTTTTTTTAATTTTAGTACTCACTATATATATATGTGAATTATTTTTCTTGTGCGAGGAATCGATCAGTATGTGTTGCCGAAAGAGGAGCAAACACTAAAAGTGGCTGAGCCGCCCTTAGCAAGCAAAGAAGGAGAGCAACAAGTGAACTCAAACAATCATAACAATGATGAAGAGGAAGAGGAAGTATCTTTTGCTATGTTAATGGATGAACTCAACCAAAAAGAGCAAGAAAATGCAAACAATAATGGAGGTTCTTCAACTACAACATTACTCCACAATAATGCATCGCCCAAGAAAACAAGTGAAGAAAGCTTAGATGATTTCTTTGAAGGCATTGACATGTCACAATTTGGGTGCAACTTTTTTCCTTGATGAGAAGCAATTTGCAGATGCATGACATGACACAGTCATGTATGAGAAAAATCCTTGGAGTCCTTCATTTATTTTTGTCTTTTCATTGTCTAGAGAATATTTTTACAAAATTACTCTGCTTATTTCATGCTAGAAACATTAATGGGATATGTTGAGTCATGTGTAAGAACATAACTGTATGTTGTATCATTAATAGCCAATAGGCATAATTGAAGCAAAATAAGGGGAAAAGCATATAGGAGAGCAAGAAACTCCAAAGCTTGTTGTATCATCCATCGAGTCATTAATACAAGAGCTAGTTAAATATAATCAAATATAGCTTTTCAAGACAAATTCATATTATATAATCTTTAATCTACATTAATTAGTCAACTAACTGTTATATTAACTATAATTAAGTTTCTTATTTAGTTTTATTTATTTATTTAAATTAATTAATTAACTCTTATATTAAAGACAGTAAGAGTAATAAAAATATGGCAAAAGCATAACACATCCCAACGCTTTATATAATAATAAAACGCTGTGAAAATTTACGCCAACCCTTCTTAATGAAAAGGTGTTGACGTAGTTCAATATATATATAACAGCACTTCTACATCAAAATATAAATGCAAAACAAATATAATAGCACTTATATATGGGTAAGTGTCAAGCCCCAAAAATTAAGGGAAAACTCATATTTTATAAGCCTTCAAATATTATAATTAATATAATAATAATTTTAGACATGTATAAGTCATTTTTAATTTTTATATTTAAACATATATTTTTTTAAAATTAAGATATTAATTTTTTATTTTATAGAAATTTTGGCAAAATCTCCACTCCAAAGTAGCGCACATATATAAATATTTATACATTCAAAAAAGATAAAAGATGACAAGAATCCTATCTATAAACTACCTAAAGTATCTAAACTATAAAAGTAAATTTATAAACATAAACTTAAATTTACATAATCTAGAAGTTATTTCGATTATCTACAAGTTTTGATCAACAATGAGGGTATTCACTATTTTGCTGGAAGTGTAAGGTCAATAGTATTATTTAAGACCAAAATAATCTTACAGTGAATAACGTCCAATTAATAGAAATAATAAAATAAGAAAGACATGTTTTATACATATTTAAATTTGAATAGTAAAGCTTGATAATAAATCTAAACCTAGAAATTAATAACAAAAAATGAGATTTTTAAACAAATTATTAACTTCAACATAACAAAATAACAAGTATGGACACACAAACCATGAGAATAATTAACTATTCAAGTGCAGCTCAAAACCATTAAAATAAGTGGGACACATAATCCACGAGGATAAGTAATCAAGTATGGCTTGAAGCTATGAAACAAACGTAGGTACAAAATCCACAAATAACAAGCATAAAAATGAGTCCCACGAATATCAAACGTGAGTATTGTGCCCACGAATGTCAAGCGAGCTTGATTTTAATCATGGCACACTAAGGACTAATAGTATTGCTAGTACCCAGTGTTATGTATTCAATCCTCTCATAAAATATTTTTAAGTATGATTGGGGTCAATTTATAATCTCGTAAAGACTATTGTATATCAGAATACCCCATCATGAAAGTTCAAAAGAACATCTCAAATATTTCTTTTGAGGTCCATGAATAATTATTTAATAAAATAAAATCGAGATAGAATAAATAAATAAAATACTTATTATATCTAAACAATTAATTGTTAATAATCAAAAGATATAATTTCAATAAATTTAATGTGATTAAATAACATCTAATAGAATTGATAAATTAATAAAAATACCACAAATGACTAAAATATTATTTAAAAATAAATTATTATAGAATATTATTTACTCACATGTTAAACTCACACTAAATATGACTTACTTCTACTTAGCCTCTTTGGCTTAGATTTTCACTCTTTAATCCCGTGATACCGAAAGCAATGCCGTTGTCATTTTTTTTACGTCAACTATAAGAACTTACAAAATCTGTTTAATAAATCCTTTGACTACCTAACTTGTAACTATCTATAACTGTCATATAGTTAACATCCAAGCATCACTCTCATACATTTCAGCAAACACGTTATATATTCCAAAGACTAAGATACATGATAGAAAGCAAATTTAGTTCTCAAATTATAAGCTGATATTTTTTAGGGTAAATATACATCCAATATCTCAAACTTAATTTAAAAAAACAATTAGTACTCTAAAATATTTAAGAGTATAATTAGCACTCCGAACTAATTTTAGAGGTGTGATCAGCACCCAAAAATATTTAAATTTATATAACTCCGCCCTTTCACTGACAAAAATACAATTTTTTATCTAATTCATGTCACGTAAATTTTTTATTTTAACACATTGTTATTTAAAAAGTTAAATGTATCATATTGTTTAAAAAAAAGTACTGAATAAACCTTAAAATTGATGTATAGAATTAACATGTGAAAATTGAGAAATTCTATAATTTATTTAGTGTAATTTATTAAAATAATATTACACATGTAATATTTTAAATAATAATGTGTCGAAATAAAAAAATTATGTAGCATATATCAAATAAAAGTCTATGTTTTTATTAGCGAATGGCCAAAATTGGAATAATTTAAATATTTTATAGTGTTAATTATACTTTAAAAATTAGTTTAAGGTACTAATTGTACCCTTAAATATTTTAAGGTGCTAATTGAACTTTCAAAATTAGTTTAAGGTGTTGATTATACCTTTACCCTATTTTCAATTCATTCCTTGGTTTAATTATCAACTTCATTAGTAATAACGATTGCTTTTTATCCTCTATTGACAATTTTGGTTTGATTTCAAGTTAAAAAGCTTGAATCTTGTCTTCTCTTTATCGAATCAACCATTATCTTTTCAAAGCTTCAACTTTTAATCGGATCCAACCCAAAATCATGGAGATTAGAGAAGTTGAAGATAGAGGAAGATTGAAGAGGCTCACCTTAGTTGGTTGACGGTATCATAAGTTCGATCTCTGTCCTACGGCAACGCTCTCCTCTAGGTCATCGCTCTCGTGCTCTCTTGCTCTCACATCTATCTTTCTCTATGACCAAGATGACACAAAATGAGAAGAGGAGAGAGATATGAGTGTTTAAGTGAAGGGGGCACATGTAAGGTGTGTGGTGAGGGAAAATGACATTTTTGCCCTCTCAACCTTATTTACTCCTTATTTCATCCTTTATTTAATATCTTAAATATTTCAAAAATTTTGAAAAAATAATCCTTAATAGTTTATTAGAATTGTCTTCCTCCAATAGTTTATCTAGCTTATAAAGTAATTTTTCTAAAATTTCTAGGGCAAATGGTAACTTCAAAAAATTTTCTTGAAATTTCTAATAAAATAGAGCCTTAAAATTTAAAAAATAGCTATTGAATCATTTATTCCTCTCTAGGTAGTACTATTTTATTGTAATTCAAGTCATAGCATTTAGAGAGGCAACAGCTTGTCCTGTCTAATATTGGTATCGTTTAAGAAGAAATGTGACTTTATCTTACCCTTATATCGTAAGTGAGTTTAACCCCTTTCTAAAAATTCGTATGCCAAAAAAAAATCATGTTGCACACTTCATCTTTTTCTTCTTTATTCCTTACTTTAAGGTGGTACTGTTCCCAACAGGGGTTAGGTTTAATAGAAGAAACTAATTCTTCATAGTATAACGAACTAAGATTTGAATTCTCGTTAAGAAATAATATCCACGATTAATACCCAACAATGCTTTGAATAAAATCACTATACTTAGAAAAAAAATATACGGTACCATTTGAGGATCCCACCGGGTGCCAAACAGATGTGACCTTATGTTGTGTTACAATACTTGGGAATGCATTATAACTTTATAAGGTTGGTGTACAACCAGGCATTGCGTAATCTCTTTGTTGGTAGATTTATGTAACAAAATCCAAAAGTAAAGTTGCTTAAATTTTACCTTAAAATTACCCATCTAATCCTTAATATAATATCTATTTAATTAATTTAATTAGATTAAGATTAAAAAAATTAGTTAAGTTAATTAATATGATATTTTTTTTAAAACACTATAATAATCTTCATTAACTACATTTCTCCTTCTCTTATTTAATTATTATTAAAAACATTAATAAGGATAATTTGAGAAAAAATAATAAAGATAAGAAATATGTTTTATATTTAAAATCAAGATCAACTCCTCACTTATATCTTATATTAAAGATGAGAAGAGTATTAACTTATCTCTCCAAATTTTTATGGTCCAAACTGCACAGTTCTTTGTTGATGATTTTTTTTAAAGTATGTTTTCTTAAATGAGAATACAATTTTGTAAATGTTTGAAAATGTATTTATAAGCTCAAATAATTTTGGGGAAAAATCAGAATGGGCCATTTTATATGAGAATTTTCCTTGTGATGAAAATATAAGAGCAAAAATATCTTTTAAGAATTAGAAATAAGAATTTAAAATTGGGCCAACATGTTTTGTCTGAGTAACAACGCTTCATGAGTTTGGGCCTAAAGAGATATGAATGAAGTAAATTGTGTTGCCTCCAAACCCAACTCAAGTCCAAATTAGTTCAAAGTATCATATAATACACAGTTTGTTACCAAAAAAAAAAAACAATTGGGGCTCATAATGCCAATATCAAAAGTTTGAATTTTGAGGCGAATAGCTCTAGTAGCGTAAAAACCCCTCTATAAATGAGAGGGTGCATATTTAGTCCTTCTTATAACCTCAAAGTGATAGTATTTACTCCTCTAATTTTGAGAAAAGAAAAATGAGTTTTGGTGATTTTAAACTCAATTTAATTTTTAAGAAGTACTAGTTGATGGTAGAAACACCCTTATAAGGCCTCTTGCAGTAATCTTTTGGCCACATATAGAGCATTTACCTTGTGCTTTTATAGCAGCCTTAATGCATTTCTTACAAAAGATATGACCACACCTTGTCAACATTTCTTCCACAAATGGTTTTCTACATATTGGACAATTAAACACAGGCTCTTTTGGAGGTTCAGCTGACTTTATATTTCCTCCCCTCTACAAAAATGAAATAAACAAGTTAGTTATTTCAATTGCATATACACCTCTCCAAAGGGAAAAAAATGTCAAAAATTGATTCAGTAGGTAATATCTTATAACGGTACGAAGAAAATCCAGTTATGCTGAGACGAAGTGCATAGGGAACATGGTTGTTTGTATCCATGGCAAATGAAAACGAATGTAAGAAAAAGAAATGATTTACCTTCCTCCATACTAAGCACCCCCATAGAATACCACTACCAATTTTTACCATCAAAAGGGTTTCAGATTACAAAAATAAAATTATCAAGAGGACACAACAACCTTTCAAGAGAAGAAAGAATAGGAGTTGCAAGACTAAACACCTAAAAACTCTAGTGTTCAAAATTAAAACTTGCTTATCTAAAGGAGAAAGACAAATTGGCTCATTAACATCTCTATCAGAGATCTCTGGCAAAATGAAGCTTCCAAGATAAAGTATCCCCTTGAAAAAGACTAAAACAACCAAATGAACCATGCAACAAAGAAAGATGATATATAATCAGGAAAAAAAAAAGCCTTGATAAAAACTAATACTTCTTCCTTTTAAGATCCTACCAAAGCTTTATTGTTCGTTATGTGTGGAGTAGTGAAAATGAAAAATCAAGAAGGGCCAAGGTGCAAAAATAAGTTTCTTTGAAGTATTTTAAGCGTTTACCACTCGAATTTCAACATATTACAGGATAAAGCATAGCCATTTACCAATCACAACAACAATAAGAACAACACGCTTACAAGAACACTGACATCTATTCAAAACAATAGCCACTTGTCAATCTAAGCAATATTAAAGAAACAACAATCATAAGATAAAATGAAACACATGTATTGAAATATTCTAGTACCTCAGAATTGCTACTGCCTTCCACGTTTATATACAGATCATAACTAGGAACTGTTTGGTACAAAGAATCTCTTCTGCGATTGTTGGGAAAAATTTCAGTCATCCGACTCACATTATCTGCAATTATCATGAATGAGGGAGAGATGTTAACCCCCACCAATCATAGGAAAGTGTGTGTGTGTGTGAGAAAAATGTGACAGCTTGAGTTGACAAGAGCTGTGAGAGATACCTATCCATCAAAACTTAGGATCGAAGTAGAAAGCATTTTATTCAACAGCGAAGCACATTTTGAGAGCTTAGCAACTAACAGCTAAATCTAAAAGCGTAAATTATTCAGATGACAACATAAACTTGACAATTTTTTCCCTCCATACTAGAACATCACAACTTGGACCAAATATCCACATACCAATACCACATCCTAGAATATCCAAAATTCTCAGCGATACAATTTCAGAAAACATCACAATCTGGCATATTGGCTTTCATTAGCAGGCAATCTACCCAGAAACATATTAGTAATTAGCAACTGTAATTAGCACAAAATTCATTTCGAGCACTCAAGCAGAGTTATATCTAAATGTTATCAAGCAAATCCTACTGGTAATTTCTACTTTCAATAATGTTGCATCATTGGCCATAGCACAGTGCCTTGGACATTACTATGTAGACCGCATAGTAGTTCAAACTCAAACTTAAAAAAACACAACAGTACAATCATAAAGTGCCAAAAGAAAACGGAGAAACAGAGGTTAGAAAGAACCTGAAGGAAAAAAAATATCACCAATACCGGTTACAAGATATTATACAAAATGTTAATGAAGCTTCTAAACAAAGAACAAGGTAGAGTATTTGAATAATATGCTACCTAAATCCAAATCAACTATACTCCTCCCACGATTTCTTCTTGAATTATTTCTAGCCTAAATTGAATAAGAATCACATAAATAAGGTTAGCCACCGAAAAATCAAATATAGAATGGCAATATAGAATCAACAGTATATCCAAGGGAGAAGTATACCTCAACAAAAGCACTTCGTGTAGATTCAATAACATCATCATCAATAGGCTCCACATCAATAGGCTGTATAAACTGTGGTTGCTGGGAAGCTTGAACTACACGAGATTCTGATAGAATTGAAGGTCCCTCTTGCTCCTGAATAGAACCAGGTGGAGCCCTATTAAGATCAATGTCCAACACAGCATCCCTTCGCCTATGACTTCTAGGAGAACGGCCCCCAACAGAATCAGTACTCATCTTGTGGACAATATTCCTGTATCCAAATCACACAACCTAAAATAAACCCCATGTCAAATGAAGATGTCATTATGCACATCAGAGAAAAAAAGAGTCATATCTGGTTACTAAAAGAGGCAGATAGTGTTGACAGGTTAGTATAAATAAATAAAAAATTATTATATGAGAAAAAGAAAGTTCCGATGTCTGATATATGGCAAATTTGTAATCCAATTTTCAGAAGAAGGGCAAGAAAAACCACAACTTTCCCGAAAATTTACCTTTACAATGTTATTTGGAATATTCTGGAATCAGTATCATATCACCCCAATGGAAAGATCAAGTATCCATCCAAGAAGGTAGAAACACGGTACAATTTCCAGGTATATACCTTCAAGAAGTCAAAGCTAGAGTCTTGAGTGATGGACTTTAAGTTAAACAGTTAGAAGCATAGTAAAATTATCAGGTACATACATTTAATAATCAGAACCACAAAAGCCATTACTCTCAAAAGAACGATAACCATGCCTTCAAAAATAGTAGCCAATCAACCCAACTAACCCACTTGATTAATTCAAGCATTTTTTTTCTTTGACTAAAAGCTTTCATTTCAACCATTTTAGAAAATTCGATTTGGCCAAGAGAAAGAAAAGGTAAAAGAAATCGCCGAATATCATGTGTATAAAGCGACTCGCAACTATCAAAATCAACAAGAATAACAAAAAGATGACAAACACGATTCTGCTTTCAGCACCGAGTCCAGACATAACAAAACCGAAAAATCACAATCTACAGGACACTACCGACAGTCTGGATAACTCAAACGAAGCCAGAGACGGAAAAAGGGAATTTACAAGTCGAAGCAAGAAAAGGAACCTTCAATTGAAGAATCGAGTCGCAAAATAGGACAAATCCTCACAAGCTTCGCAGTCATTCAAATCACAGAGAGGATCAGAACTGTTTCAGCAGTCGAAGGCTTACATTATAAGGAGAACGAAAGGGCGTTGTGTCGTGCAGTGTTATTTGAACGTTTGGAAACTATTCGTCTCCGCTTATATATTTGGAGAATCGTTGGAGACGCGCGGGAGGCAACGGAACTAGATATGAATGAGGTTTTATTAATGAGATTTTATATTATTCATTAAGATTATACTTCTTTAATTCAGGGATAGTTTTAATGGAATTACAATAAAAGCTAGTTAACAATTCTTAATCTCAATAAAGGTAGTTTTTATTTACCACAAAACGTGTAGCTGATAAGTAGTCTGATTTTTTTTAAAAAAATAATAATATAATTAAATATTATTTAATTCTTGTATTTTTTATGTGCATATCTAAATTTAGAAATTACTTTAGACTTGAGCATGCATGATAAGTGCGTTTATTAATATTTAAAATTGTATTATTCTTCTTATAAGAATACTTATCAGTTCAGTTAATAGTTTGTTAATAAATAAAATATCATTCTATATGGTAGTAAAATATCATGCAAAACGGTAAACTAACACATTTTCCAATTCTTTTATTTGAATTAACATATCTAATATTAAGAATATATGAAGTTAGACTAGTTTGATCATGATTTAATCACAGGCCAAATTGGTGTTATGGCTTAATTATAGTTAGAACAAGGTATTGAAGGTTCCACAACCCCAATCAAGACAATATTTAAGCCCATAATTCAGATCAATAAATTAAAATCTCAGGCAACATAACCCTAAGCAAAACATTGATTCTTTGCATTTAGTCATTCCTTGTAGTGTAGCGGCTGGTAAGCTCTCATGAGTGGAAGGTAGCTAACAAATATAAGTTCAATTGGTAAAGAGGTAACTCATAACTCATAAGATTATGACTCGTGAGTTCAAATCCTGCTATCGATATGAAGATCTTGTTAATGCATGATTTATAAGTACATCTGTAAGTATTATTTGAGTTTGAAATGCCTTAACTCTTGTGAGTCTCTAGAACCTAATTCATATAAATTTTACTTGATTAAAAAAAATAGAACATGGCATATTCAATCCTACTTGTAATATCATACAATTAATACATGTCCCTTTAATTAAAAAAATATTTAGGGCAACTCAAATATGCATTTGAACACTTTAAATAAAATAAAAAGATAATTATAGTATATTGGACGAAAATAAAGTCAAGTGATAACAAGTAATATCTTGGATAAAACTAAGGAAACTAATTAAAACCAAATCAAGTTAAGGAATGAAAACAAACTTAAATGCCAAATCACAAGATTAAATCAAAACCAGAGTTAACATAAAAATAAGAATAAACCGTAAGAAAACTATTATTAACAAGTAACTATAAAACCAATTTACATTCTAAATTCAGTTAGTCTTGGTTATCAAAAACAGTATGCCTTCCATTTTCATACAGATATCTCGGAAAATCACAAGTCACAGAACCCACTTCATCTTCTTATATATAATCCGAAGCCTTCCTCATTACTGCATCAGCAATTAAGAAGCAAGCAATATACACAATTAATGTTCACTGAAAAAAATAATGGACTTGAAATCTTGCCTTGTTGTTTTCTTTCTATTGTTCTTGGCCATGATAGAGGCTAAGGCTAATTCGGCAGAAGATTCTGAAGAATACTTGAAATCGAGCTTAGGTATTGTAGGGGGAAACCCTACTGGAGAAGACGATAACTCTGAATCAAAACCTAACCCTAATAATGAATCATCGTCACTTGGAGATTTCCCAAAGTACATAAGCTACGAAGCTATGAGGGCAAACACAATCCCATGCAGTTTAAGGGGACGATCATATTATGATTGTCGTCAAAAGACAACAGTGAATCCTTATCGTCGTGGTTGTAGCGCCATTACTCGTTGTAGAAGATTAACAGATTAGTTTAAGTATCAACATGTACAAGAGGAATATATATATATATATATATATATATATATATATATATATATATATATATTACACCAGATGGTGTCTTATATTGTTTATTGTTTATTCATGTAGAAATTTGAAGTCTGTTGATAAATATTGATATTGATTTGGGGTTAATGTTGATCGCTTTGAAGTATGAATTTCTTATCTGCAGCTTTTGGTTTCACGACACAAAAATTTAAATCTGTCGTTTAAGGAACTCATTAGAAGTTTTATAAATTGTTTGTACAGTGGCGGCCGGGAGAGTCTTTTTTTTAATTTTACATTTTCATATTTAACTTCATATTCAAGAATATTCATAAAATAATGTTGTTAGATAGGTCAAGGTCTGCTTTGATGGGCTGAACTATTCAATAAGAAATCGAGAATATGATCAAATATAATAAATCAATTAGCACTAATTGATTGGAAGAGTAATCAATCAGCGCTAATTGATTGAGTGAATTGGGGACCCAGATTCCTCTTGTTTAGGAAATTAATCAGAATTAATTTTCTAATTGAGGATTGATGAGCAAGAATAAAATTGCTCTCCAATTAATAGAGAGATCTCACCTCATTGTTACATTAGTCATCCTGACCCTATAACTAGAGGCGCCTCTCAACATTTTTTACTATTCTTTTCTCCCTTGTTCATTCTTGTGTGGTGCTCTATTGTGCCAATTCGAATTAGATTCTAATAATGTAAATCTCTTAATGTCATTTTCTTACAAATGTGATTTCATGAACAAAAGGAACTGAGTGTGAAGAATAGAGAGACAGAGGATTGTTCAACTTTTAACTCAGTCTAAAAATTAGTTTAAAGAATTATTTTGGTCATAAATATAAAATTTTAATATATTTTATCTTTTAAATTTGTAAAAAAAATTTCTAAATTATCCCCAATATTAAACATATTAAAGGAGGTTGATACCAATGAGGTAGTTTATAGTGCAATAATTAAATATAATATTTTAACAAAATTAATATATAATTTTTATAAATAACTAATTTAACTAATTTAATTAATCTTTTTAAATTATCTATGTTACTGCCGCATTTACAAATGGAGGAGTATAAACATTTCAACATTCATAATGATAAACCTCGGGGCCATGGTTGTCATTGGAAGTTCTTGCTCATCATTTTATTTTATTATTTTTAAGGTTTATGTTGAAGAAATTAAAGCAATGGTGTAATATGAGTTTTTTTTTAATATTTTCAAAAGGTTTTTCCACTCGTTAAATTTTCTCAAGGACAGCAAAAATTATGGAACTTCAAAATTATTGTAGGAATTATTTCACTTATAGTTAAAGTTTACTACAGTTGCTATGAGTGTTTATTATTAGGTTGCTATAACGGTTCTCCCTAAAAATGATCTTACACAGAGAAAATATAATAGAAAAAGGAAGAAAAGTTCAAGTATTGTATTACTCTAAATCATCCACAGTACATTAATATATTAGCAAAAGAATCATAGAATAAGAAGGTTCACAGAAGCAGTCACAGAAAAAGGACCACAGAGAGAAAAGAGTTTTTTTTTTTTTTGGTACAAAATTTATTTTTTTGGAAAGGGGTTGGACTCACCCACGATCTAAGGGTAGGACGAAGTCTCCCTTCCTCCTAGGCGATACTAATATCAGGCAGGGCGAGCCGTCTATTACCCTCAGGCGTAAACCTAGGTACCCAAGAGTTAGAATACCTCCTCAAGCGTCACGACTGGAACCACAACAAAGTGGTACTCCCCAGGGTTTAAACACACTCTAAATAGTCATATATCTCACTTCTTTGTCAGCCGAATCCATGGACGATTGGTAGAGAGAAGAATTGGCAAAGGGGAAGAAACACAAAGGAAGAGGTCACTTTTTGGTGAGAGTGATTGGGCCACTCGGATTGGCCCAATGGTGAAAAAGTAAGCCCAAGGGCCAGAATGAACAAGTAAGCAGATGGCATGAAGGGTAAGTTTGGGCCAATTGAGTTAAGCCGAGACCACGATTGTCGATTAGTACTCAATGCAGTTCAGTCAAATAAATTAATAAAAGACTTTGTATAAAAAAAATTAATAAAAGACTCTACCGAAAAAAATAAATGATCAAAATTGCAAATAACAGCCTAATATGAAAATCAATGTGAATCAACTAAGGTATTTATTAATTAATTCCAAACATTATTAAAGGAATAAGCGTATCTTTGCATTTGATAAAGTGATTAATTTTCCCACACTCATTGGAATCATAATATTCCTACAACAAATGTCACAAGGGATTGAATCTAGCATAAGGAAGAGAAAAAATGGCTTATAACTTCTATTCAAGCATGATCTGCCATGCCATCCACGCATACACATAAGACTATTTTTAAACTTTTATACGCTTGAATCCTTTCTTTCAAATAAAAAAAATGGAAAAATCTTAAAAAATACTATTTGAATCTCAAAATCTCAAATAAAAAATTCCTGTAAAAATGTGTTATTATTTGTTTTATAATAATAATAATAAATAATTTAAAAAATATACTAAACAAATTGATTTATAATTTTGACATTCAAGTGGTATTTTTTTGGAATTTTTTGAAAAAAAATAATACATATATATAGATATATTGACTTATATTTCTCCTTATTTTTATGTGTGCCTTCATTCATAATGGACTTGAGCTTATTCATCAAGGGTGGATTAGTGGGTTTTCTCAACAATTATTAGTTAAATGACTTTTAAAACGGCATGAAAAGGACCATTCCAAGTTGTCATATTGCATATAACAGATGACAAGTTATGGACTGTCGTTATGTGCATTGTTGTTCCATGCAAATCTGAAAAATGAGGAAGCTTCAGCTTTTGCGGCATATAAATTAAATAATTAATTTCTTTAGAACAAAGTGCTCTCTCTTTCGATCCAAATCCAATGTCAAACTCAAGAAATTGCCTTGTGACGTTCAATTAGTTAGGGCAACCATAAGTGGCAATTTGGGTGGCAATTTGGGTATCAAGTACAAGTGGTCGATGTCCGCGTCGTCCTCATTGGCCATATAAAATTTACCATCTAAAAATATTTAAAAATCTAAATTTGCAACTCTTTTGTTTTCTTGTGTAACATATTTTCGATTATAGGTAAATATTATTTATTTTATATATAGTTAAAAATATTATATATATAATTAAAAAAGAGTTATATTTATTAAAAATAAGTTATATTTAAATACTCAAATAAATTTTTGGTATATTTAGACAATAATTTTGCAACCAATTTGTCAACAATTTTTTCATATATAATTTTTTTAAATAGAGAATAAATAACAGGGATTTAATTTGTACAATAAAAAAATAATTTTTAATTGTGAATTTAAAATCTATATATTTTAATTTGATACATTTGGTTGCCTCAGCTCAAACAGAATTAATCATTATGAAGATGCAGCAGCTATTATCCATTGAATCCCTGAGGCTTTGTTTGGTTAGAAAGTTTTGGAGAGGAGGAAGGAAAAAGTATGTTTAGTTGAAAAAAATAAAGGAGAAAAGAATGGCAGATTTTTTATCATTTAGTACTCCTCTCCCCTCCCTTGCCTCCCCACTAAAAGTGGATTTTAGAGGGGAGAAAATTTTTTAATCCCATTATAACCAAATTGCCTTTTATTAATTTTTAATATTCCAATTATATCCTCAAATATTTTTTTTTATTTTTTTCACATCTAATTTTTTTTAATTGCTAAAACTTAATAAACATAATAAACTATTTATATATTATATTAAAATATATAATTATAAAATTAATAACAAAATAGTGTTAAAATTTTATCATATTTTTTAATTTTTTTAATTTTATTATTTATATAAATGAGATAAAAAAATTTAAGATTCATAAATTAAAAAAAATTGATATGAATATTATAAATAAATAGTAAATAAATTTAAATAAAGAGATAAGGGTATATTTGTTAACTTCTAATTAACTCTCCTCCTATTCTGAACTAAACAAAAAATATTATTAATTAATATTTCTTATTTTCTTTTAAATTAATCTAACATACCCTCCCCTAAACTAAATCAGACAAATCCTAAGGGGTTCTTGTATCAGTGGATGATTCCATTGGATTGAAAATAGCTTCAACCAGCAAGCCAATATGTGCATTGATTGCTTTCTTTAAATACATGAGAGATCCTCAAATTCCACTTTAAATCCAGCATTATTCTGTCATATCTTGCATAAAGCTATTAAATTAAATAATGTGGAATGCGTGGTTTTTTAAGCTTTATGCAAATTGCTCGTGCCATTCTAACCTCTAAATATTTTTTAAAAAGCAAAAAAAAAAACAATTTCTGTATTCGGACTTAAAAAAAACAAGTAAACAAATCTTTAACCCTTCTCGCACGCAATTTGAATAATTTCCCCTTTAATTTGTGTTTTTATTTTATTATTTTTATTTCATTACTTTTTTTTCAATATTATAATGGCTAAATTATACATAATCCCTCTAAATATTAGACCAGGGATAAATAACTTTATAATCCTTTTAAAATTTTACAATTAACCCCCTAAACTCTTACATTTATACAGTTAACTCCCACATAATTAATTTTGTACACAATTTAAAATTTAAGAAAATTATCTACATGTCAATCAAAGGCAGAGAGGTTATTTGCACAAACTTAAAAATTTATGAAAGATTATTATTAAAGGGTTATTTTTACATAATACAAAATTATAAAATTTAGGGGAATTTTATGTAATTTAACCTATTATTATCATTGTCTTTTTGAATATTTTGTGGCTTCCATTCCATTATTAAAATATTCATATCAAGTTTTGATTCATTTTTTCTGACATACCAATATTCCCATTCCAATTCTTTTTCATATACTCATTCTATTAAGAATCCTTGAAGGCTTTCACCATACCAAGAGAGCTCATTAAACTTGTCTTCATTATTCTCATTATCTCATTTACCACTGAAAAGTCACTTAAAACAGAGAAAACATCAACATCACATGTCAATTAAGGGTCGTGTTCATTGTCTTAGACTATGTCAAAACTTGTCAATTATATATATTGCGTGTCTCCTACTTAAATACTCCATTTAAAAATTATCTCATATTTTAAAGAAATTTTAATGTTTTATACGTTTTAATGCAAACTAATTAGTTTCTTTCAGTAACTATACGTCCAACATGTTCGGTTTAATTGATGAAATAAAACGATTTGTTTGGTATGTCATAGTTGCATCCCTTCACCATCACTATAATTCATAGGGGGGAAAACTCCGAATCATGAGCTAGCACAAAACAGTATTAATTTTGCTGACGTAAGCTTGGTCTTATTAAACTTAACTTTAGATGAGAAAAAAATTAGAGAAAAAATAATATTAGAAAAAAAATTCTAAAAAATAGTAAATTTTTGTATATTTTAGCAAATTTTTCTTCCTAATATTTCTTTCCTCTAATTTTTTCTTTACTTTTCTCTTCATCCAAACATATTCTAAAAGATAACTAGCAAAAAAAACATGACAACCTTAAAAAAAAAATGCTCACTTCATGAATAGGTCAAAATTTCGGTCGAAGGTTTGTTAGATGTCCAAATGGGTTTTGTGACTATTTCATTTTCTGTCAAGCAAGAGCCTAAGGAATGCAAATATTTTGATTAAGTTTAACGGTATTTAATTCACCTCATTAAAATTAACAATGTTTAGGGCAGTTGTGGTCTTTCTGAATATTTTTTAAACTAAAAAAATTAATATTTTTTATAGAACAGATAAAAGAGACGGAAAGCTACTAATAAGTTGTTAATTAATATGGTAAATAGTTCTATCCTTATAAAAAATATAATATAAATTTAAATTTTAAGTAATATATTTATTAAGAGACCTGAAAATTTTATATACTATAAATCCTAAATAGATAAAGATATTTTTTATTAAATAAAAAAAAGAGACGGAAAACCACAAAAGTAAATTAGATGGACTAAAAGAACACGATTGAAATATAAGAATTTGGAGTTGTATTTTTCTTTTCTTTTTTTTAAAAAAAAAAAACTTGTCATTAACTCGTCTTTTGAGGCTAACTATATGTCATTCTCCCTAAGTCCCTATGTTTAACTTGTGATAACTCAGAGGATCTATAGAGCCACTCTGCTCTCTCCAATCGTTTCCCTACTTCAGCATTGTTCCTATTCATTGCAACCTTCGCCGTATTGGACCCTTTAATTTGTTTCTATGTTTAATCCCTTCTTCAAATCCACAGGCTTAATTATCAGTCTCAGTCGTTCATAAATGACGACCAAGATAGATATTATCAACTCTTCACAAAATAATGTATTATTAGGGTTTATGATAAAATTACGTACCTAATCCATTACTGTTTTGCTTTGATTTTTTTTTATGAAGAACTTTTAGAAAGGGATTGGAATCACCTATAATCTAAAGGTATGATAAAGTCTCCCTTCTTCTAGACAATACTAATATAGGCAGGACGAGTCATTTATTATTTTCAAGTATAAATCTAGACACCCAGAAATTAAGATAACTTTCTAAGTGTTATAACTAAATTATAATAAAATAATAATTTTCAAAAATCAAATACACTCTAATTGATTGTACGTCATATCCCTTCGCTCTAAAGTGGCATTTCTTGTTTGCTTTGGTTTAATTACTTTCTTTTTGGCCTAAAATAATATTATGTTAAGTTAAAAAAATAATAGCTAATTATATCTGTGTTGTAAATATTATTATACATGTGGATGTCTATTCTACCTCTTGGGATTTCTCTTATGATCCCTTCTTGCCTTTATGCCATAAAATTATAACTTTCTCAATGAATGACTTGAGAGGGGTTTCTTGTGGTTAATGACATTTTATTCATCTTTAATTCTTTATAACCTTATGTTTAGTCTTTAATGGTTGTGGCCTATAAATAGTGGCTATATAGAAGGCATTTGGACAAGTGAATATATAAGCATATGAGGAATTCTTTCTTGTACTTCCATTTCTCTCATCTCTAAATCTTATCTTGTTATTCTTTCTACTATCTTACTTTCTTATTTTTAT
Organism: Leucaena leucocephala; assembly: GCA_037074615.1. Taxonomy (NCBI): domain Eukaryota; kingdom Viridiplantae; phylum Streptophyta; class Magnoliopsida; order Fabales; family Fabaceae; genus Leucaena; species Leucaena leucocephala. The sequence continues at coordinate 6,348,073 of CM073550.1, forward strand.
AACACGTTATCAGCACGACATTGCTCTGAAAAATTTAATATATGAACTCCTTATCAATTCATATACTATTATGTTCAATTATATACAAAGGATATTAGTTTTCTCTTTATCTAATTATCATATATGTTTTATTTTCTATTATCATCTTACTTAATTATTATGGGCAAATGTTATTATATATTTTACCATTATTTATTATTATTTTCTGTCCATTTTAATTTTTGTTGTTAGATATGTGTGTGTGGGTTATCTTTATTCTTATATAAAATATTGTGTTATTCTAATTTTTCTTCTTCTTTTGATATATTGATACAATATTATGATTGATTCTCTATTTATATATATTTATATATATGTGTTGTTTACATTTTTCCTTCTCTCCATATATTGTTTACATTTTCAATTTCCCCTCCCTATATATTTATTAATTTATATTTTAATTTATTTATTTATCTTCTTTGTATTCTTGGCATTATTATATATTTATTATAGTTATATAATATTCATTTATTTATATTACGAAATACTTATACTATATTATTATTTATATATTTAATTTATGTTATTTCTATTGTATTATTATTTTTTCTATATTATTTATATTATTTCTATTATTTTATTTTCTTATGTGTTACTATTATTTATTTTATTTATTTTTTTTCTTTATTTATACCATTTATATTTTATTATTTTTATTGAATTTATATTTATGTTGAATATATATTGCTTATTTGATTTATATTTATGTTTAATATATATTGCTTATTTGATTTATGTTTTTATTATCATATTTTTTAATTAATTTTATCAGAATTCTAATTATTATTATTATTTTAGTTTGATCCATGGCTAATCTGACGAAACTCGAGTTTACTGCTCTTGATATCTCGGGAAAAAATTATATGTCTTAGGTCTTAGATGCTAAAATCCATTTAGATGCCAAAGACCTAGGGAATGCTATTTTACCTAGAAATGAAGCAAGCAGTTAAGACAAGGCTAAGGCCATAGTTTTTCTTCACCACCATTTACATAAAGGGCTAAAAGTTGAATACCTAACGGTGAAAGATCCGTTAGAATTGTGGAGTAATTTAAAAGAACGATATGATCACTAAAAGACGGTAATATTGCCCAAAGCTCATTATGAATGGTTGCATTTGAGGCTGCAAGATTTTAAATCTATATCTGAATATAATTCAGCTATTTTTAAAATAAGTTCTCAACTAAAGTTGTGTGGTGAGAAAATAACAGATGAGGACTTATTAGAAAAAACTTTTTCAACCTTTCATGTTTCAAATGTGCTCCTACAGCAGCAATACCGTGAAAAAGGTTTTAAAAGGTATTTTGAACTAATCTCATGTCTTCTTGTGGCTGAACAAAATAATGAGTTGTTAATGAAAAATCATGAGATTCGTCCCACGGGATCAGCTCCATTCCCTGAAGCGAATGTGACTGAACGCACTAATTTTCATGCCCATGGTTATGGTCGCGGTCGCGGTCGCGGCCGTGGTCGTGGCCGTGGTAGGGGACGTGGCAATTATCGTCATCATAGTGGTGGAAGTAATTATAATCCAAATACCTACCAAAAGAAGAAATATAATGAAGGGCAGAAAAAAGATAAGGGTGGTCCCTCAAAAACTCTGAAAAATCTATGTTATAGGTGTGGGATAAAAGGGAATTGGTCGCGTACCTGTCGTACCCCTGAGCATCTGGCAAAGCTTTATCAAGCCTCCATAAAAAAGAATTCAAAGAACATGGAAGCAAATATGACTTTCCAAGATGATGATGTTAAGGCAAATTTTGCATATAAGAATGATGATACCAATGAGCTATATGATGAACTTGATGCTATGGCACACTTAGAACTGGCTGATTTCTTTGAGAATCATGATTAGAGAAACAAATTTAGTCTATATTTTATCTATATTCCATCTTAATTTAGTTATACTTTATTTATGTTTACTTTTATTTTCTTCTTTTAAGAGCATTATTGCTAATAATATATTTTGATCCATTTATTTTCTTTTAATGAAGAATATGGATGTTCCTCTCTCTTTTATTGGGCACAAGAATGAAGATATATGTCTCATAAATAGTGCTACAACACATACCATACTCAAAGATAAAAAAATATTTTTCTCATTTGACAATGAATGGTGCAAGCATCAATACTATAGCGGGTAATACAAAACTAATTGAAGGCTCTGGAAGAGCAATGATAATATTACCCAAAGGGACAAATTTTGTAATTAATGATTCTTTATATTCCTCTAAATCTCAAAGAAATTTGTTAAATTTTAAAAATATCCGCCGAAATGGGTATCATATTGAGACTATAGATAAGAAAAATATTGAATATCTATATATTACAATTGTTAGACATGGAGAAAAATGTGTTCTTGAAAAAGTACTTGCATTATCTTCTGGTTTGTACTATACAAATATTGATATAATTGAAACAAATCCTACAGTAAATCAGAAGTTTACTAATAAAAATACATTCATTATTTGGCATGACCGATTAGGCCATCCCAGATCAACTATGATGCGAAGGATTATTGAAAATTCACATGGACATCCATTGAAGAGCCAGGAGATTTTTCAATTTAAAGATTTTTCATGTGTTGCTTGTTCTCAAGGCAAACTAATTACAAGACTTTCATTAACAAAAGTTGGGGTAGAATCCCCTACATTTTTAGAACGTATCCAAGGGGATATTTGTGGACCTATTCATCCACCATGTGGACCATTTAGATATTTTTTATGGTTTTAATAGATGCATCTACAAAATGGTCACATGTGTATTTGTTATCTACACGTAATTTAGCATTTGCTAGATTACTTGCTCAAATAATTCGATTAAGAGCACAATTTCCAGAATATGCAATTAAGACAATTCGTCTTAATAATGCGAGTGAGTTTTTATCGCAAAAGTTTAATGATTATTGCATGGCAACTGGAATAACAGTGGAAAAATATGTTGCTCATGTCCACACTTAAAATGGTTTAGCAGAATCATTAATTAATCGCCTCCAATTGATTGCTAGACCAATACTTATGGGAACAAAACTTCCCATTTCAGCTTGGAGACATGCAATTTTACATGCATCAACAATTATACGCATCAGGCCAATAAGTTATCATAAATTCTCCCCATTACAATTGACTTTTAGTCAGGAGCCAAATATTTCTCATCTTAGAATTTTTGGATGTGCGGTATTTGTCCCAATTGCTCCACCACAACGCACAAAGATGGGACATCAGAAAAGGTTAGGGATATATGTTGGTTATGAATCTCATTCCATAATCAAGTATTTAGAACCGTTAATGGGAGATTTGTTTACAGCACGTTTTGATGATTATTATTTTGATGAAACAAATTTTCCAACATTAGGAGGAGATAATAAGCAGCTGGATAAAGAAATCACATGGAAAGCATTATCGTTATCTCATTTAGATCCTCGAAAACAAATATGTAAGCTTGAAGTTCAAAAAATAATTCATTTACAAAATATTGCAAATCAACTGCCAGATGCATTTACTGACCCCAAGAGAATTATTAAATCTCATATTCCAACTGAAAATACTCTAATTCGAATTGATGTCCCAGCAGGACAAGTAGCAAGTACAAATAAAAGTAAACCACGTTTGAAGCGTAGTAGACCAATCGGTTCCAAAGATAAAAATCCTAGAAAGAAAAGAGTAAACAATCAAGATGGTCAAATTGAGGAGGTTGATCTTATAGGAGATACCTAGGACATAACAAATTAAAAGACCCCAGAAGAGGTCCAGGTACCTGAAAATAATGAAGAGATCTCGATAAGTTATGTCACTACGGGAAAAGGTGGAACCGAGAAAATATAGTCATCGACAATATTTTTCATACAGTGTTGCTGTTGAAATAACTAATCAAAGTGAGGATCTTGAACCTAGGTCAGTTGAAGAATGTAAACATAGAAATGATTGGCCAAAATGGAAAGACATAATTCAAGCAGAATTGAATTCACTTTCAAAACGTGAAATTTTTGGACCTGTAGTTCAAATACCAAATGGTGTTAAACCAGTTGGGTATAGATGGATTTTTGTGCAAAAATGAAATGAGAAAAATGAGGTTGTTAGATATAAAGCACGACTTGTGGCACAAGATTTTTCGCAAAGACCTGGCATTGATTATGAAGAAACATATTCTCCTGTGGTGGATACAATTACTTTAAGATATCTAATTAGTCTGGCAGTGCATGAAAGACTTGATATGCGTCTAATGAATGTTGTTACAGCATACTTATATGGTTCCTTAGATACTGAAATTTATATGAAAATCCCTGAAGGATTTAAATTGCCTGAAGCATGTAAGAATCTTCGAGAAAATTATGCAATTCGTTTGCATAAATCCTTATACGGATTAAAACAATCTGAAAGAATGTGGTATAACCGTCTAAGTGAATATTTGTTGAAAGCAGGCTATAAAAATGACTCAATTAGCCCATGTGTTTTTATAAAAAGGAATATATCAGAATTTTTTATAATTGCTGTATATGTGGATGACTTGAATATAATTGGAACTCCTGAAGAGCTTCAAAAAGCAATGGATTGTTTAAAGAGAGAATTTGAAATGAAAGATCTTGGAAAAATAAAATTTTGTCTCAGTTTACAAATTGAGCACTTAACAAATGGAGTTTTTCTTCATCAATCAGCTTATATTGAAAAAATATTAAAGCAGTTTTATATGGATAAAGCTCATCCATTAACTACTCCAATGGTTGTGAGATCTCTAGTTAAAGAAAAAAAATCTTTTTCGCCCTCAAGAGGGAAATGAAGAACTCCTTGGTTCAAAAGTACCATATCTTAGTGCTATAGGGGCATTAATATATCTTGCTAATTCGACACGACCTAATATTGTATTTGCTGTAAGTTTATTAGCAAGATTTAGTTCTTCTCCAACAATAAGACATTGGAATGGAATTAAACATATATTTCGATACCTTCGAGGGACAATTGATATGGGATTATTTTATTCTAATGAATTTGGATCACAATTGATTGGTTATGCAGATACAGGATTTTTAGCATATCCACATAAAGGTAGATCTCAGACAGGATATTTATTTACTTGTGGAGATACAGCTTTATCAGCTACCTCATCAAATCATGCAGAAATAATTGCAGTTCATGTGGCAAGTCGAGAATGTGTTTGGCTAAGGTTAGTAATCCAATATATCCAAAGAATGAGTGGTCTACTTCCAGAACAAGAGATTCCAACAGTATTATATGAAGATAGTACAGCATGCATAGCTCAATTGAAAGGAGGATATATCAAAGGAGATAGGACAAAGCATATTTCTCTAAAATTCTTTTTCACTCATGATTTTATGAAGAATAGTGATATAGATGTTCAGCAAATTCGATCATGTGACAACCTTACAGATTTGTTTACCAAAACACTACCAACTAAGCCATTTGAGAAGTTAGTGTATGGTATTGGAATGCACAGATTCAAAGACATAAATTGACAACGTCATCAGAGGAAGTAAACAAGTACTTGATATACTCTTTATTTTAAGAATTTTATTTTTCACTGGGTTTTCCTGAAAAGGTTTTTGATAAGGCAACCTAAATAAATATTGTGTACTCTTTTTCCTTCACTAGGTTTTTGTCCCAATGGGTTTTTCCTAGTAAGGTTTTAATGAAGCACAATATCTGTCATGGACATCCAAGGGGGAGTGTTGCAAATATCATTGTACATGTGGATGTCCATTCTACCTCTTGGGATTCCTCTTAGGATCCCTTCTTGCCTTTATGCCATAAAACTATAACTTCCTCAATGAATGACTTGAGAGGGGTTTCTTGTGGTTAATGGTATTTTATTCATCTTTAATCCTTTATAACCTTATGTTTAGTTTTTAATGGTTGTGGCCTATAAATAATGGCTATGTAGAAGGCATTTAGACAAGTGAATATACAAACATATGAGGAATTCTCTCTTGTCCTTCCATTTCTCCCATCTCTAAATCTTATATTGTTATTCTTTCTACTATCTTACTTTCTTATTTTTATAACAATCTGTATATTTATAACTTTATATTGTTGGATGATATGTAATTTAATTATGTATAAATGAGCTAAAGCACATGCTTAATTCTCTAGACTTACATTAAGTTTCTGTTTATTTCTTTCAAATTTTTTTTAAAAAATACTTTTAGTCTTTTAATTTTAACATATTTAGTTCTATTTAACAAACAATATTGAGTAAATTTAAATAGTAACTCTCCAATTAAATACTCACAAAGTATAATTAAAATTCAATTCTTTAATATAATATTGTTATTTTAAAATTAAAATTAATCTGTTAAAAAAGATAAAACTTTAATATAAATTAAAATAAATCTGTTGAAAAAAAATAAAAACAGGAAAAATGAGTAAAAATACAGTTTTGTTTAAACTTAAGAAGTTAAATTAAAATTTGATGTAAGTTTAAATGACCAAATTTATACGTTAATCTATATAAATGTGTCATTTACTTGTTGATTAATATATTTTTATTTAAATAATTTTTTAGAGTTATATAGAAATATTTTTATATATTTTAATTAAATTATATTATTTTAATTATAATTGATTTAATTCTAATTAAATCATGGTTGAAACACTAAGTTATTTTAATTTGAAAAGAAAAATGAAAAAAAAAAAAAGAAAGACAAAGAGACAAGAAGGTGGGTAGTGTTAATACTCATGTCTTGTGGCTTTAGAACCATTGCAATACTTTCATGATGAGCAGTCCCACATTTCGGGTCTTACGGTTTTGGTCTCTGCTTTCATTTCAGTCAAAAGGCAAAGCATCACTGCCATTCAAATAATATTATTCAAAATCTTCCAACATAGACGCAACTAACCATCCCTTCATCATTCCTTTTCACGGCTGTTCCGTTTCAACACTTCACATTCAAGCCACTGCACATATCACGTGACACGTGTTCACTTTAATTCAAATTTTGTTAGGTTTAAAAAATTGACCCTTTAAAAAAAACTCATCTTTACCTTCAAGACAATGTTTGGTTTAATAGAAAGGAGACTCTTCAGCCCCTTGAGGGGTTGGCTAGAACGGGACCAGCTGAACACCTCTCTCTAAGGGGAAGAAAGTCAATAGAAGGGAGGAGAGTTGAGGTGCTTTAATCATCACTTGTTTGGTTGAGAGTTTGAGAAGGGGAGGAGAGAAAAATTATTTAGTGTTAGTTGATTTAAAAAATTAGAAAAATTATATTTAAATTTTATGTAAAAAAAATCTAATTATTGAGAAGTATAAAAAAATTATTAAATGATTGAAAAATTTTACAAAGTCTTAAATTAATTTTTTTAAATTATGAAATGATCTAATTACTCTTAAGAAAAATGTCATAATTGTTATTTTTTTTAAATTATTTTTTTTAAGAGTTGTCATTCTTATTATTTATTTATTTTATTTATGATTTTATTTATTCTCCATAAAATTATTATTTCTATTATTTAAATTATTTTTTTTCTCAAGGGCAATTTTATTATTTCACAATTTAAAAAAATTAATCCTAAATTTCGTGAGATGTTACAGTCATTTGATAATTTTTTAAGACTTTTCTATAATTAGATTATTTATATAAAACTAAAATATAATTTTTCTTAAAAAATTACAGGAATATAATGTAATGGCATGATTATTATAGAGTATTTGCTTAGTATGTGATCAAAGAATTATAAAATGAAATTTGAATTTTATATATATAAATAAAAATAAATGTAAAATGATATTTTTAACTCTATTAAGACAAAATATAGAAGATATTCGTGTCTAAATATTGATTCGTAAAATTATTTTACTAAGTTAAGCAAACACCCGTAAATTGTATCAAGGTTGCAGGTAATCCTAATACATGAAATTTAAACCAACATGCAATTAATATTCTTATTTGATACAAGAGGTATGCATAGATAAATCCGAGTATGTCTTTATATAAGAATTTATTAATTTTCATTTTTTTAATCTCAAAATCTTTTTACATAATTTTCCTACGATAAAGGTATAATATTCTCTTTAAATGATGACTTGATTAATTTTAATATATTGTTTTATTTAAAAATTTAACTTTAACAATAGAAAACAAAATCTTATTTTCGTTAGAAGTAAGAATTAATTTATCTTTTATAAAAATAAAAGAATTAATTAGTCTCCAAAAATAATTTATATCATGAACTAAAACTTTTTTCATAAAATACCTTATATTATGAATCAAAAGGAGTATATAAATGTGATAAGAGGGTACTATTGTTTTAATTATAATTATAAAAGTTAATTATTTTTTAGATAAATAACAAAATTTAAATTAATTAATTATAATTAAATATAAATTTTTAAAATAAATTTATATTATATATATTTTAATCTAATTAAATTTTTAAGTATATATGGTGTGTGTGGATAGATTCAAGTAAGGCTGTGTACAAAGTCCGCTATTCGATATGCTTGTTTAAGCCCACAACAAAAATATCCTACCCAGCCCTATAAATATAGAATAGGGTTGGGCATTGGACTGTAAAATATAGCCCATACATTTTTTGGGTTGGGTATCGGGCATAGAGGTTGCTCTGCCATGAGCACTTCTTCTTTTATTTTTTTTTTTGTTTTTTCTCTATGTTGGAAGGAAGAATATGATAGCTACTGGTGACTAGAAGGTAATTTTAGAAATATGAGTAGTTAAGTAGGTAAATTGTATCTTTTAATATTTATAATTATACTAATTTTTTTATTTTTTTAGACTTTAATAATTATCATATGATTATATTACAAATTATAATTATTTTTTATTTTTTAGATATTTTATCTTTATCAATATTGGGGAGATTGATACAAAGTTATAATTATAAACTATTTAGACTTCAACGCTTATTTTTTATATGCAATATATCTCAAGATTTTAATTATTATCTTTATTACCTTATTCTTAATATATTATAGATGTTATTTAACTCTTGAAGATATATAAATATGGTATTATTTTAGAAGTTTATAATTACAGTTTTTTTCACAACATGAACATGACATTACGACTTGAGCATATCTAGTTCGCTTATGCCCAATTCGCTCATGTCTAATTTAAAATTGTTAGGGTTTTTATCAGATAATATCGAATAACTATAGAATATAGTTTATATTTTTTTTAAATAAAATACCAAATAAAAAAAAATATTCCGACTAACTATACTCATATACACTCCTAGATTCAAGCATTCTACCAAATCTCAAATGAGTTGCCAGTTTGAAAAGTTTGAAAAAGAGTTAAAGAAGTTGAATGGGGTGAGAGTACTTATTCCGTTCACACAATTAACGACGCCATTTATTGCACTCATCTATATCTTCACGCTTTCTTTGACTTTCGGATCTCTTCCCATTTTATCCATCATGCTCCATTCTCAGAAAGCTGCTTTCAACAGTGGAACTTGCCAGAACACATTAGCTTTTATATTTGAGTTGACAACGACCCTCATTTAATACTCATTGACCAAATTCGAAGTGAAAAAAAAAAAAACCTCTAGTCAAACTAATGCCCATTAACAAACTTTTGATTTCTTTTGCATATAACTATTTTACATCTAATATGGTCGGTGGTGATAGGGATTAAGATGAAAATATGTTCAAGAAATCTTTTCTAATATTCATCTAATACTATAAAGTTTTATTAGGTTTAGAAATATATAAAAACAAATTTAAAATAAGATAAAAATGTCATGAGTATTATTCAAGATATAAATAAAAAAATAATCAACCAAAATTAATTATTTAGCAAACAGTTTTGCCACACTTTGCACAATTGGTTTTGCTCCTAGCAACCCTATTTACTACAGCATTCCTGCTTTTGTATGTTAATATTTACTCTATAATATTAACTATTTTTATTTGATCAAGTATACTTTTTTTAAAAAAAATTAGAGTATAAAAATATTTTTATTTCTTCTAATAAAGGGTTTTTTTTTAGCTTATATTATATAGGATCCGTTTGGATAAGAGTTTCAAAAAAGGCTTATAAAAAAATAATTTTTGAGTAATTTATAGAAAATAGTTTTTGGAGAAGAATTTATGAAAAAAAATGGTTTTGAATAAATGAGTATTTGGATAATTATTTCAAATATTTTTATTATTAGTAAATTATAAAAAAGTGTATGAGTATTAAATGCGGAAAGATAAGGGATGAGATGAGAGAGGAGAAAAAGGTGTAAGAAAAGAGAAGAGAGGGGATATAAGAAAAAGTAAGAGAGAGGAGAGATGATATAAGAAAAAATAGGAGAGATGAAAGATAGTATAAAAAAGTAGAGGTAATATAATAATTAGTTAGTTTATAAATTGGTTTACTATTCCATAAATTACTTTAACCAGCTTATCTGAAACTTTAGTTTTAAACCATAATTTAATCCAAAAATTTATTTGAACAAATATACCTATTTATTTTTTTTAAAAAAATAAACTTAAATTTTATCCAATTTTTTTTTTAAAACTATGATTTTCTGCGAAATCAAACACTTTCCAAGCTTTGTTATGAACTTGTGGACTTCCAATAACAACAAAAAAGTTTACCCCTAAATATTTAGTCGCATGATATTATTTTATTAAGAATTAAATTTTTAAATATTCTTATCTTAAAAAAAAGGATAATGGCTAATTTTATCTTAATTTTTTTTTATATATTGAGCATTAGATTTTTTTAAAAAAATTAATACCCGCTCCAAAAATATTTAGAAAAAGGAATAATACTGGCCTTTTAACTATTATCATTAGTTTTTCTTTTATGATTAGAACAATTTTACTCCCTCTTTTTAAACACTTTCGACACTATTTACTTAAGAAAAGCATCTAAATACCTAGGATCTCTTACAAGAACTAAAATTGCACCTTCACCCCAAAAAAAAAAAAAACGAAACCGAAAGAGCTAAGAACTAATTCCCCTTTATTGTGCACTTTTGTCACTCCAGTCCAGAGTCTCATCTTTCCCCACTAAAATAATACTTAATTAACTTACTAATTTTTAGTTATAGCACGCAAGTTACTGGAACAGAATTGGATCATAGAATTTATATCTGTATTAATTGAAGTAAATCTACCGCAATTCATAGCCACCCCTGAAACTGAAAGCTTATCATTGAGAGAGAATTCGAATTTCGAATAGTATTCTGTAAACTGAATCAGCATTCACGAGAAAAAGGATCGATCAAAGCGTAATTTTGCATACAATTGAACCCAGATTCAGCCATTCTCTTCATATAATCAATTGCAAATCCATGTTCCCCTTTCACCTCTCTCACACTTTCTCGCTCATCAAATCCGAAAAGACCCCAGAGATACAGAGATTTTTTCTCAGGAAGTAGTTGAAGCAGAAGAACCTGAAGCCCTCGGGGATGTTGTCGGAAACAGAGGCAGCAAACGCGGTTCAACGTCCCTCGGAGTTGACGCTGGCGAAGGATGCAGGTAAAACCCTTTCTCTTTGATAGCTTTCTCTTCTGCCTCTGAATCCAATACCGGGCAGGTTCGGTCGAATGGGTCGGGTATGAGTGGTGTGACCGGGCTGAGAACCAGGGAAGGGAAGTCGAGAATACTCGGCGAGAGTATCTCGGGTTTTCGGGGCGAAAAAGAAGGGATCAGAGGGCTGATCTTAAGATTCTTACTGATCGAATTCCTTCGCTCGTATAGCTTGAAACCTGAGGAGGATTGCTGCTTCTTGGGCGTGGATTTGATGGGCGGGATCGCGTGGTTTTTCGCCAAAGACGGGTCTGAGGAGTTTGAGGCGGAGGGTTTGGAGAATCCGGTGAGCATTTGGACGACTTGCTTGAAGGAAGAAGTATCAGCTTGGACGAAAGTGGTGGGATACGGGTTTCCGGGTTCGGATCTGGTGATGGGTTTGGGAGGGTGAACGCCATTGTTGATGTTGCTGCTGCTACTGGCAGTAGAGCTACTGTTAGAGCTGAGGCTGCGAGGGGAAGGGAGGTGAGAACAGGGGTTCGGAATCTCTGTGTTGTTATAGTTTGGGGCTACGGAAGCCATGAATGACTTGTTTTTTAGAGAGAGAGAAAGGGGAAGGGAGGGATGAAAGTGGGGAAGAAGACGAGACTCTGTTGCTCTGCGTGTGATTTGGTTTAAGAAATGTTTTCGTGAGGACCTTCAAATCCTCTGCGCCTTGCCGCAATCTCTACGCGCCTTGTAGGCAGCAAGTGTAAAGAAAATATATTTTTAATAACATAATTGTTAGAAAAAATTGCCCATAAATAAATACAAATACCTTATTGGAATATTTATCTTTTTTAAAAAAATTAGATGATCTCTAAATTCAGAAAATACTTACCTTTCTTAGCTTTAGAAATTTTATTGCTAATAAACTCTTGAATTAGAATATTATTATTTTTTATATATAAAGTTTTTTAAAATATTTACATTTTTTATGTATAAAAGTATATTATATACTTGTAAATAATAATAGTAAAATTTTTAAACATATATTTATAGATATTTTTTCTTAATTATTAATACTTTTTTTAATTGTATGATCGATATCATAAACTTGCCTATTTAATTAGAAGATTTGTCAAAACTTAGATTAATACAAATCAAGTTTAATAGATATTTGATTAAGTGAGTACAGAGTATATATTTGACTAAGCAGGTACATCCGTTATCAATCCAACGAAGTGGTGGATGATATTAATAGAATTCATATAGTATTACATAATAACAATGTGGTGACCTTATCTCTGTGGTAGAGCACAGGGTTTTTAACCATGTGGTCATAGGCTTATCCCACTTATTAAAAACTAGAAGATGAATTATTAAATTATTTAATTAATTGTAAAATAAACAATTTTAATTCTTTATATTTGTGTGTGTAGATGGGTAATTTTAGAATCATTTTCCCTTAATAGCATACATTACATTCTATTACACCTCTTAAGATTTAGTGAACCAAATGGGCTATTTAGTTTTAATTCTCTTCAATTAGTAAATAATTCTTATATACTTTTTAAGTTATGATTATATGATTTAATTTGTGAGTTTATCTTAATATTAAATAAAAAATATATTTTTAAATTTATTAATTTTTTTTAAGTTATCTCTATTTATATCTCTAAATAATAATTAAGAAAATAATTAAAATATTTTTAAAAAATATTATAATAATTAATTTAATTAATTTTTTTAATATATTGAATTAGAATATTTTTTTTAAAAAAATACCTAATCAAATGGAGAGTTATGACCTTTACTTGCATTCTTTTTTAATTTTTTTAAAGTATAGCGAATTGAGTATAAGAAGAAACTCACTTTAGTTTTTTTTTATCCACCTAATTCATTATAATTTTACGCAAACTAAAAATATTTTAAAAATAAGTATTATAAGTTTAAAAACACTTGCAATAAAGTCCATTGACAATTAGGTAGAGGAATGAACTTACAATTTCAATTTCTACAGTAAAATGTATATTCCTTTTAGCTTTATTTCCTATAGGACGTGTTAGATTTTAATTGTAATAACATCACAGCTTCGAGAATATTGTCTTTACATGGATTAGTTATATCCTTTGTAGTTTGTACTGATGCATTATGCAATTGTAAAAATAATACTGCTCCGATGGTTAATATAAAACCAAATTTATATTATGATTATACTATTAATTAAATTTTATATTAAAAATAAAAAAATAATAATAAATGTTATGGCCTTTCACCTTTACCTTTAATCCTCCATCATGATCCACACACAAAACAAAAATTTACCGGTCAACTAGCTCCATACATTGTACTCCCCTACTCTCATTTGTATTCAAGTATAAGAATTAAATTATTAATTTATAAAAATTTAAAAAATTAAATGCATTATTTATAAAAAAAAAAAGTGTTAATTTGTTTTAAAATAGTGTCGAAACCATTAAAAATCTCCTTAACTAAACTCCAACAATGAAGAGCAAAAGCTTGTTTGTCAAAAAAAGATGAAACGACCTATATACCCCTTAGGATCCAATCCTTACCCATTAATCTCTTTTTCTTAGGTAAAAACTATACTATATCTCCTAACTAATAATTTATAGATTAATCCTATTAAGACATAAAGATCACCGAAATAAATTCCCCTTCTCCCAACAATAATATAGGAAAACACTTTTCCACGATGAACACTATTGCAGATTATCTCGAGAACAGTTCCTATATCCAAAGTATGAATCCAAACTATATTCAAGAGTTTGGACAGCCAAATCATACATTGTGATCGTACACGCATATGATTCGTTTGGACAACACATGAATGAGACATTGATTAAGCGTTATATGGTTACCCCCAAGCATAAATAGCATTAACGTTCATAAAATTTAAAGAAAAAAAACTGGGGAAAACAAGAGTAAAGAAAAAAAAACACAAATCCCACGGTTTCCTCAATTTTGGTCCTAGTCTACCGTACAAAAAATCTCGGTAAAGGGCAAATCTGCTTCCAAGTGAATGCCCGGAATCACATAAGAATGCTTGACTTGCAAGTTGCAACCACCTGAATTCAACACAAAACACCTCTGATAAATAAAGTATCCAACTTAATGTGCAAATAATTCACATCAAAAGATGGTAAAGTGCATGCGTGCTTTGCCCACTGATCCATAATCTATGAACGCCCAAAAGAAAAAGTAAATACAGGAACACAGTATACAGCATCAAAGGTCTAACCCATCAAAAGCTAGTAATTCAAATTTATGTAAAATGCTTCATGAAGAAATTAACCTAATTCCATAAACATAAACATAAACAGTTTGGTTTGGCTTCTCTACAGAAAAAATCATTAGCAGATTTGTACATGTGTCAATCTCTATATAAATAAGAGAGATAACGATATATTAGTTTCAAATATAAATCTAAACATTAGGCTTTTAGCTTGATATGCAGGTGATTAGTAGAAGCTGATTTGCAGAGAAGTTGGATTGCAGGCAGTTCTAGCTTCACTCGTTACTAAATATAGATTCTGGAATCTTACTATATAATGGTAAGAAAATTATAAAACCTCCGTAAAGACAAGATGGAGCAGTTAGATCGTGTTTAGCAAACTACCTAGCATCTTACGAAGTTAAGATTCCGGAACATATCAAGAAACAAGAAAAATCCTCCAACTGATAATCATGACTGCATTTCTAAATTGTTTTACAGATAGTTTTTATAGCTGACCTTTTATTGGTGTGATAAAACTTTACTAATCAATCTTCTAAACTTACGTTATTCATGTAACTATACTATAATTCTACCATAATTACCTTAAAGAAAGATTCCCAAAAAGAATATAAGATCCATTGTCCAACCTTACAAGCGATATTTTGTAAGGATTGTAGACTGCTTACTGAGGTTTCAGTCAACTGGTATCATAAACCAACGTCCAAGGAAAGGGCTACCAGTAGAGATGCAATCTAACAAGCCAAGGGGGTACCAAAAATGAGAAGCCTTTGAGGAAATCAACTATTCAGGGAAGGTGCTATGATAGAGTCCCACATGGAGTAGCCATGATTCATTGATTCTTGTGGTATTTAGGTGGCAAGGTTCTTCCACCTTACCAATCAGTTTACTTAGTTTTCTATCACAAACCCAACATGACATGACATGAGACAGTTACACATCAAAACTTCAAAAACAAAATGCGTGCTCAAGTGTAATCTTCAAATCCTCACTTCCTGAACATTCCAATTGGTGATCTATTCTCAAAGGCAAAAACTATTGGTATTATCTCCTATACTATAGTTTCAAGGGTTAAGGTCCAATTTTGTCCTAAAATATTTCGCGGAGCTGTAGGTATCTTGAAGTTTTTGCTGGATTAATATCCCCAGAAGTGTTAAAAAAGGAGAAAAGTCCCCCCACCCCAACCCCAACCAAATCATCAATATATCAATATCCACAAAAAATATATAAACTACAATAAGCTACATTATTCACAAGCTGATGAATAGTACAATGCACTCATTATATTTCATGCAATGCACAGGAGCAATGTGCCTACTAAACACCACTAAGCCTTTTTTTCTCCTGATTGAAAGCAAACTAATAGAAAGATTAATAAATAGACTTACAAGGTTAGCTCAGTGAGTTCATCAACGATTGTCAATGAAGAAAATACGCTAGAGACCTTCAACTATATTAATTTCCTACCTACATTCCTAGTGTGGGTGTGACTCTGTGTGCGCTCACCAAAATACAACTTCACATCCTTAAAAACTCACAAAAGTTTACAGGTTAAAAAGGAATCACATATTTCCCAAAAAAAAAGGGCACCACATAGGACAACCACTGAATATGAACCCATAAAACAATTTAAAGAATTTTTTTTGAAGAATAAGAACATCTGGATTCTGGAACTTTTAAAGAAAATGAAAGAATGGATAGCAGAGAAACACTTTGCATCCCTTACCCTATAAAGCACTAATTTTTGTTCACTCCTAATCAGGGGTGTAAAGCGGTGAAACACTAGTTTTTTACCATCTGACACCTTTGCCCTAAAAATTCTACAATAAATTATCTCAACATTTTCCAAAATTCATATTTTCAATACAAAGTTATTGCACAATCAATATGCCTTCTCTCAAGTCATGTATATTTCACTCTATTCATCCCTCAATGATTTTGAATACATAATCATCCTCATATTTAATAACAATGCCATCCCTTCCCTTATTTTGAACATTGTTGGCTTTCATTTGATAATAAATCCTTTCACCTGTTGCCTCTATTGCAACAATACACTTACTAGAACAACCATAAACAATGAAATTTGCCCAATTCCATTCCAATCCCGGTGATTGTACACAAGAAGATGGAAACGTGAAAGAGCCCATTCTTCATTGGAGTTTTATATTCAATGATAAACAAAAAGACTATACTGTTAGTATGACTTTTATTAGAACTCCAAAGACAAAGGGAACGGAATAATTCAAAAACTGAAAATTTCATTATTAACCTTCTAGAGGGAAGATAAATTGGCTCAATCCATTCCTTGTTTTTCTCTTTTCTTCATCTATTAGATTGTTAAGGTATTTGTTTCAGAATGATAAAGAATAAGGGAAAAGAGGAAAGAATGAGAAAAGAAGAAGAATAACAGAGAGAATTTGGGAAGAGGAGAATAGGGGTTAACGAAAGGTAGCAACTCAAGAGAGAAGAATAGAGAAGAGAGGAATTAGAAAAGAAGTCTGATACTGAATCTATTATTCAACAGTCATTATGCACACTTTACAATTGGTTATGGGTTCCTATTTATAGACTAAGGATTTAAGAGTTACCGTAGCTAGGTATAGTAATTACAACGGTAACAGTATGGTAATTACTAGTTAATGAAAATTTTATAACAATACCCCCTCCCAAAGAGATCCTTACCACCAAGGATCAAGTAAGAATAAAATTACAAAATATAGGATCTTATATCTCAGGAAAAAAAAATCTGCTTATTGGTGAATAAATTTTTGGTGATTTGAATCCAGGAGCTGATCTCTTCAAATTGACGTCACCCTGCTGCATTGCACACTTCACTTCTTCTTTTTCTTTCCTACTAAAACAGAAGACCCTTCTAAGAAACATTGTAATTAATTCTCCCTTAAACCATTCAAAAACTAGAATTCTTGTTGGAGAGAAGTTCAAGAACCAAGCCCACTTCTGAAATAACCTATTATTGATGATACCCAAAGGAATTGTGAAACACAATTGCAATGATATTGGGCTATCCTCTTTACTACCCTAACCAAGTCCATAAGCCCATTGGGTATTGCAACTTCCGGTGTAGCCTCGAAAATATTGCTAAAGCTTAACAAAATTGCTATCCAGGTGTAACTCTGACTTTTCAAATTGAGATCTTAGCAGCCACGTGAACTTCCGAGTACAATCCACAAGCTGTTCCTTATTTTTTGAACTCTGCGCATTATCTCCACTTTGTGAAGTCTTCTGAACACGCGACTGAAGCAAAGACAACAATAAAAGGAAGAAACTCAGCAGCTTACGGAGTATAACTACCACCAACATTGAAGAAGCAATAGTAATTATTGACAACCCTGGGCTTGAAGGCATGTTATACGACCCAACATGAGAACGCCCTATTCGTTCATTCTTTGGCAGCTGAACTCCTTTGATAGAGACCTTGTATGGGCAAAGTCCCAAATCGAGTAGTATGGGCTGCTTGATGGGGTATTTAAACTCTTGGCTCTCCTTCCCTAACAGCTAGCTTTTGGGGATGGGCTCTCCAAGGGTTTGGATACCTATCAATGGTATCAGAGCCAGTTGTTGACCAAACAAAAAGGGCTACCTGCGGAGGGGTTGACCGGCGATCGCCGATCCGGCCAAGGGCCGAGTGAAGCGTCGTAGTGTGGAGCCACCAGGACGTTAGCTTTCCGGGGAGGGTATATTGATAGGTACCTTGTATGGGCAAAATCCCACATCAGGTAGTATAGGCTGCTTGATGGGGTATTTAAACTCTTGGCTCTCCCTTCCTAACAGTTAGCTTTTGGGGATAGGCTCTCCAAGGGTTTAGATACCTATCATCCTTGCTGCCGCCGCTCAACTTGTAAGGACAAAGATAGAGACGGTAAAGAAATAGCAATAAACTCTAGTGACGAATCCATGGACGGCAGTGGAAACATCCCACAACCAGAAGTGACGAACCGAGATGACGAATTGGAACCCAATGGCAAATGAATAGAGGTAGGATATACTTTTCTTGAATTTCCCACACTATCTTTCGCACACCCAGCCTCTGACTTCGAGAAGCTCAAAGAACAGAACCTTTGTTATACTGCTTCTGTTATGGCTTGGAAAAAAAAAATATATAAATATATATAATAATATAATAATAATAATATATATAATAGATAAAATAGATTTAACAAAGGGATATGTATATATTCGGTGTAGAAAGTTTCAAATGGTTAGGCAATAGCCAAGTGGTGAAAGGCGCTGAAGTAACCGTGATGTCCCGTGTTCGAGTCCTGGACAATGCAGAGGAAGTGTTTTATTTTCTTTTTCTCACTCGCGAAATTACCAAAATGCCCCTCCCTCTTTTATCTCTGCAGACGCCGTACCCTTCACCATTTCTCTTCTGAATGCTCGCGTCGCTGCAGACGGAAATCGGCAGGAGCAGGACGAAGACTTCACGCCATCGATGTCGTGTAGTCATCCTCTCCCGTGTTCCATCGATTATATCTGCCGGTCACTGCCGTTGGAGTCGTCACATCTGTTGGCAAGCTGCGTCCTTTAGATAAAGGGAGCCTGTGAGGGAAATCGTATGGGTCGCAATCGGGGGGAGGAGAGTGAAGAGGGTCGACGCTATTGAGTCGCCGCTGAGGTCTATCATCACCGTCATTGTATTTTTGGCGGTAGTTGTCATCGTGCGTTCTGAACAGGGCACTGTGACTTCTTGGGTATTCAGTCCCTTCCCAGCGATGATGAAGTGTTGTGATTGAGGGTAGGAAAGAGGAAGAGATGGGGTTGAGCGCGATGATGGAAAAGAAAGAAGCTAGAATAGTGATGCCGAGGTCAGAGCTAAAGAGTTGTCGGCAGTAAGCGGTAAATATCCGATTCTATTTTCTGTTCATTATCTCTGGGATTGGAACTCTATTGAACTTTTGAGTGTGCCATGGAAATTTCTGTTTTGGGGTTTGTTCTTTGGGGTGAGTGGCAGGCAAGGTTTTATTCTTTGCCCTGTTTCTGGTCGAGTGAGAGAATGGAGACTGGTTGTCTTAATACAACTGAAGCAATAATCGGGTTTTGGAATGTATATGTTTGAGCATGTAGAATCTCTGCTGAGTGAATAATGGATATTGGCTGAATTGCGGGTTGGTGGTTGCGGGGCGCTGGTCACGGGAGATAGTTATGTATATATATATCTGTATGCACAGATACACCTATATGTAAAGCACGGCTTTTTTGGTTGAATCTAAGTAAATATATATTCATATAAGCATCTTGTTCGCTGTGAAGATATATCTATATATGTGTTGTTGAAATAAAGAGGAAAAAAAAAAAAGACAGAAGATTGTGTTGCTAACATTGCTGTTGGGTGTGTATGTATTGTGACTTGCACTTGTGCAGTAAAGATATAAATTGATGTGTGTGTGTGTGGTTGCCGAAGGAGAGAAAGAGGAACAGAGGCATAAGATGTGTATGTGTATTAAGATTTTAAGAAAGTGGAAATTAATGGAATTGGTGAATGAAATAGAATTTGGAACAATTGTTGGTATCATTGGAATCTGATTTATATGTGGGGCATATATTAGTTGAAAGAAAGAAAGGGATGCTATTGCTATGCATGTCCGTGTACATGCAAATGAATTGGGAAACATTTGGGAAGGAGGCTTTGATCATTTTTCTCTAGGAATATATATATGTACACACGTGCATATGCGTTACTGATTTGGCTTGAGGTATAAGTATATACATTATTGTCATGGTAAGGAGTCTGATGTGGATGCTGTGCATAATTGAGCTTATGGGAAATTGCTCATATAACATATATACCTATATATAAGAGATTTTATTGTTGTGTGTAAACTGAATTTGAGTGGAGTTTTGGGTTAAGGGATTCTTGTTTTTAGTACAAAGGTTAATGAGCAAGGTCTTTTGAAAATGATTTAATGTGATAATCCCATTGAGGGTATATGGTGATTGGGAAATGGTAGGAGCTTATAAATTAAATTGTGGATGTATGGTTGATAGTGTGTTATAGATTGAAATAATAGTCTAAGGATGATTGATTTATGTGGAAGCTTTAAATAGAATGTTAATTTATGGTTTCGGGATACCAGGGAATTGAGAAGTGAATGCAACCGAAGTTGTTGGGCTGAAAAGAATAACGGTTTAGGAGCGTGGCAGGTGAGTGAATAACGTTCCCTAAATTTTATATTTTCAAATGCATTGTCATTTTAAATGTTGAGTTTCAAATATGAATTGCGAAAAGTAAATTTTATGAAAGTATGGTTTAAATCGTTAGAAATGATTTTCTTTCGATTGATTTACAAAAGATTACGATTATGCATGAAAATGGATAAAGAGGCTTTAGAAAAAGATTTGACAGTGAACTGATGTTATTCATGAAATATTTCTATGTGAATTGCATACGTTTTTACAGAAATTTCATTTTTAATGTTCATGCTTGGGTTTTTGAAATTCAAAGTGGATTTATCAATGATTATGGTATTTGAAACGATTGAGATCATTACATGTGAAAAAGGACCCCATGCATGATAGAAATGTTTTAGGACGGAATACAGAACGCTGGTTGCTAACAGCAGTACTGTTAGTTCTTGGTGCACCTCGGTTACCCGAGCTCGATGGATTTCACCGTGAGTTTCGTACTCGCGAAGGGTAGCGGTTGAGCTACCAGATTTCACCGTGAGTTTCGTACTCGCGAAGGGTAGTGGTTAAGCTACCAGATTTCACCGTGAGTTTCATACTCACGAAGGGTAGTGGCTAAGCTACCAGATTTCACCGTGAGTTTCGTACTCGCGAAGGGTAGTGGTTAAGCTACCAGATTTCACCGTGAGTTTCGTACTCACGAAGGGTAGTGGCTAAGCTACCAGATTTCACCGTGAGTTTCGTACTCACGAAGGGTAGTGGCTAAGCTACCAGATTTCACCGTGGGTTTCGTACTCGCGAAGGTTAGTGGCCTTGAGCCACCGACAGTTAGCGGCTTCGAGCTGCCAGATTGGTTAGTTACCCTCGTGGACTGTGTGTCCACGTCTGTTTTCGTTCTGTTGAAGTCCTGCAGAAAGATTATGGTTTAGAAAGGATTGTTTGACAACAATTGATTTGAAATAGTTATTTCAGATTGATTTGAAACGGTTACTGCAGATTGTTATTTTCCCTGAAATACAAATGTTTACGAAAAGGTTTACATTAGATTACGAAGTGTTATGAAATACATTTTCAGTAGAATTATGCATTGTTTATTTCCGCATTCTTTAAGTCATGTTTTTGGGACGTTATTCACGAGTAGATTATTTGACTTCAGATAGTGCAGGTGACCCTAATCCTCCAGCTGAGCGGTAAAGAGCCTTGCTGTTGATCCGAAGCTTCGTTTGATAAATACTACTTTTGATGTAATTGCTTCTTAAGAACTTTTATTATTTTGGAAAGGATAATGCTCTGCATGAACCTTAGAAAATGTTTGTATGATTTTGAAAAATGCTATGGAAAATTTAAAGGTTTTACTTAAAATGTTAGGCTTTCAGAATATGATGTATTTATATTCTGTGCCGGTCACGGTCCAAAAATAGGGACGTGACAGCTTCCAAACATAGTCTAGGGGACAAGACACTAGACCAGAACAAATAGCAGCCCTCAACCCTTAGAGCAAAGAAAGAGACCGGGTATCACCCATAAACTTAGTGTCTGCTAACCTATTTCTATTAATAAATGTATAAAGGCTTTGTCACGTCACAAAAGTTCCAGTGACTAATCAGGCAATCCAAAATCATAGACTGTAGACTCAAACACACATTTATATGGCTGTGCATCCACAGAAAACACGTACTCTTAGCTCCCAAAACCAAAATGAGCTTCAGAGAGCATCGTTCAGAAAATTTTGATATTAAAGTAATCCTTAATGTAAGGTCCTGCTTCATCAATATGACAAAACTACTTCCGAACTACCTCCTAAGTTCTCCCATAGATGAGAGGTTATAACAATTTCTTGAACAAAAATCAACAAATCATCCACAAAGGGTATAAAATAAATAATGTGCAAATTATAAGAGCAAAGAAACATTGAATTTAGAGGTTTCGTGAATTAATACCAAACTTGGTACAAGATCAACTTATTAGGACAAAGACATCTCAGAATAAAGTGCAAAGCTTATCAAACTTCCCATCAACACATGAAATCTAGGCTCAAAGCATGACTTAAACTAAATTGCAAAGGAAGGCTAAACTGTGATCCAAAAACCAAGATTGACAGAACACATAACCACAATGCACATATCATACAAGGATGTAAAATTAATACCATTAAGAAACGGGAATAAGAATAGATCATGAACCTGTAGTCCTAGATAAATAGGGCCGTCACAGTATGACCATCTAAGCTTGACCATCAATCGGCTTGTCTTCCACATCATTAGTTGTAGCAGTTGCCTCCCCACCATCACCACCCTCAGTTGGAGGTTGAACTTGTTCTTCCTCAGGTAGTGGCTCCTCCACATAGTCATTCTCAAATGCATCAGGTGGAACCTCATAGATCCTAACTTGAGGCTTAGATGGATCCTTCACTAAAACATACTTCCCCTCATTCAATTTCATGCACAAGTCCACAATAGACTTCACAATTCCCCACATATTAGATGTGTTCAAATTAATTTGAGTTGCAAAATCTTTGGGTTTATAACCATTTACAGCCAAAATCACATGATTAAAATGATCACGGGGATGGACACGAGAGACGTAACCCAATTTCATCATATCTGCACTTGCCAACAGAGCTTGGGCAGTCCACTTAGCCAACTTATTTGCGTTATTCTTCAGCTCCGTCGCCAAGACCGCACCCCTCTGTGTCTCCAACTTCTGTCTCCAGTCAACACCAGAATACTTGGGATCAAATTCATTCAATGCATTCAAAGTAAGGAAGGACCTCTGGTTGCTCATATCAACAACACTTTGAACTTCACACCTCGCAACGAGATACATATCATCATCAAGTTTCCACCTCCTATACCTATATGCCACAGAAGCAACTTCCTCACCCTCATTTGCAAAAGGATTAGGCTCATCAAAAGTTACCTTCTTCCCATCCCTAATTAAAACTTGTTGCGAGAAATTCTGATTAATATACGCTGCCTCAACGCTCAATGAATGGGCTGAGTTAATATCATCCTTAGCCTCAGGCAGTGGCTCCTGCGAGGTCTCGTGGACGGACAGCAAATCCAACTGAGACCCATCCCTCTTATCAAAGAACAACTTGTTTCCAACTCGCTGAACAACAATATCCCATGAATAAACAGACCTGGGCGAACACATGAGCGTTGAAAGGATAGTATCAGTGGCGAAAACCGTAGCTTTGTCCTCGTTAGCAAGCCTTCGGATCACTGGGTCATCAGTGGTAGTAACTTTGAAAAAGTTCCTGTTCTTAAACCTCTCGAGACGACGTTCATTCTTAGGAGTAATCCGATCATATGACCTGTCATAGTACTCAAGCCCACCACAAAGAAGAAGGTCTTCGGGTTCAGGAACAGCAAATGACAGCTTCGAGAAAGTTGAAAACGGTATCTGGTCCAACATGTTCCATTCGGGCTGAATATCCACAGAGGATTTGAAGATCGCAGCTTCACGACGTTGGGCATTAGCGTTGGATCTGTTGAGATAGTAGAGCCGGTCACGGCGTGCCCTCTCCTTCTCAGCCTCACGTTTCCGGGCCTCCACCTCCTCGTCACGGCGCTGAGGGAGCTGCCGTTGCTGGTTGAATCGCCATTTGGGACCAAACTTGGGTCGCGGAGGGGGCTTTCCGTCGACGAGGCGGAAGGAGGAATCATCATCGGCGGAGGCAGGGAAGGAATCGTCGATGGTGAAGTCGAATGCGGTGTCAGCCGGGTTCTTTGGTCTTGCAGGGTTGTTGAAGTTGCGGGTCCAGTCAGCAATTCGACCCAGTTTGTCTGAGCGAGAGAACGGGGCGTAGGGTACATTCACCGGGAGGTTGCTGGCGGACGAGGCGGTGGTGTCAGGCGGACCCCATCCGTCTGGATTGAAAGGTACAGCTCCGATCTCAAGGATTCCCACCATTGCTGGGAAAGAATCGATTTCGGTCTGTGATACTGAAAACAGAGCGATGAAGCTGAGAGAAAAACCCTAGTCTATCAGTGAAGAATGACAGATTAGAACGTCTTTGTTTATTTGGCAAAATGGAATAGAACGTTGTTGCTGTCATTTAAGGATTTAATATTTAAACATTTTAAAGTTTTATTAAATGTTTTTATATATTTATATACTTTTTAAACTTTGACATTTATCAAATCTCACCTCATTATTCTTAAAAGCTTAAACTTTTTCTAAAAAAAATCTTAAAATCTTAAACAAATATCGTAAAATTTGTCAAAAACTCTTTTTTTTTATAAAATAATTTTCCATTTAAAAATGTCAAATAAATATTCGCATTAGTTTTTTTTCTTAAGAAAAGACAATTTATTCAAAGTTGATAAAAAGATATAACAAGATTTGGGGCATGTTTGAATTAGTTTTTAGAGAATAGATTTTGGAAAAAATATATTTTAGAGAATAGATTTTAGGAAGAATAAATTTTAAAAAAAATAGATTTTGAAAATAAAGATATTTGGATGATTAGTAATATAATCACTTTTTATATTGCTAAATTACTAAAAATGGTATAATTTGATGAAAAGTATGAGAGATGAGAGAGAGTGAAGAAAAAAGAGGAGAATGTATAGAGAAGAGATAGGAGATAGGGTGGTAAAGAGAGAGGATAAAGAAGGGATAAGAAATGAGAGATAATATAGAAAAAAATATAAATAAGATAATAATTAGATAGTCTATGAAACTCTTTTATTATTTCAAAAGTTATTTTCAGCAGTTTATTTAAAATTATAATTTTAAACTATAATTTTGACTAAAATTATTTTTAGACAAAAATAATTATTTATTTAAAATTTTTTCAAATTAAAATTTTGTGTAAAATCACTTTTTAAACTTTATCCCCAAATAAGCACTTAGGCCTAGATTCATGTACTGGTTATAATAAATAATATGGTAAAATTTAAATACAGTCGTAATAAAGTTTTAGAATAAACTGAATAAATAATAAAAAAATACAGATTCAGGATCTAATAGAAGATACAAGCCGAAAGCCCAAGTCAAGCAAAAGGAAAACAACATCTTGGTTGTGCAAGCTTTGAAAACTGGCCCAAGAGAAAGATGGATAGTATACAAAGGTCCTTTGCATAAAGTTTTTTTAATACAAAAAGCAAGTAATAGCTTGAAAATAAAAACCTAGGTACAACTCCTAGTAAACACACATAAACTTAACAACAGAATGACTTGTCTTCCAGGAACATTCCCAAGCATCCATTAGGTATGTCTAGTAGCAGTACCACCTTAGAGGAACTTGCATGAACTTCACGAGTCAAGTAGTCAGCACAACGAATAACATACGTGCGAGTATGATGCAGCTCCATGGGAGGATCTATATCACAATCTCTAATTAAGAGGTTAAAAGCATCAAGTTTTTTTTTTGTATAAAATTTTTTAGAAAGGGTTTGGACTCATCTATTATCTAAGAGTAGGACAAATTATATTTTTCTCTTAAGCGATACTAATATTAAGTAGGGTGAACTGTCTATTATTTTTAAACGTAAATTTAAGTACCCAGAAGTTAGGATGACTCTCTAAATGTCGCGATTAGAATCACAATAAAATAGTATTATCTAAAAATCGAATACGCTATAAATAGTCGAATATATCAACCCTTCACTAGTTTAACCTATAGACGATAGGTCAAATCACTCTCATATACTACCTTCAGTCTTTAATATAAGATCTAATTTATAGTATAAATCATATGATAAATTAAATTTTATATCAAAAACTAGAGACAGTACATTATATAATTGCTTTTGTATTAATCTTACCACAATTTCGTATAAAAAATTCCCTTAAATTGAAACCATTTGTGTTGAGAATTTATCTATATATATCCCATTTAAAGCATAGAAGAGTCAACCATTTTAACTAGCTAGCACATAACAAACTAGATTAATAAAATTTCCTTAAATGTTACTTGTCACTAGCTAAGTATTCAAAACAAACTACAGAAAATATGCTCTAGAATCTCCTTAATCTCTCAGATATCATTGCAGCTACAACGTTAACAGATTCCTCTACCTGAAAAACAATGAAGAAAAACTCATAAGCAAACAAAGACAAGACTAGATAAATGTTTGTTCTCAAGTTATCGATTGATTTTTTTAATTTTAAAATGACCCTATAATTCATTGGATAGTAAGCTATTGAAAATTGGACTAGTTATTAAATCAGTCAAGGTAATAATTTAAAGGTTAGTAGTCTAATTATGGTTGAAACTGATCAATCTAATCATGATTAAAATAACATAATTTAATTAAAATATATAGAAATACTCATATAACTTTGAAAAGAATAATATTTTAAATAAAAAAGTATTATTCCAAAAGTAAATGAAATATTCATGCATATATCATACATAATCTAACATAAGAGAGTTATTAAAATACAAATATAACATACTGTTATTTTTTTTACTCTAAATGACACTTTTTCATGTTCAATAAGAGGAGGAAAAAATAATATTCAACCCCATCGATATGTTTAAAACTATTAAATAGTCAATTAAAAAAATAGTTTAAAATTTATTGATCTAACTAACTTATCTGAGTTTTAATAGTATGCTATATAAGAGTATCAAATTGTAAAAAGGTATAGTTTCTATATATATTATTCTTCAATTCTTAATATAAAATATAATTTATACCACAAATTCTAATTTGTACTAGAAACTTTGTGTTAATATAATTAAGTATACAACCATCTAACAAGGAGAGAGAGATATGAAGAGTGGTAGGTTCCACCTATTATGTGAGAATCATAATTGTATCTCTCTCTAGTTGTGCGGTTGCACATACAACTAGAAAACGTATTATATTGCTCCAAAACACATAAGATCTGAATGAACCAAAATTTTCATTGTAATTTAATTTATTGCTTACCTCACAGTGTATTGTACGAATAACTACATCTTCAACAACTGTGTAATTAGCATTAACAATATCTGCTCCTTCTTCATGAAGAAGACAAATGATATCAGAGAACGAAAACTCACTATCCAACTCAGTTCTCAGAACAACTTGTAAGTCTATAGTACCCACTACTTTGATCTCAAACCATGGTGATTTTGATGATTTCTTAATCATTTTTCTTTGTCTGATGGAATTTGACCTTTGATCGTTAATTGCAATTAGGTTGTCCTTCTTCTCCTTCATTTTCTCCAACTTCATCTGTAACTTCTTGATGTAATTGTTCGCTTCCTCTAACTGATCAGGTAATGGAATAGCCACCTGCCTCATATTCAAACTATCAAATATATATTTTTTTTTATGTATAATTAAATCAGATATTTTTCCTGAAAAAATTGCTAAAAAGTTCTCGATTGCAAAATTCATTACATAAAAGTATCTAAATATAATGGAAGACTAGCACTTCATAAGTTCTTGAATCTGTAATTGTTGTGGTATTGAGAGTAATTGTTTATGCTTTTCAAGTTTCAAACCAAAATAATAATTTGAGAAAACTCTCTTTCGTAATAGAAGAACACCTTTTTGAAATACTCCCCATTATTTTTTATAAGACACAATATTTTAGTATGTTATATTCTTTTTATAAGAGATATTTAAAAGTAATCTCAATTTTTTTTTGTTGATTTCTCATTTTATCTATATTTAATTACTTATATTACTCCTATATCAATGGATTTAATTCCTACTTTTAACTTAGTTCTCACCTCTCAAACACTTATTTTCTTTTCACCACACATTATGTCTTAGCTTCCACCTAAATAAGGGTACTCTTAGAAAAGAGTTACATTTTTTTACATACTCCCTCTTATCCTTATTATAAGAGGTATTTTAGAGGAATATGTTAGTTCTTAATATAATATATTGACATTGTTATTAATGAATATTTTCCTATTTTACCTTCTTGTTTCAAAAGATTAGTTTATAAATAGAGAAGAGAGGTTTGTAAATATAGATGAGAGGGAGGGAGAGGAGAGAGAAAATAAGATAATAAAAATATATTAAAAAAATAATTTAATTACTTGTGAGTCATATTATTTAATAAGAGTAAAGTGGGTAAATCATATCAATTTAAAACACAAATAATGATATAATTAACACTTCTTAGCTTATGTTAAATGGTTAACAATATCTTATAATCAAGTCCAAAAAAAGTATTTATTGTCTCTAACTAATTTTTTTTATCGACATAATTTAGTTAATTGTCTCTTATAAAAAATAATAGATAGGGTATTAGATATTTACTAACCATTTTTCGTTTGCAATTTGTTTTTTCTTAAATTTGATTTAGCTTATGCACAAGAACTTATTCCTTTACTCCACATAATTCAATAGCTACTATTGTTCACAGCCAGTAATCTCTTTATTATGTAATTTATCAAATTTTTATAGTATTGTAAACGAATAGTAAGAGATTTTAATTTTTAAGGAATCATCAAGGATTCACATACGAAAATTCCTTAAAACCACACTTCTTTTCTAATGCAGTTCAATATAATTAAACTTATGCTTAGTCTCCATTAGAGAAAAACAATTTGGAGCTTGGTCTTCAATGAATAATCAATTTTTGTTAAATTTTTTTCTAAGTATATGTATCTTTTTATTATAAACAATTATATTTAAGGCACTGCTAAATATTAAATATAGATATCTCTTTTAACGAGAATTTAGACATTGATTCACCAAATTGTACGAAATTAGCTCATTTTGTTAAAATCAACATGTTCTAGTGTCTTTTTGTTAACTTGAGTTGGAAAATTAGGCTCCCCTACAGTATGCATTATTATTTTTATTATAAAATTTTTTAGAAAAGAGTTAATCTCACCCACAATTTAAGGGTAAGACGAAGTCTCTATTCTTCCTATGCAATATCAATATCAGGTAGGGTTAGATGTTTATTACCCTCAAGTATAAATCTAAAAACATAGAAGTGAGGATATTTCCCCAAGCACCATGACGGGAACTATAATAAAATAATACTCTTAAAAATTAAATATGTTTTAAATAGTCGTATATCTCATCTTTTCATAAGTTGAATATACATATGATGTGTTCTACTGTTCGCATTAGGCTCCACTGCAATGCGCTTCAAACTGACCCACAAACGCTTTAACGCTTCAAAAAATTGGGTACAAGTATTGGCCTTCTTAAGTAATTAGTTGGGCCCCCCTTCATAGCTTACAAACAAACATAACTTCACCCATTTTGATAGAAGATTTTTAATAGAATATTGGACCATTGCTTTTTTTCTTCCCCTTTGGGCTTTAAGGCCCTATTTGAAATATGTGATTGAGGGGTTAGAATTATAATATTTCATCTTATTCTAATTATAAAAATTATTTAAATAAATATTAATTAAATTTAATAAAAATATATAACCTCTTATAATATAATAAATTAATATTTAAATTTCTACTAAAAAAATATTATATTTAATATCCTATAGTATTTTGAATAAAATTATGTTCAATAAAAAGATATATATATTTATTAAAAATATGAATTAGTTAAAATATTTATTTTTAGTACTAAATATAAAATTACTTTATCTTTTAAATTAATAATATTTTTAAAAATATTATTATTTATTATATATGTTAAAGAGTTTTAATCACAAGTCATTAGATTATAAATGATTAAATATAATAATTTTAAAAAATTAATATAAATTTTATTATAAATAATTAATTAAATTAATTTTTTAATATATATAAATTAATTTTTATATTTGGAATTAGTAACAAGTGTAACACAAATCTCAGTTCCATCATACATGGATTGTTTAATAGGCCACTCGTTAGTAGGGGTGTGTATAGGCAGGACTAGGCAGGGTAGCCCCCTGCCCGGTGCCCTGTCCAAAAAATACATGGGCTACATTTTATAGCCCGATGCCTGACCCTACCCGGTAAAAGCCCGAACAATTTTAGGCAGGGCATGAGCAGGCTGGGCATACCCAAATTGTGATGTCATGCTCATATTGTGAAAAAAAATTGTAATTATGAATTTCTAAAATAATACTATATTCATGTGTTTTTAAGAGTTAAATAATATCTATAATTCACTAAGAATAAGATAACAAAGATAATAATTAAAATCTTGAGATACATTTCATATAAAAAATAAGTGTTGCAATCTAAGTAGTTTGTAATTATAACTTTGTATCGATCTCCCTAATATTGACAAAGATAAAGCATCTAAAAAAATAAAATAAATAATTATAATTTGTAATGTAATCATATGATAATTAACAAAGTTAAAAAAAATTAATATAGTTATAAATATTAAAAGATACAACTTACCTACTTATATTTCTAAAATTACCTTATAGTCACCAGTATCTATCATATTCTTCCTTTTAAGATAGAGAAAAAATAATAAAAAAAGAAGAAGGGGTGCTCATGGGCAGGGCAGGGTAGCCCCTATGCCCGGTGCCCAGCCCAAAAAATGCATGGGCTGTATTTTGGAGCCCGATGCCCGGCCCTGCCCGGTAAAAATCGGGTTGGGCAGGGTATTTTTCTTACGGGGTGGGTAGGGCATAGCGGGCCATGGGCATTGTGCACAGCCCTACTCGTTAGTATTGGAAACTGGTAAATCTATCCTAAAATTAATGATTTTTTGACATTATTGCCCCTCACTTTCTCCCTCTCTATCAAGCCGTTCTTTCCCTCATTCTTCCGCTGGCGAGGCCACCGACAGGTGATGGAGAGTGGAGACCGGCAAGGGATTACACGCTCTTCATCATGGAGGCACACGGCGGTGGTACACTCACTTTCATGGAGGAGAGAAAACCCTATTAAGAAGAGAGAGACACTTTGCATATCATGTCAATATGTATTTGTCAATAGGGATAGAAGATGATGTTTCCTTAATATGCCATTTTCACATAAGCATCTTACTTTTGACGCCGTACATACGGAAACCTTAAGCAGCGAAAAGTTGGGAAGAAGAAGAGAGAATTCTTTGGATTGGAAATTACGTAATCATCAGAATGCTAACCCATATTAATTAATTTAGGGATGATTTGAAGAATTCAAGATAAATATATTTATTTTTATCCAAAATATTCAAAACTATATCTGATTTTTTTTAAAAAAAATTAATTATGTATAAAATTTTATAATTATTGGGGTCCTTGCAGAAAATGAAGGAAGGCACTAGGGAGTATTGAACTTCATATGCACACTCCCTCCAGTACTATATACAAGGCATCTTTGACTTGTTTGATAATTTTAAAGAGTATTAATTTATTTTCTATATGTTCATATTTAATAAGATTTTTGAGTAAAAATTGAAAATATAGATAATAAGAGTAACATTAAAAACTATTTAAATTTAGAAAAATAACAGAAAAACACTCTAAAAAATAATAAATATCAAAATAAGATATTGTGATGATAATGCTTAATCTATTGTTAGTAATAGACCTGATTTAGAATTTATTATTTTTTTAGAGTTTTTTTCTATTATTTTTTAAAAAAATTATAATAAATTTTAACTATTTTTAGCAATACTAAAGGAGAAATATGGAGGGAGACGGAACGAAAGCAACACGTCACCACAACATCATGCTTAGTTGTTATTTCCAATAATTCTATGAGAATTTGAGTTGTTGTTTTCGTGTTGAATTTGTCATTCCTTCACTCATTATATATCAATTTTATTCATATATATAAGTTACTTATATTTCATTTTCTCACATATTTAGATTATCTTCTGATAAGAAATACTCGTAATTACTTTTCTTTGGTGTTAACCAAGTTGGGGCAAAAATTGGGGATATATTGAATTTTTTTTAACTGGCCAAGAGGCAAAAAACTAGGAACAATTAAGAATTTGCCTTCAACTTGACAGGAACAAAGCCTTCAATAGGCTTGATGCAGCGGTTGGACAACTGCTATCTAACAGGTTTGACTATTGTTCGGACTTGATAGCAATTCAGTTTAAATAAAAAAAATATTTTTATATTGAGTGATGAATCTTATTTTATTATTATATTTTTTATTTATTTTAAAAATTTTATTATATTTAATATGTATTATTATAATAATTTAACTCATTTTATGTTTTATTTAATTATATAAATTAAATGATTAAAAATATGATTTTTTTTATATTTTTATTGACTATATTATTTTTTTAATTAAATTGATTTACATGAAGCTATTTACTTTTAGTTAGTTTGGTTAGATTAGAGTTGATTCATCTTTAAGTCAAAACCCAAAAATATACCTGTGATTGAAATGATTTTTTAGAAGATTGGACTGGTTTTTGGGGATGAAGGGAAAAAAGACTGAAAATATTATAGACTTAATTAAAAATTAAGTAAAATTTTAAGGACTTAATAAAAAAAATATAAGGATTTGATTAAAATTATCTAAAACTATAAAAACATGATAAAAAGTAAAAATTACAATGACCTAATTAAAATTAAATAAAAATATAGATACCTGCAAATTAATATTTTCTATTATATATACATATAATTATTTTTATGTAATTATTACGTTGTTATTGGTTCCACCCCCAATCTAATATGTTGGACCGTGAGAACTACAAATTGCTGGTTTAAATATTTATTGTATGGAACTTTATGGAAGGTGTGTTCACATGACTTAGTATATGTTGGGTAACTATAAAACTTAGATTTTAAAATAATTTATATTTTAAATTTTAGTTTAAATTTTTTTAAAAATAAATAACTATATTTATTTAAAATATTAAAAAAATTTAAAATAAATAACTATATTTCTATATAAAAAAATTTAGAATCAAATTATAATTTTTGTTAAACTATTAAAAATAGTTTTTAGAATAATAAAAGATCTTATATACTATATAATTATTATTTTATTTTTATTTTTCTAATATTCTTTTTCTTCTCTTCTTTTTCGCTTCCATGTCACCTCCACTGACATTAGAATTGAGTCGCCTCTATCGTCTTCCAATTTAGGTTACTTCTACTGTTGTTAGAATTGGGTCACCTCCATTATTGTAAGAACTGGATCACTTTCACCATCATTAGAATTGAGTCACTTCCATGCTATGTCGCCGTGAGAAGAGGTTGTCATGGATCTGTTGAAACTCTATGGAAAGATGAAGAAGAATTTAGTGGAAGAATGATATTGTAGAGGAAGAGGCTAAAAAGGAAAAGTTGAGATGACACATTATTAATTAGGAAATAGTTATTTTTTTTATCATATATTTTTTTAGTAATTTACTAATTATAAAATTTTTTTAATAATAACTATCCAAACACTTATTATTTAGAGTTATTTTTCCCCATAAACTCTTCTTTATAAACTCTTTTCTAAAATTCTATCTAAATATGCCATTAAATTTAACAAAATTTGGATTAACTAAGTCGTAAATTAATCAGGTGAATTAGTTTTCTTTTTATTTGGTTAACGATGTCTCCTTTTAAGGTTTAGAGAGCAAAAAAATTTTCTCTCTTAATAAGTATACTTTCTAATATTTAAATTTGTATTATCTTCTTTATTATAGAGTAAAATTGCTTACTATATTAATTAATAATTTGTTAATTAAATTGTGGGAATTGTAAAATGCCCAAATTTCAATATTCCATGTGACTCGACAAAAAAAATCAATTTGGACAAGTCATCCCCACCTCTCTCTCTCGCTTGTTTGTTCCAACATCAATGCTCTGTTGCTGATCATGAACGTGAAGGGATTGGTTCATTATTTTGCTTCTTGTCTTTCTTTTTTGGCCTTTTCCTATTTGCTCATGGCTTTTTTTCTTAAAAAAAAATCTCAAATATTACTGTATTATTAATATATATACGAAGAAGAACAAAATATCCAAAAATAGAGTCTACATAAACAAAACCAACAAAAAATTAGTAGTCCTATATTAAATAAAAACAACAGAAATAAAGAAATCATATATGGGAATCAGTCTACTTCAAACTTAGCAACATTACGGAACTTTCTGGAAAAATATTAACTGCATATAATAAATAAAATTTAGATATTCTTTCCTTTAAAAAAATACTCCCAATGCAAATATTGTAATTAATATTGTTATATATTTAAATTATTATGCAGTTGAATCATCACAAAGTTCCAATGTTTGACTAATCAAAACTGACAACTTTATCTCCTTCCTTCTTCGACGTACCATTCTACTTTTTAAACCCTCATCCTCATCATCCCTTTTCAGTACCATTCCTTTTCCCTTTGATCCCATTCCCACGAGAACTTCCTCTGTTTCTTCTTCTTCTTCTTCTTCAACCTCACAATGATCAAACTCAAGCTCCGTGCACTCTGTTTCTTCCCTCATCTTCTTCTGATCTTCTCCTTCTCCGATTCATCTCTCGCGGTCGATTTCATCTTCAACGGCTTCACCAACTCCTCCGACATCTTGCTCTACAGCAACGCCACCGTTGGTTCTGGAATCTTATCTCTCACTCATGACCAAGCTCTCTCTATCGGTCGTGCTCTGTATCCTCAGAAAATTCCCACGAAGAACCCAAATTCTTCATATGTATACCCTTTCTCTACTTCCTTCATTTTCGCCATGGCACTTTATAAGAATGTTCTTCCTGGCCATGGCTTTGTCTTCCTCTTCACACCTGTTCAAGGAATCCAAGGTACAAGCTCTGCTCAAAACTTGGGTTTCTTGAACTTCACCAACAATGGCGATTCCGACAACCACGTGTTCGGTATTGAATTCGATGTGTTCATGAATCAAGAGTTCGATGACATAAACGACAATCACGTTGGGATCAATGTGAACTCTCTCAAATCTGTTGCATCCCACGACGCCGGCTACTGGCCGGACGTCGTCAACGACAAGTCGTTCCAAGAATTGAGGCTAAACGATGGTGAGAATTACCAGGTTTGGATTGATTACAAAGATTCTTTGATTAACGTAACTATGGCGAGAGTAGGCGCAAAACGACCACGGACGCCATTGTTAAATATGTCCTTGAACTTATCTGAAGTTTTTGAAGATGAAATGTATGTGGGATTTACAAGTGCAACAGGGAAATTAGTTCAAAGTCATAAAATTCTGGCTTGGAGCTTTAGTAATTCAAATTTTTCACTTAGTGAAGAGTTAATCACTTCAGGGTTAGCATCTTTTGTTCTTCCGAAAGATTCAATCTTCAAATCCAGAGGATTTATCGCAGGTTTAACCATTGGGATTTTCTTAATACTCTGTTTCATCGTTCTGGTGAATCTCTTTTTAATACAGAGAAAACGAAGGAAAGCGAGGGAAAGAGAAGCGATGGAGGATTGGGAATTAGAATACTGGCCACACAGAATAACCTACGAAGAAATCGAATCAGCAACAAAAGGATTCTCGGAGGAGAACGTGATCGGAAACGGAGGAAACGGCAAGGTATACAAAGGAATCCTAGGAGGATCAGAAATCGCAGTGAAACGAATCTCCCATGAAAACAACGGAATGAGAGAATTCCTGGCAGAAATCTCCAGCCTGGGAAGACTCAAACACAGAAACCTCGTAAGATTACGAGGATGGTGCAAGAAAGACACAGGAAATTTCCTGCTAATCTACGACTACATGGAAAATGGGAGTCTAGAAAACAGAGTGTTTCAGAACGAGGAAGAAGACAAGATTCTGAACTGTGAACAGAGGATTAGGGTTTTGAAGGATGTGGCAAGTGGGGTGATGTATTTGCATGAAGGGTGGGAAGAGAAAGTAGTGCACAGAGATATTAAAGCGAGCAACGTACTGTTAGATAGGGAGCTTAATGGAAGGTTGGGAGATTTTGGGTTAGCTTTAATGCACAACAATGGCGAAGTGGCTAGGACCACAAAAGTGGTTGGGACGGTGGGGTACATGGCGCCTGAAATGGTGAGGACTGGAAGAGCATATACTCATAGTGATGTATACATGTTTGGAATCTTGGTTTTGGAGGTTTTGTGTGGAAGGAGACCTATTGAGGAAGGTAACATTCCCTCTCTTTTACAAAATATCATACACACACACACATATATTTAAAAATTAGTTTTAAACAAGTATTTATTATTTTTTTTAAAATATTTCCCTTATATTTAATAAATATAAGATATATTTAACTAATTTGATTATGTTCAAAAAGTTAATTAAATTAGTTAATATAACATATTTTTTAAACACTATAATTATCTTCATTAATTTACTCCGTTATTTTTTAGTTGATTATTATTGAGGGAGTACCAATAGATATAATTTAAAAAAAAATTGATAAATATAAGAAATATGTCTTGTATTTAAAATTAAGATTAACTCTCCAATTAAGTTAAATATTAAAAATTGGAGTAATATATATTCTAATAATTTGCATTTGAAATTACCATTTTGATGAAAAATCCCTAAAATATTTTAATTAATAGGGAGAGTTTAGGGAGAAAAAATAAAAATAAATATTTTTATCCTTATTGTTTGGATTTAATTGTAACTTAATTCTTTAAATTTTAATTTTATACAATTTAATTCCTATAATTTTGACTTATTTATAATCTAATGTCTAAATTTTGATTCATTATAACTCAATCCATATAATGTAAATATTTAAAATATTGGTCCCTTTGTCTTAGAAAATAAAATTATATTTCATGAAATTAGAGACTAAAGTTTTAAATAAAATTTATAAGGACTAAATTGTAATGAGTTAAAATTCATGGACTGACTTTCATTTAAATCAAAATTATAGGGATAGAATTGTACTAAGTTAAAATTTAAAGATTAACTTATAACTGAATTAAAATATAGAGACTGAAATATTAATTGTTTTTAAAAATCTAAATCTAGAAATAAAATTGTTTAGGTGCTTATATTTACTACCAAAACAAACACCTAGCTTTACTTTTCCCTTTCCTGCAGCTTATGTTCTAAAACCAATCAACTGACTTGTCTGCTTAGAAGGTTCAAAGTACAAGGAAGAAAGCAAGAACACTTTGCTCTGTTTTTTTTTTCCCTTTGTATGTGAATTTGAATTTGGCATGCAGTATGCACATTAGTTTACCTTATTAATTTGCTTCAGGAAAACCATCCTTGGTGGAGTGGGTGTGGCAACTCAAAGCAAAAGGACAACTGGTAAATGCAATGGATGAGAGATTAAGGGCAAAAGGAGAAGTGAATGAACAACAAGTGGAAACAATTCTCAACTTGGGATTGTTATGTGCTTATCCTGATCCAAAAGCCAGGCCAACAATGAGACAAACATTGAAAGTTCTAGAAGGAAAGAATAGCAATAATAATACAGAAGAAGAGGGAAAGTATGAAAATGAAGATATGGAAACCTATTTGCTTAAATACATTACATCACCAAAGGACGTATGGTCTGAGTATTCTCATTACTTAAACTTCTCATCTCACCCAACATTTGAAGATCTTAGACTCACTACTACTTCTCATTCTTCCTCTACGTCTCGTGGCATTTCGTCTAACTCTATTCTTGATGGCAGGTAATGCAGAAATTGAATCTTCTGAAGTTAAAATTGGTCGAGTTGAAAGTAAAGAATCTTAACTTCAAAAGATTCGAATTTGGTAATGGAAGCTTTCTATTGTAGATGAAAACATAACTTTTGGGTAGGATATGATATGAATCCTCGTTAGTGATTAGAGATGAACATGTTTTGTGTTAATTAATAGGTGAGTCTAATTACTTCTCTATATTTATATATCTCTTTCATTTTGGTCATTGGGGCTATTGTTGTATAGATTTGATTCATTTTTGAAATATTGGTTGATTGGTTTTGTAGAAAAGAGGATTTTGTGCATTATAAATTAGATTTTATATTCTTTTTTGTACCCAAAAAAATAGGTTGAACACTAGCAAGCATATATTATATACACACATGTGATTTCAAATGTCAAGTTTTATTTTAGGGAAAATCCCAAAAAAATACCACTTGAATTTTAAAATTTTAAATATTTTGTTTACTATATTTCATAAGCTATTTACTATTTTTGTAAAGCAAATAACAACATATTTTTGTAAGAATTTCTAATTTGAGATTTGAAAATTAAAGTGGTATTTTTTTAGAATTTTCCCTTGATTTTAATTCATTGCATGGAGATTTCTTTTCTTTTTTTTTTTAATAAAAATACTTAGAAATGATTTGCTAAAAGATATAAAAAGTAAGGAAATATATTTGTCTTGCTTTTATATTATTTCAAAATTTATATTTTTTTATAAATTAAGCAATATTCTCAACTGATAGCTTAAAAGAGATTAATCATAAATATAATGTTTAAAAGACCTATCAATCTATAAACTATATGGAGTTTTGTTAATTGTTTCAAAATCGTCTTTAATGTAAATAAAGTAATTGAAGACAAGTTTGTATAACCCTAAGGACCTGATTCTTATAAATTTAGCAATTACAAACCTTAACACCTAAAATACCTCAAGAACTATATAGAAATCAGTTGCCAATGTATTTTTCAAAAGCAATTATTTGTACCATTTAAATTTATATAATTCAATATTTTGATGTTATAGCATGAGTGATACCTTTAGAAAACATCATGAATAACCTTTCATTTTGTTACACCTTATATATATATATATATATATATATTATAAAATAGGGATAGGTTCTTTTTTGATGAGGTTGGGCTAGAACAAAGATGAAGGCCAAACTGGGTGCTGCTTTAATAATTGAAGGAAGTATTATAATGGAGGAATCAAATTATTAAATCACCAAATGTCATCATAGCCTCACTTTTCAGGGTAACGTAAGGAAGCAAAATGAGTTCATTGGGATGGTGATGATGTAAGTGATGTTATAATTGCGGTTAGGTCGAAAGTTTGGCTAAGTACCTAATCAATATATATATATATATATATATATATATATATATATAGTGGACCCACACAAACGCTGACCTTTGAAAATATAAGATTTCTCCAAACTCCATAAATAATTTTTTCATAAAAAATAATATTAAACAAACAATCTCTTATTATGGTTGTAAAGATGTAATATGATATCCAAATGCTAATAAAATAACTTCCTCAAATTCGATTCAGAATGCTATGTCATGATAAATTAAAATTAATATTAAATTCGTAACAAATCATATTATTAAAAAATTATAAAAAATGTGATTTATTTGTTAGACTTTTTTATCTTTATGTTACGTCCTAATTTTTAGACCTAAAAGCCTATAAAATAATATAAAATAGGAAGACTATATGCCCTTTTAAGCAGAAGTTCTAGAAACATACAGAAGATTTTTAAAAATTAAACTATAAATAGAAAATGTACAAGGACAAAAATGTAAATAGATAAAGTTCATGAGACAAAAATATATAAATAAAGTTAAGGATTCCAGTAGAGTTTCAAGAGCTAAAAAATATAAAAGAAGATAGTTACATGCCTAAGGTTGATGTAAAGGCTTTAAAGTGATGATTTATAAGGTTAAGCCTAATTAGGGATACAATTATAATTTCAAAAAGTTTCGAGCTAAAATAGGTAACTATGAATATTAAAAGTACCAAAATTTCAGAGAATCATAGAAAATGGAAAAGGAGGCATAGATGTATTTTTATAAACATAAATGATAAAAATATCCCTAAATTAACTTTAATAAAATTTTCAGTATAATGACTTAGTTTGAAGTATTTATCTAGAAATGATTATTTGAGACATGAGGAGGTTTGAAAAATGTATATAAAAATGGAAAATAAATATTTAAGAGATTAAAGATGTTTATAAAATTAGTTTTATTCCCAAAAAGGTTAGCAGTGTGAGTTAAAAAATACTGAAAGCTCAAAATACTAGTAAGTGACATTTTATAGAAAATTAAAAAAGAAATAATTAAAAAAATATTTATAGCCCAAGAAAATTTATAAAATTTCCCTACAATTAAAGGAAGGTTATGGAGCAAGTAAAAGAATTTTTTGAGATTTAGAAGGCCATTAAGAAATTTAAACAAATGTGAAACAAGTAAGGTGAAAACAAGTGACATAATCCAATTAGTCAAAAGAAATCAAGGGCCAATATTTAATCTCATGTTCGTTCTTCCCTTAGATTTTTGCCACATGAGCTTGGTGCTGTCATGAGGATAATGTAAGAGGAGGAGAAATTGATGCAAGATGGACATGTGGATGAAATGAATAGAGGAGAGAGAAAGAGGAGGCAACCACGGATTAGAGAGAGAGCAAGATTCAAGTTTCAATAGATTTGGAAGCTTAAACTCTTGTGATTATGCTACTGATTGAATTTGAAATTTTAAAGAGATATACGTTTGATGATAGATATATATTTAAAAAGAGAGAAAAGAATAAGATTCAAGTGGTTCTACTCTATAGTTGATTGAATTTAATGATTTGGTTACTACAGGAGTACCATAGCCTTGACTAGTTTTTATGCTTAGGATATGATTTTGATGACTCTAAAACTTACAATAGATTCTAAATGAAAAATTATATGGAATCAAGTTAAAAGAGTAAAGTTGGAAATATTATAATCAAAAGTAAAATTTTGACACTAAGAAAGGGTAACCTCTCGGCTAATCCATTTTCATGTAGAAGAAGTGTAAGTTTAATAAATCTAACCTCATATTTAGATTCCTCATATAAAATTATGTAGGATTGGCCTATTAGAATAATTTTTATAAAGATAGAACACTAATCTTAAAATTAAGAAAAATATGTTAAATTCAAGTGAGCTAACCTTCTATATAGTGTAAGTTGTTAGTTCTAATGAGTTGTATGAATAATATGATTGTGCTTTTGTGATTAATAATTGTGCTTGTGTGCTGATTGCATTACTTAATTATGTGAAGAATGTATAAATAGTTGAAGCTCTGGTTCTATGAATATAATGGCCATATACATAATGTATGTAAAGTTGAGCATTCACATAAGTCATTATGATAGCATGATTTATGGTAAGCAAGCATGTTATGCATCAATAGTTTATCTTGCATGTATTAGTGGTAATATTTGCTACTAGATTCTTCCAAATCTTACCCTTCTCTTAACTAACTAATATAGGTTAAGTATTATGTAAGATGTATGTATGAAGAAGAGCCAATGAATGGAAGAAGAAAAGTGGTGAATTGCACGTTCTAGCATGACGTGTTTGATTTTTTATTTATGTAAATGTCATGTAATATGCCAAAATGTATTATGAAATTATATAGAATAATTATGGTATATTTCTATGAGTATAATAATGTATAAGAAGTTAAGATAATGGTTTAAGTATGTTAGAATAATTAAAGAGAATTAAATAAAAAAGTTAATAAGACAATTTCGTAAGTTCTAAAGCAGTTATGATCTAACCTTAGTTTGACTAAGTAAATGGTTGAATTTGACTATAAAACTTGGTGAGCATATAATATATATCCCAAGATTTAAAAGCATGTGTAATTTGCCTTAATTTAATGTGTATGTTAGGAAATATGAATTTCTAAAGTAAAGGCATAAAAACTAAAAGTTTCATAATTAACTAAATAAACAGTAAAATTTAATGAATTAACTGTACTAATTGGTCAAGTAAATTTCTAGTTTGATATTTTTTTCTTAAAAAGAAATGAAAGAGCTTCAAGTATAAATTTGTCATATCTCCATATAATTGTTTTAGAATTAGTTATAGTTTTTCAAAATTTTCTAAATCTAGAAAAATGCACAATTAACACTACTTATAGACCTAATTGTAATATTTTAATTTTTTAGACCTAAATAAAACTTCTATACTTCCGTATATATAGTTTGAGAGGTAAAAGTAAGGATGTTTCAATATATATCTTTATTAAAATATTATCTCATATGATTGAGAGAGTTTTAAAATTTATGGATTGATATGCTTTAGTTTTGATGAATTAATATGGTAAAATGACATTACAATTTATGAATGTTTACATTATTACTAGAGATTATAGCCAAATATAAATATTTTTGTATATTTTAATAAAGTTATATTATTGTAATTATGATTATTTTGACTCTTGTTTGATAACTGATACGTAAACTATTGCATCCACCAATTCAATGACTAGCCTGATTCTGATTCTCAGCGCTTTAAATTTTTATTTGTTCGCTTGTGTCAGTAGCAAATGGGACAAATTAAATCACGTGTTTTTTTTGTAGTTATAAAAATAATTAAAAAAAAGTAACAAGGAAAAGTAAAAATGTGGTGAGTATGATTAATTAAAGGTGGAAAAATGAAACCGACGGAAAGTAAGGATGGGACAAAATGAAACCGAAGGAAAAGTTTGAATGATGTTTACCTAGATAATAGTTTAAAAATATTTATAAAAAGTTAAATAATTTTTAGAAAATTTTTTAAAAAAATTATAAAAAAATAGTTCTAAATAAATATTTAGATAATTATTACCAATTTTTTTATAATTAATAAATTATTAAAAAAATATAATTTTATTAAAAATAAAAAAGAAGAAATATAAGTGAAAAATGAAGAAACAAGAAAATAAAAAAGAGAAAAAAAAGTAGAAAAGAGGGAGAAGATAAGAGAAAGAGTGTAACACTATTTTAAAAATTAATCTCAATAACTTATAACTATTTGTTTTATTTTTTTTTAAATTAAAGTTTAAGTTAAATAATTTTTTAAAACCCTAATTTATTTTCTTTTCAAACACATTCGCTATAATTTAGAAAACATGTTCATTTCCCTCGTCATGCAAATTCTCCAATAAAGGAAGAGGTTGATTTATTTGATTTGGATTCTTCGTCTTGATAAAGAGTATAGATGATGACATGATACATGAAGACCTAATACATTTTCCCTAAAATAGTTATTTTCTTATAGATTTTTTTTAAAAAAAAATCTCTTTTGGAATGTAAAGATGTAATATGAAGACCAAAAGCTTCATGGATCCACATGTTAATTAGAGTATGGGGGCAATTACCCCTACAAGAGTAGAGAAAATTAAACGCAATGTCCTGAAAATTTCATTTGCCTTAACAAAATATGATTTATTCTTCTAAAAAAATTATTTAACCTAAATTCTCTCTCTCAATTATTTTTCTACAAATATTTTTTGATATGACTATATAACTGAGTCATATTTAAGTATTATTAAATTTAATTGATGATAATTTTCTCAACTATATTGAACATAAATATAAATTAGAAAAATAAATTATTTTAAAGTTTCTTGAATAAAATTTGTTATCCTTATCAATTATCATTAATAAACAATGAAAATACGTTCTACTTGTTAAAATAAATAAATTATTATGATGTTAATAATGTGTAATTTTTTAGTATTCATAATTTTAGAAAATGGTACTTTAAATTCTAACATTATTATTTTTTTAAAAGGAATACGTGAAGTTACTTATTTTTTTAATGAAATTGTTTTTTAATTTTTTAAATATTTTCAATTGAAATTTTTGGTACCGAGTTAAACCAGACCCTTTGTCCAAAAATCTAATCAGGCCTTATATATTAGGCCGTCTGAACATGACTTGAGGTGTTTCCTGGGCTAAGAATTGGGCCATAGTCAAACTCAACCCGCCAAGACCTCTAGTTTATCTTAGGGAAAATCCTAAGAAAATACTATTTAAATTTTAAAATTTTAAAACAGAAATTTTTATAAAATTGTGTTATTATTTATTTTACAAGTATACTCAATAGCTTATGAAATATAAAAAAATAAACTTATTTAAGATTTTAAAATTGAATATTATTTTTTTGAGATTTCCCTTTATCTAAACTTTTA
Source organism: Leucaena leucocephala (assembly GCA_037074615.1). Classification (NCBI taxonomy): domain Eukaryota; kingdom Viridiplantae; phylum Streptophyta; class Magnoliopsida; order Fabales; family Fabaceae; genus Leucaena; species Leucaena leucocephala. The sequence goes on from CM073550.1 coordinate 6,392,568, forward strand.
AAGATTAAAATTTAGAATCATTTGATTGCTTAAAATTTGATGATATTATATATATATATATGTGAAAGAATTTTATTACTACAAAACTTGGTAAGATATAAAAAATCGAATCGATTGAGATAGTAGTTAAAAGGCTACGTGATTCAATTAAACGATGTGAACTCAATTATAATTAAAATAATAATTTAGTTAAAATATAAAAAAATATTTACATATATTCTTAAAAAATTAATATTTAATAGACCACATATTTGGATCAATGCTAGTGAGACTTTTTAAATGGCAAGTTCTCTCAACAAAAATTAACATTATTACATCTAAAGATTAAACTAAAATCCCTTGTATATATTAGTTGGACACCTTTAACAATCCACTAATCCAACCAACTAAAGCCTTTGCTTGTTGGTTACATTTGTTTCATCATTGATGTTTTAGTAAAGAAAAGAAAAGGAAAATAAATATACAATCTAACTAAATAAATAGCACTAATTCAGCGTCACTTTTATTGTACGCATCAGAATCATATTCGAAAGGCCCATCTCAAATCATTTTAAATGTTTTCAAGTTTAATGAGGAATCGTCCCCATCCCACCTCCCAAAGAAAACAAACAGTTTGTGTACGTGTGTGTGTGTGTGTGTGTGTGTGTGTGTGTGTATATATATATATATCTTCGAGATTCTTTTTTATTTCTGTTATATTTATCATTTTCTTAATAATTGTCATTTTCAATGCAAAATAAAAAAGCCTAATAAAGTTGATGGATAAGTTTTACCCCAAAAGAAGTGACCTGATTTTGAATATGAAGAATGCTTGAATGGAAAACAGCAGAAAAGGACAACTTAGCCTTGTTTGGATTAGAATTAAGAACACCCAAGGTTTTAACTTTTAAGCTCAATAAATCAGCCCTTGTTTGAATATGAACCAATTTTGGTATTAATTTTAAATTTTTTTGTTAAAAACATCAAATATTATATATATTATAAAACTCATGTGCTTTTCTGTTATTATACATTGACAAATATATACTTCTGAATTATATCATTTAAACAAGTTTTATTTTGTGTTTTCACCAAAAATATAATTTTATAAGATGGAAAAGAAATACAAACACAAATTCCAACCAGAAGCAATCTAATGAAAACCAAAAGTAAGAAGAAACTATAAAGTATTAAAGCATCTAATCCAAAAACAAAAAACGCACACAACCGAAACTAATACCCGATGCCCAACTAAAATACAGATTCTCTCAGAAGCCCCTCTCTCCTCATCTTTCATAAGCTCCTCTCTCTTTGCCTTTACCTTACCTTCTCTCTTTGCTTCTCTCCACCGCCCCAACTGCAAAAAACAAAAAAAAAACACTTTAAGAAAGTATTTTTAAGAAAAATTTTAAAAAAATACACTTTTTTAAAAAACATTAAAAAATACACTTTAAAAAAATTAAAAGAATTAAAAAAATTACACTTTTTTTTAAAAAAATAAAAGCCCTTATTTAAAGTGTGTGTGTGTGTGTGTTTTTTTTAAATTTTTTTGGCAATTTGGGCAGCAGAGAGAAGTTATGATGAGCCAAGGCAAATAGGGAAGAAGGCAAGACAAATACAAAGAGAGAGATGCTTATGATAGATGAAGAGAGAGGATCTTATAAGAGGATCTGCATTCTGCATTCGATAGATTAGGGGATGAAAGGTTAGACTCTTGTCTATCATGATAAAAACAAGTGGCATAGAGAGTGATTATCTAATGATATGCTTCATCGAGCCCACTCTTTTTGATGTAATGTTGCACAGTTAATGATAGATTCAAGAAACCCTTCTTCTATCACCCAATGGAAAAAGAGGCAAACTTGAAAGTCCAGAAAAACTTCCAAAAGAACAATGATCATAATAGAGTTAAGCCAGCTAACCCCACCATCAAAATTAATCCAAAGGGTATGGCAAAATAGAAACAATAAGAGGCACACAAAAGACAAGACAAACAAATCATAATACCTGCCTTTCAGGAGAAAACGAGACACCAAAACACCCTGACGAAAAGCCCCTAAACCCTGCAACTATAAGAAATTATTGGACTCATAGTTTCATGGGTGGGTTGAACCAACTACCAATGTTCTTTAAGAAGCTTTCAGAGGACCTCTTAAATTAGAATTTTCAAGGTCTTGAAGTGAGAACCCTTGCATCATCTTCATCGTCCCTCCTCTTCATTGAGCCAAGCCTTTAGAAGAAAGCCCCAAATCTTTGATTCCTCTTCCTTCATCACTAGCGGACCAGAGAGATTATGTTGTTACTCACCTTCATATGCATAAAGAACTAGCAAATCTTTAAATTTGGACTTAAACTGTTTTCAACAATCTCCTTTCTTATTGCCATCTTCTGCATCGTCCCTATCTATCCTGAATCACCGAACCAGTAATCGTTTGAACCTAATCAAACCCCAAGCATCATTCTTCTCTTCTCCACATATGCTAAAGAAAATATATCTAACCAACAAGAAAAGGCAAGAGGAAAGCATAGGAAATTTGATTTTGTCAAACTTATTTTTTAATAAAAAAAATACTTAAATATAAATAATATTATAGCAACTAACTTTTATCCCAATTTTAATTTATAAATTATAATTTTTGAAAATTTTAGGTTTACAAATGCTAATCTAAACACACACTAATTTATTGTAGTGTTGAAAGTCATGTTTAAAACAAAAGCTAAAACAATGCTAAATATTTGCCAAGAGAAAGAGAAAGCCGTCGCACCCCACAATAAAAGCGGAAAATGATAACATATCTAAAGCAGGTGTTGTAATTATTACATTTTTCATGACTGAGGAAGTACAACTTTAAACAATAGTCATGCGATTAGTAAATGTACCAAAAAAAAAAAATGACATACAAAGACATTTTTTCATTAGTTTTTTTTTTTATTTAGGAACACAAGGAATATTTTAGATTTTTTTTTCCGAAAAACATTTTAAATACTTTTTTCCCTTCCATCCATTTTATTATACTCCTCTAGTATTTGGTAGTATGACTTAATTAAAAAGTTAATTTTATTCTTAAATATGAGATATATTTTTTATATTTATTTAATTTTTTATAAACTATCATACTAATTAAGTAAAAAAGGGAATGAATTAAGGAATATGATTATGATATTTTTTTAAAAATATATAATATTAATTAATTTTTTTAATATAATCAAATTAATTAAATATATCTTAAGGACTAAGGGCATATTTGGATAAAAGTTTAGAAAATGATTTATGAAAAAAAATAGCTTTTGGATAGCTTTTAGAAAAAGGCTTTTGGAGAAGAGTTTATAAAAAAAAGTAGTTTTGAATAAATAAGTATTTAGATAGTTATTTCTAAAAATACTTTTATTATTGGTAAATTATGAAAAATTGTATGAGTATTAAATGATGATAGATAAGAGATGAGAGGAGAAATGAGAGAGGGTGTAAGAAAAGAAAGGAGGAGGGGTGCAAGAAAAAGTAGGAGAGAGGAGAGAGGGTGTAAGAAAAAATAGAAATAATATAGTAATTGGTTAATTCATAAGTTCTTTTACTATTTCATAAGATACTCTGACTAGCTTATCTGAAATATTAGTTTTAAACTATGATTTAGTCTAAAAGCCAATTTGAACAAATATAGCTGTTTATTTTAAATTTTTTCAAAACTTAAGTTTTGCCTAAATCTAAATTTAAAATTTAAATTTAGAATGTTTCCACGCCAAAGAGTAATATTAAATATGCAAAGATAGATTAAAACTTAATATAAATTGATTATCAATATTCCCCTTCTCTCCTTCCTCTTTCTTTCATTTTTTTGTTATAATATTTCTCAAATTTTAAAATTATTTAGGTAAAAATTAATTATTTAAATTTTTTATTTGCATTTATAAATTTTAAAAATTCCACTCAAATGTTTAAAATATTAAATTTAAAATTGATATTCCCCTTTCAAAATAAATATTGGGAGGGAGGGAGAGTGAGAGAGAGAGACACACACAGCGCGCTATTTGATCATGAAACATATTTGGCAAATGTCACCCTGAGTGAGAGAGCAATATTTGAACTACAAAAACATTACCCATATGCGCAGAATGACCTATCAATGATGTTCCATTTTTATAGACTTCATTATTCTCCTAACTCTTCATTTCCTCGTATAAATGTCCCATGAAAAATTTGATCTGAGATCATTACCACCCCAGGAATTTCAAAAAGAATATAACTCTGTTTCCAGTAGAGTTTCTGATTTCTTCCAAGATCCATATCTGTAGTATAGAGCCGATCAGAAACCGTAGGTTCATCCCTTTTTATTATCGGTACCCATTTTTTTGTTGGCAATATATCGTATTTTAGTTAATTTGGCAAAACTTTCTCAACTTGCTCATTCAAACCTGCAAGTTATTTAATCTGCTCTGTTTCCAGTTCTGAAATTTTGTGTTTCGATTACCCATTGAGAATAAATCCTAAATTTTAGTTGGGTTGAAGCGAGAGTACCATTGCTGACTATATTCAATTTCATGGAACTTCGATTGTAGTTGTCTGAGAGATTAGGCTGAGTTGCCGAAGTGTATAAGATTATTTTGAAGGTGTTGAATTTTGTGGGTGAGTAGATAAGAGGGTCATATGAGGGGTTTCGTATACAATGAATGAGGGGTTTTCTGGGTAATCGATCAAGTTCTGGTTCTTTAGATAAACAGCTACAGAAAAGATTTCGAATTATTCAAACAGTACGAAAGCTTTCCAAGATGGTGAAGGAGAAAGAGAAGCTCTTCATGCGATTCTTCAAGGTTGCTGGGCGAAAGAGCATCGGCATGCTGTTACTCTGTGCTATTTGTGCAGCGATTTTCTTCTGGGTTTTGAACGTTGGAGAAGGTTCTCATTTTTGTTTTTTTCCCCATTCTTCTTTCAGTTTATCCTTTCTCTTCCTTGGTTTTTAGGGATTATGCCATTTTAGATAATGTGATTTCTCTCTATTTAAGCCTTATGTTATTTGCTTAAGTTGCATAATAGAACGGAAAGGATGTGTAGTTTGGACAGCTAAAAGGAACTTGGTACTTGAATTCCTCTGGTTTTTGCATTTCTTATTACTGTTCATCCTTAATATAAGAATTAGATAAGTAATTTAGATAGATTAAAGAAATTAGTTAAGTTAATTATTATAACAAATATATATTAGTTTTCCTATAATGCCTATGTTAGTTTTCCTATAATACCTTTCTTAATCATATGCATTATGACTAAGAGTCCCTTTACCTAGGTAAAATTAATAGGGAGGGTTTAAGAAAAATATTATAAAATTGGGAGATAAAGTGAATTGGAGTCTTATATTTAAAACTAAAGTAAACTTCTCCTCTAACTTTTATATTTAAGACAGGAGATAGTACATTATTGTCTAGAAATGCTTTATCTATTTCTCTTCTCGTTTCCTTTTACTAGTGTGCCTGGTTGTTGCAGTTCTTATTTGATTGTAATTTTCAGACATGGAAGTTGTCTTTATTAATGATTATTTAAATGGGTATAAGTGAATGGTACGTGGTTCTTCCATTGATTCAACTTGGTGCACTGAGGCCAATGACTTTGTAGCCTAGTGGTATAGAAGCTCCTCTATAAATGAGGAGGTTACGAGTTCGATCTTGTTTATAACTTTAAGTTATTAGTGTCTGCTCCTTAAATTAGAAAAAAGAAAAGCTTGGCTCACTGGCACATGCTATACTTTAAGTCTCTGCCTTGCTGAAAGAAGAAAAACCTGTTTTGTGATTTACTACTTGATTTCTATTTTATTTTGGTAATATTTGAGATATGGCTTGTTTCAGGTGAAGACCCACAGCAAGTAAACAGTGTGCAGAACAATAATATTAATGAAAGCAATGTTAATGAAAGCATTGTGAGCTTAACTTCAAATATCGCATTGCCTCCTCCTCCTCCTAGCCAATTTCTGGGCTACACTCTTCCTCCTGGGCATCCTTGTAATAGTTTCACACTGCCACCCCCGCCAGCAGATAAAAAACGAACCGGACCACGGCGTAAGTTATAAACTATTTTGTACTTAGCTATCTGCAGTAGTATAGAGGGTGAGCCTTAGAGTAATAATAATGTTATTGTTATGTGACTTGGAGGTCACTGGTTCAAATCTTACAAATAGTCTATTTGTTTGCGAGGGTGAGGTTGTATCCATTTATCTCTCTCTAAACCCTACCTAATGAGAGTCTTATGCACTAGACCGTATTTTTTTTTTTATCTGCAGTAGTATCTTTGATTCCACCATAAGTAAATCACCCAGTTCCTGAAGTTTTTGATATTGAAGACCATACGTACTGAGCTTGCTGTACATTTCAAATCACTTTATGTTGGTGTTGTTGTTTCTGAATGCTTAATCTTGTTTATGTTTTAGCATGCCCGGTATGTTACCTACCTGTAGAAGAAGCCATAGCACTGATGCCAAAGTTTCCATCACCTTCACCTGTTCTTCAGAATTTAACTTTTATCCATGAGGATCCTGTGAGAAGAGATGGAGAATTTGGTGGTTCTGACTTTGGTGGATATCCTACTTTGAAGCAGAGAACTTATTCTCAAACTATTCAACCATCAATGAATATACACTGTGGGTATGTTCTAGTTTTTGTCTAACATTTAACTAGAATATTTATACTCCTCCGATCCTAAATGTATGAGCCGATCAAGGGATTAGTTTTGATCCTAAATATAAGACCCTAATCTATTTTATTTCTCATATTTATTATTTTTCCTTAAACTAATTTATCTAACTTATAAACTAGTATATAATCTAATGTTATACAGAAATATTTTAAGGAGATAAGGTCATAATTTTTATAATTAAGTAATTTATCTAGCTTCCTTAATTTACTTAAATTAGTTAAGTAGTTCTTATATTATGAACTAGAGGAGTATTTCTTATACTTATGCTCATATATATTCATTCTCGATTCTCGATTATGCACGTGTCTATACATCAGATTTGTTCCTGGAATCAAACCTGGCCGGAACACGGGATATGACATGGAAGAGGATGACCTTCTGTATATGGAACAGTGTACTGGCGTGGTTGTTGCATCTTGCATATTTGGTCTGTATATTTTATCATGCCATTCTTGTATTTTTCTTGTTTAGGCATTTAATTCTGACTTATAGATTTAAAATGTTCTTCAGGAAACTTCGATGAGATAAACGAGCCATCGAATATAAGCGAATATTCGAAGAAGACTGTATGCTTCCTTATGTTTATAGATGAAGAAACTGAGAAATATCAGAGAAGTTCTGGCAGGCTGGATAGCAGCAAGAAAATTGGAGTATGGAGAGTTATTGTTACACGTAATCCTCCTTACACCGATGGCAGACGTACCGGGAAGGTCAGAGTTTATAAATTTGGCGAGCTTCATCATATAGATACGCGTAAACTTTAAAAAAAATAAATTGGTTCAGATTCTCTAAATATTTATGTTTTTCCTAGTGATCTGATTGTTGTTTTAGAGAACTATTGTATTTGAAAGTGGTTTTGTCTTTAGTCTAGATCGGAGTAGGTGTACTGATTATCAGCCTTTAATACTGATAAGTATTATAATGATTTTTATCTTTTCTTTGTGGATTGAGATAACATAGATTTTTGTTGAACACTTGTTTGGTTTTTTATGGCATGGATCTTCTTTTTGATCTTCTCTGTACAATTTTACAACTTGTCCACAGATTCCAAAGCTTCTGATACATAGAATGGCCCCAAATGCGCGCTATTCTATATGGCTCGATGGAAAGCTTGAGCTTGTTGTTGATCCATATCAAATTCTTGAAAGGTACATCTAAATGTCTCTATTTGAGATTACATATCCAGGCATAAATAATATTTGCTTATTTTAGGTTAAATCATATATCAGAATAGTTGTACTCATCTGGATCTTCCATAAATGGATTATCAAATCATTGTCTTGGAATGAGAATTTATTATATCTCTCCCTTCCTCCATTTAGGACTTGATCCCTATTCTTATTCACAGTTCAACACTTTGTTTACCAAAAACAAGAACCTGATATCTTCTTGTGTTTTGGTGAAATTCTGGTTTGGTTTGTTACTATTATCTCTTCAAATGTAATAATTATGGGTCAAATTCATTTATTATGGGACTAGAAAATTCTTAGGAATTGTTTGTTTATACGAGAAAGAGTTGGAGTAGTGTTTATTGAAGAGAAAATGGTAAAAAATCGTTTCTAGTGGTTCGGACATGTATAAAGGCTATTGAAAGCATCGGTAAAGAGAGTGCATAAGACAACATATAGTTTTCCGATAGAAAAAACTGAAGAGAACACTCAATAAAATGATTGAACGGTACATTTTTTATAATAGTTTATTTAAATATTTGGTTGTTGATAGAGTACAGCTGTGTAATTGCTGTAGTTGAGAACTGTAGTAATTTCTTATTCAAATGAGTACACATGGAATACTTATACTACTTTTCTCATTCCTGCTCTGGTTTAACTGACTAACAGAACTATAACACTTCTGTTACAACTACTATAACTATTGCCACGTAACATAGTGGGATAAGATTTGATGCTGCTGATGTTGTTTGTTTGTTTTTGGAACCTTAACCACTCTGCTTATATTATTCAGGTTTTTGTGGAGAAACAATGCAACTTTCGCCATATCTAGACATTACAAGAGGTTTGATGTATTTGTTGAAGCTGAGGCAAATAAAGCCGCCAGAAAGTACGACAATGCCTCCATTGACTTTCAGATTGAGTTTTATAAGAACGAGGGATTAGTCCCATATACAGCGGACAAATATCCCATCATAAGTGGTAGGCAAAATTTTTCTTTGTTGGGTTAAACGCATCTATATGTATTTCTTGATTTACTTTATTATTATTCTTAATGTTGATGGTTGATTTGCAGATGTTCCTGAGGGATGTGTAATTGTGAGAGAGCTTATTCCTATCAGCAACCTCTTCACTTGTCTATGGTTCAATGAAGTTGATCGATTTACTTCTAGAGATCAGATAAGTTTTTCAACCGTGAGGGACAAACTTCTGAGACAGGTGGATTTTCATTTTAACATGTTCCAGGATTGTGAAAGACGCAATTTTGTAGTTCAGGTAATTAATTATCTTTTGGTGTTTTTCTTTAGAATTCACGATCACTGAAGTAAAGGAAAAAAGCTTTGAATTATAGTGTGTATCTTTTTGCATGCCTATCTGACATTTAATAGGGAGAAAAGCGTAAAAATCCCAACACTCTGAAATGGTTTAATTACTGTGAAGTTCCTAATGAAGAGTTTAGAATTAAATTTTGTAATAAAATTACTTAAATGCCCTTAATTAAAAAAAAAATAACAACAGATATTCAATATATAACAACTTTAACTTATTATAATACAAAAAATAAAAAACAACTAAGGTAGTGACAACTAATTTCAATAATTTTTTTTTGCTGAATATTAATGACAACAACAATTTAATAAGAATTTTAATTTATCAAGTGATAACAACAAAGACAATAACAATTAATTTTATTAAGGATAATTATGTCATTTCACATAAAATTTAATTTAAAATTATTCATTAATGCCTTTATAGAAACTAAATCATTTCGAAAGATTATGTTAAAATTATTTTATTTTAGTGGTCCTTATATATCTTTCTCCTACTTAGTACTACTGACTAATCTAAATATGAATGTGGTAGAATTTAACGTTGAACAATCTAAACTCGTAGAAATACGTAATGAACCTTATTATGACCAAGCTTGGTGGCTATGTATTGCTTGTTCTGTTGCTATGAACCTATTGTAACAAAATTTTGTATGTGCTCATAGAAATACCATAGGGATGTATTAGAGCGCATCATAGCTCTGCGTGCTCCTCCATCTCAGCCGCTATCTCCGCCTCCACCTTCGCCACCACCACCATTGCCAATAAGTCTGCCTACGATGGGAGATCCCGGACAACAATGGACAGATTGGAGGTCGGCGTCCATGTACAACAACCGCAAAGCTTTTCCTGGTAATGGAGATACTGGGGCAACTTAAGAGCTGTGTTCGAGTAGTCACATTCCTTTTCAATTGACCTGCGAAAATTATTCATTTTTGAGCTGGATGAATTTTTTCTTGAATTATTCGTGTCTATTCATTTTTTTGTTGTTGTATATATAGTACAATTTTCAATAATTATTTTATATTGTTTGATTTGGTTGTTCCATTGTCTAAGAAAATTGTATTTGTTCTCATTTTTATTCTAGTAAAGCCATGTATCTGTTCTCTCTTATTAATAAAGTGACTTAACGAAGCTTTATCTTTTGAATAAATGCTGAGTGTTTTATGGATATTATCAACGATTTTATGTTTCAAATTCAATTTCTGTTTCAAATTCAATTTCAATATTAGTATAAGATTGGAAAATAGTTTGACAAGGGATTTAAATGTCCCTTCAACAGTAAAATTGTTTATACAATTTCAATCACTCTGGTAACTTTTTTTTCTTAAAAAATTAGTAGTATACAGGAGCGCATAGAGTATAGGTTTTACTTTTTAAAACATAAAAAAGGAAAAAATGACAAATAAACATCTTTTAAAATGCAGAAGGAAAAAAAGAGTATCTAAATTTTAAAAAAGATTGAGCATACCAATTTGTTATTTCAAAATTTAGAGGTAAAAGGCAAAATTTTTCTTTGGTTATTTACTATTGCAATGTGATTTATGACTTGAGTAATAATTTTGACAACTTTCGCTAAGATATTTACTACTTCCATTAACAACTGAGTTGCATATGAATGGTCAAAATTATTGCTCAAGTGGTAAATCCTCTTGCAAGAGTAATAAATGATCAAAACAATTACTTGTAACTCAATTGTTATATAGAGTAGTAAATGTTTTAGCGGAAGTAGTTAAAGTCATTGTTTAAATGGTAAATCTCATTACAGGAGTAGTAAATGACTAAAACAATTACTTGCAACTCAATTGTTACTGGAAGTAATAAATGTTTTAAGGAAAGTATGAGATATTTATTATTTATTATAACCTATTTAGATATTAATTAGGATAATTAATAAATATTTTTTAGTGTGGCCCATAGTCATTAGGCTCAGTCTAAGGTGGGCTGTTGACTCACTTTATTTAAAGTTAATTTTCTGATGGTGAAAATTAACAAATCAATTATCGTGCGATTGTTTTCTGAATCTAGAGCGAAATCTATTTTCTTTAGAAAATTAACAAATCAATTATCGTGTGATTATTGCTTTCTGAGTCAAGAGTGAAACATATTTTCTTAGCTCCCTTTTAAAAGTTTTCCACTGGTGGCGGCAATACACAAGTTGCCATCACTGTGTCTAATCACCAACTAGAAGAACATGTTATTTATCTGACAATGTTCTCTGTTTGATATGTATCTTATTTGATTCCAATTCTTTTCAGATTAATCAAGCTAATAGTGAGAGGTAACTCTTAGTCTTCTGCTGTATCTCATATATGTTTTGTATTCATATATATTATAATTTAGATTGATTATATTATGTTTGATATATTTATTTTCTAACATGTAGTATCAAAGCGTTGTTTGAGATCTCCTCTGCCTTGCTTGTTGGTCTCTAACCCTCATAATTAACAATATGAGATAGAATATATGATATGGATATAACACTTTGTTGGTTTTTCACGATAACCATTTGTCAATGTGAATCGCTAGCGAAAGACTCTGTGAGAGTAAGAGAAAAATCTCCACATCACAACACGATGACTGTGCGACGAGCAGCCAATCTAAAGGAGAAACAGAGGTCACCCGAATATGGAGATCCGTTGCTAGAGGAGTCACGAGAAACTGGTCCATGCGTGCAAAGCCGCTATGAAATCGCTGCTAGAGTGATAGGGAGCCGCCATGTGAGCTGCCACCACAGTCGCCGTGGTTGAAAAGTCTTGAAAAAGCTCCCCAAGACTCACCAGCAATGACCTCTACGGGTGAAGCGTCGTAGTGGCCATGACTTCTCTATGGTTTAGGTGTGAGTCGGGTTAGGTTAAACCAACTCACATGAAATCTGCCCCGAAAGGGTTGTTGGTTTTTAAATTTTTTTTTTTGCACATGTTGGGCCGCTGCGTCTAGGCCAAGTGTTAATTTTTTTTTGAAAAACCATGTTTTCGAGGCCGTGAATGTTTTTGGGTTGCAGGAATTTTTTTTATCCTGTTGGGCTGACACTTTTTTGGGCTATCTGATTTAATTTTTTTTGGAACAGATTGGGCTTGAATGTTTGGTTTTTAATTTCTAAAAATTATTTTAGACTCTATTTTTGGACTCTTGTGTATGGACTATTTGGTTTTATTTCCAGAAAATTATTCTTGGCCATTTAATTTGATTTTTCAAAATATTTTAATTACTATTACATGTATTGTAAATATTTAAATTAATTTCTCTATTATTTTAATTTTTGGAAAAAAGGTATTTATAAATTTTAATTTTTATGTTATTTAATTGTCTATTTTGTATGTTAATTTCTCCCTTGGCAATTAAATTAATTATTTAATTTTTGTAAAAACTTTTTGAGTTGAAATTAATTTACTAAACATTTTTGGTTGCATGAAATAGTGGGAGAATTTAAATTAAATTATTTAGTCACATCTGTTGAATAAATTAATTTATTAAATGCTCCATTATGTTGTATATATTTAGATTTATATTCACGTTATTGATATTTGTTATTAGCATGCAGTTTTGTGAGGAGTAGCCTTAGCATCCTTATTTATTTTTTATTGCATGCATTCATTAATCACATATAGATTTAAAATATCGTTTATAATTAAATGTATAGCTATGATTTACTTTGCTTACAGGTAGATATCTCATAATTTTACATTTAATTAGGGTGGGATATAATTTCCTCGTTATTTTCTAATTAATCCACATGTATTGAAAAATTATGAATGCGTTCTAATTCCATCATTTGAGATAAATACATGGTTATGCTAATGTCTTTTCCCACAAGTAGACATTAGTGATACGTATTTATACTGCTTGCATGCTACATTTGAGCTAAGCATGCATACATGGCACAGTGACCTGTGATTGCTTCAAATTATTACTGTTAGCTTATTTGTATGTTTGCCTGTTCTTATTTTGCAGATCCAATTGCTGCCCTTAGGATTATGGCTGATGTAAGCAACAAAACAATCTTAGACAGCAGCATTAACTATGCTGATTAGAGAGACGATATTTTGCTACAGCTCAGTCTCTTAGACTTAGATTATGCCTTAAGGTTTGATAAATATCCGAGATATGATTATGCCTTCGATGACAGAGAAGCAAAGGAAATGTATAACATGTGGGAACGGAGTAATTGCTTGTCTCTTCTGCTTATACAACAAAGGATCACTAGGAGCATTAGGGGAGTAGTCCCTAAATGCGACACAGCTAGAGGATACTTGGAAGCCTTAGATAAATCAATTCAAGTTGACAGACAAGTAGATGGGTGGTGCCATCATGTCTGAACTATGTGCTGCGAGGCTTACAGGTATTGGCGGTGTGACACAACATATAATAGAGATGAGAGGTATGCTTTCATCGTGTGTTACTTTTGAATCTAACTTTTATAGTGTTAACGATGACACTTGGTGGATTGACACTGGTTTGATAATTTACATTTTAACTACCATGCAAGGCTTTCTGTCAATCAGGTCTCCACATCCTAATGAGGAAACTGTCCTTTCAGGCAGTGGGAGAGGAGATCCTGTGAAAGCTGTTGGATCTTTTCACATAATTTTTTCAAACAATCATATTTTAAAACTTTATGATATTTTTTATATTTCCTCTTACAAAAGGAATTTGATTTCTATATCAAAACTCATTCCATTTGATTACCATGTAGTTCTTTCTAAGAAACTTATGATTTTGACAAAGGATTTTGTTTTGATTGCCAATTTGATTATGATTGATGGCTTATTTAAAATTATTTCTGATTTGCCTCAATCTTTTTCTGTTTTGCGTCGTACTAAGAAAAGTATCATCGATGAGAATTCTTATAGCCTATGGCATAGGAGATTGTGTCATATCTCTGTTGACATAATCAAAATGTTAAACAAAGATAGAATTCTTCCATATTTAAACCATTTGGAGTTTGATTCTTGTGTGAATTGCATAAGGGAAAAGAGGATCAATAAGTCACATAAAGGGGCTAAAAGAAGTTATGAGTTGTTAGAAATTATACACATGGATATTTGTTACCCTGATTTAATTGCACGTGGTTAAAAATATTTTATCACCTTTATTGATTATTATTCATGATACATGTATGTCTATATGCTTTATAATAAAAGTGAGGTACTAGATGCTTTTAAGGAATATAAATTAGAGGTAAAAAAATAGATTGGAAAACCAATCAAGATCGGGATATCAGACTGTAGTGGTGAGTATTATGGCAGATACACTAGTGAAAGACTAGCAGTAGGTCCATTTGCTGATTTTCTTCGAGAGTAAGGTATAGTAGCCAATATTCTATGCCTGGATCACCTGACATGAATGGTGTAGCTGAAAGAAGAAATATAACCTTGCTGGATATGGTTAGGAGTATGATGAGTAACTCCAAATTGCCATCTTCCTTGTGGAAGGAAGTATTTAAGACAACCATATACATATTAAACAGGGTTCCAACGAAGGCATTGTCCAAGACACTATTTGAAATCTGGAAAGGATGAAAACCCAGTTTAAATCATTTTAAGGTATGGGGTTATCCTGCGGAAGTAAAAGTGTACAATCTACAAGAGAAGAAGTTGGACCCTAAGACCATTAGAGCTTACTTTGTAGGCTATGCGATAAGGTCTAAGGGTTATAAGTTTTATTATCCTCCACCATCTATAAGGTTTGTAGAGTCTAAGAATGCCAAGTTTCTTGAGAATGATGTGATTAGTGGGAGTGATTGTCCATTGGATGATCACATAGAGCAAACTACTGATATCATTCATTAGGGGACATCAATAGTTAATGATCATCCTACTATTGGGATTGACATTAAACGTGATGTAAATCTTGTGGCTCAAGTTAACGATGCTGAACAAGATGGACATATACTGGATAGTCAACCTATCACATGAGTGGAACCACCACAAAATATGGTAGAGGATGTCCATATTCAGTAACATGAATAAACTCAAGAGATTGAATTAAAGAGGTCAACTAGAGAAAGAAGGCCGACATTACATAATGAATATGTAATGTATTCTTCTAAGGTTGACTGTGATGTAAGTGTTGAGAATGATCCTTTAACATTCACTCAGGCTGTGAAGAGTGTAAACTCTAAGTTGTGGCATGATGCTATGATTGATGAAATGAATTCTATAGCAAACAACAATATTTAGGAACTTATAGAGTTGCCTAGTGGGTCTAAGGCCATTGGCTATAAATGGGTTTATAAAACCAAGAAAGACTCACAAGGTAACATCAATAGATACAAGGCTAGGTTGGTTGCTAAGGGTTTCACTCAAGTGGAAGGAATCGATTAAAATGAAATTTTTTCACCTGTATCTAAGAAAGATTCATTCTTTATTATCATAGCATTAGTTGCCCATTTTGATCTGGAGTTGCACCAGATGGATGTAAAGACTGCTTTCCTCAATGGTGAACTAGAGGAAGAAGTCTACATGAAATAACCTAAGTGATTTGTTACAGAAGGTAAAGATCAATTGGTATGTAAGTTAAATAAATTAATATATGGTTTGAAATAGGCTTCACGACAGTGGTACTTGAAGTTCCATGAAGTGATTAAATCATTTAATTTTGTTAAGAACATCATGGATGATTATATATAACACAAGATTAGTGAGAGTAAAATCATATTCTTAATTTTGTATGTGGATGACATACTACTTGCTACCAATGATCTAGGACTATTGCATGAGGTGAAGCAGTTTGTTTAAGAGTTTTGACATGAAAGATATGGGTGAGGCTTCTTATGTCATTGGCATAAAGATCCATAGAGATAGAGCCCAATATCTTGTAGGTTTGTCTCAAGAGACTTATATTGTCAAAATTCTTGAATGATTCAGAATGCGAAACTGTTCATCTAACATGACTCCTATTGAAAAGGGAGATAAGTTTAGTCTAAGTTAATGTCCTAAAATCGAGCTTGATAAGAAACAGATGGAAATGGTCCCATATGCCTCAGCGGTAGGAAGCCTAATGTATGCACATGTTTATACAAGATCTGACATCGCTTTTGCTGTGGGTATATTGGGAAGATACCAAAATAATCTTAGGGAAGCACATTGGACAGCTGCAAAGAAAGTGTTTAGATACCTACAAGGCACTAAACACTACATGCTTACATACAAGAGAACATACAGTCTGGCATAACTGGATACTCACATTCAAATCCTGGGGGATGTGCAGACACGAGCAAGTCTACATCTGATTACATCTTCCTATTGGTAGAAGGAGCTATATCGTGGAGAAGCACTAAGCAAACTCAAACAGCTCCTTCTACCAGTGATGCTGAGTACATTGCGTGTTTTGAAGCAAGTTCACAAGCTATTTGGATAAGGAATTTTATTGTTGGGCTTAAGATTATGGATTTAGTCTCTAAACTAATCAGAATGTACTGTGATAACGCAGCTGTGGTGGCTATAACGAACAACAAAAGGAATAAAAGTCGCAGCAAGTTTATCAAATATAAATTCCTTTGCTTGAGAGAAAGAGTTCAGGATGACCAAGTTTCCATTGAGCGCATCAGTACATAAGATATGTTGGCTGATTCTTTGATGAAATGGTTGAAACTGAATATCTTTGTCACACATGCACCTCATATGAGACTTTGTCCTACTTTTAATTAGTGGATGTATGAGCAATAAAATTATATTTCGTGGTTTATTATTTCAAATTGTGATTGTATACATTTGTATTATTGAAATTGATAAACATTGAGATAGGAACTGATGAATATTGAGTTCATGTATAATGTGATACCTATTAAGTGATGGTGCTACCTGTAATACATAGAAGGTAATGCCCAATAAAATGGGACTTATCGCCTTGATTATTGTAGCATGACATCAGGTGACCTAAATAGGGCAATGACATTGAGTATACGGGCCAAGTGGGAGAATGTGAGATATTTATTATTTATTATAACCTATTTAGATATTAATTAAGATAATTAATAAATATTTCTGAGTGTGGTTCGTAGTCATTGGGCCAGTTCAAGGTGAGTTGTTGACTCAATTTATTTAAGGTTAATTTTTTTATTGTGAAAATTAACAAATCAATTATCGTGTGATTGATTTCTAAGTCTAGAGCGAAACCTATTTTCTTAGCTCCCTTTTGAAGGTTCCCTACTGGTGACAACAGTACACAAGTTGTCATCAGTGTGCTTAATCACCAGCTAGAAGAACCTGTTATTTATTTGATAGTGTTCTCTGTTTGATAGATATCTAATTTGATTCCAGTTATTTTCAGATCAATCAAGTTAATGGCGAGAGGTAACTCTAAGTCTTTCGCTGCATCTTATATATGTTTTGTATTCATATATATTATAATTTGCATTGATTATGTTATGTTTGATATGTTTATTTTCTAACAGAAAGTGATCAAAATCATTGATGAAGTCGTAAATCCCATTGTATGAGTAGTAAATGACCAAAATAATTGCAACTCAATTGTTAATTGAAGTAGTAAATATCTTAACTAAAGTAGTCAAAATTATTAAATTGTAAATCTTATTACAAGAGTAATAAATGATTAAAACAAGTATTTGTAACTCAATTGTTAATAAAAGGAATAAATATCTTAGTAAAAATGATCAAAATCATTATTTAAGTCTAAAATTATATTGCAATAATAAATGACTAAAGGGAGATTTTATTTTTTGTCTCTAAATTTTAAATTGAAATTTATGCTAAATCTATCTTTTTTTAAATTTCAGAGGCTCTTTATTGTTTTTTAAATTTTAAAATATCTTTATTTGTTTTTTTCCCAATAAAAAAAATTGCTTACCAGAGTGTTTGGGCCTTGAAACGCTTTGTTGTATTATTATTTTTTTGTAAAAAAGGGTTATGGTGAAAAATACCTATTATCTTATCTAAAAAGTGCTGCTCGCACCATAAACCCAACCCATTTCAGGTGCAAAAATGTTTATGGGATTCTAAAAGGGTGCTAAATTATCAAGACAAATTGATACATATATATATATATACACATATATAAAATAAAAAATATATTTATATTTTATAAAAATATGAGTTTAATTTATATTAATATTATACTATAATTTTAATAGGAATCGGATTGTATATTTATTTAAATTTATATATATATTAAAAAAAATGCTAAAATATGATGGCCCTTCATTCCACCAAATGTCCGTTACTGTTTAAGTATGTGGGTCCCATAGTTCTGCCTTGTTAGCATTCCCATCACTGTGACTTTTCAGCAACACCTTCAGCACCTTATCTTCACTCTCATAAGGAAGAAACACAGATCAAAAGCCAACATAAAATGTGAGAAAGAAACCAAGATCAAGATCAGCAAAACCCAAATAAAAAACAAGGTTAAGAATATCATCCCATATTAACAAACCCAGATAAGTATTAATCAAATTGAACAGAAGAATAAAATTAAAAAAAATGGAGCAACCACCCCCTACTCCTTCTTCCTCTTTCCCTTCCTCTTCCTCTTCTTCCTTCATATCGTGCTCTACAGAAAAACCCAGATAAAAGCCGACATAAAAAGTGAGAAAGACTCCTTCTTCCACTTTCCCTTCTTCCTTCATGTCCAGCTTTGACCCAAATCTACTACTCCTTCCTTCAACCTCCGATGCCTCATCTTCTCTCTCATTCTTTTCCCCAAATCTTCTTCATCTCCTCGATCACCAGTGAAGAACCATTAAGGAGGTTCAGCTTGAAGAACCATGGAAGCAAATTATCATCATTAAACACAATATAATTCAATCTAGAAACAATCAATCTCAATAATATAAAACTCACATACCAATGAAATTAAAAAAAAAAAAGTCTCTGAACCCACAAGAAGATGATGAACCTGAGCGACACCGCCACCGAGACCCATTCCCATCGTCGCTCCGATTATCACCGAATGAAAGATTATTCCAATTTCAAGCACATAAGACGCCAATCTCTGCTTCAATTTCGTCATTTCCTCAGCCACTTTTCCTTCCCTTCCGAAACTCATCCCCAACTCGGCTTGAGTCTGCACGCGCTAGTGCGAGTGCTCCACATGCGAGCTCGCCGCGATGTCGACAAACAAAGCTATCAGAGTGTTGATTAGCTTGACTAGGCCTGCGAAGGGGAAGTGATTCCATGGATCTTCAAAGATTGGCCGCTATCTTCTTCTTCTTCAACCTCCGTCACCATCAGTCTTCTTCTTCTTCAACCTCCGTCGCCTCAGTCTCCTTCTCCATTCGATTTCTGCGATTTGATGTTCGATTTCCGGCTTGCTTTTGTTTATCTGAAACAATGGTGCCTCACGGTTGTCTCCATGGTGCTCCACCAGCGACGACAGCGGTGGCTATCACCAGCGACATTGCTCCATCTTCTTCAACCTCCGATTTTATACTTTCAAGGCGGGGCATTTGTGAAACGAGGTGTTTTTCTGGTGCTCAAGAATATTTTTTTTTTTTCTTCGCCACCTCAGCGTTATTTGGTCAAAAGTTTCTCTCAAACAGGCAAAGCAAAGCCCCGCAACTTAAAAGAAATGTTCATTAGCTGAATAACGCTGAGGTTAAATGATTTGGCATTTTAGGGCCATTTTGAAAGAACTTCTGGAAAAAAAGGTATTTGAATAATTTTTTAAATTTTTTTTTGAAAAAGAGTTTATAAAAAAAATATAATTCTAGATAAATGGTTGTTTGAATAGTTATTATTAAAAGGACTTTTATAATTAAAAAATTATCAAAAGATTATGATTTTATTAAAAATAAGAGAGGTAAGAGATGATAGAAAAGAGATAGGAGAGAGGAGAGAGAAGAGGTGTATAATAGTAAATAGAGAGGAGAAATGAGAGATGATATTAAAAAAAATAAAGGTAAAATAGTAATTGAGTAGTTCATAAATTTTTTTACTATTCTAAAAGCTATTTCTACCAACTTATCTAAAATAATAATTTTAAACTATAGATTAATCTAAAAGCCCTTTTAAATAAATATAACTATTTATTTTAAAAATTAATTTTTTTTAAAACTATAATTTGAGGTGTCAAACATTAGTCAATTTTGCAAGTGAAGTTTAGTTTATGATGCTAGCATCACTTTTTGGATAAGATGATGGGCATTTTTGTACTTCCACTCTTTAAAAAATATTACCAGACCGTTTAGGCCGATGAATACTCTAGTATTTCATTTTAAATTTTAATATTAGTACCCTATAATATTTTAAACAAAATAATAAAAAAAACAAATTTTAAGTAATAGATTAGCCTTGAAAATATATTTTATAAAATTAAAGAATTAAACTAAAATTTTATATAAAATTAGAGGACCAAAAGTAAATTTTTGCCATATAAATATTATAGAA
Source organism: Leucaena leucocephala (assembly GCA_037074615.1). Classification (NCBI taxonomy): domain Eukaryota; kingdom Viridiplantae; phylum Streptophyta; class Magnoliopsida; order Fabales; family Fabaceae; genus Leucaena; species Leucaena leucocephala. The sequence goes on from CM073550.1 coordinate 6,413,065, forward strand.
AGAATAGGCGGCCATATTATTTACAAGCCATGTACAACCTTATAGGTCAGGTGACACCCTTCAATGGCCTGAAACTATTCTACCTAGTTTTACCCTTAGTTCAGGAGAAGAAATTAGAGAGAAAATAACATGAAGAGAGAAAACTCTTAAAACTAGTAAATTATTTCACTAATTTTAGAAGTTTTCCTTATCAGTATTCTATCTTTCTATTTTCCTCCCATTTTTTCCTAAATTCAAAAGAGGTACATGTAATTTATCATATCATTCAACACTCACACTGTTATACTCTTTGGCACTCCTCTTCCAGTAGTCCCAGGTCCTGAACTTGGAATAAGCAACTCATATGGTGAAACTCCAGCACCACATCTATTCCTTAGCTTTGGATCACCATTTCTTCTCTCAATCTCCTTCTCAATACTTTTTATCTCCATTGAAAACTCATAGAATGCATCAATTATCTCAGGATCTCCAACCCAACTTGACAAATCATCATTTCTATCTCCAATGTATTCTTCATCAGGTGAATGTGAAGAAATTATATCAATCACAGCCATGAACTTAGTGGCCTGAAACAAACTTGGTAATGATGAAACAAAGTACTCCTTTGGGTTACTCACAAAACTCGCATATTCTTCAGGATCATCACCGTTCTCATTTGGAATCAACCTTCTCATTAATGGTGGACGAGTTGGAACATAACCTCCAAAAGGGTATTGGCCAAAGTTCAAAGCTGCATGTTGAGCTGATACGATCCAAATTATTGTGGAAAGTATGAACATAAGATCCTGAGGAGTTTCAAGTTTTGGCCACCAAGGAGCATTTTTGAGATCTTCATGCCCTAGATTTATGGATTCTTTGTACCATGATTGGAGTTCGTGATCTATAGAAATTGATTTTGAATCTTTGTAGTAATAGTTTACATATGTTCGAACCAATTTCTCTATGCTTGACCATATGAGAAGTCCATCAGATGCATATGGATAGTCTTCGATAAGTAGCCTAACTCCATGGGGTTGGCTTGCATCAGGAACTGCCATGCCTCTGAGAACATGAAGATGAAATTGATCACATATTGTCTATAAAGGGAATTACACATAATATTTCATGAAATTTTGTGTATCAATTTCATGATTATAAACTTTCGCTAGGTAAGAAAAAATAACAGAGAGACACAGAGAGTTCATAGATTATGCTAAATGATTGTTATGTTCTAGATCAGTTTGACACTAATTTATTGTTTTTCTAGTTGAAATATATAGTTTATGTTAATTAGACATCCATAATACTTTTTCTTTATCCTTTTTATAAAAGAAAAATTTAGGTGATCAAATTGTGTCTTAAAAGTTTACTAAGGCAATGACATGCCTTTAGACTCAATGAACATTTATAAAAGTATTTACATATCACTTATTAATAAGTTACTCACATTGGAGTAGATTTAAATTTAGGACATTGTGGTTATTAACTAATTTTTTACTAATTAAACCAACCTTTATTGGTATAGTAATTTTTCATGTATAAAGTTTTTTTTGTCTATTTTTTATTCCATCACATTCTACATATAAAATAGTTTATGATGTAAGCCATCTTGTTCTTCTCTAGTTCTGAATATCTAGTTCTCTCTCTAGCCTCCATCTCATCTCATTCATCCTATGATTGATATTGAGAAGTCATTTGATTTCTCCATATCAAAATGCACCATTTCATTTAATAAGGAGACTCCTAATTTCTATAATCCATCAAGTTGGAAAAAAAATACCTTGTTCATTTGAAGAATTCACACACATATATATGTATATGTAATGGTTTACATTTGGTGTGAGAATGCCATCAGAAAATAAAATTTAGACCACTATTCGTATATAGTACGTTCACCCTCTGATCTCTTCTAAAAGTGTATTCTTAATTATTTTTATAAAGCATTCGATACTTTAAAGGGTATTAAATATTTTTCTTTCATATATACCCATATTTAATTATAGTAGTAAAAGAAAATATAAATTGATGTGATGTTAGAGTTTACAGTAGTTAATAAGAATAATATTAAAAATCACTTTTAAGAGCTAACCTTCTAACGAGATCAGCTGGAAGGGGCTCAAGGTCAAAGCGCCACCAGTCTCTATAAGCAGCACAACTAATTTGCATGCAGTATTTGCCAGGAGTGAAGTCTGATTCAATTATGCCTCCTGCATTTATGAGTGTCTCACGTGCCATTGCATTTATCTTCAAAGTGTATCGCATGTGAGGATGCAAAAGCTTGAATACTGGATGCATCACACTCAACTGTCTGTGTGTGGCTATTATAAATGGTTCCATGCATGCATGTGTGCGCAGCCTGTTCCATAATTACACAAATTGTGATCATATATGTAAATTGATAGTTTGTTTCTCTACCAAGATTTATAATTATGATATCTAACAATGGTTTGATCTTTATGTGTAATTTGGGGCTACAATTTAGAAAGCCTATGAATTTTGGGAGACTCAATTGTCACCATTGCGAACAGAACTTTCTATCTCAGTCAGAAAAAACTTTTCATGTCAGTCACAATTGTTCAAATTTTACGTAAGTAAAACAAACGATTTAGAAATGACTTTCTATGTCAGTCGAACTATATAAGTAACCAATATAGAAAGTCCACTTTCTATGTCGGTCATATAGAAAGTCCACTTTCTATATCGATTTTCACTTCAATTGACATAGAATGTTGTTTTTTTTTTCAGAAAAAGTGATTACTATATTCTTATTACAGAAAAAGTCATCAGCAATATTTAACTAGGATCAAAATCAGAATCAATTTTGTGCTGTCTAAATCATAACCAGTAGCAAATAAGCTAATTGCATACTATCCAAACTAATCATTAAACCAAGATCGGGTTTTGCAGATGGAACCAAAAGTTACTTTTTGAAAACTAGGTTTTGCAAACGGAAGCTGGTTTTGGAAATTGGTAACTAAAAATTATAAGTTACATCGTTCACAGGCCATGAAATTGTGCGACTTATTGCTTAGACTTTGTATTTATAAATGGCTTAATTATAAGATCTTCTAAGTCATTTTCTAAAGGAAGGCAAACATAAATTGCATACCAGTGGTGCACAAGCTGATGAACACCAGCATCATTAGAGCAAACATGGGCTTTGGCGAGCTGCCATAACCAGTTGGAGGTGGCGTCCACCGGAGGAGTGAGTACTCGCTTTGAAGAACTATTTTTATCCTTTGGTGGAAGAGTAAGCTCGATCGCTATGGGTTTCAGAGTACCAACTTGCGTTAGAAAGAAAAGTGTGCGTGTTGCATAAGTTTTACGATCCTCGAGAGCATTTATACGATCCAAGAATGGAACGTAAAAATCATGGTAATCCAATATGAATAACTTGTTCTCTTCCAATGCCTGAAATTTCAAAACCAGAGATCAATTTTTCTGTACATTTTTACTCATATCTTATCAATTACTCAGCCAACAAATCATTAAACCTTAAATATGCCCTGAAGCTTCTCAATATTGAAAATTCAAGTACTAATTAATATGAATTGAAGATCATTAGTAAAAACATTCTTTATATAATAATGATATGTATATAATTATACCTGCTGGAGGGGCATCCCATCAAGATGATCTTTGATGTGTTCTTCTTTGAGTGCTGATTCTAGTGGACCATAGATAGAGGGATCTAGCTTGCTTTTAGGTGGAAATTCCTATTGGAAAAAATTTAGTTAATTAGGAAATACAAATAACAAAACTTGTGTCAAACGCTGTGGTATTCACATGAACAGTGTGCAATTTCCTATAACTTTTATATTAAAAGTCTAATTAAAAAAAATGGTCCCAATTATATTTATGGCAACATGTAATTTTAGTAGTAATTTTGTGTTACGATATCAAACTATTAATATAAAAAAGGTTAAATTATACAAAACTTTTTTTAATTTTGAGTCAGGTGCATATAATCTTTCTAATAATCCTTAAACTTCTAAATTCATAGGGTTTTATATAATTTAACCTATAAAAGATACTTCCAACTTGGATGATGAGGAAAGTGAAAGTTGTTGTTATTATATATATTGTTACCTTGAGCATTTCAATACTCAGAGGGTTTATACCAGCAAGCATTTGGCGAGCAAATTCGTCATCTCGTAAGAAATAAGATGTGCTTCCTGAAAATTGTAAAGCTTCTTTTTAAGTATCATTTGATATCCTTAGCATAAAAAGATTCAAGAATGACAATTATATCCTAAAAGATTGATTTAATGATAGTTAAGTTTCAGAAACAATATTTTAAAAAAATAAATTATTGATATCAATTCAAACAATTACAAATTAAAGAGTTTTAGTTACAAATAAGGCATTTAAATTTTAAATATAACTCTTGTTTGCAACTACGATTCTCATTTATAACTGTGTGCATCGATATTTATAACTTATTTTTTTTAAAAAAAACCATAGACCTAACTATCATTAAATTGATCTTTTGAGATTTAAATAAAGGTGTGCACAATACCCATGGTTTGATCCACCCGCCCGAACCCATAGAAAAATCACTTAGTCCAACTAAAAAAAAATTGCCCAAAATATATTTAAGTAGGGCAGGGCACTGGGCAATATATGTCACTTTGCTTATTTGGCCTGGCCTTATATATATATTTTAATTTTTTTTATAGTTTTATTTCTTTTTTTAACTTATTCTATTTATAATTTTACACTTTTCATTTTAGCTGACAACTCTCATTGCTCATTTTAAAGTATTGAACATAACTTTTATATTTACATAGATATCAAAGTTGCTTCTATACTTTACTTGCCAAGTACAAGTATTCGATTATTGGTGTTGCAATAACGCTATAAATATTCGACCACTATATTTCAATATTCCTTTTGTATACATACAATAAACTTTAAGACTTTAATTACTATCTTTTTATTACCTTATTCTTAGTTGATTATGAATATTATTTAACTATTGAAGATATAAATATGATATTATTTTATAAGTTTATGATTGCATATTTTTTCTCACAATATGAGCAAGACATTATGATTTAGACATGCCAAGCCCGCCTATGCCTAGCCCAAAACTGTTAGAGCTTTTACCGGGTAGAATTGATCATTGAGTTATAAAATACAGCTTATACTTTTTTTAGGCAGGGCATCGAGCAAGGGAGTTACCCAACTCAGCCCTACCCATGTACACCCCTATATTTAAATGTCACTGCCCTAAAAAATTCTTCATATGTCACAATAATACATGTATACAATACCTTTTGGATCGTTATGATCTTGACTCACTACTATTTTAACTGTTTTATCTTATTACACTTTTCTATTCAAATATTTAAAAGACATCTTTTAATTTAAAAAATACTGTATTTTCTTTTTAATTTTTATTCCATTCTATGTATCAAAGAAGTCCTTAAAACACGTTTAATTTGGCTACTTTAATGATATATATGGAACCCCTAATTTTCTATGATTTTATCTTTGATTCTGTCAACTTTACTTACTTGCAGATATCTTTGGAGGATCGAATTTGAGAAATTCATCAATGGTGGCTTGCAAATTAATCAAAATCTTGGGCAGTGACTGTTGTTGTTGGGACGTCTTCGTCATTCCAAGATGTGAGGATGGTTCTTTAAAGATGGTGTCAAGTTGTGAGACCTCGTCACTTCCTGAATTAATGTTATGTAACAAAGATGGAACAATATTCCTAAGCCTTCCTTTGAATTTTCCTTTATCAACTGTTTCTTTCTTGGAATCCTCCAACTCCTCATCCCTTGGAACATATATTGATTCAGATTCAGGCAACCTTAATTCTGCTGTCACGTCTGTTCATACAATTAATTTCATATACAAAATAAAAGACATGAATCAATTTTCGTATACGTCATGTAATGCTTACAAACATATGATACAAAGATTATTATTTACAAGGTATTGAATAATCAAACTAGTCATTAAATCAATTGAAACAGTAATTTAAAGGTCAGTGGTGCAACAATAATTAAACTAAGATCAATTCAATCATACTTCAAATAATTTAATTTAATTAAAAATATTAAAATATTCATGTACAATCTTCAAAAGAGTAATATTCAATTAAAAAAGGCATTAATTCACACATAAACGAAACTCATATAAATTACACATAATTTAATAAAACAAAATAAATAGAAATATAACAAATTGCTATTGTTTTCTTTAACTCAATCCATCGTTTTATTAGACTAATTTAGATAGAAAAAAATATATAAAATTCAATCATACATAAAATTCGATCCAATCATACTTTCCAAATAATTGATTTATAAGTTCATTAGTCTAACTGGTCATCCCAAATTGAGCTTTAATAGCACACCAGAATTATAATTATATATTCCTATAACTATTTTCTTCAATTGGTATACAAGACTTACCAGTACTAGTAGATGGACGACCAGTACGACATCGTCTTGGATGAGGGTTGATGGGTCCACCAAGTATTGGTCTTTTGTATTCATCTCCCTTGTCAGGATCACCCAAATCATTATAAACATCATAATCAAATATGTTCTGAGAATGTATTCTCATTCCTGTGCTGTCACCTCTTATTTCCTTCAATTCTTGTTCTCTTAGATTCTTTAGTCCCATCGGTGTTTCACGTGGTAAATATGCCTGTTATAGTTTTTTATCATGATTAGTTTTATCCTCTAAACCAGCCACACAAATTAGATTTAATTAATCATTCTAAAAAAAATGTTAAAAATTGAAAGGTTTAAAATTTGGATCTTCCCTACAGGGGAGGATTTTCATGTCAGTTAGTAGAAGATAGTATACAAAAGCATATTAGTAATCGACATAGAAAATCTACTTTCTACAACGGTTAACTTATTTACCATGTATTATATGAGTACTGTTTTAATTAAAATATGACTAGCTTCTGGCAGCTAGCTGTGCTGTGTCATTTTGGGTAATTAAACTTATTTTCTTTTCCTTTATACTAAAGGACAATCCTATAACGGTAACTATTACATATATACGCCACCATCCCCTTGACATATTCTTCAAAGTTTTTTGTGTCAATTTGTTTGTACCGACTTCCTTTAACTTTTGGGAAAATAACCCGCAAGTTCAAGTTAAGTCCCAATAAACATAATATTTACAAATCCAATTTTCATATTTACAAGTGGAAATGTACTTTAGTAGTTATGCATTTATTGGTTATGCTAAATATTATATATACCTTGTTTGTGAAGAACACTCTCTTCTCAGGATGAAGGGTATTTGGCTGAATCCAAGACTTGCAAGCAAAAAGAACACATCTTTCGATGGTGATGCTTTCAAGGAAGAACTCAGTTTCATAATTGTTAATAATAGAAACAGCCCCAGGAATCCCAAAATCTGAGTCAACCTCAAATTCCACTTTGTAGGTCTCGCACTGATCAGATTCAGCTCCAAATCTTGTACGTTCCTTAGACCATTCCAATACAGCTTTCTTGCTCAGCTTTGGTTCGGAACTCCCTTCATTTATGAATAAAATAGAGTAAATAAACGATAACCACGGTATGGTAATTTTTAAAGTGCGATGAAACAAATTGTGATTGCTTTCCCTGTTTGAAAACAAATTGACATGCCCCGTTAAGTTAAAGTTATGGTGTACAGTCAGTCTAGAAAATTGGTGTATAAGTTTCTTGGTGTACCGTTTGGTAAGAGTTTTTGGATTGATTAACTTGATTTTTTCCTTGTTGAGATTTAAATGATACTGTTGAGTTAAAAAAATAACAATACCTTAGATTTATACTTTTATAACTTTATTTTATATATTTTAATTAAATTATATTATTTTAATTATAACACAATTGACACTAGTTTAACCATGGTTGGACTACTAGTTTAACCAATTCAATCAAATATACGAATTTAGTATTTCAAAAGTGAATTTTGAAGCCAATAAACATATAATTTAGTGACATGTACACTCTTATATAAATAAGAAACTGTTAGATTCGATACTACTAATAATTTTAAGCTATTAATAGTTATTTTTTTTAATTAAAAAGAAAATAACTTTTGAATAAAAAGTAAGTTTGGGCCAAAACACTATTATTCATAGTCAAGCTCGTGAAAAGGTGAGATGGTAAAAGTAGATATTTTTTAAAAACTAGACGGTATCTTTTACCTGATAATTTAGAGATTAATTCTCTTAAGGTATAAAGATTATTGAAGTGGGTTTTGCTTCTTCCTATCAAATAAATTTTGTTTTTCTTTCTAAAATATATTGTACTCTAATTAATTGACATGAAAAAAAAAAGAATATTCGTTCTTTGGTGAAAATGTGAGAGAGAACTTACCTTTATGAAGTTCTGTGCTAACGAGCTGCATAACAACACCTTTGCTCTGACGACGTTGAGGCCTGAAATTGTTGATTATTACGTTCTTCACCATTTCTCTTGCATCGATCTTATGGCAGCGTCTCACAGAAACCATAGCTACTAGCTTCACACCCACACTCCTCCTTACAAGCTTCTCAACCGATACCGATTTCACAGGCTTTAAATGTTCCTCACTCAGATCCGCCGTTATGGACGGTGGCGTTTGCTTCACTGCCTTCGTCATCTTCTTCCTCAGTCCAAGTTTTTTTCTTCTTCTCAGAGAAAACACCTCCAAATCCTGAATGGAATGGTGGTGGTGGAGAGGAAGAACTCGATGACCAATAAAGGAGTTCAAAAGCATTTTCGGTTCTCTCTCTCTGTATGGATCTCTCTCTCTAATGAGTTTTGATCTCAACAACTACAATTACATTCATATATATAGGGTTGTTCCTGGTGGGATCGGTAACTTACGGGAGCTCGAACAATACGATGAATAGTTGATATATAAATAAATTCAGTCAGTCTAGAATATATCACTCTCGCCTTATTAGAAAAGCACGATTTTGGCTTTTAAAATTAATTATTAGCTTTATACAAATACGCCTTAAGCCAAAATTAATTAGGAATAAACAAATTATGATTATCTTATAAGCTATAATTACCTACTTTTTAATTTTACTTATAAAGCAATTTTATAAACTATATATGTTTTATTACCCACTGCACTCGAAATATGTAAAGCTGCTTTTGAGAAATATGGTTAATGGTTTCATAGTTGATTTTAATCAAAATATGGATGTTAATCATAATTGAGGGTTTCATATACTTAAAATATAGGTGTTTGCATTTTTAAGAAATTAACCATGATTTTGGTTCTTACAAATAATTGATTATAATTGATCCCTAAAAAGGCCCAAAATTTAATGTAGAATATACTCTTTCAGTTTTAAATAGAAAATTTACTTTATATTTTAAATATAAAATTTAATTTATAATTATTTTATAAAGTATATTTTATATTTAGGATTAGAGTAATATTTGTTTTTGCCTATAAGGAAGTCTATAATATGCTTATCTAATTTTAATATAAAGATTTAATTAGATAGTTGATCTTAGTCTTAAGTATAAAAAATATTTTTTATATTTATCTATTTCTTTTTAAATTATTATTATTGATATTCTATTAATAATAATTAGTAAAAAAATTAATAAAATGATTAAAATATTTAAAAATATATATTATATTATCTAATTTAATTATTTTTTAATTTAATTAAATAAATTAAATAAATATTATAATAATAAGAGAAATATCATATTAAACTTTTCAAGTCGCATTATTATAAAGTTGAAATTAAAAGTTTAAAACAGATAAAACATGTGTCTGCGTTATAATAGGTATATAATTGGCTACTCCCATCTTTAAAACCAATCGCACAGTAAAATAATATTACAATACGACAATTTACATTGTTCGTGACATCACGTCAATTTAGTATCTTTTCATTGATTTCGTACAAGTACAGTAAAATAATATTCAAATACGACAATTTACATTGTTCGTGACATCAAATCAATTTTTGTGGCTTTTCATTGATTTCGTACAATTTTCTATTGTATATGTTAAATTTTAACATTTTAAATTTATTTGTTTGTTTTTAATTATAATTTTATAAAATTTAAATATAAATTATATATTTTTTAATCTAAAGAGTAAAAATGAGATTTCAAAAAAAAAAAAAAGGGGAAAAGATTGAGAAAAATTCACTAGTAGATTTTTTGATTTGGTCAGTTGTTTGGAAATTTTCTCAAGTTCTTTAACATTTGTATTAATAATTACTATATTATTCTTTATTACCTAATTAAGTTCATTTTTTATAATATAAAATTAATTATATTTTACACGCGTGGCTTATAAAAAGATGTTATTTATTCTGATATTAAAGTTAATTATATAAACGTAAGTTATGCTTTATATTGATTTTGATGATATTAATATTAAATTGTCGATTCAGTGCAATTGACCGCAACAAGCCAGCCAACACGCACGCCAAGGATATGTTCGGATATGTTTGTAGGTGGTCCACCTCTCTTTTTATACGATGAAAATTATTTTTATTTTTAATATTTTAAATTATTTTAATTTTATCAGAAAATTAGAATTAAAATAATAAAAATATAAATAAAATTTTTTAGACTATTTTATCTCAGTTATAAAATTATTTAATAACTTTAACTATTCTCAAGTTATAAAAAAATATTTTAAATTATTTTATCCTAAGTTATAAAAAATATTTTAAATTATTTTATCTTAAATTATAAAAAAATGTACATCAATTTCATACTTATTTTTATCATAATAAATAAACTTTTAAAATTTATTTTTAAATTAATTCTATTTTTATATTTATTTTTATTTCTATAAAAAATTATCCTATCAAACTTTACTATAAGTTGTTTAATAATGGAAGTATATATTAATTTTATCCGATATCTAGAACAAGAAATTCAGCCTTAGAATATAACATTCATTGTCGATAAAATAATATTTTTTTGTATAAAAATTTTTAAAAAAAGATTGAGTTCACACACAACTTAAAGATAGGGTAAAATCTTACTTTCTCTTAGACAATATTAATATTGAGCAGGACGAGCCTTTTATTACCATCAAAAATAAATTTAAACACTTAGAAATTATGATGACTCTCCAACTATCACAATTTAAACTATAATAAAATAATATTTTTTAATAATAGAATATATTTTAAATAATAATATGCTTTATACTTTTAGTAATTAAATTTAGGGACGATGGGTAATAAAAAAACGTGTTGTATGGGCAATCGCATGCTAATATTTAATTATTTGAGAGTGATTGGATCACATAATTTAAATAATTTTCAATAATTTCATATAATAGAATATATGGAGGGTATAAATTAATAATACGCAAAGGTATTTGAATTTATAGTGAACTAGTTAGATTTTAAAGTGAACGAAACTGTGTTTAAATCTCACCTTATTTAAAATTACATTTAAAGAGAGATATTTTAGTTGTAAAACTTCAATTTACATTAATCTGTTATTTCAATATACTTGGATCTAAAAAAAAAAATCGATAATTTTGGAAAATATTTCTACCAAGAAAAAAGGCCCAAAGAAGAAAATCCTTGCTAAATTAATTGATTTCAATTAAACTTTAAATAAAAAATTATGAATAAAATTCCAATGTAATACAGTATAATGAACACAATAAAATTGCAGGCTTTGTTCTTAAAATCAAATGAGGGACCGATCAATTCAGTCTACAAAACAACCAACCCAATCATTAAATCTTTAATTCATGCTTTCACTTACAGCACGATTGAGACGTTGGGTGAAGGGTTATTGAATTGGCTCGAAATTAATCAGTAGGTCAAATTGGTCATATTAAAATAATAATTTTAATAAAAAATATTTATATTTAATTATAAATAAGTTAATATTTAAATAAAATGGACTACTCAATACACAACATTTTGATACATGAATGTCTTACACAATTGCTTGATTGTAACAATAACAAAATATAATATTGAAAATATATATTTATCCTTACAATCTTTCAAAAATTATAAATAATAAAATAACAAAATATTAAAATATAGTTACTAATAGTTAATGGTAGTTTGATTTAGTAATCTAGGAAATAAAAATAATAAATCCACAAAATTGTGACAAATTGAAGTACTAAATAAAATTAAAAGTAGTCTAAATTCAATAGAATAGAAAAAAAATAGATTTTTTTTTTAAAACAAGAAGTTTGACCACCGGGTTGCCTTAGGTTACCTCGGGTTATATCCACCTAGTTACACCTGATCATCCCGGGTCAACTTAAAGTTGAGTTTAGGGTTTATTTGGATCAGACAAGTGAGTAAATCACCGGTTTCTAGGCTAACCTCGCCAGTATAGTCCAGGTTTTAGTACCATGCACACAACTACTTGCTATATCACTAAGGAGAATAAGTCTAAATAGTTAGCAATTGAACATCGCTTAAATAAAATTTTCACTTTGAGTTTTAATGTATATAAAAAAATTTTATTAAAAAATTTATCTACTATAATTAGGTGTGCAACACGGGTCGAATCTAAATATAATTGAGACAAAATTCTAATAAATCAAATGAGTAAAAAAAAAAACTATTTGCTATATTAATTAATTTTAATATATGGTAATAAACTTGCAATATGGCAACAACCGTACTTTTTTGTAAGTATTCTATATTAGTAAATATTATTTGATACATGAATCATCCTTGAAAAGAGGCTTCATAAGTTAAACTTGAATTTGTATTTGTAACCGACAGAGTTACGTCAAGATGATAATAAAACACGTGCATTGTATGACTTATCGGTTATCACAAATAAAAAAAAGTGCCATATTATTTTATTTCAATCATATTTTTGTTTTGAAAGGTAGAACTCCGGTGTGTAGGGACAATTAAAATGTGACTTTATTAATGTCGACGTACGCGGACTTTGAACTTTGCAGTGCATTTTTACTTTGAAAGTATTTTCAGGGGTTAGAAAAGGGCAAAATTGCACCATTTTCACCCAACATTTACACAAGGTTTATAGCAGTTAAATCTCAAGGGTTACAATAGATCTTATATGAGCTTAATCAAATCGTAGTTTTTTTTAGTTGTATATTTAGTTCATCAAAATTTTATCTCAAATATATTTAAATCTAACCCACATCGCGTACTTAGTTATTGTAGGTGAGTCTTCCAATAAAGATTTTTTGTATATGTCAAAATTCAAACTCAAAATCTCATTTAACCGATATAATAAAATTATAGTTAGATCTTCGTATCACAGTTAAAAATCAGGGTCATAATAAACCTAGTAAGAAGTTATCGAGCCTCATGGACACTATTACCGAATTAGGCTTATTTGACACTTTATATATACTTGATGGGTTATATTAGACAACCATCAAACGGTTTTACTTTTGTTTGAAATTTCATAACATTATATAATTATTTGACCGTTTTTGTATAACTATTTGACGGTTTTTTTTAGTTAGAGAAAATAATCGTCAAATAGTTGAAGTTAATTAATATTTGATGGTTTTCTTTGAACATTGTTAGATTTTGGATTGGACGAAATAATCTTGTATTTGGATTTGGTCGTAACATATGAACTGTGGATGTCTGTAGTTGTGTTTCTGCTTTGTTGTGTTCAAATTTTCTAATTTTTTTGTTACCTACCTGATTTATTGGAATTTTATCCTGACTACATTTGGATCCGATCTATGTCGCGTATTTGACTATGGTAGGCGAGTCTCTTAATGAAAATTTTTTGCATATGCCAAGGCTCGAACTCGAGATCTCGCTTAAGCGATATCGAGTCGTTTATCATTTGGCCTCCCATTAGTTTGAAATTTTTAGTTTATGTATATATATAGCATCAATGTAGGGGGCTGCTTGAAAAGCAACTGGTCTTCCTAGTTTAAAATAATTATGCTTAAATATTTTACAGTTATATGGAATAAGTGACAAATAAGACAATGCAGTAACCTCCCAAGCCAACTCTATAACCTTATTATTTGACATTTTGTATTGCCGAACTAATCAAATAGATTACCCTTTTTTACGGTTGAAAACGGTTAGTATAGGCTCAAAGCTTAAGGAAAGACAAGTTATATTAGGAGGAAAGATAATATGAGAAGAAAAAAAAATTAAATGAAGATATTATCACCCCTTTTATTTGGATGGATGAGAGAAATATAGATGAGAGAAAATAGGCAAATAACGGAATGATTAAAATACCCTTACACTTATATAAATATATGCCATATTTAAAATCAAATTATATGATAAAAATATATCCATGCTAATATATTTTAAAAGTAAATATTTTTTGCCACAAAAAAAGTATTTAGAGAAAAATCTAATTTATCAAGGAAAAAATAAAAAATAAATCAATAAATTATATTATTAATAAATATTAAAAATATAATATAAAAATGTAATGGTTAATGTGGAGTGCAAGGACATGATTGGAAAGTGAGCTCTCTCCTCAGTTTCTCGTCATATGTGGAGAAATGAGTTGGAGAAAAAAATGAGGTGGATCTCACACCTTATTTTCTCCACAACTTTTCTTCCCTTATCCAAACACTCTGCAAGTATATCCTTGTTTTGTAGCAGTGAAAGTGCAATATATAGTTCTTTAAGAAAACGATGGCCTGGGATAAGTTGAGAAAGAAGAGAGACGTCCTGAGTCTGGCTAAGTATTATAGAGAAGATAGTCTTGAAATGTAAAGATAGTGACCAACTGGGAGTAATTAATTAGCTGTGAAACCATGATTTTAACATGCATATCATGGCCACCTAATTTAGATTCTTTTCTAAGCATGTTTAATGTTTTATTATACAATATTTATATTAAATGATGTCCAATACTCACTCATGAGAATCTTTATGTGAGACGTAGACAAATAGAACTTTCCAAGCAATCCTATACTAGAGAATTGGATGTGTTTTGCACGAGTTATGAATTTTCAAATTTAAGATAGAGAGAATCTACCCAAGAAACATAACAATCTTATACTATGATTTTTTAACGCTGAGCAAAAAATTCTAGAGATACCAATTGAATACTAATCCAAGTGACTAAAATAAATTTAATTTAGTGGCTTAAATTGACTTCCATTTCACTTGAACAATATAGCTTTCAGTTGTATAATAAATATATTAAAATGAAAGTGAGACACCATTGGAATATATTTTGGAAAGAGCTACAATTTTTAAGATACATTTTTTATATTTTATATTGATGAACATTTTCTTAAGTAAATTAAATTTTTTATTTGGATGAGAAAGTTTCATTTATCTAGTTGAGATAATTACTTTTCAAAATTCTAATAATTTTGAAAATTAATTTCCTTAATACCACAAAAGTTATGCAACTTGTCATATTTTTACTCCTTGATAAATCCCTATTTTATCATATTATTTCTTATCTCTTTTAAGGTATTTATCATGTTTAATAAGTATTATTGTAGTAGTTATGGCTATTTTGTACTTTAAATGATTAAAAAAAGTTATTTTCTTATATTTTTATTGATTTTATTATTTTTCTTAATTAAATTAATTTGTATGAAGATATTGTGCTTTTATGTGCTTTAATGAATTAAGAAAAATAAATAAATGATAATTATGACCCACATTAACAATTTATATTAATTAATTAATTTAATATTATATTATATTATATTATATTATATTAGTATTGACGTAATACTAATACAAAATAGGGATTCATAAACTTGCATATTAGTATTGACGTATTGAATGGAGAAGCCTTATGGTCATTAATATAGTTTTTAGGAGTAAGTGATGTTAATGTGAGTCTCTTTACTGGTTAGCTCTATAAAATATAATAATATCTATTTATTTTCAGTATTATTCTAAACTATTATCTTTTCTAATATCTCCACAGATAATTTTTTTTAATTCAAATATCTTATAAACAATTCAAATAAAAAGTAATAGGATAAAAAAAATAAAATAATTAATAAGAAAATAAAAAAATAATACGTTTATCTATTATCCTTTGATTAACTTCAAATGTTAGATATTGAAAAATTATTTTTAAATTAATTTAAATGATATTGAATTAATATAATATAACATAATACTAAAATAATATAATATTATATTAAAGAAATGAATTAATATAATAATCTATAATATTAATATTAATATAATATAATATTATTGGAGGTATTTTGATTTTCCCTAATTAGATATTATAATTTTCTCCTTCAATTTGATAATTACTCAATTAACCTGACTTATATAATATAATTGTGTAGTAGTTGATGTAGGTTCTAATAATTATTTATTTTTTTTTTTAATTTTTTAAAATACATAAAAGTAAAATATGTTCATACAAATCAATTTAATCAAAAGAAACAATAAAATTTATAAAAATACAAAAAAATATTTTTAATCATTTAATTTATATAATCAATTAAAGTATAAAATAATCACAACTACTATAATAATACCTATTAAATATAATAAATGCTTTAAAATAGATATAAAATAATATGATAAAATAGAGATTCATCACTCCTAATTAATTTTCATATTTTATGATAATTATTTTCAGCCATAAATATTTATCCTTTTTAAAAGTTGTTGACTTAAACACTATTGCTTACAATAAATAGTCAAGATTAACTTATCACGCCTCTTTCAATATAAAATTTTACGCTATTGTTTTATATTCATTTGTTCCATTAGGCTTGAGCTTATCTTTTTTATTTTGTTACTATAGCGTTTTTATTTTATTTCCAAGTCTTAGGACAAGTTGAACATACATACATACATACATACATACATACATACATACATACATACATACATACATACATACATACATACATACATACATACATACATACATACATACATACATACATACATACATACATACATACATACATACATACATACATACATACATACATACATACATACATACATACATACATACATACATACATACATACATACATACATACATACATACATATATATATGACTACTTGATGAATCAATTAATTTTAATACATATATATATGTGATAAAAAAATAGCAATATAACACGTTAACAACCATACTTATGTAAGTATTCTATACTAGTAGATATTATTTTAATTTGATATGCGAATCATCCTTGAAAGAGGCGTGATAAGTTAAACTTGAATATTTATTGTAAGCAATAGTGTTTAAGTCAACAGCTTTTAAAGAGGATAAATATTTATGGCTGAAAATAATTCTCATAAAAAATCATCAAAAGATTTGGGAGAGCGTCTAAAAAGAACTTTTTCATCCAAATCAAGATTTCATATACTTTGGATATTCAAAATTAGAAAAATGTGCATTTTGTTTCAAAATGCAAATTATTGCTCACTTGTGTAATTTTGACATTGCTTTTGATATTTTTTAGGCTGATTTTGGGAACTTTAGAAGCTCTTTGATAGAAGAAATATCAAGAAAATTAAAGCATATGAGGAAGTAAGATTCACAAAAAAAAAAGTTTAGAAGGTGGACGAAACCTCTCGACGTCATGATATTTAGAATTAAATTTCCTTTAATAATAAAAATAATCGTTTTCAGAATGATTGCTCAAATCAAATCCATATATATAACGTGGAACTTCTTACGTTAATTCTTGATAATCGCAAGTTTCGAATGATGTAAACTCTTTGATCAGACAATGTCTTAAATTGTTCAAACAAAAAATGTCTTTGAAATTTGGAAATAAATGCATGAACCATAATTTCTTTTTCCAATATAAACTCCGCTAAGTTACCCATAACCAGAATTAGAGGTTTCAAGCAATAATTAGCTCTAAAAATAGAAAACCCTTCCACAATTTGCTTCGGAATTGTCTAACATCACGGCCTTAGAAATCTCTGATTGTTCTTTGGCTTTCTTAATAATCCCAAGGAATAAGGGCTAAACTTATCTCGTATATATCTTGATTAAAGAAGCATCCCTTTATCTTTGTATAATTATTTTCTCTTAAGTAGGGAAATAATTTAAATACTTTATTGAGTCCCACTTAACTTATCAAAAATTCACTCCCCTCCTAAAATCATTAATTAGAATTGGGTCGTTAAAGCTTAACCCATCTTGAATTTGCATTTCATAAAAATCCTACTCATGGCCATATAATTAACTTCAAGCATATGCATAATTAACTAATCCAAATATGTATAGTATATTTTTTTTAAAAAAATAAGAGTTACTCTTAATTCGTTTGTATATTCCCGAAATCTTTGAATTTCTGAATCTCATTACCCATGTAAATTCGAACGTGAATTTCATCTTTAATCCCTTTTAATCATTCCATTGAATATTGTTATAATGTGTGAAAATAATATTTTTGATACTTTTCCCTCTTCTTGAAAGAACTAACTAGGATACAAGAAAAAAAGTTAATAGATATATGATATAAAATTATAAAAACAAATCACACTATTAATAAATCATGAAAAGTGTAGCTCATACGGGACTCCAAATATTTTATTTTGACACAACAATAGCAATCCTTATCCTATTAGGTGAGATCAACTACGTATGGATTACACGGTATTATTGTGCTCTATCAACAACCAAATATTTAAATAGATTGTTACTCAAAATGTCACATTCAATGACTTTATTGAATATTCTTCTCGATCTTCCTTTACCCATTTTTAGAAGATTTCATACTATTTGATCTACATTCCTCCTACTAGTACTCTAACAAACCTCTTTGTACATGACATACTCCAAATATACATATTCAGAATCTAGTTTCATATACAATAAAATCCATGAATTTGTAAGGTATAAGGGAAGACGTAACAATAAAAACTATTAGAAGAAACATGATATGCTACATAGGAGTCTTCTTCACATCTTGGCCTTAGCAACTTTATAAGAGAGGCTTTGAGAAGTTCCCAATATAGTGGAACTTGTGTGGCAGTATAAAAACACATGGGTATCAAAATGAGACAATACAAAGGACTAGGTACATACTTGTTCCGTGGGTGAAGTTCAAAGGAATATGCAGCACAAAAGGAAACCAACATTGAGACAATAGACACATAGAACAAAGATAAGCCCAAGCAAAGCTTCAACGGCAAATTTCTATGATACCCTTTTGGTCGTTCCTTTCGAGATCAAAAAATGGCTAAAAAAGCAGCCAACGAAGTGATGGAGAAGCATAACTAAATCAAAGTGGCAATAGTAAATATTTGGAACGGAGTATGACCTTCCAAGTTTGGACTTCCAGTTGGTGTCATAACCTCCAGGAACTTGGTAGCATGTTGAAAAGGTAACACCAGCAATGAGTGTAGACACTACAATATAAGATCCTGATGCGTCTTTCTCCCATTCACATTAACTTGGGAAATGAAGTAAGATGGCATGTTTTCTTTCACATACTGTTTTGTCCTAAACAATAAACTTATCAGCACAGTACAACGCTTTGCTTATATATGTCACAATAAGTAATTTTGAAATGCAAAAGTTTATCTTTGGCTAGGTTTTGGCTGAAGGAAAAACAGAAGAAAACTTAGCAGGACAATAGTACAAATATATATTTACAATTATAAGTTTTTTTTATGGAAATTTACAATTATAAGTTACTGTTGGAAAAAGCTACCGCTTTTTATGGATCAGCCCAAACCCATTATAAATGGGGCACAAATGAAAATAAGAAAAGTATGGGGTAATATATATAATATATCCCTTTTATTTGAACAAAGGGGGAAGAAACTGTTAAAAATATTTTTTTTCAAATATATGTATGTACATGGGTGGCAGACAAGGACACATATGAACAAAAAAAGTGATGAAACAGTTTCTTCTCTGCGCCCACCCAACTCTCTTCCTCCATTGATTTATTTGTTGTGAAAAATAGTAAGAGTGCCAAGGTGGTTCTACTTAGCTCTGTGGGTTGATTAATTACTTTAATTGAATCCAAAGGCAATAATTTCTTCTACTGGTATCAGAGCCTAGTGTTTTTTTTTTTGTGAACTATGTAATATTTCTCCTTTCATGTTCTCTGCTGGTTCTTTACATCATTACTTTCCATTTGAGAAGAGAAGAATAAGAAGATAAATAGAGTTCTGAGGCATGCACAATCCAAATTGAAGCCCAAATTTAGTCCAACTCTTTGAAACATATTAATCACACACACACACACACACATGTAGATTGATGTAACTTCTCTTTCTAACAAAGGACGTTGAGTTAGATCAATCAATAACATTACTATTTTTATGTTTTAAATATAAGACATATTTAATTTATTTAATTATATTAAAGAAGTTAGTTAAACTTATTAATATAATGTAGTTTTTCTAAAATACTATAATTATCTTCCTTAATTTTCTCCCTCTTTTTTTCTCTTATTTAATTATTGTTGAGAGAGTACCCATAAGAATAATTTAAAAAAAATTAATAAATATATAAAATATGTATGTTATTTATGACTAAAATTAATATCAATAATTATTAGCAATATAATGAACATATCAATATAAAATTTAAATTCAAATGAATAGGAATATGTCAGACATTGCTGAAACTATAAGTTAACCCATATATATATATATATATATATATATATTTAATTAAAAGGACCCGTATTAATAGAATGGTTACAAGTAGAAATAAATCCCAAATGTTTCTCTTGTAAAGAAATTTTGTGTCTCATACATAAAGATTGCATTATCTATAATTTATAACTTATAAATAACATAAAATATTTGAACTTTTAATATAAACTAGTATATATGTAAATGTCAAAACTGTGAAACTTACTGACCAAAGTATTTCCTGTGAATAGTACAATGAAGTATATTATCTCCATCATTTCTTTTCCATAGAGGAGTCGACGAGCATGGGATGTTGATTATAGTATATGTAATTGATAACTTTGAAGGCTGATGGATCCGGTATGCTCATCAAAGATCAATTACATATACTTCCCATAGCATGGGATGCTCATCCGGTAAAAGTCAAATAGTAAAGGGCATAAGAAAGGTGTATATGAACAATTATAACTTTGAAGGCTGATGGATTGTTTAATTAATTAAATCATTTTACTAGTGTTTTCGAAAATTATGATGATTTGAAATAAAGAATGATGTTGTAGGGGATTTTTAGTGGAAGAAAACAAATGAGTTATTTATCAATTATTTATATATCCTCATAAAATCTAGGGAAAATCTTTAAAAAAACTCTAAAAATTGGTAAATTTTAAATTGAGACTCTAAATATTATAAATAATAGAGAAGTATTATGACTTGAATTTAGATTTTAAGTTTCAGAGCTGTATGACCAAAATGCGTTTTAAAAAAAAATTCAACTAAACCTCACTGAAGATCAACTTTCGCCAGCTCGTCTATGGCTGCTATGGGGCTAGTCGCCGGTGAAGGGTGGTCTCCGGCAAAGGTTAATTGATTTTTTTTTTTAAAAAATAAGGGACATTTTGATCATCCAGTTTTAAATTTTAAATTTTAAATTTAAGTCCTGACACTTTTCTGATATTTACAATTTTTAAAGTTTCAATTTGGTATTTACCAATTTCTATAGTAATTTTTTAGGGATTTTTTCTAAACTTTAACTGGGCTAAAACAAATTCTTTCATATAATTTAGAAAAAATTTTGAATAAAAAATTTAAATCTCAAAATAGTCTTTTTGGTTCTTGCCATAAAATAACACTTTGCACAAAATAACAACTTTGTTACTTTGACCATTTATTTTTCTTAAAAGAATAGCAATAGCAATCTTTATAGCTTCATGTGATTCACGATAGTATCTAATACTACTCCTTGATTTTGGAGCTATATATTCCAAGCTTTTGATTAGGAAATTCAAATAATATCATTTGGATTCTATTTCTTGCTTCATTTGCAGATTTAGCATCAGCTGGTTGCTTAATTATACTTTGGCGAGCCAAGCTTTTTGTTCATTAATATATAGCTTAATGGTTTTGAACGACATCAGTATGCTAGAGAGACTGGGCGTTATAGAGAAGCACAAAGGAGAAGAGAACCAGAGATAGCACTAGTAATTAATGATCAATATATTTTGTCATTTGTGATTAAATTGTAACACCCCAAATTTTGATAAGAGGGATTTATAAGGTACTGTTATGGTCAAGAGTATTTTACTGAAATTAAAAGTCCCACTAAAATTTTAGGAAAAAAATAAAAAAAAAGAATAATCATTAAAAATATCTTAATATCATAGGGATCTATGGGTTATGGGCCCACTACGCTTCCGCTGCACCACTCTGATATATTATTATAAACTATATGTAATTTGTATATATTATACATTATGGTTCATCCTCATGAAAAGAGATCCTCAAGATCCCATGGAGCCCTAAGACCCTCCCCAACCCCAGGATAATTTTAATTTAGACTATTAATTTGGATGCTCTTGGGACGTCTCTACCAGATATTTAAGGTTTCCTAGACCAAGTGGGGGAGAGGTAGCTCCGAATCCGATAATGAGGAGGTGCAGCCATTACGTTGTACAGAAAATCTCATAGTAGTGGATGGTGCATCTAGGAGCGAAAACTACGTGCAATGCTTGTGGAGACTGTTTACTAAATAGTCAATGTAAATTGTCTTAACTACCATAACATTTTATACCATCTTAGAAGTGTACTTTTACTTCCAATGAAACTTTATAGCATCAGATTCACATGGATGAATACTTGCTTCATGAATAAATTTATACATTAAGTTTTGGCATATAACAATTTTCTTTATGGAGTTGGCAAATAACAATTTGCCGTATCTAACAGTCAAGCCATATTACATTAAATAATGTTCAATTTTGACAAACAAAATCTCACTAATATTCTCCTAAGATACACCTGTTTTTTGTTCCCATGTACAGCTTCAAATTACATTTTCTTTTTTCTTTTTAATTAAACCCAATTGGTGATTAAATCTACATTCCATACGCTTAACTTTACGAGGAAACAACTTCAAGGGATCTGATTCAATTAATTGTTTCCTAATGTCCAAACTTTGTTACCCCTCAAAATTTCTCAGATTGTTCCAATCTTTCCTTGAGAAAATAGGATGGCCATCATCATCTTATTGAAATAATCTCATGAAGATGGTGAGGTTTCTGTCCCCAACTTTATTCTGCTGATAAAATCATCAACTGACATGGTTCCAAGCTCTCCTGCAAACCTCGATCTAACTGTAACTGTATTTGTTTCCACTTCCTTTTGACCCACAACTGCCATTAATGGAATCTTCTGCTTCTCTGCATTTCTTATGAGCTTTGGCAGGCGCTCTCCATGGCAAACTTCGGCTCGGATTCCATTTGCTTTCAGTTTGTTGGTCACATCATTGCAGTATCCAAGCTGTGAAGATACAAATATGCCTTTTCAGTTCATAGATAATCTATTGTTTCTCACCCAATAGTAAAAAAAGGCATCTATGATCTGCTTAGATGGAGATTTGACTTAAATACACAATTATGAATCAAGCAGTAAGATGAAATCCGCAAATAGTTTTAAAATTCAATGATGAATGATGCAAGTTTCATGTAAATAATCAATTAGCTTGTTTTGTCATTTTGCCTTTATGTGCAAGTATCCCTATTCACTTGTCATAAATCTCAGTTTGTCTCTATTGAATAACGGGCCTCAAGGCTCATCATGGCAGATCAAATATGGCGTAGGATGAGAAAATAACTTTGATTTGAAAACCAAATTTCCATCTCAAATTCTAACCAACCTGCTTTAGGAGCAGGGAAGAAGTCAAAAAAAAAAAAAAAAAAACAGTCCAAGAAATCAGGTTGAACAGATTCAATTAGCAACAGTCACTAAACTAGTAGCTGATAAATCTAAAAATTTGGGAGTTAAAAGAATTTAAACTTGCAATATTATGAACCAGAGGTGTGCTGCCACTTCTTCAGTTGATGCCTCTTTAACTAATCATGTAAAAGATATTCATTTTACCATGTTTCTAGACTAGAATAAATTCCTTAAATACTATCTCATGTCAATGGATAGTGGTAGAGAGAAGCAGGTAAGAAGAGAAGAGAGAGAGAGACAAAGAGAGAACTCGAGAGAGGTAGCAGAATAGCGCAACGAATATTACTCAAAAAACAGCTTCAGATTACAAGTAATCTTCCTTAAATAGGCTTCTAACTCCTATGCCTCCTAACGACTCCCTTGTTACTACTACCTTATAACTACCCAACTGCCTGGTAACTTACCTTATGCGTGTTAAATGTCTTCACGAAAACAAATAGTATATCATTCAAAATTATGAACTTCTTTTATGCATAATGAGTTATCCAATAATGTTCCAGATAGGCTAGTAAATATTGTTTAACAATTCTCTTTAATCACAAATACTTTTAGTTTTTACATGCTATGATTTCCATATATTGCTATGTGATGTATATTTTTTGAGAGAAAAAAACCAATTGACAACCAATTCAATCATTGTTCGACCAGTTACCAATTCATAGATTTAGCGGTTTTGAAACATTAGAAATTAAGGCTATATGAAAGAATTGATAGAATGACCAAAGAACTTATGGGAAGATACATAAATAAATAGCTAAAAGCTTAATTACCTGGGCATCGGTAACTGGTAAAAGTCGTGCTTGTACTGGAGAAAGCCATAATGGAAAATCACCAGCATAATGCTCTATAAGAACGCCAAAGAATCTTTCCAAGGATCCAAGAATTGCTCTATGGATCAATATAGGTCGTTTTTTCTCAGTGTTTGAGTCTACATAAGTGATGTCAAAACGCTGTGGTAAATTAAAGTCAACCTGTGAAGTCATACAGAATTTAGGTCAAACATTTGAGCAAAGAGTCCCAAACTAGTTTTATATTTAAAATGCAGATCTTCTTGCCACCTCATGACATATACTTTCCCCCACAGCACGTTTTGATCAAAATCGTACTTAGATATCTAGCTCATAACAATCTAAAGAATTGAGGCAATCTTTTCGAAGGTCAGGATTACCTGTATGGTTGAACATTGCCACTTCCTACCAAGAGCATCCTCAATCTTGAGATCAATCTTTGGCCCATAAAAAGCACCTCCTCCTTCATCAATTTGATAGGACCACCCTTTATCATCCAAAGCATCTCTCAAAGCAGAAGTAGCTTTTTCCCATATATCGTCATCTCCAACAAATTTCTCTGGCCTTGTAGATAAATTTACTTCATATTTATCAAAACCAAATTGCAGCAATAGTTTTTCAGTAAGATCTAATACACCCCTGATTTCATCCTTAATCTGGTCATCTAAACAAAATATGTGTGCATCATCCTGCAGAAATGATTGAGATTAAATAAAAGTTATCTTACATGTGTTGCTAAACGAAGGTCCAAAGAAAATACAGTCGTATCTTAAATGTTATCCATATAATTTTCACTAAGGTGTCACATGCTATATATATGTTATAAGAAAAAGTCAAATAAGTAAAATCAACATTGCGAATATTTATTAAAATCAATTGGATCTTGCTGCTAGTTTAAAAGAAAATAAAGAATATTACAAGCTATACGACAATAAACTTTTAAGCATGATATAATAGCACACCTGGGTGAAGCCTCTGACACGGAAAAGGCCATGTAAGCTTCCAGATAACTCATATCTATAAACAGTCCCCAATTCTGCTACCCTGATAGGAAAGTCTCGATAAGAATGAAGCCTCCTTTTGTATACCAAAATATGATAAGGGCAATTCATTGGTCGAAGTTGATAAAGCTCATCTTCAATATTCATCTGATCATACATATTCTCTTTGTAGAAGTCCAAATGGCCACTGATCTTCCAAAGATCTGCTTTAGCCACATGTGGTGTGTACAGCAGATCATAACCAGATTCCATATGAATCCTTTTCCATAAATCTTCAATTATGTGTCTCACAATAGCTCCCTTTGGGTGCCAAAATACTAAACCCCCACCGGCTTCATCCTACTAAAAATTAATAGAGGTCAAATACATCAGGTTCAAGATTTTTCATCATGCATCAAGAGTTGCATAACAGTAACTCATGAAAAAAAAGTTGAAAACTTAACTCATAAACCATAAGAAGAATCAAAATTAAAATAGTATTAGACAATAAACTTAATTAATAATCCAAATCAAGATAGTATTGGACAGTATAAGCACAATCATTTTAAAAGGTATGGGCACCTGTATTGAAAACAAATCCAGATCTTGCCCTAGGCGCCTATGATCCCGACGCTTAGCTTCCTCTTTGAAGTGAAGGTATGCTTTCAATTGCTCTTCATTTTCCCATGCAGTGCCATAGATTCTTTGCAACATTGGCTTCTTTTCATCTCCTCTCCAATAAGCACCAGCAACAGATTCAAGTTCAACTGCCGTTTTGTTAATATTCCCAGTAGTTTCAACATGAGGTCCAGCACATAGGTCCCACCATTCATTTCCTAATGAAAACGGAATAAAAGGTGAGATAACAAACAGATGGAAGCTTCTCACACATAACTTAATTCTTAATGCGTGCCATATGAAGCCTATACAGTACAGTATTTTACTTGGGAACATCTTCACCTCTTCATTTAAATCTACTTTACAGTCTCGATATCAAATAAACTACATTGTTATTGTCATTCAACTCAAGAATGCTAATTGTTTGAGCTAAAGATACAATAAAAGCAATTATCTACGTACCTAATGATCAAATAAATGATGAAGATAGACAGAAGCCTACCAATATGATAAATTGTAATGGGTTCTTCCTTAATGCTATCCAAAATCTCTAGCTTGTAGGGTTCATTCAAAGCCAATATTCTTCTCTGGGCTTCATCTCTCGAAACTTCTTCTCTTACAAGGGGTAATTTCTTTCCGATAATTCGATCCTACAAGAAATTCCACAAATAAAAATTCATTACCTGAAAGTATAGCTAAATGCATGACTTCCAATGCATTGTAAGCCCAACTCTTAAATATGAGAATTTCAAATAATTTAAATCTAATGAATTTATTTTGCTTACCATCTCTTTCTTGATTCTCTTCAAATCTTTATCAGTCAAAGACTCCATGTCAAAATCATAATAAAACCCATTTTCAATCCAAGGCCCAATTGTAACTTTTGCATCAGGGAAAAGTTTTTGAACAGCCATAGCCATCACATGTGCACACTGCGTAAAACCAACATGTTAATGCATCTAAAGACACAATAAATGAGTTCAGCAACAATAATATCTATTTTACACAGAAAAACAGGGACAGGAAGTATTCAATCTGTCAATACCTTCTGTACTGTGCTTTGGAAAATCAATTATACTTATTCTCTAAGAATATGTTGTGTATCCTATACATTAAAACTGCAATTGTCTTTATCTTTTTCTCGTTTCAGAGCAATTAGATATCTTATATAGAAATGTAAACTAATTATAGAATATCTAAGCCCCATATAGGGGGTAGCATGAGACACTCTATGAGCATTCTAGTGGGTTCGTTCTTGAACACATGTGCCCATCAGTTAGTGTTAAAGCTGGTGATCAGTAGTTCCATACGAGACTCCAAGAGGGTTCTATCAAATGACAAAATTGAGTGAAATGCCATAGGGTGTAGCTGTGAAGATATAAACTTTCCATGTCGGGTTAGAGTTAGTCACCTCACTTAGGTGTGCATCACATTATTATCCTGCAATTACATTCAGTCCAATGTCTGCATGATTTGTGACCCTTTCCACCCCTTCCCAGACCACCAAAAACATAAAAACAAAGAAAATATTTAAATATGCAATTTTTTTTAGGTGTGGAACGTGTTTGCATCAATTATAAAAACCCAAAATAGAACAAATTTAATATTTCCTTAAGCATCATTACTTAAAATTATTCGGGTTATATTTGCGAAGTTGAGCAATAATCCGTCTACACGGATCTCCAAAATAAAATGCATGCCTCCTCAGTCAAGTAGCTATGTAAGTTTCAACCAAGTACATCTAATATCAGAACACAGGTGAAAACAAAACAAAGATAAATGCAATTAAGCTATTAATTGATAATCTTCTTCAATTAAAGAAAGGGGCAAAATGAAAAGCAACTATAATGGGCCATATTACAATACCGTATGTCGAATTCTGAGAAGCCTCGGTGACGACTCGTTCGTAGGAAGAACAACTTTCTCTTTCTTATCGTTCTCGTTTTGCTCGGTAGAAACTGTGGCCTCCAACGAATCAGTGGCCACAGCCGATACCATTGAAACCCACTTCCTGCTGTTGTAGTAGAGAAGCATCGTCTTGAGATTTCTTCCATGGAGTGCGGAGTTCGTCGAAACCATTTTGGACGAGTGTTTCAGAATGTAGGGAAGACATGTCGTGTAAGGTTTTACGAAGGGAATTGAAGAAGTAAACGAGGTCGTGGGTATTGCTGCCATGGAGTTCCGATGGAGATAGGGTGTAGACGTCCACTGATTTGAGAAGAGGGATTTTAAATTTTTAATATTTAATTGAATGGTTTAAAAAATAAGTTAAATTACACAAATTCCCTGAACTTTGAACATATATATAAATGACCCCTTAGCCTTTCGAATTTAGTAATAAATGTCTATAATCTTTTAAGTTTGAACCAATAACCGCAAACTATCACTTATAAAATCTCTTAAACTTTATTTAATTTTGTGTGTTTATAACTCTCAATCTTTGAGTTATATATCGATAATCTCTTAAATTTTAAATTTTATGTGAATAAGTAATAAATAAATTTAATTATAAGATAATTATATACATATACATAAAAATTTAAATATTTTAAAGGTTAAAAAATTATCTGTCTTGTAAAGTTTAAAAATATTGTATAATTTATTCAAAATAATATTTTTTAATTTTTAATATAATATTTACTTTATTTAACTAATTCGGTCGATTAAAAAATTAAATAGATTATTTAACTATACATTTATGATATAATCTTAAAATACTTATACAATAATATATTATATATCAATTTATAAATTTAATAAATTAGTTTAAAAAAATTATAAATATAAAAAATAAAATAGAGTAATAATAATTGAGAGAGAGGGAGAGACCAGTGAGGTGGTATAAGAAATTATTTTTATTAAATATATATATTATCCTATTAGAGAGTGGATCAGATCTTATTTGATATATTTTTAAATATTAAATATGAATATATATCATAATAAAGATTTAAGTATTAATTTAGTTTTGATACAAATTTTTTTGAAAATAGTTGGGTTTACCTATAATTCAATGGCAGGGCACAGTCTCATTCTTCCTAAATGATACTAATGTTAAATAGGACGAGCCATTAATTATCTCACGCATAAATTTAGGCACCTAGGAGTTATGATACTTCCCCAAGCGCCGCAATTAGAACTAAACTAAAGTGACAATCTTCAGGGATCGAATACGCTCTAAATAGTTGTATATTTTACTATTTTGCCAACTGAACCTATGAACGATGGGTATTTTTTTCTTTGTACAAATTTTTTTAAAAATAAATTGGATTATCCATGATCCAAAGATAAGACGAAATCTTTTTTTTTTAAAATATTTAGAGAGATATCCTAACATCCATATTATAAGAGAGTAATGCTTCTATTAGAGCCCAACCATCTAGGCTTGGTACAAGGATTATAACTTAACAGAAGTGGACCCCAAGGAACAAGCACAGAAATGCAAGTCTATAGGCCCAAACCCACCTAACACCTGGGCAAAACATGTAAAACAAAGCCTGGTGGAACAAGGACACTAGAACAAGCCCATCAGAAATGAAGGAAAAAACACGGGCTTAGGTTTGGTTGGGGCTTTGTTCCATGGAGGTTTAACATGCAGAGCCTTCCATCCCAGTGCTACGGATTATATTAACATCTAGATTAACATTTAATTAAGCTTTTGTGCATTGCTCGATTTTTAGAATAAGTGTTACTCATTACTATTCATTAATAGAAAATTTAATAGAAAATTTAATTTTAATATTAAATATAATATTTATTTATTTTATTTATCAATTTTTTTCTAAATTACCGAATACTCCTTCAATAATAATTAAAAAATAATAGAAGGAGTTAGAGAAGATGATTATGATGTTTAAAAAAAATATCATATTAAGTAACTTAATTAAATTTTTTAATCTAACTAAATTAATTAAATAGGTTGTATATTAAAAACTAGAAGAATAAATTATTTTAATACATTTTACATTGATAGATGATACTGTCTTTCAAGGAGGAATTATAATCTACATTATTAGAAATAGTATTATAGGAAAATTGATATATATTTATTAAAAATAATTAACTTAATTAATTTTTTAATCTATTAAAATTAGTTATCTAACCTTTATATTAAAAAAGAATTTGAGGGAGCAACTTTATATTTATATAGAAATTAACATGCATTTTGTTACAAACACATTTATTTGGTTTTGTTTCTTGTATTTTGTTTGTGTGAGCTTTTTGGGTGTTAGCTTGTATGTGTAGGTATTTTTAGTGATTTTATTCTGGCTTCTACTATTGGTGTGTGTGATCTACTTCTGGATGCCAAGGAAATAAAAAGCTAATGTGAAACCTTGGAGCAGCCGATCGAGATTATTGCTGCTTCATCAATACGAACTGCAAGTCATCTATTCACATAAAAACACATCACAAAGTAATTAAATCTTTGTAGGACCACTTAAACTGGGTCTTTTAACAGCCAGTGAAGAGAGACTAATGATTGAAGTTCCTATATATGCATAAATCTTTTGCTTTTAATTAGCAAACGCAATAAGCTCTTCTTTTAGAACGAAATTCGAACAAGGCAGAAACATTGAAGAAATGCAATACCACCAAACAATAACTACCAAACAGGAGCAACCCCCTAAACAAACTCTACAAAACTACACAAGAGACTTAAAATTTGACGGTTAAATAAAAAAAGAAAAGCCATATAATAGTTGAATCCTTAAAGGAGTAAAGATAGACTAAACCTCACGAACAGAGCAAGGGGAAAGGAAATACTAGGATCAAAAGTCAATCCATGAATAATGCCCTCAATCTACTCAGCCGCCTGCGACAAGCGAAGGAAGAAATCGTTGAACCTAGTCGTGGCCGTAAGAGAGGCAGAGCAAGGATGAAGCAACAGAACTCTGTCATACTTGTGGCTGTCGACTAGCCTCCGTCCCTCACTGTGGTTAAGGTAGCTGAAAGTGGATTAAAAAGGCCCAAATTTTGCTCCATTTACCTGAGCTGAAATTGATTATTAATTCGTTATATAAAGTGATTGTTTGGATTGACGATTGATAAATATGTTTACCTAAGCTGAGACAAAACTCCTCTGATAAACTTATCTTAAACTGTAAAATCATCACAATTGAAAAGTTAGATTGAAGTTTCAAATTGTCAAAATCCAAACAAGCACATAAATGGTAAAAAGTGGGTGTTCTCTGCATCACTTTGCTGCGTCCTCTCTTGGTAAATGTAAAAGTTTGATATATTTACATATAAAGTATTAGTTATCGAGTTCAGGATATTTTAACCAATAAATTTTTTAACAAGAATTTTGTTCAACTCTCTCAAGGAAGTATATTTCTCATAATTTGAATTTGTATTTTTATTCTTATCAGACCACTTACTACTTCAACCAATAATTTATTAGTGGATATCCCTTTCTCAATAAGTGACTGTTAGTCCCACCCACCAATCCTCCCTTTCTCTATTCTTTTAAATAAGAACAAACCCAACCACTTAGAGCATACTCACCTCTGTTTCTAATTCTTGTGTATATATTTACACACACAAACTTATAAACTATTAAAATTTTAAATACTAATATATAATATACTATGTGTACAACCTAGAAGTAAATAAAAAAATTAACAATTTAAAAATGTTGGGTGGGAATATCGAGGTGAAAAAAGAACAAAAAGTTAGTATCACACTGATAAAATCCGCTCCTCAAACTGATCAAATATATTTGTAAAAGATGAAGAATCTAGCGAGAGTGTAAGTCTACGATAGAATAGCTACAAGTTTTTGGAAAGTAGAAGAATAATAAGGAAAGAAAACTATAATTGCCTAGTCAAGATCATGTCATTTACACAATCCATCTAACAAGATACTGTAAAATATTATATCTGGAGCATGACCCTTATTATGCAGCTCATAAATATTATATCTGGAATCAATTTGCTGCACTGCACTTCTCTGAAGAGATCCACCATGGCACCATCTAGCATCATGATTTTACAGAATACATTAATCAAAATACTATAGCTAATAATGTCAGGAACCAAACCACTCTTGACCATCATATTGAATAGTTTTCTTGACTCACCAACATTATTAATCAAACAGTACCTATCCATTAACGAGGTGTAAGTAACACGATTAGGCTCTATCATACTTCATCATCATCGCAACAACAACTTCAGCTTTGGTGACACTTAGCTTCTTTCCTTACAAAATGCATCAACCATTATACTAAACGTACAAACATTAGGGTTGATGCCTTCAAGTCTCATTGGATTAAACAATTTTGTGGCTTCTGGCCATTTACGCATACCATGTATTAGAGTGTTGTAGGATGCAACACTAGGAGATATTCCGCAATCAATCATCCGATGAAATAAATCAAATGCTTCTGCTATGAGTCTTTCTTTGTGAAAGCCATCAATAATTGTATTATAGATGACTAAATCAGGCTCAACTGTCCCGCTCGACATCTTTTAATTTGGACCATTTTAAAAGCAACTCTTGTTTGATCTTACATAGTCCATTGATGAGTGTGACGTAAGTAAATACATCTAACTGAAACCCTTTTTCTATTACACCATCATGAAAATACAAAGGCCGTCCTAGCGTTATTATTGATGCAAAGGCCCTTCATTAGTGTATTCAAAGTAATCGTGTCTGGCTGCCAATCCATCTTAAGAATCTTCCCAAATGGCAGTAACTATTAATTAAGACATTCAGTGTAACCAAATCAGTTGTGAATCCCTTAGATAGCAATAGGATAATATTTCAATTTTACAGCAGACCTTATAATTCTGATTATAGAGGGAGGGGGACGCCTATGAAGAAGGCGATGGAAACAATAAGAGAAAACCTCTGGCATATTTTTAGGATATTTGGAATCGGAATGGAAACAGATGTGGAGAGTTAAGGCATATGAAGGAGAAAGATGGAATAAAGTTGGAGACGATGATGCAAAAAACAAAGGAAACTTAGGGAAGCCATACCTTGAAGCTCCACAAAACCCCATCTTTTGAAGAGGAATATAAAAAGTAGTCGAGTCTGAGGAATCACCGCTGGATAAAATAGTTCGGGTTCAAATATTCAATCCACTTGGCTCTTTGTTGTATTTTAACTAGTTAGTACCCGTGCATAATTTAGATGGTGAGATAATGGTTTAGAATATTAAAAAATATTAACTTTTAAAAAAATGATAATATATTTATGGAAAAAATTTAGATCAAGTACCATAATATATATGTAACGATTAACATCTATGATAAATAACAATAGTACACACTCAGATTGCTTCTTCCACACATCTGGGAATAAGAAAACATGGTTCTTGCAAAAGAGGCTTATGTACTTGTGTTTGCTCTTTCCCCATCTCGTACGTTGGGCTGGTTATGATCATATTGTCCGGTCCTCGAGTCTTGAAAGAAACCTGATATATTTTCTTCTTCCACAATTCTTGGATTCGGGACGTTTTTAAATACGACGATGAAAAGATTTAAGTACAGTGGAATTTGTGAAAATATGTATAGGAACGCTACTGGGGATAAAATGACAACATAGGATATGATCATAGGCTTATACTTCTCTTTAGGTTGAAAGTAATAGGATAGTGCAGCATAGAAACAAATCAACATTGAGATAAGGGAGGCTAGGAATGAAATCATGCCCAAAGAAAGCTTCAATGGCAAACTTCGACGAAAACCTTTAGGTTGTTCCTTTCTAGATATATAAATGGCAAGAAAAGTAGCCAACGAAGAGATAGAGAATAGAAAGGAAAGTAGCAAGGAGATAGAAAATGTCTGACCAAATCTATGGATGTCCTGGAAGCATGCAGAAAAGGCAGAACCAATAACGAGAGTAGATGCAACCATGTAAGATCCGCACATGTTCTTCACTGATTCGTTACATTCATTTATGAGATTCATGTGCTGACTGGTGAAGATCTCCCCTGGAGTCTTGCCCTCTTTATTGCGTTGGGAAATGAAGTAAGGTGGCATACATTCTTTCACATACTGTTTTAAGATAAAGTAATAAATTTCATCAGTAGTAATCCTCAAAATCTACTCAAAATATGTATGTTATATATAATGAAGGAGAAACTAGTTATATGATATGGATATAAGCTAAACTTTTAGTAGAATCTGGATATGACCATTAAAAATTAACTAGTTTCATAGCTGGCCCCAAGCTAGCTCGGATCAAGGAGCTAAACCCTCGACAATCAATATAAAACTCTATTAAATTTTTATCAACATGAACCAATAAAGAAATTTTGCTAATGCTAAGTTGTTTCTTGTTGGAAGTGACGCATTGTATGGTTTGAATACAGTGATTAGTGAGGAAGAGTCGATGTAACATCACCCGGGTGTATTGTTAAATAAGCAAATGCTATCATACTCATCTAGAAGATGTAGCTAATTAATGAAGTTAGTTTATGAGAGCACGATCAGTTTGGCACTTGGAACATAGGAACCTCTTCTCTCACAAATCTATGGAGGTGGTGGTGGTTGGAGCTGAGAGAGAGATTAACATTTTAATTGTGCCTCCAAGAAACTGAATGGGTTGTTGGAGGAAATTATTCGAGGGAAATTGCAGGTTTCAAACTTTGGTACATGCATGGGAAAGTAGGTACAAGGAACGTTGATGGAGAGTGGGAGAAGAACGTGGTAGAAGTTAAAAGGATTGAGGATAGAATTATAAGAGGATGGGGGCGGACGTACATCTTTGCTCTCTCTGACAGCAGCAAGGATTTAGATATAAGAAAACGGGTGTCTTGGTGGCTAAATGGTGGAAGATTAAGGTTCGGAGATGTAGAAGATTGTCAGCAAGGACAAAAATTCGGCACTGGTTAATTATTAGTTTCTCCCTTCTTTTCTATTCCTTTCTATATATCTTCTATTTTGTGCTTGGTTTGCTTTTCATTTTGTTCATGAGAATGTTCAATTTATGTACTTAAACCCTTACTTAGGATTATTATAGCTTGATTATATATTAGTAAATGATTTTGTTGATTTAACCATGTGCTTCATTGTTCTAAAACATAAAAAACTAATCAGAGACGTGTAAGGCCAATTAATATTTACATGAGTCTAAACATGAGTTCTCTTACCAATAATAACCCAATACGAATTACCCAACTCGACTTACTCAACTTAACCTTTACTTAACGTGACTCAGCTAAATTTGACTTAGTTAAATCCTCTACACTCAAGCCATTACAATACTAAATTAAGATGAGAACACTTTTCGCCTGTCGGACTCGAAGATAGAAAATGCGACCTTCAATTCTCCAAAATATCTCCACGAAGCTCGAGTAGGTCCAGGGAAGATGAAACCAACATACAAAACTCAAGAGGCTCTTAAGAAGGCATTTAGTCAAGGAGATTGTTCGTTTAACTTCCTCAGTATTAGTGTGTATTTTGTTTCTCCCAAAACCTAGGTTTTAAAAGCCTTTTTGGGTAAAATCTAAGTTTAGAGAAATTTTAAAACAAACAGCTATATTTATTTAAAAGAGCTTTTGGATTAAATTATAGTTTAAAATTAAAGTTTTAGATAAAATAGTCAAAGTAGTTTATGAAATAGTAAAAGAACTTATGGACTAACCAATTACAATATTACTCATACTTTTTCTTACATCCTCTATCATTTTTTTTACATCCTCTCTCATTTTTCATTTAATTTCTACACTATCTCTCCTCTCTCTTCTACACCCTCTCTCATCTCTTATCTCTCTTCTATACCCTCTCTCATCTCTCCTATATTTAATAATCGTACCATTTTTTTAATCTAACAATAATAAAAATATTTCTAAAAATAATTATTCAAACATTTATTTATTTAAAACTAATTTTGTTATAAGCTCTTCAAAAGCCCTTTTCTAAAAGGTGCCCAAAATTTCTCTTTTTTTTATAAACTATTTTTCAAACTCTTATCCAAACGTGCCCTTAAATTCTTTCCTCATTCTCACTTTGTAATTTATTCATTTTGTATCAAGTCTCAAATGCAATAAAATATTATTTGTACGGTGTTAGTGACCCAATAAAATCTCTATTGTAGAATTTTGGGTACACAAGACTAATTTTAGTGTTTTAAAAGAGTTTAGACATTCAATTAAATTGTGTAGGATTGAGTGTTTGAACCAAATACCTTCAATTTAATTTAGACTAATTAAGAAATCCCCTAAAAATGAGATGTATTGAGGGCTATTTACAGCCTCAACGTTAGCCCTTGGAATTAAAATGCATAGTATTCTAGAAATCATAAAATTAAATGAAAAACATAACAATAATAAATGATAAATACTACAAAGATAATGATAAATCAAAATTAAAACAAAATATTTCTAAATATTTTCTAATAGTGCTAAATATCCAAGAGATCTAAAATTTTTAATTAAATATTATATAAATACCTGAAACCACATGATTTCCCATTGCATTTGCATAACAGGTCCACGTATTCCACTTGCTGTATATTTTGATTGCTTTGCTGCCAAGTGCAATGCATTATTTTCATCAGCATCCACCTTTTCTCTGAGTACAAGCCAATGTTTTCTTTTCTTTACTACCTCCAATACATGGCTTTGCCTTTCTTCTATAGCCACATGAACTATATTCTTCTTCTCTATGAGTAATTGGTCATGAACAGACACTGGAATATCATCTAAGATTTTCTTCACCTGTTCGGTCAGACCATTTTTAGCTGCAATCAACAGTGCCGTTGACTTTTTTATTCTACCTGTCAAGTACCAATAATGATTCAAAGGTTATTTTATATTTTACTCTTCTCTAAAACGAAATAAAAATGTATACATTAAGGGGGAATTACAATAAGGTCCCTGTAAGCAAGAAATTTAATTACCTAAAAGTCCCACTAACAATTGAGGAGCTAAAAATAATAAGTTTTAGTGCGAGATTTGATAATAAATTTATACTTTTTGGGACCAACAAAGCCTAACACTGTTAGAAGATATCTGAATTCCTTAAATATGATATCATGGGCTTGTCATATATATGGAAAATGTTTTATTAAGAAAGTCAAAACTCACTAGTAATCTCTACACCTCACCTCAAGAGTATTAGTCTCTAGCTATCGTGGAGATATCGCTTGAACTCTATATAAAAAGAAAAATTTATATTGTTTGAGACTCTTTGGTAATTAAATCCTTCCTTAAGAACCCTAGTAATTCCCTTATATTTTAATTGTTACTTCTTAAAACTCGTAAATATTACCTCCCTGTATTTCCATATCTTTTTCTGGATAATATTTGTTGTTCTTAATATTTTGCACCTCCTTCGCATGGTCTTGGTTCTTATACCAAGGATCTTGTTTTACAAGTTCGTCCATGATGAGGTCACTCAACATGTGATTCTCTTTCAGCTTTCTACCGAAGACTTATCAAATATTTGCAGGCGCGTCAAAAACATCAAAGGAATAAAAAAACAAAAAACAGAAGGAAACATATTTAATTTGTGTTTAATAATTAAGAAATATAGACTTGGACGGTAAGGATATATAAGCAATGATGAAAATGTGGGTCGAAGTTAGTTATCATAAAGTCAACTTAGAAAATTTAAAATCAGTGATATAATAAACGCAACAATGCATTATATAAATAAATAAAAGGCAACAATGGGAACACTCGAAGATTCAAAATTAAAAATCTATGCCAACTTGGGAAAGTGGCCAATTGGTTTCGATTTGTTCTCTGGCTGAGTTTAATTAAAAAAAATATATAAATATTTATTTATAAAGAGTAATATTTAAATAAAATGATATTAATTCACAGTTAAATGAAACATTAATGTATAAACCACGTAATCCAAACAAATAGAGGTGCTAAAGCACAAATTTTATGGGTCGTTATTTTTCTTTTCTTTTTAAACTCAAAATATCGTCGTTTTAATCTCACCAATATAATAGGGAAAAATATAAAATTTAATTTGGTCGGGCCAGGTGATTGGTTCACTGGTATGACTAGTAAACTCTAGTTAGATTTTTAATACCATGCTATTTTTCAAAAGAAGAAAAGAAAAGAAATATTGTGAAGATTGATACAATTATACTTACAGCAATAGCTCAATCTCTGCCACCATCTCATGTAAATACCATTTTTGAAGGCAGAAGGAATAGACACAATCTCATCAAGAGGTAACTTTCCATCTTCATTGAAATAGCTCCCAATATTTTCGTCCATGAAAACCTGAATTATTTTGTACGACAGACCTAGCAAATAAATATTCAATTCCAAGCAATCAATTTATCACTCTTAACTTTAAAAACTAAAGCATAATACATTGTATAGATATATAACCCTAGGGTGGGTTGATCCAAGCAAAAGGGGCTTTGGCTACTAAGTCTCAAATTCGAGTCTATATAAATATATAAAATGCTTTTAAAAGAGCTACATCCAATTAGATCTAGCAATGCTCAAATCTAACCCAATCATACAGTCATATATATATAAAAAAAGTATGTATATATATGTACACACACAAACACACACTAACCAAAGTATTTTCTCCGGATAGTACAGTGAAGTAGAGTATCTCCTTTATTTCTTTGCCAGATTAAAGGTGCCAACTTGAAATCAGAATCATGATCCTTGCAAAGTGAATGGAGATAAAGGAAGGTGGATTGGTGACCGTTAAGAGCAGCCAAGAACAGCGGTGTCTCTCCGTCTTCGTTACGCTCAAAAACCAATGAAGGATCGACATTTGTTATGTGCTGACAAATGGCGAGAGAGCCCCGGGAGGCTGCACAGTGCAAAGGAGTATCCCCTCGTTTATTCTTGGATTTCAGAATCTCTGAGGCCTTATCATCAACATCATCATCACTTGAATGTGCTCTCTTTATTGCAAAAACCAGTTCTGCAACAGTCAATTCATCAGCCATATAAGCGATAGCCCAGTGCAACGCAGTGTCAGACTCATGTTGATCGTCGTTTAATGTACAATTATTCATCTCGGCGATCTTAGTAGCATGGATCTCAGGATCATCTCTGAACATACTTAAGACTTCATTCCATTCTTCTTTCATAAGGGCCTTGTATAGTGCTCGCTTATTGGAAGCCATTTGTGTTTTCTAAGTTTATGTCTATGAGGCTTTAGGAAGCATATATAAATTGATGGTTCAGAGTCTTCAACTTATAAAGAGGAGGCCATTGCAGGGTGGGACAGTTTTACCTTTTTAATTTTTCTTTTTTCTTTTTAAAGCATTGAACCTTGTGGAGGTGCTAGTTCAAGATTATATATGTATTGTGTTGTTGGTCAAATTAGTAATAAATAAATAATATTTTGTAAAATGCCTGAAAAAATCTTATTTAAAAATTTTATTAGAAAGAAAGACTTAAATTTGAATATTGATACTTTCTCTATATAAATTCTTCAGAGTATTAATACTTTCTTTATATGAAAACATGTTAGGTCTTTTTGTTTAATTAAATTTCTAAATAAGGACATTTCACCGATTTTTTTCCTAATTGTTCAATAAATAAGTACTATAAATAAATTTTATAAATTAGAACTAATTAATTGATGAGTCCATAAACCGGTTGTCTCAATCTTCAATTTTTTATTTTTATTTTAACTTATTATGTAGTTTATGATTGGTTTTTCTCAAAATGCTTAGTTTGGAAGTTTCAGATTGATCAAACACCAATTAATTAATATTTCAATCGAACCGACCTATTCAATCCATTCCTAGACAGTAACATGGGTGGAGTTGAATTTATGTGGAGGAGAACGAAGCAAAAGTTAACTATTCAAATAAAATTATCAACTGGTGGTATATGGTCTTTGTCCACTAATTAATTTGAAGTAATATTTCAACAAAAAAAAAACAGAAGTTGAAGTAATATAAAGTATATATGTGTTTTTTTTTGTTAATGATACTGACTTTATAATAGAAAATTAATTATTAGCACTCCTTCTACCTAATACAGTTGACTAAAAATATAATATGCAATCAACCTTTCCTTCACAAAAGCTATAGACTTGGTCCAATTACAATATTATTGTATCCCCTAGAGTGCAAGTGAGGTATAGTGATTCATTATTAATACATGTGTTATACCATAAATTATTACCACAAGTGTTGTTTTAGTAAATAAATGTTATTTAAAGAAGACTATTTAAGCCAATTGTATGGAAAATCTCATGAAAATACTACTTAAATTTTAAAATCTCAAATTCGAAATTCCCACAAAAATATATTATTATTTACTTATCAAGTATATTCAATAGCTATTAAAATGTAGGAAACAAAAATGATTAAGGATTTTGAAATTCAAGTTGTATTTTTATCTGATTTTCTCCCAATTATGTTATTCACTATACATTTCTATTTTAAACGACCACGTTTAGATATTTGCTAAAAGAGCGACTTTCTAGGTTAATTGTAATAGTTATTATATCTTCTTCTTTTTTATTGGCCTGCAGGGAGAATTTCATTACTCAACCAAAGATGAGTCTAAATATGAGCCTGGAAGGAAAACGCGGAAAAGACAGAAAACAGACAACATAAAACATGAAACAAATAGCACTCCATAAAACTAATCAGCAAATGCCTTCCCTATTTGCTTCCTAAATATGTTGGTCTTCAAAGATAGCATCTTCAAAATGAGCTTCACGAAGAATGATAGTATCTAGAAGAGGTGGATATTCAAGAATCAGACCGTTAGGTCACAACTCTGGTGAAGTCAAAACAGGTAAACAATCGGCAGTAGTATTTCTCTCACGGGGAATCAAAGAAAAGGAGATCACCCGGACTTCGTTCATTCAGCATGTCAAAGATGTCAGAGAGAATTATATCTTAAACTTTTGACAAGTATATTAGAAAATAAATTGAAACTTGTTGACAAGTTCCCATTAAGAAATTAACAAGGAAACATTAAGGAAATAACAAGTTCAATTAATCTTTTGATAAGTAAAAAGTTTTAAACTGAAAACTAAGTA
Organism: Leucaena leucocephala; assembly: GCA_037074615.1. Lineage (NCBI taxonomy): Eukaryota > Viridiplantae > Streptophyta > Magnoliopsida > Fabales > Fabaceae > Leucaena > Leucaena leucocephala. The sequence goes on from CM073550.1 coordinate 6,454,135, forward strand.
TATACTCTCTTCAATCCCTATTAAAAGTCACTTTCAAGTTCTAACCACTTCACAATAAGTAAGGAGAGGTGGTTAACTCGTTAATTTTAGTTGAAAATGATTTTTTTTTCAACTTTACTCTTATTTAAGAGCATGGGAAAACACTACATTAGACTTCAGTCTCATCCTAATAAATTGTAATTGGGGTAATATTTGAAATAAAAATTAATTAATGATCTGCAAAATGACTTATATTATAAACCATCAATTCTTTCTAGGGTGCACCCTATAATAAGGATATGAGGAAGTAACATATAAAGTTTTGAATTATCTAGTAATTAAATGACTTTGATGGCTTAGTGATAAATATTTGTTTGATGAACCAAGGAATCATAGGTTCAGATCCCCCTTGGTCACCTGGATCTAACTCTTTGCGGTCATTAAAGCTCTGGTTATTCATCCAATGAAGGGCAGTTGGGTCATTACTCATTTAAATATAATTTGAGTTTAGTCCTTTTATGCCTGCAGTGTAATTTCATATTAATTTGATCTTGATTTGAAATTAATTTACTTTTGTAGTCTTACAAATTGCAATATGTAAAATCATAAAATAATTAATGCATAATTATTTAGACACTATACAATTCATAAAAAGAAAAACATGCTACTCTTTCAGTTTTAAATAGGAGATATATTTAATTAATTTAATTATATTAAATAATTTAGTTAAATTAATTAATATGATAAAATTTTTCTAAAATATTTTATTATTATTTTTTAATTCTTTCACTCCCTCCCTTATTTGATTATTGTTTATGGAGTATTAATAGGGATAATTTATAAAAAAAAATAATAAATACAAAAATAAGTTCTATATTTATGATAAAAATTAACTCACTAATTAGGTTCTATATTAATATCGGAGGAGAATCATATAATTGGAAGCAAAATTAAATGAGTGGTCTATTAGGTTGTATATTAAGATAGGAGGAGTATCATATATTTGGAAGCAAAATTAAATGGGTGGTCTACACCTCATCCACTATTTTTTTTTATTTCTTGTCCACAACCTTCTACTTAGTTGAAATCGACATAAAGCGACAAATGGGCATTACCATGTAATTCACTAAATCCAATCCATGCTATAATAAATATCATTAAATATTAGTATTGATTTTGAATAATTCTCACAAAAATTATTTCTTTATTTAGGGAAATATGCGGGAAATGGGATTACTATTTTGTTTTTCCCCATAACACATGTTAGATTAATTATTACTCTTTTCAGCCGTATTGTTAGAAACTTTTATTTAAAAATCTACGCGGCGACACACCCACACACAAATAAATATAAAAGTTGCTATCACCGGTTTATAAGGCACTAATTGATGTGATTTCGGTGTCCAAAACGTAAGCATGCTTTTTGTCATTAATTAAAGACTTTTTTTGTCCTGGAATGCCTCTCAATATATTTGTGAATTGATAAAGTGCAAAAAAAGTTATATATATGAATGAAATTAGCTTAAATAGTTTTAATCAATTTTATTAGTAATATGTAAAGGTTGGTATTAGTCTATTAGAGTCTTATTTCAAACCGGAGTTATTAATAGTTCATTGAATTGATTTTGAATAAAATTGTTTATGCATACTGTGGTGCTTAGTTTCGACCTTACTTTTATAAATATATATAGATACAGATGCAACAGTTGGAAGCCCCTCTGGCGAGCCATGAAGAGCCACACGTTAGGAGAAGTTGGGAGATCTTCAACTGTCACGAACAATCCAAGCGATTCAAGATCCTTATGATTGTTCTCAAGCTCACATACTTTCCTATTTTGTAAATGTCAAATGTATATATCATTGTGGTTTTAGATAAAAAACAATGGAACCACTAAATCAATGTTCGCTCTAGCTAGTTAGCACGATCTAATTAAGATGTAATCACCTCTAGCATGCCTATAATACTCATGACGCTTTAGAAAAGGGCCAACAAACTGTTTTGGCACTCCTAGTGGCACCTATTGCCCAAAACATGCCACAGACACGATCCAAGGATATTAGTAGGCCACGATGTAGTATAGTTATCATATCACACACCCTCACACTCACACAACTTCCAATTAAAAATGAATACTCCTCCCCCATCTTTCATATAAGATTCAGTTAATTATTAGATTATAGTATATGTTAATTATTTATTAGATTAAATATTAAGAAAACTCAATAAATAACTTAATTATAGTATATGTTAATTATTTATTAGATTATATATCAATTTATATATCAGTTAAATTAGTTTAGATAAAAATGATAAATATAAATATTTTAAAAGAATTTATTTAATTTCTTTAATCTCTCCAAATTAATCAATTATATCTTATATTAAGGAATATATGTAGTATAATACTAAAAAAATGGGTAGGGGATCTAAAAAGAAGATAATTTCTCAACTATCATATTTTAAAAATAATTATTTTACTTAAAAGATGTCAATTGAAAAAAAAAACTAGATCTAAACAGATAGCTCATCATTACACGTTCCTAACAAGTTGCTAGATATTTTGAATACTCCCCGGCCTTTATTTATCATGTTACCGACTCAAGTGGGTAAATAAGTAACTATCCTTTCTGTTCTAAATATAACACTTTGGTGCAATTTTAAAATGATATTGGGCTTCCGTGCATTATTTGGGGCCGAAGACATATTTTTAAGTCTAAAAATTTTCACACACACATAAAGATGGTAATTGTTTTTATGCTTGAAACCACCCCACTCTTGTTCAAAGTTTATAAACTTGCAAAGTGATTTGTTTTTGGGATAAAACTTGCTAAAGGATTTTAATATTAATATCATTCCTAGTAGTTATCATTTCCCTATCATTCTCGAATGAAGGATGGTTGGTGGATAGCTACCCATGATTTGTTTTTCCTACTATTTTAGCAACGCTTTTCCCATACAAATGATACACACAGTATGAGAATATATGAACTAAATGGATAGCAATATTGCAGCATCAGATAAAATGAAGTTTTCTAAATCCCAACAATTAATATCCATGATACAAGCTAAGTAACAATAGTACACACTCGTAATACTCGTAATCTGGGAAGGAAAACCACACTGCTCTTGAGAAGTTCAAACCCAAAAGCGTATACTTATTCTTCTTCCTCAAATCTTTTTTATTCTGTCAACGATGGACAATAATAAAAAATGGAAAACACATTCTTAAAATGGTAGGTAATAGAGTTCCTGTTGTTGTACTATGAGATGGCTCAGGTACGCCTGTTATGATCCCATTGTGCTGTCCTTGAGTCCTGGAAGAAACGTGACATGTTTTTTCTCCCACAATCCTTGGTCCGGGACATTTGTAAATGAGGATTTTAACAGATGACAATGTAGTGGAAGCTGTGTAAATTTGTAAATTACCACAACTGGTAATAAAATGACCCCATTGGATATGATGGGCTTATACTTCTGTTTACGTTCAAATTCATGAGATAGTGCAGCATGGAAAGAAACAGGCATTGAGTTAAGGGAGAAGAGGAATGAAAAGATGCCCACACTAAGCTTCCAATATGGCAAAATTCGCTAAAAAACTTTGGGTTGCTCCTTTGTAGTGAGATAAATCACTACTAAAAAAAGGCTTTTCACGGAGGTTAAAAGGGGCATTTAATTGCGTTTTTTGTGGGCGGCATGAATACTACTGACGTTATAAGTGTAAACTTTTAACAATGGTATACATAAAAAAAAGACTTTTCTTAGGGTTTTTAAAAAAAACGTTGGAAAGTTACATTTAACACTTGAAAGTGTTACTTTTAAAGTCCCATCTCATTACTTTTAACGGCAGTTTTTATAAAAATTATCATTAAAAATTTTTAAAACTAAACTTATTTATGAAAATGCCATCACATTTTTTTTATATGGCGATTTTTCTTATAACCTCTATGAAATAGTGTTGTGATAAGTGATTTTTCTAGTATTGAAAAACCACCATTCAATGTACTATGTTACTACTTATCTCTTTCTCTCATGTTTTACTTTTCAAGGTAGTTGTTTCTATAAACGCCATTAATGGTATCATTTCCTCGACATTGTTTCTAAAAATGTTGTGAAAAGTTATATTTTTTATATTTTTGTTAATTTTAATTGTATTCCACCCTGCTTTTAGCAAAAATAAAAACAGACCAATTTCTAGTAGTAATGTTTGCATTCAGCGATGCCAAAATCCAAATGGTAAAAAAAAATCCAAATGAACCAAAAACTAAATTGGTAAACTTTCAATTAACCAAATAGCTCTTTGTACATCATACATCAAAGAAATAGTTCAATGAGCAATCCTAAGCAAATTTAAAACCTATTGGTCAAATATTTACAAAAAATTTGACAAGTTCTTCATCTTCAAGGCATGTATGGAAATATTGTTCTTGTCAAATCATGCCTCAATGAGTTCATTAGTTCATCTTTATTGCACAATTTATTATCGAACGACTAAAGATTATAAGTAACAAAATAAGTAAGTACTAAAGGATGTGAACAAATTGAAGAATAAAAAAAATATTAATCGTGTGATCTTTATACCTTATCTATTTTCTCATTGAGCCATATTTCAATGATTTATTGCATATAACATATAACATAATATCTACATTCAACACCCTCAAGTTAATGGCAGTACTAACAAAATAAAAAATATTATACACATTACGAATTATTAAACTTTATACCTAATAAATTTATAAAAATCAAACTTAATTAGTTGAAAACAACTTACTTTCAGTTTATTCCATGTAAGAAGTTGATTAGTACCATGTGTCTACGCTATGAAAAAAAATGATACCTTAAACAACCCTATCACCAATTGGAAAAAGAAGATAGTATATAACATGATAAATTTTATGCTTAATAAATTTATAAACATAAATTTACTTGTTGACAGTGTTTACTATATTGGGGTCTGATTGTCCAAACATGGAATCCAATAAGTAAACATGAGAGGCAATAACAAGTAGAGTTCAATAAATACTATAAAATATCAACCACGTTAAATATGATTCTATTATAATATGTATATATGTGTACCAAATATGATTCTATTACAAATCTTGAGGGTATTGTTGGATCAAGAGGTTTCAGCTTCTCTTTGATCGTCTTCTTTGATTTTAGTTTTTGTCCCACTCCCATAAATGTTGCCTTCTCTATTGCCTTCTTTCATTCTAGCTCCTGTGTGATCACCTTCTACTTCTTGATTAGAGATGTAGGCCATAAAATAAAATAACCTGGAGCATCTTCCAATATGTTGATCTCATTACTGGGGTAGGAAACCGATGCAATACCTAAACCTTCTTTGACCTTAGGTATAATCACCTTCAATTTGCTTTATCCTTTGGAATTATCTTATGGTGAATTGTTGTTGCAACATATACTATACCCTAAGTGGCAAGAGTTTTAATCTCATTGTCTATCAGAATGAAGAGACCAAATGGTTCCTTATTATCTTCTACCTGGTTAAGGTTAAGGTTATGGTTAGATGGTTAGGAGAAAAACTTCTTATTGTTGTTGCCCTTACCACTTATCACCATAAGAGAACCATGAAAATATGAAAGAAATTATTCAAGACAAAATGCACGTTAAATGTCCCTTTAAAATAAGTGAATATTTATTACCACTTCAAGTTCAACGGAAATTGGACAGTAGTAGGGAAGCCCATCATCATTATAGCTTGATTGAGTATAGCATCTATTTCCTCGAGCATTTTTTATATCTCTACTTGATGTTGCGTAGTAAGTTCATATTGAAACTTTTGGAGCTAGTCTCTAGACACCATGTCTATGAGGGTACACTTGTTCTTTGTGATGCGGAGCCAAATAACTCTTTTCGACTAACTCCTTTAAGGGCCCCTCTTACTCGACCTAGGTGGTCAAACCTCCCAATAGCTGTCTCTAGGATAGCCATTCCTCTTTTAGGAATGAAATATCCTTGGGTTTCTTATTCCTCTAGTCCATTCTAGAACATACAAGTAACTAATTTAAAATAACTGACGAGTATGAATCATGTATACATTCTTACCATTTAAATTAATTACTTACAATTCTTTTAGCTACAGTAGCAACCTTTGGAGTGATATATTGACCCTTCTTAACCATACCACCTTCTATTTTTGTTAGTGAGAGGGACATTGGATAGGTGGAATGACTATAGTAGGATATGATGCAGTAGCTTGCTGCGTAGATTGCAATTGCTATTTCATCATTTTGCTTTCCATCATTGTAACCCTTAAGACATGTAATATTAGTAAACATTTTTAGCAATTTCTTAGTTCTTCTTACTCACAGCCTATGAAAATTAAAAAAAGTTAGATGGGTTAATTAAAATATAAATTCATTACTAACTAAATTTATATATATATACATCAAACCTTATATTTAGCATCTTCCTGCCATTGAAGAAACTATTTCCACGCTTTGTCACTAACATATTGGGGTATGTGTCCTTTGGATGCCTACCCCTCTTTTTCCTTGGAGGTAGTTCCTTACAAGGTTGGACTTAAAGTCTCTCTACCTTTAATTGTATTGCTTCAAGATATAATGGCTCATCGCTGCTGTGGCAGGAATATCAAAACGTTTATGCAATCAAGTAAACAAAACAAATAAAATGAAGTTGCAATCAACAACAAAAATAATTAATAACTAAAATATATAAAGGAAATATAAAATTAGAAATGTACCAAAATATCCTTACAAACCATACTCTCTTGTTTTGGACTTAAAGTCTCTCCACCTTTCATTGCATTGCTTCAAGATATAACAACTCATCACATGTTTATGCAATCAAGTAAAAAAACAAATAAAATGAAGTTGCAATAAATAACAAAAATAATTAATAACTAAAATATATAAATGAAATATAAAATTAGAAATATACCAAAATATCCTTAAAAACCATATTCTCTTCTTTTGGGTCTACCACCTTCCGACTAGCGTACGTAATGCTAATCTTAGAACATACTATATGACCGATATAACTGTTAAACAATACTCCATTTTCATCTATTGCCTTCATATCATAATCAAAGTTCTCTAGTAACTTCATGGGTTATGTCTCTTCATATGTCTTAGCCACCCATTTCATATGGGTCGAGCTCTACCTCTTTTCTTGCCTTGTTGACTAGAACTTCCTAACCTGAATTGTCTATGTATTGTTCACAAAACAATAAACAAATATAAGAATAAAATATAATAATCATGCAATTAATTTAGTAATTAAATAAATATTTATTACACACAATAGACCAATTCCTTACTAGTTGATATCTACCCAAATTCCTTCACAATGATAATACCTAATAGCATATTTGTCATCTACCAAATCAAACTTTATTGTTTTAGGTTGAATAGTTGTGAAAGGTGAGATTTTGTTGAGGTTGAACGCTAAGTCCTTGTCATCTTCACCAAACGCTTGCCTTTTACCTTGGAGTATAATGAAAATATCTTTATTTACTGGATTGATGACATAAAACACTTGTATCACTTTGTGTTATGATCGAGAATTTTGTATTTAAAAAATAAAATTTATTAAAGGGGTATATATATATATGTTACAATTATTGTTAAGGTGAAGATGTTAGCTGAGTGGTTATGAGGCGAGAATTAATTTCTGAGGTCCCGTGTTCGATCCCTTGGTGCTGCAAGGGAGAATTTTTTTTCATCAGCATGCAAAATTTCCATTTTTGCCCTTCCCTTCTTTTTCTGCACTGTACCTCTATTTCCTTCAGACTTCTGTTTCCAGCGGCGACGCAGGCGAGGAGCAGCAGGAGCAGGATGGAAACTTCACGCTAGCGATGCCGTATCGTCAGTCGCTGCAGTGTGTCGTCAAATCTCCTCTGCCGTGCCGTCGTCCTAGAAGCATCATACCTCATGAGTTCTGTTCTTCTTTAAGTGCCGCGAGCAGGGAAAAAAATCAAGGGGAAGTTGTGATGGGTAGCGTGGTGGTCTGGCAATCAGTGTGGTTGGTATTCTTTGTTCTTGAGTTCAATTGATGGGTCACCGTCGTGTGGGGTGTCATTGCTGCAGAGATCATTCTGGTACTGTAGCAAATCCAAAGTCTCAGTCTTTTTCCGCTATCGGTGGCTTCTTCATTCCTGATGGCGAGAGACAGGGTGAGTAGTTGTGGCTGTCCTTTCGCCTTCGGCAACACAGCAAGGTCGTGGCGTCAATGTTCATTGGAGGTGAGTCTCTGCCATTTTCCCCTGTCTTCATTGTTCTTTTGGGCTGTGTGTGATATGGTTACGGTAGAGAATATTTTCTGTTGAGTGTGTTACTATCTGGACTGTTGATTTCTCTATTTATGCGTTGCTTGAGGATGCTCTGTTATGAGGTTGGGAATCTAGGTAACAATTGGTCACTGCCGTGTTCCTTCTTGCTTATAGCTCAGCCGTTAAAAATCTCTTTTGCCTTCTTTTTTATGTGGTTGTTGCGTCATTGTGCTGTTGCCACAAGTCCACTATCATTGCTATGGATATACACCCACTGTTATGCTTAGCCAGAGTATATATGAGTGAGTTTTCATTGAGTGTACTGTGTATGCGTGTTTTGGTTATTGCTGCTAGTGTGCGCGTGTTGCCACTGTGGGAAGGATGTGTGGATATTTATGTTGTGTTACTGGTTGGTGGTTTGGGGCACTGGTTAAGGGAGATTGAGATGTGTGTATGGGTGTTTATCCTTATGTGGGGAAATATAGGGAGGAAAAAGGAATCAGAGGCATGCTGTGGTGGGTTATGTTGGATTGAATGGAAGGAGTATACATACATATATATATAAACATTTATGCTGAGGTTGTGCTGCTATGTGTGTGTGTTCATTATGTGCAGTGTATATGTATTATAGGTGACACTACAAAAAAATTGACTTTCAGCGGCGACAAAAGTCGCCGCTGAAAGTGCAAAAGTCGCTGCTGAAGACCAAGTCGCCGCAAAGTCGCCGCGTATAAGACTGTCGCCTATCAGCATTGGCGATGACAATTGAAAGTCGCCGCCTAAAGTGGAATTAGCGGCAACAAAAAAGTCGCCACCTAAAGTGGAATTAGCGGCAACAAAAAAGTCGCCGCCAAAAAGGGAATCAACGGCAACATGAAAGGTCGCTGCCTAAAGCTAAATCAGCGGCGACAATTTGTCGCCGCTGAAAGTAAATAGTTGTTTTTAAATTATCTTTTCTAATTTTTTTCAATGAAAGCTTGTAATGTGCTAATAAATGCAAAAATAAAATAATAAATAATTGAATGAACTAAAATCTAATAACATTAATGAATAATTTAAATCATTTAAAATATCATAGTACTTTAATTACTTAGATATTTAAAAATAAAACAAAATTGTTTAGTTGAAACATAAACAAAATTGCTCTATTAATCTTTCTACAATTAGGTAGGCACACTTTGTACAAATGAACTATTACTAGATTGATGGCAATTTTTCTTCCTTAAATGCTCCACTCCATAGTCTTTTCCTCTTACATACCCTAACCTCTCACCCAGAACAACCGCCAATATTTCATCTGAGAGTTCACACGAACCTATAATAAAAACATAAAATAAAATTAACTCAATTGTAGGGAACATTCAAAAATAAATTTAACTCAATTGCAGGGCACATTTAAAAATAAAATTATCTGCTGGGCACATTAAAAATCAGATTAAAAGTTGGCACATAACCAATTAGAAGCACAGACAAAAGTTAAAAGTGACTTACCGGGTACATTAAGCGAGTTTTCCAAGATTTTGATTGCCCAATATTGCCAGGATCAAGTTCTTATTCTCATCAAGAAAATGCATCATGTATCATAAAAGGGCATTCAAAATTTCAAGTCACCGATAAATAAGAGGCTCTTATGACACCTTCCTTTATAATGGATATATCCAAGAATAAATATAATTTGAGACTATTCTAGATGGATGCTATCCACAACAGAGTTAAACAAATAGGTTGAAAAATGGTTAATAGTTGTAGGCTATGGCATACTGAAATTAACGATACAAAATATACTTGGATTGGTAGAAGACAAAGGGAGATGATGGAAAGAGAGATAATTGAATATATTAATTCACTGTAAAGCTACGATCAAATAGACAACAGACTGAAACTGCCATATGCCTTGTCAACTAGATGGAGCTCTTATCCTATCCTCTGTTTTCAATTCCCCAGGGTTTAGAAATTGAAATATGATAGATGTTACTTCTATCATGAACCTCTCAAGTGAAATTGATTAACGAAGCCCTTACATAGCAGCTTGCCCCTTATAAAAACTCCATTTTTAAGCAAGTATGAGCATTATAATAGAAGGTTCGCCAAGAAGTTGTTTTCACTATTTTAATTAAACCACACAGAGTTAATGTATCACAATAAGCGATTCTCTTCCTTCTCAGTTAAACAATAGCCCCAAAGATACCAACACAGAACGAGCCAATGAAGGCTTATAAGCTAATAAAGTTATAAATCTGCCAAGTTAAATACCTCTCCAGCTTTCGTTGCAGGCCACCTGTGAAATAGATAATGGGATTTAAAACCTAATACCTTCTGAATATGCTCGGCGGTTATGTTTATGGGTGGAAAAGAAGGCCTCATAGTAATCATTTGCGGTGGCTGTTGCATCTTCGAAGCTAGTTATTTTCACTGTAATAAATAGGAGAAAAACCTAATTCGACAATCCACAGTACATAAAACCCTAACCAAAATGCAAATACCCTCCGAAAAACCCTTCAGGAAAACTAAATTCAGAAGGAAAAGAAGATGACACTGAGAGAGAGAACCTGGGTCTTCTTCTCTGCCTTGGACTTCTCCGCGGGAGCCTTCTCTGCAGGATTCTTCTTAGCCAGCTTCTTCTCCTCCTTAGCCATTGTTACGCAGCGTGAAGCAAACCGAGAATGTTGGCGCCTGTAACATGTTGGCGCCTTGGTGGAGTCGCTAAAAATTGGGAGGGAGTGCTTTTTCAATTTTCACCAAAACAAGGCGCCAATGGGGGGAGGGGAGGTCTGGTGATAATAAAAATAATAGAAATATAATTATATTTATATTTATCCGGAAAAAAAAATCACTATATGAGATTAAAGAATTGAAGTTGGCTAATTTTTATTCGACTTTAATTTTTCAATGTTCATTGTTTTCATTTTTTTTTCTTCAACAAAATGCTTAGAACATTGAAAATTAGGTGTTGAATTTTGTTAATAAAAATATATGATTCTGAACTATAAGTAGTGATATGTTGAATAATATATTTTATTTAAAATATATAAATACTCACCATAAATAAAGTAAATAAAGTATACTCACCATATATATTTAATATATTAATACTCACCATAAATAAAGTATATTTATCTTTTAATTATCCCTCCCACTCTATCTTTCTCTCACTAAGAGAGTATATGTATGTATTTATGTATATATGTATTTATATATGTATGTATTTTACTTTATCTTCTTTCTCCCTATTTCTCATGCTTAATCACATTCTTTCTATTAAAATTTGAGATGTTCCACTACAAGTCCTAAATAGTGATTCTCTTTATAATTATTGCCACAGCATCTCCATGATCAATTACTACAACCAAAGTCTAATAGGAATTGTCAACGCCATTAATTTCCAAGTTTAATAAAATATGCAAGGTGAACAATCAAAGTTATAAATAAGAGGTCCAGATTATTTTTAGAGTCTAGTTGAGTTTAGACATTAAGGAAATATGATGGCAAAACACAAAGGAGAATAATGTGAAATTTTTTATTTATATAATATATATATATAGTCTCTTCTTATTAAAATAACATGTAAAATTTCATTATTTATTCTCTAAAAGTGATATCATTCAATAATTTTATTCCACATATTAGATAGTTGATTAAAAATTATTCAAATTGGGGAAAAATTGCATGAGGACTTTTAGCGGCGATATTTGTCGCCGCTGATGGTAAGAAAAGTCGCCATTGAAAACTACCTTCTGCGGCGACAAATTAAAGTCGCCGCATAAATTGTTGAATTTCAGCGGCGACTTTTTTGTCGCCGCTAAAAAGTTGTCACCAAATCTCTTTTCCTTTTTACAGTTATTAACCTTCTGCGGCGACAATTAGTGTCGCCGCTAAAAGTCTTACTTTCAGCGGCGACAAATTAAAGTCGCCGCAGAAAATCTTACTTCCAGCGGCGACTTTTTTGTCGCCGCTGAAAAGTTGTCACCAAATCTCTTTTCCTTTTTACAGTTATTAACCTTCTGCGGCGACAATTAGTGTCGTCGCTAAAAGTCTTATTTTCAGCGGCGACAAATTAAAGTCGCCACAGAAAATCTTACTTTCAGCGGCGACTTTTTTGTCGCCGCTGAAAAGTTGTCACCAAAGCTCTTTTCCTTTTTACAGTTATTAACCTTCTGCGGCGACAATTAGTGTCGCCGCTAAAAGTCTTACTTTCAGCGGCGACAAATTAAAGTCGCCGCTAAAAGTCTTACTTTCAGCGGCGACTTCTTTTGTCGCCGCTGAAAAGTCGTGACCAAAACCTTATTTTTTTGTAGTGTGAGAATGCTAAAAGTTGGGAGCTTGATGTATGAGATTGGTTGATTCCAAAACTGTTGTTAATTGATATTCTTTTTGTTCTAGAGTCAGTCACCAAAACAGAGACCTATTGTATCGGTGTATGTGAGTGGTTCTGGAGTTAAGATTGAAAGTTGTGATTTTGTATCAATAGCTATTTGATTTTTCAAAGAGGGGTGAAGAAACTAATTTAATCAATCGGGTTTTTATTTGGTTTTGAATCTTCAGGTTCTTTGAAATCAAATTTGCTACATTGGGTAGCTTATTCTGGGATAATGTAATTAAAGTTAATAGGCTCAGAGTTAAAATGAAAGGAGATTATATATATAAAGTGGTTTGGGTTAGATGATTAATATTGAAATTTATGTTGCTTTTAGCGATGTTAAATTGATTTGTAAATCTGAAAAGTCTTATATTCATAAGCTCTTAGAGGCCACTAAAGGATGATGAAATGGAATAGAATAGGAAATCATGAGAATGTACTTTTGTTCCCTGTTTGGGCAGCATAGCTATGTATACATATACCTATGTGCTTGAATCAAATTGTACTGTGTGTGGAAAGTTAAAGGAGGCATAAGGCAACTTGTATTTATGGACATAAGATTTGGGGAATTCTCAAAGTTAACTGATGGTTAGGACTTGTTTTTCTAGAACCATAGCTTGTGGTGAATAATTATGATTGTTGCATATAAGAAATTTGTTTGATTGATGGTTTAGGAGTTATGTATTGAGTCGTTGTAGATTGATAGTAGCGGGTAATGAAATGAAATACTGAGTGAGAGATGTTTATTTCTGTCGAAACTTTGAATAGAAGGTTAATATGCTATTTCGAAATACCAGGGGATTGAGAAGTGAAAGTAATTGAAGTTGAGCTGAAAAGAGTAACGGTTTAGGAGCTTGGCAGGTGAGTGAATAACGTTCCCTACAAATTTATATTTTCAAATGCATTGTTATTTCGAATGATGAATTTCAAATATGGATTTTGAAAAGCAAGTTTTACGAAAGTATGGTTTAAATCGTTATAAATGATTTTCTTTCGATTGATTTACAAAAGAATTATGATTATGTATAAAAATGGATAAAGAGGCTTTTGAAAGAGTTTGGCAAAAGTTGCATTTAACTGTTGTTATTCATGAAATATATTTTTATGCGCATTTCATATGTTTTTATAGTAATTTGATTTTAAATGTACATGCTAGGGTTTTTTAAATTTAAAGTGGTTTTTACCAACAGTTATGGCATTGAAACAGTTGAGATTATTTCATGTGAAATAAACCCCACGCATGATGGAAATGTTTTAGGACGGAATACAGAACACTGGTTGCTAACAGCAGTACTGTTAGTCCTTAGTGCACCTTGGATACCCGAGCTCGACGGATATACGTGGGTTTTATACTCGCGACGGATATACGTGGGTTTTATACTCGCGACGGATATACGTGGGTTTCATACTCGCGACGGATATATGTGGGTCTTGTACTCGTGACGGATATACGTGGGTCTCGTACTCGCGACGGATTATGGCCTCGAGCCACCAGATTATTACGTGAGTCTCATACTCGCAACGGTTAGTGGCCTTGAGCTGCTAGATTGGTTAGTTACCCTCGTGGACTGTGTGTCCACGTCTATTTTTGTTCTGTTGAAGTCCTACGGAAAGATTATGGTCTTGAAAGGATTGTTTTCAACGATTGATTGGAAATGGTTATTTCAGGTTGATTTGAAATGGTTATTTCAGATTGTTTTTCCCTGAAAGAAAATATTTACAGAAAGGTTTGCATCGAATTATGAAATATTATGAAAATAAATTTTTTCAGTATGATTATGCATTGTTGGCTTCTACATTCTTTTAATCATGTTTTTGGGACGTTATTCACGAGTAGATTATTTAGCCTCAGATAGTGCAGGTGACCCAAATCCTCCCGCTGAGCAGTGAAGAGCCTCGTCGCAGATCCGAAGCATTGTTTTTGAATAAGATTGATTGTAATATTTATTAAGTACTTGTGTTATTTGATAAAAGGGTAAATGCTCCACATAGACCTTAGAAAAGATTCTGTTTATTTTAAAAAAAATGTTATGGAAACTTTAAACGTTGTATTTGAGATTTTAGGGTTTCAGAATATGACACTATTCATATTCCGTGCCGGTCACGGTCCAAATTTTGGGATGTAACACTTGGCTAAGATGAATGACTAATCTTTGTATTTAACTTTCCCAAGTTCAACTAAAATAAATCCAAATTTTTTGTCTACTTGCATAGCATTACTATTAACACAATTACGTTTGAAGACCGGAACTTTAAGCTGAGAGTAATTAACCTCCCAAATCTCTTCAATCACTCCATAATATGGCATGGATGCCAATTTTGGTTTTTTATCTTTTAAACTAGCAAAATGCATCACTTTAGTGACAATCATCACCCCACTATTTTGCATAGTACTTTTATCATCTTAGGCTTTTTTTATAATAAGAGTAACCATTTATGTCATATCCTTCCCAATACACAACCTCAAAATAAGGCTCTGTAGCTAGCCTTTGTATTGACTCAAAAGGATTCAACTCCTTTAACACTTCTTGCTTGAACCATTCTACAAAGGATTTGTTATGCTCATTAGCTAGCTAGTTGCATATCAATCTTTTTTGGGTTCACATTTATGAGCACATTCTTGTGAGTATCCAAGGAAAGGAGAACTTCATCTTTATTGTTCAAAAATTAAAAATTTGCTTGTATCACTACTTCATAAGACATTGATTTCACTTTGGCACCCTGAGTTCCATTGCTTTCTCTCCCCTGATCATGCAGAGATTGAGAAAGTCCAACTGCCTTTACCCTAACAAGATGTGTTACAAAAATCAAATGTCTCCTTAGCTACATATCTCTCAACAATTGATGCCAAGGGATAATAAGGATTCTTAGAATGCCCTTTAAGGATTTTCATGTATCTCTCAAATAGGTACATTCACCGTAAACACACATAGCCACAAAGTCTAATATCACATACCATGTGAGCAATCAAATGGACCATAATGTTAACAAATGATGGAATCCATAAATATTTTCTTTCAGGGAAAACAATAATATGAAATAACCATTTCGAATCAATAGTTTAACAACAATCATTTCAAAATTATAATCTTTCTATAGGACTTAACAGAACAAAAAAAAAAGACATGGACACACAGTCCACGTGGATAAATAACCAATCTGGTAGGTCAGCCACTAACCATCGCGAGTATGAAACCCATGGAATAATCTGGTAGCTCAGTCACTACCCTTCACAAGTACGAAACCCACAGAATAATCTGGTAGCTCAGTTACCACCTTTCGTGAGTACGAAACCCACAGAAAAATCCATCGAGCTCGGGTAACCAAGATACACTAAGGACTAACAGTCCTACTGTTAACAGCCAGTGTTCTGTATTTATGTCCTTAAAACATTTCTAACATATATGGGGTCCTTTTCACATGTAATGATCTCAATCGTTTCAAATATCATAATCATTGGTAAAACCACTTTGAATTTTAAAAACTCCAGTATGTACATTTAAAATCAAGTTATTGTATAAACATATGAAATTCGCATAGGAATATGTTTCATGAATAATCATAAGTTCAATGCAACTTTTGCCAAACTCTTTTCAAAAGCTTATTCATTCATTTTCATACATAATCATAATTATTTTGTAAACCAATCAAAAGAAAATTATTTCTAACGATTTAAAACATATTTTCGTAAAATTTGCTTTTCGAAATTCAATTTGAAATTCAATATTTGAAATGACAATATATTTGAAAATATAAATTTTTAGGGAACGTTATTTACTCACCTATCACGCTACTCAACCTTTACCCGTTTCAGCCAAATAACTTTCAAATACTTTCACTTCTCAATCCCCTGGTATTCCGAAGCAATACATTAACATTATAAGTATAACCTTAATGGAAATAAATCATTCCTAATCTATTATATATTAGAGAGGCATAATCACTAACATGCCTTGGCCATGGTTAAGTTGGTTAAAGCACTAATTCATTTCCAAATAACCCTTGAACATGATCTTTGCACAGATCTAAACCTTTCACACTAATCCATTTCCTTTGAGCTTCAGTCACTAAACTTTCTCTATACCCCTAATTTGGACAATTCACTTCCCTATATATATGCATACTTGTTCACAGCTAGCCTTTAAATCAGAAACACCCACACAAACATATAATGCCTAAGGTAACAGTTCTCACCCAAAATGCAATAAGTATGAAACATATAGCAAACCAGACAGTAGCCTAAAATGTACACCCAACAACGATGTTCCAACAGAAAGAGAGAATCTTATGTTCATTAAATTCACAACTAAGAATCAATAACCGAAGCAAGCTCACAGATATTACACAGCACTCAAGCCTTAGCAATCATTCTCAGACTCGACACAGACCCAGCACAGAGGAAAAACATAATCCAAACATCCAGTATACGGAGTGCCAAAGAACAAAAAAGAGAAAATCCAATCAACTTACACTCAACTAACCCTTCACAATTGAACAAAAAGAAGTACCTAGCAATCATAGCTCCTGAATTTATGATGTCAGAAGTTGCTTGTTGAGACGGAAGAACAGAGCTCAATAGATAACAAAGCAACTCGCACACCCACAATGGTGAAGTTTGAACCTATACAAAACTATCATTATAAGATAGCATCACGGCGAGAACTACCGCCAATAGCCCCTTCGCTTAAACCCAACACACACACACACACCCCGCAAACAGAGCAAATTGAAGGAGTCGGCGACTTGCCGGCAAGAAAGACAGAAAAACACTTGAGAAGGCTTACCTCTGCCAGAATCTCTCCCAAAACACTATTCAAGCTCCGATAAGCCTTGCTCTGCCGCTGCCATACTCGCGATAAATCTCCTGTTCACTCTGCTCCTCACCCCAAACTCCCATCCTCTTACCTGTGTTGGGCTTCAAACGACAAAAAAATAAAAAATTACAGCTGCGACAAGTCTCAAGGTTGTAGAGTCTCTGCCTCATACTCACTGGTTCCTTCACCCATTGCCCGACTGAAGAGCGAGAAGAAGAAGTGTGCAGATTTAAGGAAATGGGGTGATGGAACTTATAGTAGAAATCGCCTGTGCACGGCACCAATGGCATGACGCTACTAATGCCGCTGCTCTTATTGATTCCCCACTGCTTCGTCTCCTACCTTGCTACGAAAATAAAAAAATGATGGAGAGAAGGTACGGTGTTTGGGTTGTAAACAGAAGCAAGGATAAAATGGTAATTTCGTGTACCACTCGGCTAATGCTCCTTATTAATATTTTTTGCAACAAATATATATATATACCCTATAATAATTTCATAAACATTTTCCTGGGCCATAACACTTGCACTATTTTACCATAGGTATATACATAGCTGAGTGATTGAAGGCAGTGCTATCAAACTGGAGGTCTCGTTCGAACCCTAGCACCTTTAGAAATAGGATTTTATTTTCTTTCTTAGACATGTAAAATTACTAAACTGCCCCTCTATCCTTTTATTTCAAAATCACACCTCCTTTCCCCATCTACTTCAGTGGACCTGCAATACTTTCGCAGGGATCACAATCACCTGGAAGACACACTTGCTCGGGGTGCTCTGGCGAACAGTTTTGTCCTGCAAGTTTTGGGTCATGTTGCTGTGCAGCGGCTAATGCAGATAGATACAGGAGATTAAGTCTGTTGTTAGCGGCTGTTCAGTTTTTTTCCCTTCTATATAAAAAAAAAAGCTAGTGAATATGATAAATTGATAATTCATTGTTAAATCTGGAGTAATTGAACTGTTGCAAGTCATATTTTGTTGAAGTTAAGCACGTATTTCTAAGTCAACAACATTAGTCCTTGTATATTATAATTAGTTAATTATATATATACAAAACCATATAGTACACATTAAAAATTATTTACTTTTTTTTTATTTTGAATAAATTTATAATTTTTTTCTCTTTACCCCAAGTAAAAGTGACATATAACATTGTATATTGGGGCGAGAAAAACAGCCTAAATATAATTCTACGTTTGTGGACCACACTCTAACTTGTAATTTGTTAAAAAAAATAAAAATAAATAAATAAAATTAAAGGTTGGGTGGCGTGTCGATTTTTATTGCATTGCTTTTTGTTAAACGTAATAACTTGCATAATGACTGATATTAGGAAAGCAGTAATTAATTAGCAATGGCAAGTCCTGGTGTTGAATCTTCAATTATTTATAACAAATAATATATGAAATGGAGTGTCCGTCCCAATTTTTATGCTTTATTTTATAAAAATGATTCAAGAATTGGAAAGAAATAAATAAATGAACAAGATATATAGCTCAAGTGAAGAAAACTAGAAAAGTGAAAAAAATAATTTTATTTAAATATTCATTTATTTACAAGATTGATAAATTTAAAATTATTAATTTCAAAGTATATATTTTGAATTACCAAAAATTATTAAAAAACTCAGTAAAAATTCTCTATTTAAAAATTTTATTTGTCAAAATTATCTCATATATATTGTTATAGATAGAAAGTATCAATATCGTAAAACATTTATATATAAAGAGTGGATATAAATTTATTTATAATACAATGCTACAATAAATATGAAAAACTTTCAATTTTTTTTATTTGATCATGGTATCATCTCTAAACACAAAAAATTTTCATCTTTCCCAAAAAATATACTTCTATTATAAAACTAGCTAACTAATTCACAAGATTAAGATGATAGAAAAGATAAAGACAAGAAAATGAGAGAAGAATATTGTATATCTTCCACTTGCTCTACAACACAAATGTCATGTACTATTTATAGGCGATAATGACCTAGTGAAACTTGAAGAGGAATAGTAAGATACTGATGGAAGATGAAGATGTAGATAGAGATAGAAGATGAAGAGGAAGATAGAGATAAAAGATAAAGAGGAAGATGGACATCCTAATTCTAATATTGATAATAACTTGAATTCAAACTAGTATTCTCTTATTTACAAGGATAAAATCGTTTATCACCTCAATCAAATATTTTTTAAAATTTTTAAATTTTATATCTGACCTCAGCAAAACATTATTTATTTGTGAAAAATTAAAACATACATTATCAAATATAAAAGTTTCAGTTCCATTAATTATATATATATTTGAAACTGAATCTTGTCTTGCTTTGTCTGTTGTTAAATAATATCTCAACAGATATATCTAACAGCTCTCTTTAGTTCGTGTGATTCCGTTCTAGACCCATGCCGCTGTCAAAATTTCGTTCGCTTCCATCCTAGAGCCCTATCCCTTGTCCAGTTCTATCCTAGACCCCTGTCGCTCCACTCTTGTTCCATCCCAAACCTCCATTGGTCCAGATTGTCATGGCTCCAGCAAGTGATTATTTAGAATTAAATTTAAATATTATATTATCTTAAAAGAATAAATATAAAATATCAAATAACATTCTTTATTTAATCTATTAATTTACATTTTTCTTTTATAAAAACCTATTTTTAATATATTTCATTCAAAGATTAATAATACGCTCAACCTTTTATTTTTTGTCTATTTTTAATCCTTTAATTCTCACATCTCTATCTCTCAAATCATTGTAGGGATTATAATCATAACTACTATCACCATTTTTTTAGGTAGAGATTCATTTTAGTCTTTTAAAAAAAATTATGTTTCAAAATGGTAATCAATGTGGCCTCCGTAGCGAAGGTGAGACTTAAACCCCAGACCTCTTGATTCACCCACAACATTTTAAAGCCACTGAGCTACTAATACCCTTTAATAACATAATTGCAAAATAACATACTCTCTGTGGGCATTAATCTAAGATCTAATTTACATTACAAATTGCAGTACAAACTATTTATATTTATGATTGGATATAGTATAAGAATAACGATAACTTAAATTTTATGTAAATGATAATTAAGCCTCAGATCTCATAACTCTTTCAAAACAGATCATAAAGCACAAGATTCAAAACTCAAAAACAAGTGGCCTACTGGAATCGATATTAGTGACTTGACGACCACCGAGGCCAGCAATTGTGATAGATGGAAAGGCCATATCATCTATTTGCATATATTCGTACAGTTCCCTGAGGGTGTGTTTGACTTTAGAAAAGGAGAAGGGGAGAGGAGGGGAGAAAAAGGAAATAAAGAGAATTTAATATTATTTTGTTTGGATTGATGAAATGGAGGGGAGGAAAGGGGTTTTAATTACCTTGTGAGGTCTCATCAAATTTGTTATTGGAATACAGCTTTCATTTTTTCAAAAAAAGAAAAAATTAAAACCATCGTGCCAAACCCGAGGTGGATTACGAATATTAAAATACCATAGGTATATCCCTCATCACATGGCAAAATATTGTACTTTCTCCTAAATCCTCCCAATTTTAGAGGGGAGTGTTAGGAGGGAAGGGGAGGTCATCCTCTAAAAATTTTATCATGACAAACAAGCAAAAAAAAGTGCAAAATCTCTTCTCTTGCTTCCCCTCCTCTCTAAATCCCTTGGACTAGACACACCATTAGCTTCAGCCTTTGGTAAGACTGCTATATATGTTCTCACATTCCTTGACGCAGCCGTAGTCCTGTACTAACCCAACGTTCTTAAGCTTCTTCAAGTTAACTTTGTTGCGCTAGCACTCGAGATAGTAAAGATTAATTCAATTAGTAAAGAGTTGAGCTATAATCCATAAGGTTGTTGGTGTAAATCCCAACAATTAACAATATCAATGGATAGCAATTTTACAGCGTTAGATAAAATCAAATGTTCCAAATCCCAACAATTAACAGTATATGTAGGATACAAGTAACAACAGTACACACACTCGTCTTCTTCGCCACATTTCGGAAGAAAAATTACAGATCTTGAGAAGTTCGAACCCTAAAGCATATATTTATTCTTCTTTATCAAATCATTTTTTTAACGATAGGCAATAAGAAAAAGGGAAAATCACTATCATATTTTAACAAATGAATGTAATCATAAAAAAGTCTCACGTAGGAAATGACAACATATTCATGGCATTTGTTTGTGGTACTTTTTAGTCACTACAATCATTCGTTAAAATCTTATAGTGAATTTCCCTAAGAAAACCCGGAAAGCAGAGTTATTACAGTGGTAGGTAGAGTACTCCTTGTTGTCTATGAGAAGGCTTGGCTTCTTCTGTTTGCTCTTTCCCCATATCATACATTGGGCTGGCTATGATCCTGTTGTTCAATCCTCAAGTCTTGGAAGAAACGCGATATGTTGTCTTCTTCCACAATTCTTGGATTTGGGACATTTGAAATTGAGAATTTCAAAAGATGCCAATATAGTGGAAGTTGTACAAATATGTACACCAACGCTACTGGTAACAAAATAACCCCATAGGATATAATAGGCTTATACTTCTCTTTGGGTTCAAAGTCATGAGATAGTGCAGCATAGAAAGAAACCAGCATTGAGACCAGAGACGCAAGGAATGAAATAATTCCCAAACAAAGCTTCAATGGCAAACTTCGACGGAAACCTTTGGGTTGTTCCTTTCTAGATAGATAAATGGCCAGAAAAGTAGCTAATGAAGACATAGAGAAAAGAAAGGAAATTAAGACGGAGATAGAAAATGTGTGACCAAATCTATCAATGTCTTGAAAGCAAGCAGAAAAAGCAGAACCAGTAACGAAGGTAGCTGCAACAATGTAAGATGTACACGTGTCCTTCACTGAGTCGTTACATTCATTGATGAGCTTCATGTGTTCATTGGTGAAGATCTCCCCTGGAGTCTCACCCTTTTTATTGGGTTGTGAAATGAAGTAAGGTGGCATACTTTCTTTCACATACTGTTTCAACATACAATAATGAATTTCAGAAGTAATATGCAAAAGTCTGAATCGAATATATATATGTTCCATTAAATGAAGGAGAAAGTAGTTATATGATATGCATGTTCCACATTATGTATTTTGAAGGGTATATCTTCCTCACCCTATAAGTGTTAAATGGCGCAAAGTCGCCCTTATAGTTAAAAAACTAATGTTAATTATTAAAAACTAAGATTGACTGTTAATATTTTTAATAGCCAAGAGTAATATTGCTCACATTGGTATAAAATATGTGTTTTAAAGTCCCATTTTTAAACCGGTCCTTGCGGAGATAGTCTAAAAAATATAACCAGTGGCATTTTTGTAAATAAGATAAAATATTTACACCAGATTAACACGTCACTGGTGTAAACTATAATTACTACACCGGATACTAATATTAATAAGTGTAGATTAGCTGCGTCATATTCTGACTCTTCAGTTTCTTGTCTATACTTTCCTGCTTCTTTTCTTTAACTTTTTCAGACCTTGCGGAGAAGCTTTTAGAACAAATGAAAGGTGGCATTTTTGTGAATAAGGTAAAATATTTACACCGGATATACATTGAACCGATGAAAAATATATATAACCGGTGTTAAATATACTATATATTCTGACTCTTCAGTCTTTTTCTATGCTTTATGCTTCTTTTCTTTAACTTCTTCATACCATGTGGAGAAGCTTTTAGAACAAATAAAATGTGGCATTTTTGTAAATAAGATAAAATATTAACACCGGATTTACATTGAACTGGTGTAAAATATATATAACCTGTGTTAAATATACTTTCTATTCTGACTCTTCAGTTTCCTATCTATGCTTTCCCGCTTCTTTTCTGTGTAACTTCTCAAGCCGTTCATTTCACTTCTTTGATTCCCAATGTTTGTACTCATTATGATAGAAGGCCAATTGTATTCTTTGATATTTTTTTTTGAAGTCATTCTTATTTCTCAACCATACATATACCATTCCTATTATCAGTACTTTTATCTCATCACTTTATCTTTGTTTGATTTTCTTTCCTTCTATCTGAACGCACCAATGGCTTCTTCCTAACGCATACCTCCTTCTCCGCCGCACAAAAGAAACAGAGAAGATTTTGAAGACAAATATCCCGACCCTCACCCTGCAGTTCCTTCTAATCCTCCCCTGGTTGTCACTCTAATAGAGTGCCTTGAGGAACTGATCATGCGCTTCAATGCTCTAGAGGACTCAGTGGAAGATCTGTCTGAGAAAGTTACTAGACTGAAAGATAGTTTCAGAGCTTTCTGCTCAGAAGTTCACTGCAATCAACATCATGATAACTTCTATCATCCTGTTTATAATCCCAAACCTCCAAATCTGATGAGTAGTGAAACCCTGTAACCTTTATCTACTTCCCCTCCTATTTTATTTTTTGTACTTAATGAAAAAAGGAGAGAATATATTATATATTTTGATAGATATTGTGTTTGGAAATTTCATACTTTTGATATAAAGTTATTAGTAAAGCTGAAACAATGAAGTTTATTGTTCTATAAATTTATGAAGTTTCTCGTTCTGATGACATGTTATTTTATTTTGCAAAAAAAATTCAACAGCATGAAACCGGACATATCAATGTTCGGTGTAGAATATAATGACTAGTTTAGAAAAAGTTATTTCTACACCGGTGTTTCATTTTATTCGGTGTAGATTATACCATTTAATTTAATCCAAAGACCCTTCGCGCCTCCCATATGTCATTTTCACTTGTTCGTGCGTTTAAGTCTTCTCGACCCTTCACAGCTGGTGAGTTTTGTTTTGAACTCCTTGTCTCGAGAACTGAAGATTTATGCACTACTGGTAGTACCTCTGTTATTTGTGCTGGATTCATTATTGTCATTTACTTGTTTCATTTGATTCATTGCTGCAAGCTAGGTTTTCTTGTTTTCTATTTTCTTAATTTTTTAGTCTTCCACAAATATGGATCATAATTGGATAAATGCTAAACGAACAAGTATTGTGTATGCTGAGGGATGAAGGAGTTTTTGGATTTTGCTAAATAGAATGGTGATGATGACAATAGAAGGTTTTATTATCCTTGTGTGAGTTGTTTGAATGAGAGGAAACAAAGTCCTGTAGATATGTACACTCATCTAATTTGTGAGGGGTTATGCAAGAGTTACTAAGTATGGTTATGATATGGTGAAAATGTGGAAAGGTCGAGTACATCTGAACAGTTGGAACAGACCTTTGATGATGACATGGATATTGATGATTGGGTAGAGGACATGATTCGTGATATTGGAGACGATGCTTTTATGCGGTCACATGCATATGGTACTATGTGTAATGATGCAGAAAAACCTCTATACATAGGGTGCAGAAAATACAATATGTTGAATGTAGTGTTGAGATTGGTAAGTGTGAAAGCACGGCATAAGTGGAGTGATAGAGGTTTTTCATAATTGCTTGAGTTGTTGCAAGATATGTTTCCAGAAAAAAAATGTGTTACCTAAACGCTACTATGATGCTAAGAAAATAATATGTCATTTAGGCATGCAGTATAAAAAGATTCATGCATGTCCTAATGATTGCATACTGTATATGAAAGATTTTAAAGATGAGGATAACTGTCCAATATATAAGACGCCAAGTTACAAATCAAACAAGTCTCCTATAAAGGTGTTATGATATCTTCTAATTATACCAAGGTTTAAGCGGCTTTTTGCTAATGAAGATGATACAAAAAAAAAATATTATGGCATGTGACTGAAAAGATTTGTGATGAAAAGCTTCATCATCTGGCTAATTCTTTACAATGGAAGACGATTGATGACTTATTTTCCGAGTTCGGCAAGGAACCATGAAACCTAAGGCTTAGACTCAATACAGATAGTATGAACCCTTATGGTAGCCTTAGTAGTATACAAAGATCATAGCCCGTCCTCTTGGTGGTTTACAACCTATCTCCCTTATTGTGTATGAGACGCAAGTATGTAATGTTGCCTATGTTGATCTCATAACCAAAACAATCATGAAATGACATATACGTTTACCTAATGCCCTTAATCGAAGATTTTAAGAAGCTATGAGAAGGCATGGATGTTTTTTATGATATTAAGAAGGAGGTATTCAATATGAGGGCTATAATTTTCTTCCTTACAGAATAATGGTGTTTGTAATAAATTAAATATGGTATTTGTAATAAAACTGTTATTAAGTTCATTACTTTGGTCATAAGGCTATGAGGACGTTTGCAATTGCAAGGAGTCTTAAGAAAGCTAACTCGGTGAGGGACCCTGAATGGATCACACTAAAGGTAATAAAAGTGTTAAGTGTTATGCTCTACGCAGTTTTTTGCTGATGTCAAATAATTTTGTTCATGTTAATGTTACAGAGTTGAAGGCAACCCAAAGAAAATAACTTGTGCGGCTTCTACATGGTTAGACACATGATCAATATTATTTTGTCAAATAAGACTAACCTAACTGAGGAGGTAAATTGTGTTTTTAATGATTTCATATATTTTTGGTCAATTTAATATATCTTAGTAATGCTTTAATTTCTTTTATTTTAATTTGATATTTCAGATGTTTGATCAATCTGACCTATTTCCTAAACAAGATATTGAGGACTTGCGCAATATTTGGGTTGAGTTTTTTGTTCAAATAATTCATTCTCAATAGTATTTGTCATTATGTACCATAATATATTTTTTTATCTTTCTATTCAAATGATTGTATTATTTTATTGAATTTTATTAAATGAACAATGTAATGAGCAATTGAAGTCTTTCCAGTCTATATATTGGGCAGTTTATTCATGAAACTTCAAGGGATGGGGTTAATGAAACAGTGTATACACCGGTAGGAGTAGAAACAGTATATGTAAATATGACAATATATACACCAGTTGTCTTTATAATGAGGTGTAGAAATTTCATTAATCTACACTGGGTGTAAATACAGCTGGTGTAAACAATTCATTAATC
Organism: Leucaena leucocephala; assembly: GCA_037074615.1. Lineage (NCBI taxonomy): Eukaryota > Viridiplantae > Streptophyta > Magnoliopsida > Fabales > Fabaceae > Leucaena > Leucaena leucocephala. Next base: position 6,480,494 of record CM073550.1, read on the forward strand.
TACATCGGGTGTAAACATAGCTGGTATAAATAATTCATTAATCTACACTGGGTGAAAATACAGTCGATGTAAGCAATTCATAAAACCATTCAAAATGGACATGTTCAACCAGTGTAAATATTAGCAAATTCTACCCCAGATTTTAAAAAGAACCGGTCTAAATTCTACACTTTCTATACTAGTGAAACTCCCAATTAAAAAGTGTACACTTTTTAAACGATTCGTTTTTATACCGGTCATTGTCCAATATAGATCACCATTTTCAACTAATTTAGAAAGCCTTTTTTGCATTAGTGTCATTTTTTTAATATTTCTATAGCAATATTGATCCAAAAAAAAAAGCTTTCAGATACCTACAGCTCATACAAAAGCTTTCAAGGTAAATTACTCCTTAACCCATTATACCCTAGTTTTCTCTAAACACATTCCATTAATTTGGTAGCTTAACACACATGATTGGGTTTACTAAATTAGATATAAATTTTTATGAACATTATGAATAAATATTGGTTCAAAAAAAATTGCACGAAACAAAATATAAACTTTCTGCAATGTTCTAACAAAAAACTATGATAAAATTTTTTACCCCTTCTAATATGCATGAATTGATGATTAAAGGGTGGAAATGCTAGAATATAACTATAGGGACTGATAAAATAAGAACTGAATATTATTTAAATACCTCAAACCACATGACTTCCCATTGCATTTGCATAACAGATCCACGTATCCCCTTTGCTGTATATTTTGATTGTTTTGCTGCTAAGTGCAATGCATTATTTCCATGAACATCCACCTTTTCTCTCAGTACAAGCCAATGTTTACGTTTCTTAACTTCCTCCAACACATGGCTCTGCCTTTCTTCTATGGCCACATGAACTATATTCTTCTTCTCTTCGAGTAATTGATCATGGATAGATACAGGAATATCATCGAGAATTTTCTTCACCTGTTCAGTTAGACCATTTTGAGCTGCGATCAACAGTGCCGTTGATCTTTTGATTCTGCCTGCCAAGTAGCAATAACTGATCAGAGGTTATGTCACTATTATATTTTACAAAAATAATTAGAAATCCTTTATATATACACACAATGGGGTTACCTTCCTGTATAATCATATCCATGAGCGGATAAAACTTCATGTTAACAATATTCTTCATATCCTTCGCTTTTTCATTTTCCCGATACCAAGGATCTTGTCTTACAAGTTCGTCCATGATACGGTATACATGATTCTCTTTTAGTTTCCCGAGGTAGCCTTTTCAAATATTTGTAGGCACCAAAAACATCAAAGACATAAAGAACAGATAAGAAAATGGCAAGAGAAGGGGAAAATGAGAGACAAAACATATATATGTTAACTGCAATTTCCATGCATTCCATGAAAATATTAAAATTCTTTTGAAAGGCATATAAGCCAGAGATGGTGGCCGATCCAGCCTTGAAGGGATGGGGCCTAAAACTTAAATGGACAAAAATAGGTGCCTTAATTTTAACTAACAATCAATAATTTACAATGCAAATCATATATTATAGCAAAGGATGGTGGGGTCCAAAGATGATTTGAATTTATGTTGATGTCAAATCAACAAATGAAAACTTAATCGCTATAGATGGTTCTGGTTTTGAAATGATTGTTGTCAAGTTTAGAACATGCTTTGATTGAAAGTGTATTAGAACTATATATATATTTGATATGCACTTTGAAACTTTTTAAGCATGCCTGTGCTTGTTAGATATTCTTTATATTATGGTTTGGAAGTTTTCAAACATGCATATGTTAACTATTTGAGGTATATTAGAAATATATCGTTTATCCTTGATCTTTGCAAGTCTGCTTGTATGTGAGTGAATCTTTTATATGACAATGTGATACTCTTTAGGGGGCACGGTGGGATTGGTTGGAGTTTAAGGGTGAATTATTCTTTATACTTTCACGGTGCACAGTTGATGGCACTTGTAGGCCTTATTCTCTTTGTGCGGATGAATGTGAGACATAAGACACCCTCCTTAGTTTTGTTTAAAAGGAGGGGAGCCTAAGCTTGTGAGCTCTACATTTTTTACAGCGCATCTCCAATTTAAGGTTCCGGTCAGTGGTATCGGTCAGGAGTTTAAGCATCACACTTGTATTTTTTAAAAAACGGTTTGAAATATGTTTGTGAAATGGCTTGTCAACTAAGTTTTGAAATGGCTCTCTACCATAATTGTGATGAAAGGTTTGCGAACTGTGTTTGAAACAGTTTTGTGATATGATTTCCAAAATAACTAGGTTTTAAATGATGTCGAAAACATCATTTTCAAAGGATTTGTAAGTGTATTATTGAATGCCAGTTGTTACTGAGATGTTAGATCTAACTTTGTTACTTATCACATTTTCACGAGAGGGATTGGTTAGGATGCAAGTGAAGGCACCAGAGAAATTGACATGGTATACTTAAAGATCGATTGAAGTGTGGGTGACTTATTTAATATATAGAAATATATATATATATATATATATATATATATATAATGTATATGTCAATTTCAAGTCTAAATGTATTGATATGAAATGATACTTACAATGGTAAAGCAGTTTGTTGCACCATCTGAGAAGAAAACCATTCTTAAAAGCAGAAGGAATCATGACAAGCTCATTCAGAGGTAAATGTCCGTCTGTATTGAAAGAGCTACCAATCTTTTGGTCTTTATAAAGCTCAATTATTCGGTATGACATATCTAGAAAACATGATCAATTCCACGTACATATTTTGTTAGTTCCGTTTTTTGGCAGCTAGCAAGCAAGAGTCATTATTTAGGAAGGAAATCAATATTTTGATGATAATTCAAATATACAGTATCATTAAAAAAGAAGAAGTGAAGATCCTACTTAGTCAAAACGCACGCTGCTTATTTATGACGTACTTATTAATTTTTTATTAAACATACAATAACCAAGAAAAACTTCTTATAATTAATATCCCTATGTTCCTAAACATGAGTTAGTATATGAGTTTGTTTGGGTCCTAATTAAATGTTTGGCTTTAATTTATTTTATTTCTTAAATTTATACTTTTATCTTAAACCTTTTTATTGATTTAAGAGAATTTTCTATCAATTAATAACTTTCAATATAAATAATTAAAATAGATACTTTAAAGAAATCATCAATATTTTTTATAAATATCTAACTTAACTAATTATCTTAATCTTAGCAAATTTGCAGCTCTTATATTTATGATGGAGTGAGTATCTAATACAAATTGTCATACATGTGTTTTATAAAAGGCAGAATAATTAAGTGTACTAACCAAAGTGTTTTCGCCGAATGGTGCAATGAAGTATAGTATCTCCATTTGTTCTTTTCCATATTGAAGGCGGTAATAATGGTTCTCTCTCCTTGCAAATTGAATGCAGAAAAAGGAACGCCGCTTGGTGACCAAGAAGAGAAGCCAAGAAGAGTGGTGTCTCTCCCTCATTGTTATGCTCACAAACCAATGACTCGTCGACACATGTTATTCGCCGACAAATGGCGATAGAGCCCCGTGAGGCTGCACAGTGCAAAGGAGTGTCCCCTCTACTATTCTTAGCTTTCAGAGTATCCAATGCCTTATCATCATCAGTCTCCATTATTACATCAACAAGCTTCTCAACAATGAATTCTGGTGCCTCATTAGTGATAGCCCAGTGCAACACAGTGTCCGATAAGAACTCATCGTAGTGTGAATCTGGTCTCTCATTTGTTGCTTTCATCATATTTCCCATCTTCTTATCATGAATCTGTGGATTTTCACCAAAAATCTTCACAACGTTGTTCCACTCTTCTCTCATAAGGGCAATGAACAACTTTTCCTCGGGACTCTCTTGCTGGTGGCTTGCACTAGAACTGCTGCTATTGGTACTCATTGTTCTTGCTTCACTTCGATCGGTTGGTACACCTGGGTGAATCGAACTACTTATGTTTGTGTGTGAAGGAAAATTAACAAAACTTTTGAATCCGATGAAGTAGTTAATTTACCAACACGAAATGGAATCACAATATAGATTTTGTTTATGTTACACAACAGACAACATCAATGAAGAAAGAGAAAGAGTTGGGGTGCAGAGGAGGAGTTTTTGCTGTAGTGTACGCTGTGATCTGATCGCCCATGCGCGCGCGCAAATATATATATTAGAAGCAAGTTTTTTTGTCTTTTTCTTTCAAACAAATGGACTTGGGTGCTAGCTGCCCCTCGGTTGCCCCTCAAATTTAGTCAAGTTCCCAAATGCTTTATTTTCTTGTCACTTTTGATCATTAGATCTATATAAAATATAAATGAGTGAAATTTTTATATCTTATGGGCAAAAAAATAGTGCTCTTTGCTGACGAAGAACGTTCATGTCAGGGCATATAGATTAGCGGGAGATGAAAACAAAGCTTTGTGTATAGTTTTCAATTTTAATACTATAAAAGGAAACTACATAATTTTAGAGTATTTTTCTTTGACAAATCGTACAAAATTGAAAACTTTACTTTTTTTTATTTCTAAGATATTAAAAATTTACTCTGTAGAATATAACGATAAAAAAAATAAGAAAAGAAGATTAGGGAAGTTGCCTAAATTTGAGGGGCAAAAGGGGCAGCTGACACCCATATCCCAAATGGAAAAGGGGTACATTACATATATTTACCCATATTTTCTTATGGATATTTGTGCCCGCTTATAATGGGTTTGAGCTAAGGGGTGAACCGGTAGACTTTTTCCTACTGTGTGAGGAGTACAGAAGATAACAAATTGAGAAAGTCAGCAATTAGTCAGACGACAACACTAAGTTCACCTAACTCTCCGGGCTGGTTCGAAGATAGTTAATTATGGAGAAGCAGCTTGAGGTGAATAATGGTGAGTAGAAGAATTAGGGTGCCCCTAAGTGTGACTCAAAATTCTGAAGATTCAATTAATTATAAACACGGCTAAACAACTTTTTTGTTTTTTTGTCATTTTTATTTCTACCATAGAGAGGGCATTACAGTATTGAAGGGATCAATTTTTTGCCGTCTGGTAGAATCTAAATGCCGAGTGATGCAGAGTTAATCATTGAATATTAGCATAGATTGATGGCGATTTTTAATTTAGTACTATAGCTAAGAGTACTCGTGATAAACTATATGCAATAAGAAATTAATACAAGGCTCAATACATATTTAATCCGTCATCAATATTTATCTTTAGTACCTGTTTGGTTCAATTCCATGCACTAAATCTGATGCACTTTGCTTAGTCATGATCACTGGGCTTAGTAATGGAAAATGTACGGGCATTATGTATGGGGACTCTTCTTTTTTAATTTGAAGGGTAGGTTGAGGTTTTTTTGTATTTGATTAAATTTAAAAATTATATTTTATTATTTTATTCTTAATGATACCAAACAAATTCCATTTGTATTTTGACTTTAGCTTAATTTTATAGTATTTATTATGGCTCAACAAAATGAAGAAGAATGAGAGGGAAATGCTGTTTTTTTAAGTCCAATATTTAATTGATTTGGACAATTAATATAAGCCTGTTTAGGTAACCCCTAAACTACGATTTTAATTTTTTTTTGTCTAAATTTTAGTATAATTTTTTTTAAAATAAATAGTCATATTTATTCAAAAGAGCTTTTAAATTAAATTATGATTTAAAACTAAAATTTTGCATAAGAAGCTACTGAGAATAACTTCTGAAATAATAAAAGAGCTTATAGACTACCTAATTACTATTTTATTCATATTTTTTCTCATACTATCTCTTCTTTCCCCTCTCTCCTCTCTCATATTTTTAATAAAATTATACCCATTTTAGTAGTTTGCTAATAACAAAAATCCTTATAGTAATAACTATCAAAATATTTATTTATTCAAAATTATTTTTTTCTATAAACTCTTATCCAGAAATTTTTTTTCTAAAAGTTGTCTAAAATCTCTTTTTTTTACAATTCATTTTTCAAAAGCCTATCCAAATTAACGAATAAAAACTTTCTTTTATCATTTTCCTTTCTTTCTTCTTTTTTGATTGGCCATTGGTTTCTATATTTTTATCTGTCATTACTTTTAGCTAACTATGGTTATTTGTCTCCGACCATAGTTATTTTTATTAAACTTTTTTACCTTTAATCTTGGATAACTTAACCTTAGTTACATTACCAAGATTAATCTTCTTTTAACATGGTTAATTTTCTAATTTCTATACTTCATTCTTTTTAGCAATTATTTAGCCAATATAATAAAATAATTCCTCCATAATCATCTTCCTCTTGTGTGCCCTATTGCTCTCCCTTTTGGGGGCCCCTTGGCTTTTCTAATGTCATTGAGATTAGCTTAAACATATTATTCCCTTTTAGGCCTAATTACATTTGATTTTAGGCTCTCTCTTTTTTTCTAAATATATGTATCATCTTATTGAAGGCAATCCTATTTTAGATACTATCAAGTACTAAATATGAGTATCTCTCTTAGAATGATTTGAACCTTGATTTTAGACTTTTAATCTAATTATTTTTAGGCATTTCTCACTTTAAGAAATTGGCCCAAACCTCGTTCTTCTATTTCCAAACTTTTAACCAATTAATATAATATTTTTAATTATATTATGGCTAGAGGATATCAGCCCCATAATATTGAATGATGGTACAATAACAATTTCTCGATTTATCTCTCTTTTATTGTTACTTTCTTTTTCTTTCTTTTTCCTCCAAAAATGATGCCATATATGTTTAGTTTTGATGATGCAAAATAGTGGAATAATAAGTGGGGATGATATTTATTTTTCTATATCTTATTAAAAATTTATATCATGCTTACTTGAACTAATAGCTTGGATATGAAGTTGAACTTGTTTATATAGATTTATCCAAGTTAAAGAGATGATGATTTGAAGGATCAGGAAAGAAAGTTCAAGAAGTAGATGCAAACAGGGAAAAAGAAGAGAAAATGGGAAGAAATGTTGCTCAAAAAATGGAAGAACAAGAAGTCTAGGAAATATTTTCACCAAAAAAAAAAAGAAGTCTAATAAATATTAGCGCTAGAAGGTTTAATAATTAGTTTCTTAAACTTAGCTTTTTAGAACTCTTGTAAAAGAGCAAGATGTTCGATGAGCTTCGCAAGTTTAAAAAATGTTTTTCAAATGTTTTCTAATCTTCCAAAGATTTTTGAGTCAAGAATTGGTTTGGAAGTGTTCTTATTCATTTGCACCACTTTATATTTGTTTGCAGGCGTTCTTATTTGAAAAAAGTTTGTTTCTATCAAAACATTACGCGTTTATTAACTAGTATTCATCTACTCCATTGTTAAAATTTGTTTATGAAAAACTATACATAATCTATTTAACTAATTTAATTAGATTAAAAAAATTAGTTAAATTAGTTAATACATCATCTCTTTTTCTAAGACACTATAATCATATTATTTAACTCCCTCCCCCTCTCTTGCTTGATTATTATTGATAGAGCATCAATAAAGATAATTTAAGAAAAAAGTTGGTAAATATAAAAAAGATGTCATATATCTAGGACCAAGAACAATTCATTAATTATATCCTATATTAAGGACAATGTTTATTATATTATTATGAACTGAGGTTCTTATGAAGTGATTTCTTTTTTTTGTAATAGACTAGATCACTCTTGTATTGTATTGTGTGCCTAAACTTGAAAATATTGCACGTGTTAGTGGAAATTCAAGTGGTTTGTTTTAGGACTAGATGCAATAGATGTAAGACAAGTGATTGAGCTGAACCAATGTAAATCATTGTGGTAATTAATTTTCTCTTTTAACTTCTTTCAATTTTATTTTAAATCACATTTCTATCATTGCTCTGTTTCCCAACACTTTTATTGTCTCATTGTTTTTGAGTTGGGACAAATTTGCCGCAAATTTGTAAAGACATCACCTTAGGTACAATAGCCTTATACAACACAGATTCCGTCCAAGAAAAAGAGCAAGTTTATAGAAGAAATAAATTGTATTGATTGGGACATGCCAACAAAAAGTTGATCCAATTGATAAAGAGTTACCTCATAGCTCACGATGTTATGAGTTTAAATTCAACTGCCATTATGGGACCTTACTAGTAGGTGATTTGTAAGTACATTTTTAAACGTTCTTTCAGTCTAGAAGCATGCCCTAATCCTAGTAAAATCTAGAACCCAACTCATCAAAATTAAATTGCGAATAAAAAACTGTATTGATTGGGACGTGTAAAGGCCAAATTATGCATATGTAAAGGACGTACATCATGAGTAAAGGTATATAGAGAAAGTAAAGTGACAGTGTGAAATGAGTGAATAATATGATGAGTTGTATTATTACTGCAATGAGTACAATTATATATATAGGGTTTTCTCCTGTTAACTAGGTCTTAGGATACAACCAAATTAGTTACATAAGTTAGTTCAATAGCATAACTACTTTATTACACTATCAATGAGCTTTCAATATAAATAATAAAGGGATAGACATGAGGATGTGACAAATCTCATTTGATTAATTGAAACAAAAAAAAAAAAAGACCGTCTGCTGGATATTAAGACCACATGCAGTTGTTTTATGCAAATCATATCTATTCTCTTTTTAGAACTATTCTTATTTGAGACATTATTAGACACTAAGACAATATTTGGATGGAGAGAAAAGTGAAGGGAAAATATGGGGCGGAAATACTAAGAAGGAAAATTTCTTAAAATGGTAAAAAAAATTTACTATTTTTGGGAGTTTTTACTCCTAATATTTTTTTCTCTATAATTTTCTTCCCATTTAAACATAGGGTAAATGTAGGCACCTCTCACAATATAGATTCGAATATTAGTTTGTTATGTTGTGAGGGATTAATTGTTTCTAGATCTAACCTATATCACTAAGACCACATGCAGTTGCTAACTTGGTGATTGCCTCATGGGATCGGTCTCACAATAGTCATATGTTTCATGCTTTCCGTTCTGGTATTGTCCCCAGTAACAAGTTGTTCTAATAATACAAAGTTTCTTCATGTGATTCATAAGTGGGGTTTGGTTTTGCATTATAATTTAGATAGTACAAATTCGAACTTTTTAAATTATATTTTTTTCAAATAATATTTGTTTTCAAAAAGTTACAATAATTGAAATATTGTTTTATTTAGACTTTGCATTTATAAAAATAAAAATATTGAACCAAAGGCATTAGTCTTAATAGAAAAAATTTTGGCCACTTAAATATGAGATTTCAAGTTTAAATTCATACAAATACAAAAAAAAAAAGGTCTTTAGAAGAGCTATTATCAATTGAGACCGAACAATCTTATAGCCATATAAAAAATAAAAATATTGAAAATATAACAATAAATTTAAATAAACTCTATATATACCATCCAAAATCTTAATATCGATGTCACATATAAAGCCATTTCCTTCATACGTGGCTTGTTTTGATACAAATACCCTGACCATTTCTTTTCATGTATATACATGTACGTTCTGTCTATTTCCCTGTTTAATTTATATATATACATGTGTTGTGTCGCTATCATTGTTGATAAGAATTCAATTAACTAAACAATGATAGAGTTTGTCATTTTCTCACTTCCCATGTGGGCAAGCTTAATATTGATGTTCCTGCACGCTGATATATATATATATATATATATATATATGAAAAACTAAAATATGAAAAACAGTTATGTAAAATAATAGTTATTTTAGCTTAATCAACAAATCTTTCAATTTAATTTCCATCTATTTATATACTTAGAGACAAGGAAAATATCACTACTTTTAAAAATAACTGATGACTCCTTATATTTATAATATTTTATGTATTTTTAGGAGTTATTTTAGGAGTCATAATTATGTTGGAATTGTTTAAATATCATGGAATATTTTTTTTTGTGCTTTAGGGAGATATAAACTCCTCACTAGTAATTTTTGTGTTGCTTATTTATAGGATCAATAAAGCAACATAAAGTTTGAAACACACTTGTTGAGAGAAGCAAAAACCCTTTACACTTTAAGCTTTGAAAGAGATCAATTTCACATATAAAGAAGCTAGGGAACACCCTTAATCAATTCAAATAAAAAAAAATAAAGCAAGATAAAGTTGAGTTAGAAAGTTAGGAATCATGGAATCAATGGATATATTAGTCTTAATAGAAGGGGTTTGGCTGCTTAAGTATAAATATGAAGAATGTATTTAAAAAAGTTATCCTTAATTAGACTTGACAATATTTAATTTCACATAATTACATAGACATAAATAAACAAAAATAGCTAGAATCATGGAGGACAGTAATATGTTAAGGGGACACTAGTTTTTCAAAATCTCTTCTTTTTTTTTCATATTTGTAAACTCTAATAATGAGAAGCATCTTTCTAAAATATTTCAAATTTAGAGTTCCCCTTAACTTTACTTAATTATGTAAAATTGCAAAATTCTTTGCCATGTAGTCCTTGCAAATTTTTATTTTATTCTTTTGGATGATTGACAGAGAGACTCTAGGTTTATAGAATAATACACCAATAATGGACACGGATGTAGTTTGGAGGCCCACCACAATAATGATAGGGTACTAAGACCACTATTTATAATTTCATTTGTGATGTCCATCATCTGTGGGTTTAACTAGCGAAGGGATAAGACATGTGACTATTTAGAGCGTGTAAATCCCTAAGTAGTACCACTTTATAGTGGTTTCAGTCGCATTGCTTGGGGAGATATCCTAACTTCTAAGTGCCTAGGTTTATGCCTGAGGGTAATAGACGGCTCACCCTATCCGACATTGGTATTGCCTAGGAGAAAATGAGACTTTACCTTGCCATTGGATCGTAGGTGAGTCTAACCCTTTTTAAAAAAAAATTTATACAAAAAAAATAATTTCATTTGTGATGACTGATTATTTAACTTATATTTTGTTCTTTATTATTATTTTTTTATTTTTAGTTGAAAAATTGCAGAAAAGTATCCGATTGAATTTTTTTTTTGTGAGAATGACCTAAATTAGAGTATTATTACTCTGTATATATAAGGTCATGTCCCAAAATTTGAGTCGTGACCGGCACAGAATATGAATAAATTCATATTCCTTAAGCCTAAAACCTTAAATCAAATGTTTGAAACAAAAATCACAATGTATTACAATTTAAATCAAAAGCAAGTCCTTTGTAGGAATTTTGGCAAAATCATTGTTGTATGACCGATTTCCCGACAATCCTACAGTAGACTGCAAATGTTCAAAGTTTCCATAATGTTTTTCTAAAATAATCAGAATCTTTTCTAAGAACTATGTGGAGCATTTACCCTTTTTTCAAAATAATACAAGTACTTTATAAATGATAATTATATCAAAAGTAGTATTGTCAAAAATGACGCTTCAGATCGGCAATGAGGCTCTTCACTGCTCGGGAGGATTAGGGTCAATTGTACTATCTGAAGCCAAATAATATACTCGTGAATGACGTCCCAAAACACAATTTAAAAATGCAAAAAATAAACAATTTCAACATGTTAAAATGTAATTCATAACATTTCATAATTTGATGCAAACATTTCCATAAACATTTTTATTTCAGGAATAACCATTTCAAATCAATCGTTTAAAAGTAGTCCTTTTTAAAACCATTATTTTTCTGTAGTACTTCAACATAACGTAAACAGGCGTGGACACACAGTTCACGATGATAACTAACCAATTTGGCATGGGTCAAGGCCACAAAAATAGGCATGGACACATATTTCACGAGGGTAAATAACCATACGTAGCACCAGGCCATGAAACAGGTGTGGACACTGTCAGGTCCCAAAATTTAAGTCGTGACTGACACAGAATATGAATAATTTCATATTTTGTAAGCCTGAAACCTTAAATAAAATGTTCAAAACGAAAATCACAACACATTACAAGTTATAAATCAAAAGCAAGTCCTCTATAGGAATCTCCACAGAATCGTCATTGTATTATTGATCTCCTGATTATCTTACGACAGACTGCAAATGTTCAAATCTTATGTAGAGAATTTACCCTTTTTCAAAAATAACCCAAGTAATTAATAATGATAATTACATCAAAAGCATTCTTGCTCAAAAATAACACTTCAGATCTGCAACGAGGCTCTTCACTACTCAGTGGGGGATTAGGGTCAACTGCACTATCTGAAACCAAATAATATACTCGTGAATAACATCCCAATAACATGATTAAAATTATGGAAATAAATAACGCATAAGCATGTTTACAATGTAATTCATAAAATTTCCTAATTTGATGCAAACAATTCTATAAACATTTTTATTTTAGGAAAAACAATCTGAAATAACTATTTCAAATCAATCGTTTAAAAGCAATTCTTTTAAAACCATCATTTCTCCGTAGGACTTCAACAGAAAGTGAACAGGTATGGACACACAGTCCACGAGGGTAACTAACCAATCTGGCGTGGCTCAAGGCCACAAAAACAGGCGTCGACACACAGTCTACAAGGGTAAATAACCATGTGTAGAATGCGGCCACAAAACAAGCGTGGACACACAATCTACGAGGGTAAATAACCAATCAGGCACGGCCCAAAGCCGCAAATAACAAGCATAGGTATGAAACTTATGAATAAAAGGCGTAGTTATGACACCTACGAATAACTGTCACCAGAATAAATCCCACGAATAATTGTCGTGAGTATGAAACTCACGGATAACCATTAAGCTCGGGTAACCAAAGTGAGCTAAGGACTAACAGTACTACTGTTAGCAACTAGCATTTTGTATTATGTCCTTTCTAAAATGTTTCCAACATGCGTGGGGTCCATTTCACATGTAATGACCTCAATCGTTCAAATGCAATAATCTTTGGTAAAACCATTTTGAATTTCAAAACCCCCGGCATGAACATTTAAAATTAAATATCAAGTTAGTATAAAAACATATGAAATTCATATAGGAATATTTTATGAATAACATCAGCTCAATGTAACAATTGTTAAATTCTTTTCTAAAACCTCTTTATCCATTTTCATACAAAATCATAATCTTTTTGTAAACCGTTTGAAAACAAATCATTTCTAACAATTTAAAACTATGAATTCGTATAACTAGCTTTTCGAAATTCAACATTTTAATTGCAATAACAATTTATAAAAATGTTATTTTAAGGGAACGTTATTCACTTACCTGCCATGCTTCTAAATCTATACTCTTCTAGATAATCGACTTTCAATTATAACAACTTCTTAATTCCATGATATCTCGAAACATTATATTAACATTCTAATCAATATTGCAACATAAATAAATCATCTTTAACCTAATATTCCATTTCATTTCATGCTTTTAATCATTCATAAAGACTCAATACATAAACTCCTAAGCCATCAACCAATCGACATTGTTTCAATCAAATATACATACAACCATATGCTACAAGCTTCCAACCATCACAGATAGCGAGCATTACCCAAGGTCATAATTACTTTTAGGAAAGAGATAACTTATAACATTTCCTCAGTCAAACTTTCCCAAGTTTAAAAGAAAATAGATGCCTTATACAAAATAATCTAGAGATCCTAATTTCCAACACAAGCTTTTAAAATCATAGTTCAAAGCATCCTAACTCATTTTCTTTAACATAATTATTCAACACTTGAAAACACCACACAACAAGCCCCTTACATATTCCTTTCATCTTCAAAAGTTCATGCTTCAATGCACCAGAACAATAGCACATTTACATACTTTAATCCTCAAGGCAATGGCTATATATATATATATATACACACATGTATCCATATCAGCATTTCATATATATATATACACATACATCATCTAGCTTCCAAAACAACAGCAAAATACTCTGAGCATATCATTATATATATATAACAATCCACACAATAAGCTATATATATACTCTTTCCATTCAATCCAACACAACCTATTATGGCATGCTTCTATCTCCTCTTCCCTTTGGTAGCATAACCACACACACACATATATATACCTTCACAGTGCATATATACCCAGAATATACATTTATCATATGTACCTTCTGTTTCAAACTCAACCAGAACAGTCATGCCTTAAATATATATATCTGCACATACATATACATACCAATCTCCCTCAACTAAAGCCCTAGAATTGCCAACCAACATCACAGCACACATATGCATATTCATTTAAATTTGACAACACCACCTAAATAACTTTCCTGGGATTCCATAGCTTCACTCAAATTTCAAACACTCATACTTTGACCCATCTAGCATAATTTCCCATAGACTTAACCAGGCATAACTTAACAGCAACTTATGGACTCCCATGACAACATTATACATATATATATGCATACACTCAGCATGTACCAACACAAACCGTAGGAAGCAGAGCAGGGGTATTGAGGAAGCTTACCTCATTTATTCAATCTGTGACACTCACTATGGAGACAGATAAAAACTTTAGAGCTCTAAAATTTCCACAGAACTGACAGATAAAATATGACAGCAACCGCTTACCATAGCCACGCCTTGCACAATGACAAGAAGAAAGGAATTGAAGACATAGTCTTGCTACAGTAACCGGGATGTACTCTCCTATCTCCCTTCTGACAATTGGCAATTTCTATTTCCTCTATCGACTCAATCATATCTCTCCCTCTCTCTGGCTTACTATCGCGTCCAAAAATAGTGAAGGAGGTACGGTCTGCAAAGTAAAAAGGGGAAGGGGCAATTCTGTAATTTCACGTGTCAAAAAAATAAAAACCCTCACTAAAATGCAGCCGCCAAGAATCGAACACTGCTCACTGAAATCACACCCATGCCTTCAACCACTCAGCTAATCTCATCACATTGAAATTTTTCTGCATTAATAATATATATCCTTATTAAGTAAATTTTGAAATCTGAAAAAAAAAATCCAGAGCCATTACAGACACACAATCCACGAGGGTAAATAACAATCAGGCGTGGCCCCAAAGCCATGAAACATGCATAGCTGTAAAACCTATGAATAACAGGCATAGGTACAAAGCTTATGAATAACAGGTGTGACAATAAATCTCACGAATAACTATTATGAGTACGAAACTCATGGATATCCATTGAGCTCGGGTAATAAAATAACCTTGAACCGATGTCGCCTTGGGGTTACTTCAAAAATTTAAACCAAAGATTGCATATAGTGCAATCTCGGGTCATTCTCTCTGAGGAGCCAAAATATGAAATTAAATTCCTAAGTAACTAAATGCAATGCAACCTAAATTAGAAAATGAGATTTATTTTGATTGACTAACAACTAAATGCAATGAATTAAAATAGATTTAAAGAAAATATTTTTGGTATTTTTAGTTTAAAGAAAGGAATAATGAATGGTAATAAGTGAATAGAATAAAATCAAAGGTGATTAATAATAATAAAAGCAATCCTCCAATTCAATAACGCAAGCAATCATATCTTCAAAAGATATGGGAGTTTTAAATAATGAATTAAGAATTATAATTAAGCTTTTAATCTAACAACCGAGCTACCTCGAATTGTCACAAAATATTTTCTAGGTCCTAATTTATTAACTGCCACCAGAACAATAAATTAGGACCAAAGATATTAAAAACTAATGCTTAATAATAACTTAATAATTCATAAAAATAGAATTTAAACTAACAAGAGACACAAAGATCCAATAATTCAAGTCACCTTAAAAAATCACAAAATATTTACAATAATCTCAATTCAATGTCTGACCCAGATCAAAGTAAATGAAATTAAAGTTAATTAAAGATTAATGTCGAATGTCAAGCAAAAATTCAGTCACAATAATCCTCAATAAATACAATTAAATCATTCTAAACATTCCCAATAATTATAAAATTAATCCTAAGACCTAGGAGTCATAATATAATTATTGGGTAGAGAATTATAGTAACTTATACTCCCCTTTGAGATCCCAAGCTCATGCGTTTGCCATTGAATTAGAGAATTTGGATGTTTAACTACACATAGCTACAAAGATTAACACCAATTTCAAGAGTTTAGATATGGATAATAGAGCTGCACGTCATTGCACTGGTTGCTGTGATGAAAGAGGTGTGACACAGATAGAGGTTGAGTGGATATGGAGAGGGGTTAAGGGAATGAAGGATGGTAGATGAGTGAATAATTCTAGCGGCACAGTGCTCCTTGAATGAGTTCTTGTTTTTCTTGCTGCAGCGCCTGTGTATATATATGTCTATGCGTCCTTTCTTCCCCTTTTCAATTCCACCTCTTCCTCATTCAGAGTCTTTTTTCTGTGTGTGTGTTGCTGCCTCTTTTCCTTCAATTCCTGGCCGCTGTGTGCATGTTGCTTTTCAATTCAGTTTTTCCTCACTCTAGACACTATACGCGTGAATGCTTTTTAAAAGCAATTGGAATAGGACAAAAACCTAACGGGACAAATCGCAAGGTTTGGCCCATTGGGTCTTAGTGTGTAATTTCTAGTTTTATGGTCCTTTGTTGTCATTTGTGAATTCTAATTTCTCCTAAATTCTTGAAATATAAAATCACAATAATGTAATATCTTTTATTCCAAAAATAATTGTTTGGGAGAAATCATAAAATTATGACAATTATGCCCCTATTAAGCAGTAATTCAATATAAGTCATATTAATTCAATTAGTGCATAAATAAAAAAAATTAAGGACCACAATGTTTACAAAAGCTCACTAAAATGATATGAATTAATATATAAAATATGGGTTTGTCAGATAACCAAGGTACACCAAGGACTAACAGTACTGCTGTTAGTAACTAGCGTTCTGTATTATGTCCTTTCTAAAATATTTCCAACATGCGTGGGGTCCATTTTACATGTAATGATCTCAATAGTTTCAAATGCAATAATCTTTGCTAAAACCATTTTGAATTTTAAAACCCCAGCATAAACATTTAAAATAATATCAAGTTGCTATGGGAAACATATGAAATTCTCATAGGGGTATTTCTGGAATAAAACTTAATTCAATATCATCTTTGCCAAATTATTTTCTAAAACATCTTTATCTATTTCCATACATAATCATAATCCTTTTGTAAGCCAATTGTAAGAAAATCATTTATAATGAATAAAACCATGAATTCAGAAAACTGGCTTTTCATAAATCATATTTGAAACTCAACATTTTAAATAAAATAACAATTTATTAAAAATAATATTTTAAGGGACATTATTCACTCACCTGTCATGCTCTTAAACCTTTACGCTTTTCAGGCAATCACTTTCGATTATAATCACTTCTCAATTCCTTGGTATCCCGAAAACAATATATTAAAATTCTAATTATATCTTGAAAGTCCAGAATCATATTCCAGTACTCTAATTTAATACATTTAATCACCATAATAGCAACAGTAAGTATTTATATATATAAACTGACTATAGTGATTTATTTTCTATATTTTCTACTGTGAGCTTAAAGTCCTTGATTATACAAATTTCTATTTTATACCCCCTCTTATGCATGCTCATATATATATATCCCAAGATCATGATTCTAGCATGTTAACTTCCTTCAAAATCCTTAACTTTCTATTACTTGTTTATCTTTAAAGAAACCCAAAACAACAACTTAATTCCCTAGTAACCAGAATGTTGTTGCCCAAAATAGTGGGTAACTCCTTTCAATCTTTTAAATTTCTAAAACATACTCTTATGCTTGAAATCATTAATTTATCATTTCCACTATAAACTTCTTTCTATTTCATATAGTTCTTTTCCATTCTATTTTATCTTTACTTCTATAGACCTCTGAGTTAAACGAAGGTAGTAACATCGGTTTCTGATTCAACTTTGATTTAATTCCTTTCCAACTTTCCAAATCTGAACCCTATAGCCTTAACGCCAACAGCAAGCTTCCATCTACTGGAGTAATCCAACACCCACACATACTCCTAGTCCCCCTGCCTCCACCATTCCATAGCGCGCGCACACAATTATATACATATCAATAGCAATCCCCTCCTCTTTTATTATTTTTACTTTCTTCATTTTAATTCCTAACAATGACACTGTTATGGCCCAGGAATTCTTATATTTTAAAATCATCTTAACTAAGGGATATGTATATTCGGTGGAAAAAAATTCAAAGTGAATAGGTTAGCTGAGTGGTCATGTGACAGGAGTGCGAAACAGAATACTCGTGTTTGAGCCTGGGCTAGTGCAGAAGGAAAGGTTTTATTTTCTTTTTCTCACGCAAAATAACAAAAGTGCCCCTCCTTCCTTTTTGCTCTGTAGACCGTACCTCCCTTCTTCATTTTCACTGATTCACGTGGCGGTAGCAGAGGAGGAGGCTCAGTGAGTACAGCAGTGAGGCTTCA
This sequence comes from Leucaena leucocephala, assembly GCA_037074615.1. Lineage (NCBI taxonomy): Eukaryota > Viridiplantae > Streptophyta > Magnoliopsida > Fabales > Fabaceae > Leucaena > Leucaena leucocephala. The sequence goes on from CM073550.1 coordinate 6,498,789, forward strand.
CGCAAGCAATATTGTGTTGCACTGGCTGAGCTGTCACTTCACTTAGTGTCGATGGTCCTTTAAATGGAGTAGAGAGGTCAAATATAAGGGAAAAGGGAAGGTGAGTGACGGTGAAGTCTTATGTTAGGTGGCTTACCGTCTTTGACTGGGGGGACTCTTTAGCCCCACTGTCTGGTTTGGCACTGCACTTGTCGATGAAGCAGAGAGAGAGAGCAAGGAGAGAGAGCTCACGATTCAGTTCAGGGAGAACTCCAATTGCTGTGCTGTGTGACTTTTTGCCAATGTTACCGTTAGTGGTAACTATTCAATCATGACAATCATCTCACTTCCTCATTATTCGACTAGCTTGTTAGCGATTATTGTGAGTGAACGACTAAGTCACTGTAGCAAGTCTAGTTTCCCAACCTCCTGCAGCCGCCGCTTGTACTCTGTTGGCAATTGAAATCCTCTATCGATGATAATCCACCTTTCCCCTAATGTTGAGTCATGGGTGGTATTGAGGGATGCAGGCGGAATAGGGATATGCTGTGGTGTTCCTGAGAAATTGAAGCTGGGTAAGTGAATAACCCCATTTAAGCTGTGCAATATGATGGATTGAATTGACTTTGGTTGCTCTATTTTTTGTCAAGAATTATGAATGATCAGACGATGTTGTCTCAATGTATATGCATGATTTTTGTTGGTTTTGGGTATTATACTTATGGATATATGCTGCTATAGTTGTTGTTATGAATGATTGAATATATTTATATCCTGTACTCGTGGGTGCTATGAAGATATACATGTGTGTGTGTGTGCTGTGATGTTGGTTGACAGTTCTGGGGCTCTGGTTGAGGGAGATTGATATGTATATGTATGTATAATTGAGCTTTATATGCACTATGAAGGTGTATTTATATGTGTGTATAGCTACTGTGTGAATGAGCTGTGAATGAATATATATATATATATATGTTCAGTGTGTGTGCTGTGAAGAATATATATATTCATATGTGGGAAATACAGTTAGATGAAGGAAGAAGAGCTAATGGATGTCTCTGTCTTGACTTATGCATAGGGTGTTGTTGTAGGTGAACATGTTTGTGTATATGCATAGTTATATTTGGTCCTAGAAATTATGCTTGTGGACATATTTATGTATGTATAATGGATTTGAGAAATTGACAGCAATGGATTAATGGAATTAGTGAATGAAGAAGAAATTTGGATCAATAATTGGTATTCTTGGGAATCTAATTCATATGTGTAGCATATATTAGTTTAAGGAAAGAAAGGGGTTATGTTGCTATGCATATGCGTATGTGCTATTGTTTTGTCTTAATGTATAGTTATATATATCGCTGTTGTGTGCAAACTGAATTTGGGTTTAAGCTTTGGAAGGAAACAAAATTTGGAAAAAAAAACTATGTTTTGGTATTAAGTGAAATGTGCTTAAATTGAGATTTTGGCTGAGTTTGTGAATTGTGGTTCAACTGGTTTGATATTTGAGCAATTGTTGAGATATGGGTGTTAAGTTGAATGGAAGAATATGATATTGGTAGGAACTTTTATAACAAACCATGGTTATAAGGTTTGGATTTTTTCATAGTTAAAGGCTATGGTTTTCATATTTCAAGCATTATAAAGGAAATAGGAATGGTGATAAAAGAAATCGTTGGAATATTTCAATATTGGCAAGTGTATATAGGATTGTTGTGATGGTGGCAAATGAATAGAAATTTTTGATGGATATATATATATATGTATGTGTGCTTATGCATTGAGATGAAGTGTGAAAGTTATAAAGTTGTGCAAGGGTTATGTTCAAGGTTTAGGAATGAATAAGTGTTTGCCTTCATGATTGGTTGTGGTTTAAGAATGATGAATTTTTGTTGCAATATTGATTAGAATGTTAATATATCGTTTTGGGATATCAGGGAATTGAGAAGTAAGAATAATCAAAAGTGATCGACTAAAAAGAGTAACTGTTTAGGAGCGTGGCAGATGAGTGAATAACATTCCCTAAAATTTATATTTTAAATACATTGTCATTTCAAATGTTGAATTTCAAATATGAATTACGAAAAATAAGTTTTATGAAAGTATGGTTTAAATCGTTAGAAATGATTTTCTTTCGATTGGTTTTAAAAAGGAATTATGATTATGTATGAAAATGGATGAATAATCTTTTGAAAAGAGTTTGGCCAAAGCTGCATTGGATTGATGTTATTCATGAAATATATTCTTTTGCGAATTTCATATGTTTTCATAGTAATTTGATTTTAAATGTACATGTTGGGGTTTTTGGAAAGTTAAAGTGATTTTACCAATGGTTATGGCATTGAAACAATTGAGATTATTTCTTGTGAAATAAACCCCACACATGATGGAAATATTTTAGGACAGAATATAGAATACTGGTTGCTAACAGCAGTACTGTTAGTCCTTGGTGCACCTTGGTTACCCAAGCTCGACGGATATATGTGGGTTTCATACTCATGACGGATATACATGGGTTTCATACTCACGATGGATATACGTGGGTTTTATACTCATGACAGATATACGTGGGTCTTATACTCGCGACGGATATACGTGGGTCTCGTACTCACGACGAATATACGTGAGTCTCGTACTCGCGACAGATTATGGCCTTGAGCCACCAGATTATTACGTAGGTCTAGTACTCACGATGGCTAGTGGCCTTGAGCCGCTAGATTGGTTATTTACCCTCGTGGACTGTGTGTCCATGTTTATTTTTGTTCTGTTGAAGTCCTACAGAAAAAATTATGATTTTGAAAGGATTTGTTTTACAACGATTGATTTGGAATTGTTATTTCAAGTTGTTTCTCTGAAACAATAATACCTACGGCAAGATTATGGTTTTGAAAGGATTGTTTTTAAATGATTAGTTTGAAATGGTTATTTCATATTGTTGTTTTTCCTGAAATACAAATGTGTTACAGAAAGGCTTGCATCAAATTATGAAATATTATGAAATACATTTTCAGCATGATTATGCATTGTTGATTTTCGCATTTTCAATGATGTTTTTGGGACGTTATTCACGAGTAGATTATTTGGCCTTAGATAGTGTAGGTGACCTTAACCCTTTCACTGAGCAGTGAAAAGCCTCGTTGCTGATCCGAAGTGTCGTTTCTGACAAAACTACTTTGATGAAATTATCATTTAGAAAGTGTTTGTATTATTTTGCAAATAAGGTAAATGCTCCACATAGTCTTTAGAAAAGATTCTGTTTATTTATGGAAAATATTATGGATGCTTTGAATGTTACCTTTGAGGTTTTAGGCTTTCAGAATGTGAAACTATTCATATTATGTGCCGGTCATGGTCCAAATTTCAGGACGTGACAGGCACCATATATATATGCCATTTAGTTTCCAAAATAGTAGCAAAATTTTGTAAAGAAGGAACCACATCACCATTTATAGACCTACATATATATATATATATATATATTAACCAACATAACAACTATACATATATTCTTTCCATTCAATCAATATGACCCATTACGGCATGCTTCTGTCTCCTCTTTCATTTGATAGAATTATCACACACACACACGCACGCACGCATATATATTCTTTCACAGCACACGTATACACAATATATATATACATATAATTCAAAACAATAGAAATGCTTATCCTCAGTAGCACAATTCTTATTTAACCCAAGGCACCTAAACCCGACAGCAACAGTATATACATACAACAGTAGCAACATCCACACAACAACATCGCCATTCATGCACATCCTCTTCCTCCTAGTTTCACACACACATACACACATAAACAGAGCACTTGGAGAAAACAAGAACATCACCCAGGACCCATATCACTTCTGATCAACGCCAACAACTAGGGGTGTTCATGGGCAGGGCTAGACAGGGCAACCCCTCTACCTGTTCCCTACCCAAAAAAAGCATGGGTTATATTTTGTAGCTCGATACCAGGCCCTGCCCGATAAAAACCCTAACCATTTTTGGCTGGGCGTAGGCGGGCTGGGCATGCCCAAGTTGTGATGCCACTCATGTTGTGGAAAACAATATGCAATTATAAACTTCTAAAACAATTCCATATTCATATGTATTCAAAAGTTAAATCATATCTATAATCCACTAAAAATAAGGCTACAAAAAGATAATAATTAAAGTATTGAAATTCATTGCATATAAAAAAAAGCTTTGAAATCTAAGTAATTTATAATTGTAACTTTGTATCAATTTCCCAAATGTTGACAAGGATGAAGCATCCAAAAAAAATAAAATAAACAATTATAATTTATAATGTAATCATATTATAATTAATAAAGTTAAAGAAAAAAATCAATATAGTTATAAATATTAAAAGACGCAACTTATTTACTTAACTACTTATATTTTTAAAATGACCCTTTAGTCACCAGTAATTATCATATTCTTCCTTCCAAGTATAGTATCTAGGGAGAAAAGTAAAAAAAATAAAAGAATGGATGCTCATGGGCAGGGCAAACCCCCTGCTCGGTGCCCAGCCCGAAAAAAGCATGGACTGCATTTTATAGCCCGATGCCCTGCCCTATATTTATCGAGCTAGGCAGGGCTTTTTTTTCACGGGCTCGGGTGGACATATCGGGTCGTGGGCTTTATGAACACCCCTACCAACAACCAGAGGAGCAATGGAAGTTAAGCCACCCAACCAAACACACACACTCAATATAAAGGGAAGTTAACAGTGAAGACAAGGGAAGGCATAAGAGGTTCACTACTGATGAATTATGACTCCAAGGACTCACCGTGCACTTTGGTTGTTGAAGCTGGAAGGACGGTCACCATTCAACCACTCTGTCTCTCGCCAATAGAGATTATGGAAAAGCAACTGCGACACCGACTGGACTTGCTACAATGACCGGGATCCACTCTCTAACCTTCCTTCCGACGGTGACAGCCTTCACTTCCTCTACTGACTCAGTCGCGTCTCTCTCTGGTTCACTGTCACTGCACTATGTCTCTCTTACTCTTCCATTGCTTCTCTCATCCATCTCTATCAACCCATCAATACTATAGTTCTAATGACAACTCTAACACAACAATACATAGGAGAAATTGACAAAAACAAGGAAATGATGGCGTGAAGGTTTTGTCACTATACTCCCACTAATTCCCGTTGCCTTGCCAACATAGATCAGTGAAGAATGTTGAAAGAGTACGGCGTCTGAAATGTAAAAAGGGGAAGGGTTAATTTGGTCATTTCATGCTACCAAAAAAAATAAAAACCCCTTTCCTACTACTTCTAGGGTTCAAACATGGGACCTCTAGTGCAAACTCCCGTCACTTGACCACTCAACTACTAACTCCACACTGACATTTTTTACATCATATATATATCCCTTTATTAAATTAATTTTATCTATTAAAGTTTTCAGGGCCACAACATATAAAATTTGTAAAGTACCAATACTTTCTAATTTATTAAGTTCTTCTCACTAATAAAATTTTCAAATTTTTTCCCAAACTTAAACCTTCTATTTTGAGATTTATATAGATTCAATTATTTCATTGTATGAATTGATTTTGATTCGAAACACTTTTGTCAATAAAAATTCTGGTGTATTCATATATTGCCTTTAACTTAAAATATTAGAACCTCAAAAAATCAATGATTTCATTTACCCTTCATTATAGTATGCAATAGTAGCGTAAAAAATACACTTATTGTTTCCTTCACAGTATACATGCGATATACACATACGCCTAATTTAAATTGCTCACGTAAAATTGTAATTGGCCAAATTGAGAATGAAAGAAAAAAAGTATTTGCCTATAACTAAACTCAAACTATATTATATGCTTATATACTTATACTATTAGCGACCCCTCTACAAGTAGCTCCGGGACCAGAACTAGCCATGAGCAGCTCATATGGTGGAATTCCAGCCCCACATCTATTTCTCAAATTTGGATCTTTATTTCTCTTCTCAATCTCTTTCTCTATTCTTTTTAATTCCATTGAGAATCTGTAGAATGCCTCTATGATTTCAGTATCACCAGACCAATCTGAAAGATCCTTCCTTTCTCCCAAATACTCTTCTTCTGTAGAATGCTGTGAAAGAATGTTGACCACTGCCAAAAACTTAGTGGTCTGAAACAAATCAGGCATTGAATTCAAAAGGTACCCTTCTGGGTCCTTCATGAACTCTTTGTACTCTGATGAGTTAACATCTTCTTTAGGTAAAAGTCTCTTCACCAATGGCGGACGCATTGGGACGTACCCTCCATAATGGTACTGCCCAAAGTTCACTGCTGAATGTTGAACTGATGCAATCCAAATCAGAGTTGTGAGAATTGAAATTAGGTCACTTGGAGTTGATAGTTTAGGCCACCAACTTGCATTCCTATGATCTGCATGGCCTTCATTGATGACTTCACTGTACCAAGCTTGAAGCACATTATCTGATTCAACCATGAGGCCATCACGATAATAGTAAGTCACATAGGTCCTAACCCATTGCTCTATTGCAAACCAAATGGGGAGGCCATCATTTGCATAAGGATAGTCTTCAACGAGCAGTTTCAATCCATAGGGTTTGGTTTGGTCAGGTTCAGCCAATCCTCTGCAATATTATTCAGAGTTCATTAATCTTTATGTTCATTCTAGGACATCGTGAATTGAGATTAAGAGTTCTCTAGCTTTACATAAAGTTTAAGTTTAATCCCTTAATTTCATAAAATATCTTTTCAGTTTTATAACGCTGTTGGGGTTAGAAGACTAAAAAGGAACTTTATACTATTAAAAGACCTAAACGAATTATTGTGTGAAGTTAAATGACTAAAAAAATTAAATGTGAGTTTAGAATTCAAATTACCTTCTGATAAGATCTTTAGGGAGGGCTTCCATGTCGAAACGCCACCAGTCTTTGTAGGCAGCAGAGACAATGTGGTTACAGTATTTACCGCAAGAGAAGTCAGATTGAATAATCCCTCCAGCATTGATGAGAGCTTCACGAGCCAAGGCATTTATTTGCAATGTGTCTTTCATATGAGGCTTTAGAAGTTTAAAAATTTGGTGCATCTCACTCAGTTGCCTATGAGCTGCTATAATAAACGGTTCCATGCATGCATGTGTCCTCAACCTGTAATGTGCGAAGAAGATGATTTCAAGTTTAGCCGTTAAAATCTGATTCATTCATCACTGGTTTGAACAACAAATGCAAAAGTGTATATTTATTTAGTCTTCTAACTTTATACAAGGTTTCAATTTGGTCCCTTAATTTTATAGAGTATGTTTTCAGTTATTTATAAAGTTAAGGGACTAAAAGGAAACTTGGTAAGAAATTAAAGGACTAAATGTACAGTTTTGCTGAACAATAAGTATCTCAAGAAGGATTAGGTTTATATAGAATTATTTACCAGTGTTGGACAAGTTGGTGGACACCGGAATCGTTGGAGCAAACATGTACTTTGCCAAGTTGCCATAACCAATAAGAATTGGAATCCTCAGGAGGAGTTAGGACTTGTTTGGACAAACGATTTGGATATCCCTGTGGAAGACTAAGCTCAATTGCTATAGGCTTCAGAGTTCCTAGTCGGGTCAAGAAGAAGATGGTTCGGGTCGCATAAGCCTTCCTATCTTCTTGAGCATTTATGCCTTTGAGAAATGGCATATAAGCATCATGATAATCCAATATGTATAACTTTTTCTCTTCCATTGCCTGTATCATAGAAAAATAAAACAATATTTAGACTGTTTGATATACCAAAAAATAATTGATTAATGTTGCTTGTTAAACGTAAAAATTGTAAGTTTTCCTAAGCTAATTTTTTTTTTTAAAAAATAATTTTCAGGAAAAAAAATGATACCTGTTTTACAGACAATCCGTGGAGTTGGGGCAAAATGTGTTCGTCCTTGAGAGCAGACTCTTGGGGACCATATATAGATGGATCCAAATCACTCTTTGGAGGAAAGCTCTACAAAATTTATGGGTAAAAGAAGTTAGGGTACATATTTAGTCTGGTTTATTTTACTTTTATTTTTTTTAAAAAAATAAATATATAACTATTCGTATATTGAAAAAACTTAGATTAATTAGATAAATTAAATCTTCTTTAAACTATTCTACTTACTTCAAGCCTTTTAATGCTTAAAGGGTTGATGCCAGCCAATGTAAGACGGCCAAGTTCCTCATCTCTTGTACAAAAGCCACTGTTATTTCCTGAAATTATTGATAATTGTGTAAGTACTTAAGACATTCAACAATTCAAAAGTTTAGAACTTAATTAAAATTTTACATCTAATTAAATTTTCAGAAATAACTAAACATACCTCTGATAATGTTTGGAGTATTAAATTTGAAGTAGTCATCCAAATGAGATTGGATCATATTATTGCTCACATCTTCATTATACCTCAATTCATGCGAAGTCTTTCCATTGTAAATGCTGGTAACATCTGAAAGGTTCTTGAAAGCTCCACATTTTGTGACACAAGTTTTGAAGTAAGGAAGAAGATTCCGAGTTATTCCTTTTGTCTTTTCCACATCAAGAGCTTCCATTCGGATTTCATCGAATACTTCATCTCTCGGCACATATGTTGTTTCATTGGATGCATTTACTGGTGTCTCAGCTTTCTGGTCTGTTGTATTTATGAATTAAAAGAAATCTATTAAACTTTATTTTACAATCATAAAATATAAAATTATACTGATTATACAAGTTAGTGGGTAGCTTTATTTTTCATACTATCCATGTAGTTTCATCTGAATCATGAAAAGCATAGAAGGTACCATTTAGTTGAACTAAGCAATCATTAAGAACCCGAACGGATCAGATCGGACAGTTAACTGTAGATCGAATTCAATAACGGCTCGGTTTGTACCAGAAAACGATTTTCATGGTTGAGCAGGGTTGGATCGGAGATGAGCCGCCATTGAATCAGGACCCGTAATTAAATTGGGAACTGGAACAGTTTTTAGAAAATCGGACGGGTTTTGGATCGAACGGAAAAAATGTTGAATACATTAAAATCATTTTTAAAACATTTGAATTAAGCTCTTCTTTTGTTTTGCATGATTTGGTGGTCCCAATCATTTTTATGAAGTTATGTGGGGTAGGGTTTAGTACTCACCGCAACCACATGGAGGACGACCAGTTCGGCATCGTCTAGGATAAGGGTATTGTTTGCCACCAAACATAGGCCTTGAATCTTGTCTTGTTTTGTCTGTATTCCCCAAATCATTGTACACGTCATAGTCATAAATCCTATCACCATGTTTTCTCAAACCTTTTCCTTCTCCTCTTGTTTTCCTCAACTCTTGTTTCCTTAGCTCTCTTAGACCCGCCGGAGTCTCCCAAGGTAAATGAACCTGTTGTTTCAGACATCAAGCTCAGTCTCAAGTTGAATATATATATGTGAAGAAAGAAAAACTCAATGTTGGAACGGATTTGTACTTGCCTTGTTGGTGAAGAAAATTCTCTTCTCTGGATGAAGCTTCTCAGGTTGAACCCAAGAATTGCAAGAGAAATGGAAAATGCCTTCAATGACGATGTCTTCCAAAAAGAACTCTTTTTCATATTTATTTACCACAGTAATCGCTCCTGGTATTCCAAAATCTGAATGAATCTCAAATTCTACTTTGTAAGTAGTGGTCCCTGAAGTCCCCACCTTCACGTCCTTCTTCATCCACTCCAATACAGCGTTTTTGCTCACCTTTGGCTCCATTGTTCCTTCATTTTCACACATTACAAATTCGGAAATGAGACCACATATGTTACTATATTTACCTAGCTAGTTAACAAAAGAAACTTTAATAGAGCCCAAAAAAATAAATAAAATAAAATAAAATAAAATAAAAACTTACTTTGGTCAACTTCAGTACTAACTAACTGCATAACCATGCGCCTCTCAGACTTGGTTTTGTTGAAAGCTTCAAAATGGTGAAGCATCATGGACATCATCTCATTCTCTACATGTTTACTATTCTTGATAGTTACTGTTGCAGTTACCGTCACCGTCGCTGTCTCCGGTGCCGGCTTCCAAGCGGCGGACTGATCAGAACAGCCCTCAGTAAAAGTTGAGGGTGGTGATGAGACAGTTTGTTGCATCGTCACCTTCTTCTTCTTCTTCACCATCTGTTCATTTGTTGTTTGGACTGATGAGCAATAGAAAGTGGGAGACAAGGAAATTATTTTATGCTGCTTGTTGCAGCGTTTCAAGGAAGCATCAAAACGAAAAGCTTCCGCCATTGGTTGACTCATAATCTCTTTTGTCAAGGTCATCTTGGAGAGAAGTTTTGTGCGTATTTTCTCTTCTACAAGATTACACACTATGACTTTAGGGTTTGAAGAAACTTGAGTTCTTGAAATTTTTGAAGTAGCTAGCGAGGGCTCTTGGCTTCTTAAGAAGGAATGTGAACTAGCTAGACTGTCATTTATAGCCAAGAACAAGAGAGAAGTTTCCACGTATGTACGAGTCAAACGCGTTTTACGGAACGTTTGAATAGATTTCTCGAATACATTGACAAATTATGAACCACGTGTTGTATATGAGAAAATTATTTAGTGCTTCAAAAACGTCAATTCATAGTTTTTTATCATCAACGGATGGCCATCCGTTGGAATTAAATTTGATCATACTTTATTTTATATCTAATATTTATCATTTCTTTTAAAATAATTTACTTAATTTATAAACTAATATATAATACTCCTCTTGTCTTTAATATAAAATATATTTAATTAATTTAATTAGATTAAAAAAATTAGTTAAACTAATTAATATGTCATATTTTATTTAAAATAACCTAGTCATCGGGTAATTTAAGAAAAAAATTAATAAATAAGAATTATATTTAAGATTAAAATTAATTATCTAATTATATTATATATTTGGGACTAGAGGAGTATAATGTTATATATAAATATTTTTAGATATATCATATTATATTTATTATAATTAACTTATCTTTTTAATTTAATTAATTTATTCAAATTAATTAATTACGTTTTAGATTAAGTAGTGAGGGGGAGTATAAAGTATAAAATTTTCAATTTTGGTTTGCATTTTTTCTCGTAGATATGGTAATGCAGACTGGTCAAACGGTACTCCCACACAAGAGTGTCTTGGCAACATGATTGGGGTTCGTTCCCTTTTCTATTTTCACACTCACGACCATTCAATTATATAAAGAAGTATGCATGTTTATGATTTTGATTAATTTCAAGCATCTCAATTTCTTTTTAAACTTGCCGAATCAAGTGTTTTACAACAGAAAGCGTGTCAACCCCATTAGTTTATTAGCTTACATATATTTAATTTTTATTTTTGCATTTGTCAATCTATACAATACAGAAGCTGTGAACCAAACTCATGGTCTCATGCTATTCACTCTTAAGATAAGAGCAATTACCAATCATAACAACCTAAGGCGCTGTTTGATTCAATTCCCAGATTCCTAGAGATGGTAATGCAATGCAGTGCGATACAATAATGTTTAATATGATTAATATGTTATTAAAAAGATTGAGAAAAATTATTTTTATATTTAATAAAAAATAATAATGAAAGGTCTAAAATACCCTTTAATAAAAAAAAAGAAAGAAAAATTACTTCCGTTCCAAATTCATTGGCGGCAGTGGAGAAGTGGTGGTTGTGATGGCGGATAGTGGTTGCAGAGGCAGTGGTGGGGAAGGCTACTGGTGGCAAAGGTAATGGAGGGGGTGGTGATGGCAGTAGTAGTGGAGGGGGCTACGCGTACATATACACACAATTATAAAAAGTACACTTATTAAGAAAGAGAAAAATCTTTTACTATCTAAATCTAAAAAAATGATTAGTCTCAAATTTAAAGTAGTTTAAAATAACATTAATTAAATAAATAAAAAAGCATCTCATTAAAGATTAAAACAAAGAGGAGGGGTATACCGGATATATTACAGAAGTTGGTTTCTCTCCTCTACCCTCCTCTTCTCTTCACAACTATTAGATTAAAATCTCAATGATCCAAATTCAACATCCTATAAAAATAAAATATTTTATAATTTTATATAAAAATACATAAATAAATTTAAACTATTAAATTTGATCTGCACAATTTACGACTATAGTAACAAAAGTGGGGAAAATATTCTTTATAGTAATAATAGTCTATAGTTGTAAACTATCCAGATCAAATTTTTGATAATTTAAATTTATTTATATATTTTGTTATATAAAATTATAAAGATATTTTATTTTTATAGGATGTTAAATCTATACCATTGAATTTAAGTTAATAGTTGTGAAGACAAAAAGGATCGGAAGGGTAGAAAAGAAAAACCAATTACATATATTAGGACCGTCATGATGGGATTAATCTAACAAAAGTTTGGTTATGAAATAGTTTGCTCTAATAATACAAAATTTCATGTGATTCTTGTTCAAATAATACACTTACCATTTATTTGTCTGCACATATATATGTACACGTTCTTTATATTTTAATTTCAACGTTTACATTATAGAAGCCGCGGTGAATGTGGTAGATATATGCTCTTTTCTTTGCACTCTCGTACGTGTTGCTCACATTCACTAGTTTGTCGTTCTTCTACGGACTACTGTTGCTGATAAGAACTCAATTGTGGCCCAAGAAGAATAGAGTGTCGTTTTCTCAACACGTAGGCAAGCTCTAGCTCTTATTATTGTTTTATATTTTTAATAATTTAAATTTTAATATATACATAATTTAAAATAGAGATAATCTACTAACTGTTATTAAAGGTATATGAATTTCTTATTTAAAAAAATCTAAATTAAAAACTTATTGATTTAAATTAGAACAAAATACTGAGACTGTAAAGAATAGATTTAGTAACAAAAAATGTTCAATAACAAGTTAGCAACATGAACTTGTTATTATTTCCTGTATTTAAAATTGTTATTATTTGTTTCTCACTTGTTGTAAAACTTTCTACTGATTATATTCTTTTATTGGGACTCATATTGATTTTCTTTTAGATTATCTAAATTTACTTTACAAAATTCAAATTTTATTATTATAGTGAGCATAGATTTTATAGTTCACTCATAATTTCATTTCTCTTCCATTTATATATTTTGCTTTAATCTATATATGTTTCAACTTTAATTCCCATCTGATTCATTTGATGGCAAAAAGGACTTATTCAAAATCTAATTTTTGTAAAAGGTTGAAAAATGAAATATAAAGATATTGTAAAATTACTAGAGATGTTAACTATAGATTTCAAAATGGATGGTCTAAATGGATAAATGCGACTAGAGTTATATGTGACCGGAAGATACCTAATAAAGTTAAAGAAAAATTATATCGCACTGTTATTATTGTTAGACTAGTAATACTTTATGGAAGTGAATATTAGACTTTAAATGGACAATATGAGCATAAAGTGGACGTAGATGTGATAAGGATATTGAGATATGGATATGTAGTTATACAAGAAAAGATAAAACTCGTACTAAATATATATGGAGAAAAGTTGGAATGGCATCTATCGAGGATAAAATAGTAGAGAATTGGCTAAGGTGATTTGGGCACATACAAAAAAGGCTATCAAATACACCATTAATGAGGGTAGACCAAATAATATAGAATTCTATAAAAATTATAGAAGAAGACAAAAGAAGATGCTCAACGAGGTTGTTAAGTGGTACATCTTTATCAATAATTCTAAAGATTTAGTTTTTTTATAGCACAATAATATTATGCGATCCATGTAGCTGACCCATCTAGTGGATAAAACTTGTAATTAGTGTTGTTGTTGAAAAATGAAACATATTTTAAATATCTGATCCAAATAATAGACTGAAATACTGTTCTTTTTCTAAAAAAAAATCTAATGAATATAATAATCCCCTTCTCTTTTCTTTTGTTTTTTAATTTTTTCAAAAATCTTTGAAACATCAGCAAAATCCTATTGAACCCTCCTCTTTTTTTGTATAAACTACTGAAGCCTCCTTTTACAAGAGCTATTTAAATTAAAAAGTGGTGGGAAAAATAACTACACTTGACAACTCTTAAACTCTCTTCAATGTATTGCTATAGATTAGTGAATTACATGCCTTTCCCATGCTACGTGTGCCTTTGCTTATGTTGTTTCTTGCTTTTCTTTGTTGGCAGAGCCCAAGGTCGGTTTATCTAAGCTTGTAACGTTCATGATAAATGTCAAGGTTATAAGGCCCCCAAAAAACACATGAGAAATTCGTAACCAAATAATCTTTTCTATTATTTATCAAACAAAGTGATTTTCAGGCAAGTTAGGGTGATCATATAAAAGAATTGGTTAATCGAATTTCTGCTAAAATATGCATTTAAAAGCAACATTACTTTTTAAAAGAGACAATTTTTAGATATGGCTTCTTCTTATTTATTTACAAGAAAGTTGTCTCTAATTTCTTTTGTTAATTTCTCATTTTGTTCTCATTTAATTACTCTTACTAATATAATTGCATTTATTATCACATCCTCCCTCCCTCCTCCTTACACATCTGTTTTTAAGTAATTTGCTTATTCTCTCTCTTACACTCTCTCCCTATAAATAAATTATTTTTAAAAAAATATATTTTTTTATATATTTATTATCTCTGACTAATTTTAGCTAATCTTCTATTTGGTATTATTTATAAGGTAGAGAAGAAGAAATTTTTTTAATACTATTTATAAACCACATTATTTATAAGTTTGTTCTTACAAGATATAATGTATATTAAAAAAATAAAGAGAGTGCCAATTCAACCAATAATTTAGTTGATTCTTGACTAGTTCACGAAGCCCTTCAATTTCTCTATCTCATGCCCGAACCTAATACTAGGCCAATACCCGCACTTCAACTAATTGAACCAAACCAAATCAATCCTGTCCCCATAGCCTAGTAGTTCTAGACCACCATTGATTGAAACAAACCCAATAAACTCAAATGAAGTAGATTATCAATTAAACTTGATAAGCAAACTTTTTATTAGTCAAAACTTTTAACTTCATTTATAATTTTTTAAAATAATACTCATATTGTTCAAACAAAAAATAATACAAAAATACTAAATATATATCTCAAAAATAAAAAATCAATATAACATCAAAAATAATTTCACAACTAAACTTCTATTACTATTTCAATTATACCTATAACAAATAAATAAACTATTAATATCAATCGGTAACAAAAGTTCAAATCACAATAGTTTAGAAGACAAAAATTGCATATAAAAATAATATAGATATAGGAAACACTGTAATAACTAAAATCAAATATTCAAACTAAGGAAACACAACCTATATCATCTATTAATGTTTAAATATAACAAAATATTGAAAATCATCAAAAAATAGAGGGACAACAAGGAGAATAGAACTTATGATAAATGACGCTCGAATGACAGAAAAGATAACGAACATGATGGAGGGAGTGGTGGTGCTGAAAAATGGAGGGAAATGGCCGAACTTTGATAGTTGTTGACGTTGCTGGTGGTGGGGCATGGTGAAGGAACCACAAACAGTTATAAAAAGTGAATTTATGAACTAATTTTGCTATAGGATTTTAAATTTCTAAAGGTTTATAATGCCAGTTTTATGAAAATTGCTATTAAAAACCATAGAATTTTTGTATATATCCTATTTTTTGTTTAAAGGGTTGGGATACTTTTTACAGCTTTTTTTCCTAAAAACCTCCTTAAAAAGTTTTTAAACAGTATTTTATTTACAAAATGACTACCCTATTGTTTTAACAGCAGTTTTACATTAAATTGTCGTGAATTGGCTTTGTTAAAGCTGTTTTGTGTAGTAGTATGAATCAAACGGATCCTTAGGTTACTATGATTGGTAATTGCTCTTATCTTAAAGTGAATAGCATGAGAACATGAGTTTGGTTCACAGCTTTTGCATTGTATAGATTGACAAATTCCAGAATAAAAATTAAATATGTGCAAGCTAATTAACTAATGGGGCTGACACGTTTTATGATTATTCTGTTGTAAAACACTTGTTACGGTAAGTTTGAAAAGAAATTGAGATGCTTCAAATTAATTAAAATCATAAACATGCATACTTCTTTATATAATTGAATGGTACGTAAGTGTGAAAAAAGAAAAGGAAACGAACCCCAATCATGTTGCCAAAGACACTCGTGTGGGAGTAGTGTTTGAACTGTCTGCATTACCATATCTAGCAAGAAAAAATGCAAACCAAAATTGAAAATTTTATACTTTATACTCCATTCATTACTTAATCTAAAATCTAGATAACTAGTTTGAATATATTAATAAATTAATTAATTATAATAAATATGATATGATATTTCTAAAAGTACTCATGTATAATTTATGATCTAATTAGAGAGTTGATCTTAATTCTAAATATAAGACATGTTTATTACCTTTTTTACATATGAGAATCAATTAATTATAATAAATATGATATGATATCTCTAAAAGTACTCGTGTAATATTATACTTGCTAGTCCTTAACCTATGATCTATTTAGAGAGTTGATCTTGATTATAAATATAAGATTTATTTATTATCTTTTTATAAATTATCTTTATTGATATTTTTTTACTAATAATAAAGTAATTAGAGAAAGAAAAAAAGTTAAAAGAAGATGATTAGAATAATTTTATAATAACTTTAGAAAATGTTTAGGTACGCAGTATTTTAAAAAAAAATTATGCATAACTGAGTGGTTGAAGGTAATAGAGTTAAATGTGAGGTTCTCTTCGATCCCTAGTACCAGCAGAAGTGGGCCACCATATTAAATTGCCGTTTTGTTGATTTTTATTTCAGCCACTCCTCCATTTCCATTTCCTGTTGGCAACGAGAGAGAGAGTTCAGGGAAGAAGCTTCTGGACAGTGAGACAGTACCTGCTGTGCCGCTGTTCTCCGTCGTCCGTGCTGGTGTCGCCGGTGACCATCACTGTCGCCGTGGCTCTCTACATTTTCTTCTCTGTGGGCGAGCGACTGTGAGCACAGAGCAGAGACAGAGAGGAAGCAGAGGCGGAGGCAGCGAGAGATAGTGAGAGACTAGAGCAACTCTCCTCTCATTTTTCATTCTCCACCGTTGCCAACTGCCACAGAAGAGTGAGAGCGAGGGTCAGTGAGAGAGGCGGAGGCAGCGACGGGAGCTTGATCGCGATAGTGGCAGTGGTCGTGTAGGATGTCGTCGGAGCTTGGATAGCGTGCGTCGCCGACTGAGGTAAGCTTTCTCAACGTATTCCCACCATTTTTTTCGGCGATCTGTAAGCTTTCTTACTACTCTGGCGGGTTTCCAACAAAGCCAAGAAACTAAACTGATAGTGTTTCTTCATTTCATACAACAACCTTCCAAAGGTCTTCGCACCAACCCCCCTAGAGTTCCATATGCATATTTTACTATCCATAGGAAAACCAAAGACACAAAAAAGGAGTCAATCAAGAACAAATTAGGAATTAGCACTGTAGGCCCCTAGAGAAACCCCTATTTCCCACACTCGACTCATTCTGAACTACAAATGATAATGGATTCGCATGAGTAACAAGTACTTCACTACTACTAGCTCCAGGATCAGAAGGGTCATCCGTCACGTCCATAGAGCCTACTTCAGAAGACCCATGTTTTGGGCCACTTCTACTATCATCTTTAGCCGAGAATAAGACTGCAAATTTCCCCGTTACTAACTTTCCTCCACCCGGTACATCTATTTTCTTTCCTTCACTACGGCCCAATCCATGTTTAAACTTAACATTTAGTAGACGAGGCAGCTCATTCAACGCCTCAGTTAGATTTTTCACCTTTGAAGTCCCATCAACACCATTAGCTTTATTTTGAGGCCTAATTAACTTACTATCATAGCTTTTCAATTTAAAGCGTGGCCCAGCATCATTCTTCACTTTCGGTCCAGCTGCAGCCCCTTGAAAATTCTCCCGCAATGATTACTCTTTGGCGGTATTAATCAACGTAACTTGCCGCTCATTTTTCTCTCCTTCATTACATCCTTCCTCAACGGTCAAGGAAGTAAACCGAGATCCTTGCTCCGTCGTACCCATGATATCCCGTGGATTCTACCTAACTTCTCCACCTTTCCCACCTAACTTCCCCACCTTTCCCGTTCGAAACTTCTGACTGCTTACCACGGCAGGGCCGTTGAACAACCATCCAAGGTTTATAGTGTGGCTACAAACATGATGTATTATCTGTACCGGCGGGTATATCAAACATAGCCACCGTCGGTTGTCCATTGGCATTGTGAATCTTCTCACCCTGTTCTCTTGCCTGTACCTTTTCTCCATCAACCTTCATCTTATTCGGACGATAGTCGGCATCGTGGACATAAACTCCCACAGTAAAAACAAATGAGATGAATGCCCTTATACTGCACTCTTTTAGCCTTTCCATTTATCCAAACCAGTGGCCTCAAAGGAGCGCTCAGGTCTAGCTCCACGCAGATTCACGCAAACTGACCCTTCTTACAATTCATAGTATTCATATATGTTTTTAACACCTTCCCAACCTGGGAACCGAGGACATGTAGAATACCATTATCATAATAATCCAGAGGTAACTTACAGATGTGAACCCAAGCTGCAATCTTGGTAATAGTTTCTTCCTCTAGATCAAACTCCGGTTTCCACGGTTGAATTGCAAGATAGTGATCATAAATGAGCCAGGGTCCCCCAATAAGCTCCAAATCGTATTCCTTGTCGTCTGTGAATGTTACAACGAAGAAACCTGCCCCCCACATCAATCGGTTTGACCTCTCCCTGCCGTGCCCACAAATGACTGAGTTTGAATTCTAAGACTGAGTTTGAACTTAAAAAGTACTTTAGACTAACCATACGCCCAAAAAGTTTCATAATCAAAGCTCTCTGCCATTGTTTCACTAGGCGATCCTTTTCCTGCTATGGAATTATAACATTCATTCCCTTCTCCGTCATCACCACCTGGATACGATCCTTCCATCGATCATTGCTCCACCAGTCTGCCTCCTCTTCCTGACCATCCTTCTCTTTCGTAACAGCATATGCTTGAAGGATTTCCACTTCAAGCCTGATGCAGTACCCTCCACTGTATTTTTGCCCTCCTCCCCATCACTAACCTGTTCTTCCGTCTCTATAGTGCCTTTGGCAAGCGAGAAATCATGAATCCAGTCCTGTTGAGGAACCTGATCATGAGAAAACTCACCTTCACCCTCTCCCGCCCTGACCTTTTTCCTACTTCGAAGCAGAGCATCACGCTCTTCCGACATTGGCGCCAGGTGCTCTCGCTCTCTTATCGCGCTTTGTTTTTTTTAGTATTATTCTTATTAATTACACAGAACTCTAACATTTTAGTAATTTATACTTTCCTATTACTATTATTAAATATAGGCATATATGAAAACAAATGTTTAATATTCCTTAAAACTATATCAAATGAATTATTATAAAAAGAACCAAAAGCAACTTCTAAAAAAGACTATCATTTTGATAAAATTTTCCTTTCTATCCTTGCAAATCATTCTCATCTATCTTTACAACAGAAATTAAATAAGAATGAAATTAAAAAACGGTTATTAATAACCTACAAGTGACTTATATTTGAGACAAAACTTTTCCTGGACAAATAACTTGTATATAATAAGAATATGAGTAATGCCATATATATATATATATGAGACTGAAGGGAGTACTTACCAAAGTATTTTCTCCGGATAGTACAGTGAAGAATAGCATCTCCATTATTTCTTTGCCAACCAGGTCGCAACGTGGAATCATCTTCCTTCTTCCAGATTGAATGGAGAAAAAAGGGGGGGGGGGGGATTCGTGACCGTTAAGAGCAGCCAAGAAGAGTGGTGTCTCTCCGTCTTTGTTACGCTTACAACCAACGACTTATCGGCCCACGACGAGTCGTTTTCTACTATTGGAATGCAAATGAGGGTAGAGCCCCGTGAGGCTGAACAGTGCAAAGTAGAATTCCCTCCTTTATTCTTGGATTTCAGAATCTTGGAGGCCTTATTAATCATTCGAGTGTGCACTCTTTATTGCAAAACTCAGTTTTGCAACAGTCAATTCCTCAGCCTTGTAAGTGATAGTCCAGTGAAACGCGGTGTCGTCGGAGTCGTTTTGTCGTCGTTTTTACCACCAGGCGCCTCTTTTTTATAGGCACCATCTCGGCGATCTTAGTGCCATAGATCTCAGGATGAGCTCCCAAGTCCCAACAATGTTACGACTGTTTTCCAGTCTTCTCTCATAAGGGCAATGTACGGTTCTTGCTTCTTTTTCGTTAACTGGTGATCGCTTCTCGAACTGCTGCTATTGGTGCTATTGGAAGCCATTTGTGTTTTCTATTGGCTGGACGTCTGGTGAAAAAACACAAAGTAATTATATATGTTGATGATGAGAAAGAGAGGAATCAGTACGTAAGAGCATATATAACATACTTACAAAGAGATTGAAGAAAAAGAAAATTCCACCAGTTTGAAGGTTCCAAGTTTATGTCGATAAGGCTTTAGAATGCATATCAATTTTTGTAGGTACAATTTTTTTTTGAAAATGGGTTGTCTTATCTATAATAAAGTGATACTCTCTAATGATCTAGTATGTTCTATAGTACACATTACAAATTATTTACTTTTTTTATTTGGAATAAATTTATAAATTTTTTTCTTTACCCCAAGTAAGAGTGACAGATAACATTGTATATTGGGGCGAGAAAAACAGCCTAAATATAATTCTACGTTTGTGGACCACACCCTAACTTGTAATTTGTTAAAAAAATTAAAAATAAATAAATAAAATTAAAGGTTGGGTGGCGTGTCGATTTTTATTGCATTGCTATTTGTTAAACGCAATCACTTGCATGTTAAAGACAACAAAATGACTGATATTAGGAAAGCAGTAATTAATTAGCAATGGCAAGTCCTGGTGTTGAATCTTCAATTATTTATAACAAATAATATATGAAATGGAGTGTCCGTTCTAATTTTTATGCTTTATTTTATAAAAATGATTCAAGAATTGGAAAGAAAGAAATAAATGAACAAGATATATAGCTCAACTGAAGAAAACTAGAAAAGTAAAAAAATAATTTTATTTAAATATTCATTTATTTACAAGGTTGATAAATTTAAAATTATTAATTTCAAAGTATATATTTTGAATTACTAAAAATTATTAAAAAAACTCAGTAAAAATTCTCTATTTAAAAATTTTTATTAGTCCAAATTATCTCATATGTATTGTTATACATAGAAAGTATCAATATCATGAAAAATTTATATATAAAGAGTATCAATACTCCAATTGGATATAAATTTATTTTTAATACAATGCTACAATAACTATGAAAAACTTTCAAGTTTTTTTTTTATTTGTTCAGGGTATAATCTCTAAACAAAAAAGATTTTTATCTCTCACAAAAAATATATTTTCTTAAATTTAAACTAGTATTCTCTTTTTTAATAAGGTAAATAGTTTACCACCTCAATCAAATATTTTTTAGAATTTTTCAATTTTATATATGACCTCAGCAAAACATTATTTATTTGTGAAAAATTAAAACATACATTATCAAATATAAAAGTTTCAGTTCCATCAATTATATATATATATATATATATATATTTGAAACTGAATCTTGTCTTGCTTTGTCTGTTGTTAAATAATATCTCAACAGATATATCTAACAGCTCTCCTTAGTTCGTGTGATTCCGTCCTAGACCCTTGCCGCTGCCAAAATTTTGTCCGCTTCCATCCTAGAGCCCTGTCGCTTGTCTAGTTCTGTCCTAGAACCCCGCTGCTCTACTCTTGTTCCGTCCCAAACCTCCATCGGTCCAGATTGTCAGGCCTCCAGCAAGCGATGTTTTTGGTCAGTTTGCAACCTCACATCCATATCTAGATTAATGACCCAATCAAGGGCCTGTTTGGAAATATGCCAAACCTAGGTTTGAAACCTAGGTTTGGCCTTAAACCTCGGTTTGGGGAAATTTTTCACCAAACAGCAATTTTTGTTCAAACGGGCTTTTGGACTAAACCATGGTTTAAAACCAAGGTTTTAGATAAGCTGGTCAGAGCAGCTTATGGAACAGTAAAAGAGCTTATGAACTAACCAATTACTATATTACCCCTACTTTTTCTTACACCCTCTCTCCTCTCTCCTCTCATCTCTTATCTCTCCTCATTTAATACTCATACCCTTTTTCGTAATTTACCACTCATAAAACCCCTTCTACAAATAACTATCCAAACACTCATTTATTCAAAATCACTTTTTTTCTATAATCTCTTTTAAAAAAGCCATTTTCCATAAGCTATCTATAATCCCATTTTTTTTATAAGCTGGTTTGAAAATTTTTTTCCAAACACACACCAAAAGTGGTGGCTTGCAATTTACGGCTTGAGTTTGAAGGGGGGGGGGGGGTTGTTGGGGGGATTTAGATATATGTGTTGAGATATTATTTAATTACCTATAAATTTAGATATTATTTAAAATTAAATTTAAATATAATATTATTTTAGGAGAATAAATATAAAATATTAGATAACATTCTATATTTAATCTATTAATTTATATTTTTCTTTTATAAAAAACTTGTTTCTAATATTTTTAATTCAAAGATTAATAATACGCTTAATCTTTTATTTTTTTTCTATTTTTAATCCTTTAATTCTCATATCTCTATCTCTCAAAGCATTGTAGGGATTATAATCATAACTACTATCACCATGTTTTTAGGTAGAGATTCATTTTAGTCTTTTAAAAAAAATTGTTTCGAAATGGTAATCAATGTGGCCTCCGTAGCGAAGGTGAGACTTAAACCCCAGACCTCTTGATTCACCCACAACATTTTAAAGCCATTGAGCTACTAATACCCTTTAATAACATAATTGCAAAATAACATACTCTCTGTGGGCATTAATCTAAGATCTAATTTACATTACAAATTACAGTACAAACTACTTATATTTAGGATTGGATGTAGTATAAGAATAACAATAACTTAGTTTTATGTAAAATGATAATTAAGCCTTAGATCTCATAACTCTTTCAAAACAGCTCATAAAGCACAAGATTCAAAACTCAAAAACAAGTGGCCTACTGGAATCGATATTAGTGACTTGGTGACGACCATCGACGCCAGCAATTGTGATAGATGGAAATGCCATATTATCTATTTGCATATATTCGTACAGTTCCCTGAGGGTGGGTTTGACTTTAAAAAAAGAGCGGGGAGAGGAGAGGAGAAAATGGAAATAAAGAAAATTTAATATTATTTTATTTGGATCAATGAAATGGAGAGGAGGGAAGGGGTTTTAATTAGCTTGTGAAGTCTCATCAAATTTGTTATTGGAATACAGCTGTCATTTTTTAAAAAAAAAAAAAAATTAAAACCATCGTACCAAACCTAAGGTAGATTAGGAATATTAAAAAACTACATGTACAGGGGTGAGAATATGGGTTAATCCACTAGATATGGATTGATCCGCTATGGGTTGACCTGAAAGTGGGCTAAATTTAACTGGCATACTTTTAGGCGGGTTGGTAAACGATCAACCTGTGCTCGCCATGCCAATTTTTTTTCTTTTTAAATTATTTAATGTTTTAAAAAAATTCTTTTCATATATATATTTTTTAAAAATATTATTTTCATATATATATTTTTTAAAAATAATTTATATGTATCAATATTAATTGGATTTAAAGTATGATATAAAATTGTCAGAATATTTATTTCTTTAACTTTATCACTATTCGTATATAAATTTATCACAAGTAAAATAATAATAAAATAAAATATATATTTAAAGAAATGACTCAATAAGATAAAATTAATATAAATTAAGTATAATGTAAACTTTAATTTGATTAAAACTCTAAAATTAATAAAGTATAATATAAATAATAAAAATTAAAAAAAAAAGTGAGCTAAACAGGTTAACCCGCCAATCCAACAGATTAACCTGTCGTGGGTGCGGGCTTGATGGGTGTGGGTTAAAAAGATCCGTACTAAAATGAGTTGTCAAACCCACCATAAAATGGCGGGTTGGGCCACTATACGGGTATATCCCTCATCACATGACAAAATATTATACATTTTACTAAATCTATCCAATTTTGGAGGGAAGGATTAGGAGGGAAGGGGAGGTCCTCTTCTAAAAGTTTTATTATGACAAACAAATAAAAAAAAAAGTGCAAAATCTCTTCTCTTATTTCACCTCCTCTCTAAATCCCTCATACTAGATACAGTGACACACCATTAGCTTCAGCCTTTGGTAAGATTGCTCTATATGTTCTCACATGACGCATCCGTAGTCCTGTACTAACCCAACGTTCTTAAGCTTCTTCAAGTTAACTTTCTTGCGCTATCACTCTAGATAGTAAAGATTAATTCAATTAGTAAAGAGTTGAGCTATAATCTATAAAGTTATTGGTGTAAATCCCAACAATTAACAATATCAATGGATAGCAATTTTACAGAGTCAGATAAAATCAAATGTTCCAAATCCCAACAATTAACAATATATGTAGGATACAAGTAAAACTGTCACGTCCTCAAATTTGGACCGTGACCGGCACGGAATATGAATAGTTTCATATTCCGAAAGCCTAAAACCTTAAATACAACGTTTAAAGTTTCCATAACATTTTTTAAAATAAACAGAATCTTTTCTAAGGTCTATGTGGAGCATTTACCTTTTTTTCAAAATATCACAAGTACTTAATAAATATTACAAACAATCTTGTTCAAAAATAACGCTTCGGATCTGCGACGAGGCTCTTCACTGCTCAGCGGGAGGATTAGGGTCACCTGCACTATCTGAGGCCAAATAATCTACTCGTGAATAACGTCCCAAAAACATGATTCAAAAGAATGCGGAAAATAAACAATGCATAATCATCTTAAAAATGTATTTCTTAACACTTCCTAATCTAATGCAAACCTTTTCGTAAACATTTGTATTTCGGGGGAAATAACCGTATGAACTAACTGTTTCAAATAACTCATTCAAAACAATCTTTTCAAAACCATGATCTTTCTGTAGGACTTCAACAGAACGAAAACAGACGTGGACACACAGTCCACGAGGGTAACTAACCATTCTGGTGGCTCGAAGCCACTAACTGTCGCGAGAACGAATCCCACGAAATAATTCTGGTGGCTATGCCACACACTGTCGTGAGAATAAATCCCACGAAATAATTCTGGTGGCTCAAGGCCACAAACTGTCGCAAGAACGAATCCCACGAAATAATTCTGGTGGCTATGCCACAAACTGTCGAGCTCGAGTACCAAGGTGCACCAAGGACTAACAGTACTGCTGTTAGCAACCAGCGTTCTGTATTCCGTCCTAAAACATTTCCATCATGCGTGGGGTCCTTTTCACATGAAATAATCTCAATCGTTTCAATGCCATAATCATTGGTAAAAACCACTTTGAATTTCTAAAACCCCAGCATGAACATACGAAATCAAGTTACTGTAAAAATATATGCAATTCACATAAGAATATTTCATGAATAACATCAGTTCACTGTCAAATCTTTTTCTAAAGCCTCTTTATCCATTTCATGCATAATCGTAATCTTTTGTAAATCAATCGAAAGAAAATCATTTCTAACGATTTAAACCATACTTTCATAAAACTTACTTTTCGAAATTCATATTTGAAATTCATCATTTGAAATAACAATGCATTTAAAAATGTAAATTTGTAGGGAACGTTATTCACTCACCTGGAATGTTTCGCTCACTTACTCTTGCCTTTAGCTTTATAATGTCATTCTATCTTTATTTTCCCAAATATTCTGAAATAAAAAGTTACATCAAGGATTACTATTCGTCTCCTTTGTACCATATACCATTTATGATTATTCCTGAAATAGATCACTTGTCTACATAAACTTCCCTTCTACTAAACATGGAACACGCATTCATAATTAATAACCTCCCAAGACTTTACCTTTGGCTTCCAATTTCATCCATATGGCGGTCCGATCATAGGTATACATATATACTTATCCCATATTTTAAAACACTTAAATTCTTCGGTTAACCTCATGCAAAGACATACAACCACATTCAACTTAATTTATATCAATTATGTACTTTAATCTTCATCATAATATTTCTAAACTTTTGCTTCTACTCCAAGACTTTTACTAAGCTCCTTACTTGGCTAAGTCTATCCACAAGTTAACTTTAACTTTCTCTCAGATAAGCATTGCTGCACCACACATTTAACAAAGGAATTCTAAATCATGATTTCTAACTCTATTCCATTGATACTAAGACTTCATTAGTTATTTCCTTTCAACGGTTAATATCTACTTAGCATACTTATACCACCTTTAGTTATCCTAGAATTATGACATTTTCATTTTTAATTTAAATATCCAGAGCCTAAATTCTTCAAGCATCCTTCCTTAAACAATTGATTGGCATATCAAGTTTCTTTAACATTTGGGTACCTGCACAAGCTTGAAAAACTAGAACTGTAAACTTCTATCTTTAGAAACCACGCCCTATAATAGTGAGCCCCTGCTTCTGCACATAACATACTCACAAGTCTATTCTACACCACCTAAAGATGAACTCAACACTGAAGACCCACATGTCCAATTCTTTTCTCTTTTTTCATTAAGCATTTCTGGTACCTTAAGATTAGATTTCCGGATGTTCAATATCAGACAAACAAGGGACGCAAGTATATGAAATATAATCCACACTGACGCCAGCCTCTGCTCTTTCACTGTTCTGCTAGTCTTGCATTTATATCTTTTAAACATAACAGCAGCTCACAACAATGAAAAAAAAACAGATGCAGGTACACACAGATCAAACATTCCCCAGCATCAACGCACTCATTCAGCCCCCTTCAGTCCCATAACAGAGTCCACACATACACACAGCAACAAGCTCTTACATACACATATACCATCAGAAATTAACAGGAATAGCAGCCACAGAAGATCCAAAACATGAAAGGAAGGAGAAGAGAATCCAACATTTCAAGACTTACACAAAGATTTAATCAAAAGGGACGAGTAACTGAACTAACCCAACAACCAACCTGTGTGAACAATTAATCCCACAATACAGACTCAACAATAGGGAAGGGTCCAAAAGCTTACCTTATACCGATTCAAACTCAACAGAAGTATTACAACCCTTGCTCCATACGTTCCTTCACTCTTCTTTCCTTCCCAAGCTCAACAGACAGAGGAAACAGGGAACCAATTATCCTGCCACCGTGACCACACAGCAATGCCTTATACAGCGATATCGACAAGGAGGTTGGAAAACTGGACTTGCTACAGTAACTCAATCACTTACTTATAACAATCACTGACGAGCTGGCTGAATAATAAGGAATTGGATGAATGTCGTGACGGAAAAGTTACCATTGACGGCAATATTGGTGGAGGGTGTACACAGCACGACAATGAGTTCTCCTTGCACCGGATTGCGAGCTCCCTTTCCTTGCTCTCTCACACTCTCTGCTTCGCCGGCAAGTGTAGCGCCGGACCAGACGATGGAGCTAAAGAGTTTTCCCCTGGTCGAAGACGGCAAGCCACCCAACAGAAGACTTCACCGTCGCTTACCCTCCCTTTTTCCTTGCACTTGACCTTTCTGCTCCATTTAAAGGACCATCGGCACTAAGTGAAGCGACGGCTCAGCCAGTGACAGCACGCCCAGAATGACTGACGGAAGCAACGAATGGCTGCACGGCATTGCTTGCGTGAAGCCTCACCGCTGCACTCACTGAGCCTCCTCCTCTGCTACCGCCGAGTGAATCAGTGAAAATGAAGAAGAGAGGTACGGTCTGCAGAGGAAAAAGGAAGGAGGGGCACTTTGGTCATTTCGCGCGTGAGAAAAAAAAATAAAACCTTTCCTTCTGCACTAGCCCAGGCTCGAACACGGGACCTCCAGGTTAACTTTCGTGCCTTCAGCCACTCAGCTGACCACAACCTTTGTAAAAATTCTGCAAGAAATAATATATGTTCTTTGTTGAATAACTTTTATCTAATAAATTTTTAGAGTCATAACATTCTTCCCCTGTTAAGAAATTCGGTCCTCCGAATTTGAAACTATGTTTACCTTAATCCTCGAATAAATGCGGTTACTTGTTTCGCATCCCACTCTCCATTTTCCATGTAGCTTCTTCCTCTGAATGACCATGCCATAACCCTTTCACCGGAGGAATCTCTTCCAATCGCAACTTCTGTACTTGTCCATCAATAATATCTATCGGGTATTCATCATAAGACAAGTCTTCATTCACATAAACTTCTTGATATTCTACCATGTGAGATGGATCATTCAAGCACTTCCGTCACATCGATACATGAAACCCAGATGAATTCCCGACAACTCTAATAAGTTATCGCACCTACTTTGTCCAAAATCTCAAAGGGACCAATATACCTCAGACTTAACCTGCCATATTTCCCAAATCTCATAACATCTTTCGTTATCACCCTTAAGAACACTTTATCTCCGACCATGAATTCCAATTCCCTACGACGATGATCCACACAGGATTTTTGTCTACCTTGAGCTGTCAACAACCTTTGTTGAATCACTTTCACCTTTTCTTTAGCATCTTGAACTAAATTTGGTCATAAAACCTCTCTGTCCCTAACTACAACCCATCCGATTGGAGATCTACATAGCTTTCCATATAATGCCTCAAGTGGTGCCATTTGAATACTAGATGGATAACGATTATTATAAGCAAATTCCATTAACAGCAAAAGCCTATCCCAACTTCCACCAAAATCCATGATACAAGATCTCAACATGTCTTCAACTATTTGGATTGTTCTCACTGATTGTCCACCCGTCTAAGGATGAAAAGCAGTGCTTAGATTCACTCGAGTACCCAATGCTTCCTGAAATGATTTCCAAACATCGAGAAGTAACCTGGGGCCCTCTATCTGAAATGATAGACGCTGGGACTCCGTGTAATTGCAAAATTTCCTCAATCTTATCACCTAACGAGGAACGGGCTTGTAAATGAGCTAAAATGCTCCTATCAACGATTTCAAACACAACTCCTTGTTAAGCTGTCGAAAATTAAAACACAGTCTAATGGTCCATCCTTCTTCATAAACAACAAAGGTGCATACCACGGAGAAGTGCTGGGTTAAACAACCCCTTATCTAACAATTCTTGTAGCTTAATCTTTAATTTCCTTAACTCTGAGGGCGACATCCTATAGAAATTGGCTGCATGCTCAAAATGACGTCAATATCAAATTCCATTCCTCTATCCGGGGTACATTCGGCAATTTCCCCGGAAAGACGTCAAGAAATTCATAAATTGGAATTTGATCTAAACTGACAACATTCGCTGGCTTATAAAGCAGAGATAAGTTAGTTGGCCTCTACTTCATCCTAAAAATATCATTTTGGAAGTTTTGAAAATATAACCCAAGCCTATCACTTTATTTCGTCTATTTAACACATTGGGGTCTTTACATGCTTAGCACATTTTATCTTTTACTTGAATCTAACATATGCACATGATAAAACATCAAAATAGTGATACTTTCCGATTTCCATACATCCATATATATAAATTTTTTTTTTCCTACAAAGCAAAGTCACTTAAATCTACACTTGGCCATGGTCATCATACTTGTTCCAATTCTATAATATAGAATTCTTAATCAAAACCTCCCAATCGATTTCTAGCTTCAATTCAAAACCCAAGGCTTCCATATTACCTAATTATCTCCACCTTCAAACATATTACTTTCTCAATAGCCACACACCTCAAAGGAATTCATACCATGCATCACCTTTAAACTTTTAGGTGTTCACAGTGCGTTAGCTCCATCTTAATTACACTTCACTTCAAATCTAAAATCAATAGCTATCTATCATCAACTATTTAACCTATTATTTGGCCCTGACTAACAAGGGGTAATCAATGCTTTACAGCACTAAACAAGCATGTAAATACGTTTATACCATCGACTTGATATATAAAACAATTTCATCTCTTTTAACTTAACAACTTAACTTCACAGGGCTTGAAATCAATCCTCAAGCTCAAAACTCATAGCCTTTAACATTCCAAAGTACTTCTAGGAGAACCCGAAATCATAATAATTAAAACACTAATCATTAACTTGATTTCATCTAATCAAAGCTTCAAAATCCATTCAACCCGGTTTATGCTCCTCCTTTCAATGCCCTCAAACAAAATTCTATAGGTTTCTCTCTAGAACAAAAACATGTGAACTTAGGAAGATCCAACTTAATGCATTCTAATAACTTGACTAATATATTATCCTTCATAAGTTTCATGCCTATATAATATAGAAATAACTGGGGACATTTGATTTGATAGTTTGACTTTAAATAAGATTCTTATAGAGGTCTAAGGGGTCGACTTTCCCCGACACCTAACTTCCCTATGACTTTGTCCTCTCCCTCTATGGGACAGTTTTCTTTGCTGAGCAGCGCCTCAATCCGAAGTCTTATCACTTATAGAACTTCTTCCAACATAGTGGATGTCTAGGCGTCATTTAACTATATACCAACAACATAGAAAAATATTCAATTTCTAAGAAAAATATGGTTTCAAAATCACAAGAAAGCCAAAACACTTTTAAATTTTCTATAGAGATCTTCAGAAATGCCTCAACTATGGTTATGCCCGGGTTCATAACGATAATTGAGACCCCACTGAAGTATCCCTGCTCCACTTAGTCATAGAAAAACCTTGGCTCTGATACCAAACTGTCACGTCCTCAAATTTGGACCGTGACCGGCACGGAATATGAATAGTTTCATATTCCGAAAGCCTAAAACCTTAAATACAACGTTTAAAGTTTCCATAACATTTTTTAAAATAAACAGAATCTTTTCTAAGGTCTATGTGGAGCATTTACCTTTTTTTCAAAATATCACAAGTACTTAATAAATATTACAAACAATCTTGTTCAAAAATAACGCTTCGGATCTGCGACGAGGCTCTTCACTGCTCAGCGGGAGGATTAGGGTCACCTGCACTATCTGAGGCCAAATAATCTACTCGTGAATAACGTCCCAAAAACATGATTCAAAAGAATGCGGAAAATAAACAATGCATAATCATCTTAAAAATGTATTTCTTAACACTTCCTAATCTAATGCAAACCTTTTCGTAAACATTTGTATTTCGGGGGAAATAACCGTATGAACTAACTGTTTCAAATAACTCATTCAAAACAATCTTTTCAAAACCATGATCTTTCTGTAGGACTTCAACAGAACGAAAACAGACGTGGACACACAGTCCACGAGGGTAACTAACCATTCTGGTGGCTCGAAGCCACTAACTGTCGCGAGAACGAATCCCACGAAATAATTCTGGTGGCTATGCCACACACTGTCGTGAGAATAAATCCCACGAAATAATTCTGGTGGCTCAAGGCCACAAACTGTCGCAAGAACGAATCCCACGAAATAATTCTGGTGGCTATGCCACAAACTGTCGAGCTCGAGTACCAAGGTGCACCAAGGACTAACAGTACTGCTGTTAGCAACCAGCGTTCTGTATTCCGTCCTAAAACATTTCCATCATGCGTGGGGTCCTTTTCACATGAAATAATCTCAATCGTTTCAATGCCATAATCATTGGTAAAAACCACTTTGAATTTCTAAAACCCCAGCATGAACATACGAAATCAAGTTACTGTAAAAATATATGCAATTCACATAAGAATATTTCATGAATAACATCAGTTCACTGTCAAATCTTTTTCTAAAGCCTCTTTATCCATTTCATGCATAATCGTAATCTTTTGTAAATCAATCGAAAGAAAATCATTTCTAACGATTTAAACCATACTTTCATAAAACTTACTTTTCGAAATTCATATTTGAAATTCATCATTTGAAATAACAATGCATTTAAAAATGTAAATTTGTAGGGAACGTTATTCACTCACCTGGAATGTTTCGCTCACTTACTCTTGCCTTTAGCTTTATAATGTCATTCTATCTTTATTTTCCCAAATATTCTGAAATAAAAAGTTACATCAAGGATTACTATTCGTCTCCTTTGTACCATATACCATTTATGATTATTCCTGAAATAGATCACTTGTCTACATAAACTTCCCTTCTACTAAACATGGAACACGCATTCATAATTAATAACCTCCCAAGACTTTACCTTTGGCTTCCAATTTCATCCATATGGCGGTCCGATCATAGGTATACATATATACTTATCCCATATTTTAAAACACTTAAATTCTTCGGTTAACCTCATGCAAAGACATACAACCACATTCAACTTAATTTATATCAATTATGTACTTTAATCTTCATCATAATATTTCTAAACTTTTGCTTCTACTCCAAGACTTTTACTAAGCTCCTTACTTGGCTAAGTCTATCCACAAGTTAACTTTAACTTTCTCTCAGATAAGCATTGCTGCACCACACATTTAACAAAGGAATTCTAAATCATGATTTCTAACTCTATTCCATTGATACTAAGACTTCATTAGTTATTTCCTTTCAACGGTTAATATCTACTTAGCATACTTATACCACCTTTAGTTATCCTAGAATTATGACATTTTCATTTTTAATTTAAATATCCAGAGCCTAAATTCTTCAAGCATCCTTCCTTAAACAATTGATTGGCATATCAAGTTTCTTTAACATTTGGGTACCTGCACAAGCTTGAAAAACTAGAACTGTAAACTTCTATCTTTAGAAACCACGCCCTATAATAGTGAGCCCCTGCTTCTGCACATAACATACTCACAAGTCTATTCTACACCACCTAAAGATGAACTCAACACTGAAGACCCACATGTCCAATTCTTTTCTCTTTTTTCATTAAGCATTTCTGGTACCTTAAGATTAGATTTCCGGATGTTCAATATCAGACAAACAAGGGACGCAAGTATATGAAATATAATCCACACTGACGCCAGCCTCTGCTCTTTCACTGTTCTGCTGGTCTTGCATTTATATCTTTTAAACATAACAGCAGCTCACAACAATGAAAAAAAAACAGATGCAGGTACACACAGATCAAACATTCCCCAGCATCAACGCACTCATTCAGCCCCCTTCAGTCCCATAACAGAGTCCACACATACACACAGCAACAAGCTCTTACATACACATATACCATCAGAAATTAACAGGAATAGCAGCCACAGAAGATCCAAAACATGAAAGGAAGGAGAAGAGAATCCAACATTTCAAGACTTACACAAAGATTTAATCAAAAGGGACGAGTAACTGAACTAACCCAACAACCAACCTGTGTGAACAATTAATCCCACAATACAGACTCAACAATAGGGAAGGGTCCAAAAGCTTACCTTATACCGATTCAAACTCAACAGAAGTATTACAACCCTTGCTCCATACGTTCCTTCACTCTTCTTTCCTTCCCAAGCTCAACAGACAGAGGAAACAGGGAACCAATTATCCTGCCACCGTGACCACACAGCAATGCCTTATACAGCGATATCGACAAGGAGGTTGGAAAACTGGACTTGCTACAGTAACTCAATCACTTACTTATAACAATCACTGACGAGCTGGCTGAATAATAAGGAATTGGATGAATGTCGTGACGGAAAAGTTACCATTGACGGCAATATTGGTGGAGGGTGTACACAGCACGACAATGAGTTCTCCTTGCACCGGATTGCGAGCTCCCTTTCCTTGCTCTCTCACACTCTCTGCTTCGCCGGCAAGTGTAGCGCCGGACCAGACGATGGAGCTAAAGAGTTTTCCCCTGGTCGAAGACGGCAAGCCACCCAACAGAAGACTTCACCGTCGCTTACCCTCCCTTTTTCCTTGCACTTAACCTTTCTGCTCCATTTAAAGGACCATCGGCACTAAGTGAAGCGACGGCTCAGCCAGTGACAGCACGCCCAGAATGACTGACGGAAGCAACGAATGGCTGCACGGCATTGCTTGCGTGAAGCCTCACCGCTGCACTCACTGAGCCTCCTCCTCTGCTACCGCCGAGTGAATCAGTGAAAATGAAGAAGAGAGGTACGGTCTGCAGAGGAAAAAGGAAGGAGGGGCACTTTGGTCATTTCGCGCGTGAGAAAAAAAATAAAACCTTTCCTTCTGCACTAGCCCAGGCTCGAACACGGGACCTCCAGGTTAACTTTCGTGCCTTCAGCCACTCAGCTGACCACAACCTTTGTAAAAATTCTGCAAGAAATAATATATGTTCTTTATTGAATAACTTTTATCTAATAAATTTTTAGAGTCATAACAAAAACAGTACACACAGTCATAGTACTTCTTCCCCATATTTCGGAAGAAAAACTACAGATCTTGAGAAGTTCAAACCCTAAAGCATATATTTATTCTTCTTTATCAAATCATTTTTTTAACGATAGGCAATAAGAAAAAGGAAAAATTACTATAAGGTTTTAACGAATAAATGTGATCATAAACAAAGTCTCACAACAAATAAACAACACATGCCATTTGTTTGCGGTACTTTTTAGTCACTACAATCATTCCTTAAAATCTTATAGTGAATTTCCCTAAGAAAACACGGAAAGCAGAGTTATTACAGTGATAGGTAGAGTACCCCTTGTTGTCTATGAGAAGGCTTGGCTTCTTCTGTTTGCTCTTTCCCCATCTCATACATTGGGCTGGCTATGATCCTGTTGTTCAATCCTCAAGTCTTGGAAGAAACGTGATATGTTGTCTTCTTCCACAATTCTTGGATTTGGGACATTTGTAATTGAGAATTTCAAAAGATGCCAATATAGTGGAAGTTGTACAAATATGTACACCAATGCTACTGGTAACAAAATAACCCCATAGGATATAATAGGCTTATACTTCTCTTTGGGTTCAAAGTCATGAGATAGTGCAGCATAGAAAGAAACCAGCATTGAGACCAGAGACGCAAGGAATGAAATAATTCCCAAACACAGCTTCAATGGCAAACTTCGACGGAAACCTTTGGGTTCTTCCTTTCTCGAGAGATAAATGGCCAGAAAAGTAGCTAATGAAGACATAGAGAAAAGAAAGGAAATCAAGACGGAGATAGAAAATGTGTGACCAAATCTATCGATGTCTTGAAAGCAAGCAGAAAAAGCAGAACCAGTAACAAAGGTAGCTGCAACAATGTAAGATGTACACGTGTCCTTCACTGAGTCGTTACATTCATTGATGAGCTTCATGTGTTCATTGGTGAAGATCTCCCCTGGAGTCTCACCCTTTTTATTGGGTTGTGAAATGAAGTAAGGTGGCATACTTTCTTTCACATACTGTTTCAATATACAATAATGAATTTCAGAAGTAATAGGCACAAGTCTCAATCGAATATATATATATGACAAACTCATATTTTTATATATTTATTTATATTATTTTAGTGAGTTTTTGTCAACTTTTTAGTCCTTAATTATATTATTTGTGCATGATTTAGATTAATACATCTTACATTAAATTAGTTCTTAATAGGGACATAATTATCATATTTTTTATTATTTCTTCTAAATAATTATTTTTAAAATAAAAAGTGTTACATTATTATGATTTTATATTTTAGGAATTTAGAAGAAATGGAAATGTACAAATGATAACAAAAAAGTTATAAAATTAAAAATTATATTATATGATCTAATGGACTAAACCTTGCGATTTGGCCCATTAAGTCACTTTTTTAGTTGAGGAAAAGTAAGACATGCACAGGAGCAGCCGCAGGGAATTGAATGAAAAGAAAAGAAGAGGTAGCAACACACGAAAAAAGATGCTGAATGAGGAAGAGGTGGAATTGAAAAGGGGAAGAAAGGACGCATGACATATACATAGGCGCTGCAGCAGGAAAAAACAAGAACACATCGAAGGAGTACTGTGCCACGAGAATCATTCACTCATCTACCATCCTTCATTCCCTTAACCCCTCCATATCCACTCAACCTCTATCTGCGTCACGCCTCTTTCATCACAGCAACCAGTGTAGCAACATGCAGCTCTATTATCCATAGCTAAACTCTTGAAATTGGTATTAATCTTTATAACTATGTGTGGCTAAACATCCAAATTCTCTAATTCAATGACAAATGCATGAGTTTGGGATCTCAAAGGGGAGTATAAGTTACTCTAGTTCTCTACCTAATAATTTTATTACGACTCCTAGGTCTTAGGATTAATTTTATAATTATTAGGAATATTTAGAATAATTTATTTGTATTTATTGAGGATTATTATGACTGAATTTTTGCTTGACATTTGACATTAATCTTTAATTAACTTTAATTTTATTTACTTTGATCTAGGTCAAACATTGTATTGAAATTATCATGAATATTTTGTGATTTTTCAAGGTAACTTGAATTATTTGATCGTTGTGTCTCTTGTTGGCTTAAATTCTATTTTATGAATTATTGAGTTATAATTAAGTATTGGTTTTTAATGTCTTTAGTCTTATTTTATTATTCTGGTAGCAGTTAATAAATTAGGATTTAAAAAATATTTTATGACAATTCGAGGTGGCTCGGTTGTTGGATTAAAAGCTTAATTATAATTCTTAGTTCATTGTTTATAACTCCCATATCTTTTGAAGCTATGATTGCCTGCGTTATTGAATTGGAGAATTGCTTTTATTATTATTAATCACCCTTGAACTTATTATATTCACTTATTATCATTCATTATTCCTTTCTTTAAACTAAAAATACTAAAAATATTTTCTTTAAATCTATTTTGATTCATTGCATTTAGTTGTTAGTCAATTAAAATAAATCTTATTTTCGAATTTAGGTTGTATTGCATTTAGTTATTTAGAAATTTAATTTCACATTTTGACTCTTCAGAGAGAATGACCCGAGTGCAATCCTTGGTTTAAATTTTTGAAGTAACCCCAAGGCGACATCGGTCCAAGGTTGTTTCAATATGTTCCATTAAATGAAGGAGAAAGTAGTTATATGATATGCATGTTCCACATTATGTATTTTGAAGGGTATATCTTCCTCACCATATAAGTGTTAAATGGCGCAAAGTGGCCCTAATTGTTTAAAAACTAATGCTAATTGTTAAAATACTAATATTGACAGTTAATATTTTTAATAACTAATAGTAATATTGCTAACTTTTTTTTAATATTTTTATGGCGATATTGATCCAAAAAAATTTTTTTGACACCTACAGCTCCTATTCAAAAATTTTCGAGGTAAAATTACTCCTTAACCCATTATACCCTAGTTTTCTCTAAAGACATTCCATTAATTTGGTAGCTTAACACA
Source organism: Leucaena leucocephala (assembly GCA_037074615.1). Lineage (NCBI taxonomy): Eukaryota > Viridiplantae > Streptophyta > Magnoliopsida > Fabales > Fabaceae > Leucaena > Leucaena leucocephala. The sequence continues at coordinate 6,535,976 of CM073550.1, forward strand.
CATGATTAGATTTACTAAATTAGATATAAATTTTTATGAACATTATGAATAATATTGGTGCAAAAACAATTGCAGGAAACAAAATATAAACTTTCTGCAATGTTCTAACAAAAAACCATGATAAATTTTTTTGCCCCTTCTAATATGCACGAATTGATGATTAAAGGGTGGATGAGCTAGAATATAACTATGGGACTGATAAAATAAGAACTAAATATTATTTAAATACCTCAAACCACATTACTTCCCATTGCATTTGCATAACAGATCCACGTATCCCCTTTGCTGTATATTTTGATTGTTTTGCTGCTAAGTGCAATGCATTATTTCCATCAACATCCACCTTTCCTCTCAGTACAAGCCAATGTTTACGTTTCTTAACTTCCTCCAACACATGGCTCTGCCTTTCTTCTATGGCCACATGACCTATATTCTTCTTCTCTTCGAGTAATTGATCATGAATAGATACAAGAATATCATCGAGGATTTTCTTCACCTGTTCAGTTAGACCATTTTGAGCTGCGATCAACAGTGCCGTTGATCTTTTGATTCTGCCTGCCAAGTAGCAATAACTGACCAGAGGTTATGTTACTATTATATATCTGCTAAAAGAATTAGAAATCCTTTATATATATACACACAATGGGGTTACCTTCCTGTATAATCATATCCATGAGGGGATAAAACTTCATGTTCACAATATTCTTCATATCCTTCGCTTTTTCATTTTCCCGATACCAAGGATCTTGTCTTACAAGTTCGTCCATGATACGGTATACATGATTCTCTTTTAGTTTCCCGAGGTAGCCTTTCCAAATATTTGTAGGCACCAAAAACATCAAAGACATAAAGAACAGATAAGAAAATGGCAAGAGAAGGGGAAAATGAGAGACAAAACATATATATGTTAACTGCAATTTCCATGCATTGCATGAAAATATTAAAATTCTTTTGAAAGGCATATAAGCCAGAGATGGTGGCGGATCCAGCCTTGAAGGGATGGGGTCTAAAACTTAAATGGACAAAAATAGGTGCCTAAATTTTAACAAACAATCAATAATTTACAAGGCAAATCATATATTATAGCAAAGGATGGTGGGGGTTCAAAGATGATTTGAATTTATGTTGATGTCAAATCAACGAATGAAAACTTAATCGCTATAGATGGTTCTGAGACCGTTGTTGCCCATGTGGGCTGGGTTTGAAATGATTGTTGTCAAGTTTAGAACATGCTTTGATTGAAAGTGTATTAGAACTATATATATTTGATATGCACTTTGAAACTTTTTAAGCATGCTTGCGCTTGTTAGATATTCTTTATATTATGGTTTGGAAGTTTTCAAACATGCATATGTGTACGAAAATGTTTATAACATGCTTTAAAGCTTTAGCATACTTGTGTATGAGACTATTTGAGGTATATTAGAAATATATCGTTTATCCTTGATCTTTCCAAGTATGCTTGTATGTGAGTGAATCTTTTATATGACAATGTGATACTCTTTAGGGGGCACGGTGGGATTGGTTGGAGTTCAAGGGTGAATTATTCTTTATACTGGAATACGGTGCACAGTTGATGGCACTTGTAGGGCCTTATTCTCTTTGTGCGGATGAATGTGAGACATAAGACACCCTCCTTAGTTTTGTTCAAAAGGAGGGGAGCCTAAGCTTGTGAGCTCTACATTTTTTACAATGCATCTCCAATTTAAGGTTCCGGTCAGTGGTATCGGTCAGAAGTTTAAGCATCACACTTGTATTTTTTAAAAAGGTTTGAAATATGTTTGTGAAATGGCTTGTGAACTAAGATTTGAAATGGCTCTATACCATAATTGTGATGAAAGGTTTGCTAACTGTGTTTGAAACAGTTTTGTGATATGATTTGCAAAAGAACTAGGTTTTAAATGATTTCGAAAACATCATTTTCAAAGGATTTGGAAGTGTATTATTGAATGCAAGTTGTTACTGAGATGTTAGATCTAACTTTGTTACTTATCACATTTTCACGTGAGGGATTGATTAGGATGCAAGTAAGGCACCAGAGAAATTGGCATGGTATACGTAAAGATCGATTTAAGTGTGAGTGACTTATTTAATATATAGAAATAATATATATATATATATATATATGTCAATTTCAAGTCTAAATGTATTGATATGAAATGATACTTACAGTGATAAAGCAGTTTGTGGCACCATCTGAGAAGAAAGCCATTCTTAAAAGCAGAAGGAATCATGACAAGCTCATTCAGAGGTAAATGTCCGTCTGTATTGAAAGAGCTACCAATCTTTTGGTCTTTATAAAGCTCAATTATTCGGTATGACAAATCTAGAAAACATGATCAATTCCACGTACATATTTTGTTAGTTCCGTTTTTTTGAAGCTAGCAAGCAAGCGTCATTATTTATGAAGGAAATCAATATTTTGATGATAATTCAAATATACATTATCATTAAAAAAAGAAGAAGTGAAGTTCCTACTTAGTCAAAACGCATGCTGCTTATTTATGACGTACTTATTAAATGTTTATTAAATATACAATAACCAAGAAAAACTTCTTATAATTAATACCCTATGTTCCTAAATGTATGAGCTAGTAGATGAGTTTATTTTAATCTTAATTAAATGTTAAACTTTAATTCACTTTACTCCTAAATTTATAATTTTATCTTAAACCTTTCTTATTGATTGTGCGCATTAAGAGAATTTTCTATTAATTAATAATTTTTAATATAAATAATCAAAATAGATATTTTAGAGAAATCATCAATAGTTTTTTATAAATAATTAACTTAACTAATTATCTTAATCTCCATAAATTATTTATGTAGCTCTTACATTTACAATAAAGTGAGTAGCTAATACAAATTAAACTTGTCATGCATGTGTTTTATAAAAGGCAGAATAATTAAGTGTACTGACCAAAGTGTTTTCTCCGAATGGTGCAATGAAGTATAGTATCTCCATTTGTTCTTTTCCATATTGAAGGCGGTAATAATGGTTCTCTCTCCTTGCAAATTGAATGCAGAAAAAGGAACGCCGCTTGGTGACCAAGAAGAGAAGCCAAGAAGAGTGGTGTCTCTCCTTCATTGTTATGCTCATAAACCAATGACTCGTCGACACATGTTATTTGCCGACAAATGGCGATAGAGCCCCGTGATGCTGCACAGTGCAAAGGAGTGTCCCCTCTACTATTCTTAGCTTTCAGAGTCTCCAATGCCTTATCATCATCAGTCTCCATTATTACATCAACAAGCTTCTCAACAATGAATTCTGGTGCCTCATTAGTGATAGCCCAGTGCAACACAGTGTCCGATAAGAACTCATCGTAGTGCGAATCTGGTCTCTCATTTGTTGCTTTCACCATATTTCCCATCTTCTTATCATGAATCTGTGGATTTTCACCAAAAATCTTCACAACGTTGTTCCACTCTTCTCTCATAAGGGCAATGAACAACTTTTCCTCGGGACTCTCTTGCTGGTGGCTTGCACTATAACTGCTGCTGTTGGAACTCATTGTTCTTGCTTCACTTCGATCGGTTGGTACACCTGGGTGAATCAGACTACTTATGTTTGTGTGTGAAGGAAAATTAACAAAACTTTTGAATCCGATGAAGTAGTTAATTTACCAATCGAAACGGAGTCACAATCTAGATTTTGTTTATGTTACAGAACAGACAACATCAATGAAGAAAGAGAAAGAGTTGGGGTGCAGCGGAGGAGTTTTTGCTCTAGTGTACGCTGTGATCTGATCGCCCATGCGCACGCGCAAATATATATATTAGAAGCAAGTTATTTTGTCTTTTGCTTTCAAACAAATGGACTTGGGTGCTAGCTGCCCCTCGGTTGCCCCTCAAATTTAGTCAAGTTCCCAAATGTTTTATTTTTCTTGTCACTTTTGATCATTAGGTCTATATAAAATATAAAATGAGTGAAATTTTTATATCTTATGGGCAAAAAATTAGTGCTCTTTGCTGCTGAAGAACGTTCATGTCAGGACATATAGATTAGCGGGAGATGAAAACAAAGCTGTGTATAGTTTTCAATTTTAATACTATGAAAGGAAACTACATAATTTTAGAGTATTTTTCTTTGACAAATCGTACAAAATTGAAAACTTTACTTTTTTTTATTTATAAGATATAAAAAATTTACTCATTTTATGTAGAATATAATGATAAAAAAAATAAGAAAAGAAGATTAGGTAAGTTGCCTAAATTTGAGGGGCAAAAGGGGGCAGCTGACACCCAAATCCCAAATGGCAAAGGGGTACGTTACATATATTTACCCATATTTTCTTATTGATATTTGTGCCCGCTTATAATGGGTTTGAGCTAAGGGTTGAACCGGTAGACTTTTTCCTACAGTGTGAGGAATACAGAAGATAACAAATTAAGAAAGTCAGCAATTAGTCAGACGACAACACTAACTTCACCTAACTCTCCGGGCTGTTTCGAAGCTAGTTAATTATGGAGAAGCAGCTTGAGGTGAATAATGGTGAGGAGAAGAATTAGGGCGCCCCTAAGTGTGACTCAAAATTCTGAAGATTCAATTAATTATAAACACGGCTAAACAACTTTTTTGTTTTTCTGTCATTTTTATTTCTACCATAGAGAGGGCATTACAGTATTGAAGGGATCAATTTTTTTGCCGTCTGGTAGAATCTAAATGCCGAGTGATGCAGAGTTAATCATTGAATATTAGCATAGATTGAGGGCGATTTTTAATTTAGGGTGTGTTTAGGAAACCTCTAAACTATGATTTTAAAAGGGCTTTTAACCAAATTTTAGTTTATGAAAATTTTAAAATAAATAGTTATATTTATCTAAAAGGGCTTTTGGACTAAATCATAGTTTAAAATGATAGTTTTAGATAAACTGGCAGGAGTAGCTTTTAGAATGTAAAAGAGTTTATAAACTACTCAATTACTATTTTACCCTTACTTTTTTATACCCTCCATCATCTCTTTTCTATCTTTTCCACAATCTCTCCTCTCTCTTCTCTATTAACTCTTCTTCACCTTCTCTCATCTCTCATTTCTCCTCTCTCCTCTCTCTTATTTTAATAAAATCATACTCTTTCTGATAATTTTCTAATTACAAAAGTTCTTTTGACAATAACTATCTAAACACTCATTTATCTAGAATCACTTTTTTTTTTTTATAAACTCTTCTCCAAAACCCTTTTTTAAAAACTACCCAAAAATTCTTCTTTTCTATAAGTCATTTTCTAAAAATCTATCTAAACACACACTTAGTACTATAGCTAATAGTACTCGTGATAAACTATATGCAATAAGAAATTAATAAAAGGACCAATACATATTTAATCCGTCATCAATATTTATCTTTAGTACCTGTTTGGTTCAATTCCATGCACTAAATCTGATGCACTTTGCTTAGTCATGATCATTGGGCTTAGTAATGGAAAATTTACGGGCATTATGTATGGGGACTCTTTTTTTTTTAATTTGAAGGGTAGGTTGGGGTGTTTTTGTATTTCATTAAATTTAAAAATTAGATTTTATTATTTTATTCTTAATGATACCAAGCAAATTCCATTTGTATTTTGACTTTAGCTTAATTTTCTAGTATTTATTATGGTTCAACAAAATGAAGAAGAATGAGAGGGAAGTGCTGTTTTTTTTAAGTGCAATATTTAATTGATTTGGACTATTAATATAAGCGTGTGTTTGGGTAACCCCCAAACCACAGTTTTAAAAGAACTTCTGACATAAATCTTGATTTGAAGAAATTTTAAATAGTCATATTTGTTCAAAATAACTTTTAGATTAAAGTATGATTTAAAACTTAGATTTTGTATAAGCTACTGAGAATAATTTTTGAAACAGTAAAAGAGTTTATGGACTAGCCAATTATCATTTTATCCCTATTTTTTCTAATACCCTATCTTCTCTCCAACCTCTCTCAATTCTCCTATTTTTAATAAAATTATACCCATTTTTAGTAATTTGCCAATAACAAAAGTCCTTATGGTAATAACTATCAAAACACTTATTTATTTAGAACCATTTTTGTTGCATAAACTCTTCTCCATAGCCTTTTTCTAAAAGCTGTTTAAAACCCATTTTTTTCCCATAAGTTATTTTCTAAAAGCCTATCCAAATGGGCCCTAAAACAACGAATAAAAACTTTCTTTTATCAGTTTCGTTTCTTTCTTCTTTTTTGATTGGCCATTGGTTTCTATCTTTTTATCTTTGTCATTACTTTTAGCTAACTATGGTTATTTGTATCCAACCATAGTTAGTTTTATTAAACTTTTTTACCTTTAATCTTGGATAACTTAACCTTAGTTACATTACCAAGATTAATCTTCTTTTAACATGGTTAATTTTCTAATTTCTATACTTAATTATTTTTAGCAATTATTTAGCCAATATAATAAAATAATTCCTCCATAATCATCTTCCTCTCGTGTGCCTGATTGCTCTCCTTTTTGGGGGGCCCTGGCTTTTCTAATGTTATTGAGCTTAGCTTAGACATATTATTCCCTTTTAGGCCTAATTACATTCGATTTTAGGATCTCTCTCTTTTTTTTTAAGAATAGGTATCCTCTTATTAAAGGAAATCCTATGTAAAATACTATCAGACATTAAATATGAGTACCTCTCCTAGAATAGTTTGAACATTGATTTTAGACTTTTAATCTAATTATTTTTGGGCATTTCTCACTTTAAGAAATTGGTCAAATCTTATTTTTCCAAACTTTTAACCAATTAACATAATATTTTTAATTATATTATGACTAGAGGATATCAGCCCAATAATATTGAATGATGGCCCACTAACAATTTCTTGATTTAACGCTCTTTTATTGTTACTTTCTTTTTCTTTCATTTTTCCTCCAAAAATGATGCCATATATGTTTAGTTTTGATGATGTAAAATAGTGGAATAATAAGTGGGGATGATATTGATTTTTCTATATCTTATTAAAAATTTATATCATGCTTACTTGAACTTATAGCTTGGATATGGAGTTGAACTTGTTTATATAGATTTATCCAAGTTAAATAGATGATGATTTGAAGGTTAAGGAAAGAAAGTTCAAGAAGTAGATGCAAACAGGGAAAAAGAAGAGAAAATGGGAAGAAATGTTGCTCAAAAAATGGAAGAACAAGAAGTCTAGGAAATATTTTCACCAAAAAAAGAAGTCTAAGAAATATTAGCGCTAGAAGGTCTAATAATTAGTTTCTTAAACTTAGCTTTCTAGAACTCTTGTAAAAGAGCAAGATGTTCGATGAGCTTCGCAAGTTTAAAAAATGTTTTTCAAATGTTTTCTAATCTTCCAAAGATGAATTGGTTTGGAAGTGTTCTTATTCATTTGCACCAGTTTATATTTGTTTGTAGGCGTTCTTATATGAAAAAAGTTTGTTTCTATCAAAACATTACGCGTTTACTAACTAGTATTCATCTACTCCATTGTTAACATTTGTTTCCGAAAAACTATATAAAATCTATTTAACTAATTTGATTATATTAAGAAAGATAGTTAAGTTAGTTAATATGCTGTCTTTTTTCTAAAATCCCATAATCATCTTCCTTAACTCATTCCGTCATGCGCTTGTTTGATTATTGTTGAGAGAGTAATAATAAAAGTAATTTAAGAAAAAAAAATAATAAATTTTAAAAAAAATCTTATATCTAGGACTTGGAGCAATTTATTAATTATATACTATATTAAATATTAGAGGAGTAGTAGACATTTACTCTTTATTATTGTGAACTGAGGTTCTTATGAAGTGATTTATTTTTTTTGTAATAGACTAGATCACTCTTGTATTGTATTGTGTGCCTAAACTTGAAAATATTGCAAGTGTTAGTGGAAATTTCAAGTGGTTTGTTTTAGGACTGGATGTAAAATAATCGATTGAGATAAACCAATATAAATCATTGTGGTAATTAGTTTTCTCTTTTAACTTCTTTCAATTTTATTTTAAATCACATTTCTATCATTGCTCTGTTTCCCAACACTTTTATTGTCTCATTGTTTTTGAGTTGGGAAAAAATTTGGGCAAATTTGTAAAGACATCACCTTAGGTACAATAGCCTTATACAACACAGATTCTGTCCAAGAAAAAGAACAAGTTTAGAGAAGAAATAAATTGTATTGATTGGGACATATCAGCAAAAAGTTGATCTAATTGATAAAGAGTTACCTCATAATTCACGATGTCATGAGTTCAAATTTAACTACCATTATGACAACCTTATTAATAGGCGATTTATAAGTACCTCTTTAAACGTTCTTTGAGTATAAAAACATGTCCTAATTCTAGTAAAATTCAGAACTCAACTCACCAAAATTAAATTGTCAATAAAAAACTGTATTGCTTGGGACATGTAAAGGCCAAATTATTCATATGTAAAGGACGTACATCATGAGTAAAGGTATATAAAGTAAAGTGACAGGGTGAAATGAGTGAATAATATGATGAGTTGTATTATTACTGCAATGAGTACAATTATATATATAGGGTTTTCTCCTGTTAATTAAGTCTTAGGATACAACCAAATTAGTTACATAAGTTAGTTCAATTGCATAACTACTTTATTACACTATCAATGATCTTTCAATATAATTTTAGAACACCTTAAGGGGGGGTTTCAACATTTAGTTATGATTTTTTATAACTGGACAAAAAAATTGAATAATATATCAATTGAAAAGGAATCCAAAAGATAAAAAAAAAATATTTTTGAGCTTCAAGTTCTCTTTCACCCGAACCATATCACTTCTGGTTAAATAATAAAGGGATTAACATGAGGATGTGACAAATCTCATTTGATTAATTGGAAAAAAAAAGACCGTCTATTGGATATTAAGACCACATGCAGTTGTTTTATGCAAATCATATCTATTCTCTTTGTAGAACTATTCCTATTTGAAACATTATTAGACGCTAAGACAATGTTTGGATGGAGAGAAAAGTGAGGGGAAAATATGGGGGAGGAAATACTAAGGAAATTTTTTTAAAATAGTAAAAAAAATTACTATTTTTGGGAGTTTTCACTCATAATATTTTTTTTATAAGTTTCTTCTCATCTAAAACATAGGGTAAATATGGGCACATCTTCTAACATAGATTTGAATATTATTTTATCACGTTGTGATGGATTAACACTTTTTATGATATCTAACCTATGTCAATAAGACCACATGCAGTTGCTAACTTGGTGATGGCCTCATGGGATCGGTCCCACAATAGTCATAGGTTTCATGCTTTCCGTTCTGGTACTGCCCCCAGTAACAAGTTGTTATAATAATACAAAGTTTCTTCATGTGTGATTCATAAGTGGGGTTTGGCTTGGCATTATAATTTAGATAGTACAAATTGAATTATAATTTTGCATTATAATTCAAAAAGTTACAATAATTGAAAGATTTTTTTATTTAGACTTTGCATTTATAAAAATAAAAATATTGAACCAAATACCCTGAGTAGTTTTGATACAAATACCCTGACCATTTCTTTTCATGTATATACATGTACGTTCTGTCTATTTTTCCTGTTTAATTTATAGAAACCGTTGTGAATTGGTAGATATTTTGGACTTTACATGTGTTGTGTGGCTATCATTTATTTGTTAGCCATTAACCACTACAAAAAAATTGACTTTCGGCGATGACAAAAGTCGCCGCTGAAGATCTTTAGCAGCGATATTTTATCGCCGCCTATGAGACTGTCGCCTATACACATTGGCGACGATAATTAAAAGTCGCCACTAAATGTCAACAATTAGCGGCGACATATAATGTCACCACCTAAAAGGGAATCTGCGGCGACAAAATAGTCGCCGCCTAAAGGGGAATCTGTGGCGACAAGATAGTCGTCGCCTAAAGGGTATTCTGCGGTGACAAATGTCGCTGCTAAAAGTTAATATTATTTTTTAAATTCTTTTATAGTATTTTTCTTATATGAAAAAAATATAATTTAATAACAAAAATAATGATAAATAACTAAATAAACTAGAATCTAATAATATTGATAAATAATTTTGATCATCGTATAAAAAATCAAATTATTTTAATTACTTAAATATATTTAAAATTATTATAAAATTGTGTAATTTATACATAAACATTATATAGAATGACAAATACTAAGAGTAGAAGAAGTAGGCGCATGTGGTTGCCCTCTCTGCATCAAGGTAGCAAATTGAGCTTGTATTCTTTACTCCATTTGTTCTATTAGTCTTTGCTCGAATTGCACACGCTCTTCTTATATCTTTTTACGTTCTGCTGAATGCTCTTCTGCCATCTTTGCACGCTTTGCCTCCATACATTCCTTCTTCCCTTTAACTCCAATGAGAAATCTTCACAAGACAGGCCAAACAAGACAAGTTAACCATCAATTTAATTGGCAAATAGGGATATATCATATACACTAAACTAAATTATGCAATTTAATCTCATTATGAAAAAAATGAATTATGGTTTATTATCAATTATTACAGGCTACAACAATATAAGTATATGTGCTTCCTTTCATACTTGCATGCACTAGTCTACCAACTAGAGAGCAAAGAAAAATTAACAACTAGAGAAAGTTACTAGAGAGCAGTATGAGTAGTTCCCTGTGTCAAACTATGTGTAGTTCTGTAAGGAATTGGAAGACACGCAGCGGAAATTAATTTAAAAATTTTTCCATTCCTTGCCAGGATCTACCATATGTGTTTAAGTCAAGTGGGAAGAAGTATTACCCTTAGTGTGCCTCAGCGACTTCCACAGCTTTCGGTCACGACGTTCACAGCTTCGCTCTGCGGCTCGTGCTCCCTTTCTGATCACAAGAAGTCGACGACTCAGGTCGGCTTCCTCTACTGGTATCCACACGAACAGCTTTTCAACCACGAACGACGTGCTAGCGTCTCTTGTCCCTCCAGGGCTTTCTCAAGAGTTCGTCCTCTCCGTCTCTATTTCGGCAGTTTCTTATCTGCAAACCTTTTGCAGAGTCCCCTTCGGCCTTTCTATGTTCTATGTGTGTTTCTCACTTTAAAACGCAGCTCCTAAAATCAGATATATAGGATGCTATGCGTTTTTCTCTGTCAACCGAATTGGATTTTGGAGTTAATCTTATATTAATTCCAAAATAATACAATATCATATATTGTATGATTTTATAAGAAACTAATTAAATAAAATAATATCAAATCCGTCCCACAGATTTAATTACCCATTTATTTAATTTTAAATAAAGATGAGACTGAACTATTTTTGATTTATTCTCATAAATCAAATTTGAGATATCCTATCAATTTGAATTTCGAATTTCAAACGTGATAGAGATTTAATTTATCCTTATAAATTAAATCTTATAAATATCTCTTATATGAGATATCCTATCAATTTGAATTTCGAATTTCAAACGTGATAGAGATTTAATTTATCCTTATAAATTAAATCTTATAAATATCTCTTATATGAGATATCCTATCAATTTGAATTTCGAATTCAAACGTGATAGGGATTTAATTTATCCTTATAAATTAAATCTCATATATCTCATATATATAATATATATATATATACGAATTTATATATATACAAATATAAATATAAATAAATATATATACATTCACCTGGATCTTTCATTGAATCTGGACATGTCTTAGATTCAATGAATCTGGACATCATAGCTCGTGTTGGGCTATTTTGTGTGCGACCCTGTAGGCCCATATGAAGTTGGTAGTGGGCCATTTGCTATACTAGCCCACAAGTCGCAAGCGGTCTCTAGCAAGACATAACGACTACCCAAATCATATGAGGATCGATAAACGATGTAACCTTTTATACAACCATATCATGTCCCTTCTGTCACGCGATATTTTGGTCATGGATGAGGCATGGATAATGTCATTCTCCTATTCCTGACCGTTACTTTCTCGATCCCTGAGTAGTCTGACTATAGAAATGGAACTACCTTTCCATTACAGTATGGCCATACATTTCTCAGACTCCCTCATCGAGGGGCCCAGTAATATCTCTCCACGAATGTGAGGGACAAATTCCATCTTGACCATTCACATTCCTCCGCATGAAAAACCACTAAGCCCGAACATAGTCTTTATGATCACTCGGTCAAAAGTAACTTTTGACTAGGTCAAAGCTGAGCGTTTTGTCATGTAGGAATCCATGATGATCTCAGGTCAAAGGGCATATTGACATGGTTTGTATATGAGAGAAGCTTATGACGTTACCCATGCAGTTCTCTCATAGCGGGTCGATCCAACACCCTGTACTCTTACATGTGCTTATGACTTTGATTTATATCTCTATACATCTTCAAAGTCATACTGGTCTTATTTCATCTGTGCTCCCACATAGATGATCGACCAGGGACATTTAGGATAATATCATGAATTATCCAAGGATGGTCATCATAGTAAACATGCAAATAATATGATAACTCAATTAATAAATTCATAAATCAATAATGTTCATAAGACAATGATTGGCCCCTAGGGCACGATTTCCAACAAGTTCTTTATTTCAAACTCCACATGAAGAACAAGACTCATTGCAATTACAATTATACTTGCAATTATCTGTATTCTCTCCAACTCCATGATTCCCCATATGCAACACAACATCATGTTGAACAGAAGAATCAGATCCTGATTCCTATCTCACATAATATTTTTACCAACTAAAATAACAATCACCACTATACAATATATCAACAATGTCATACCTGTTTAGTTTCATATTTTATATCTCACTTCATTGCATTCATGATCAGCAGAGTAAATATGGATTCTGCAGTTAATAAAAAAGGTAAAAGCAACATCAAATGGTGGCATCATGAAAGTGACACGTGGCTTCATATCATAGAAATATCATGCACTCGAGTGTGATGAGAAACATACACACACAAACATAAATGTGTGTGTATATATATTGGAATTCTTAATTGAACGGGAATTGTTACCACCTTTTTCTGTCCCACTTTAAGGTAAAGAAAAGCAAGAGCTCATGATGCTAGTGCATTGTGAATTTGTGATTAACTTTAGAGATCAAAGAGCTCCCAGTGGCTCAGGAGAATTGAAAGATAACCAATTAGTTAAGGCACCTTAATCCCCAAGCCACAGCTGAAAACAACCCGGTTCAACAACTTTGCAAAAACACCCATATGAGGGTACCTTGATCCATTTAAGCTATTTCAAAATCTAAGATAAGACCCATGCATTTCCGATAGTCCCAAATTATTTAAATTTCATTCCCAAAATTCTATCAAACTACACTTCAAGGAATCCTCATAGCTCAGAAAATCATCCCAGTTCAGCATAAATATTCAGAACAATGAGCGAGAACCCAAAAATGAAATAGAACAATAGATTAGAAACAAATATGTGAAGAAAAAGAAAGACCCAGAATTGAATTATAATGAACAAAACCACGCGGCGGAGAGCATGAAATAGAAGGAGAATTAAGGAAGGAAAATAAGGGGGAGGATGAAGCACCTGAGCCATGGTAATAGGTATGTAAGAAGCTGAAGAAGAAATTGAGAAAGGAGTGATCGAATGAATAGACTTTGCGGGGTTTGTGAACAAGACAAAGTGCGGAAGAATCTTTTATAGCCAGAGACGCACAATGCCAAGAATGTCGACACCACCACAGATATCACGTCTGCGTCAATGCGCGGTGCCGCCATCTCTTGCATTGTCGCCATAACACAAAAACCACTCACAATCTATTTCTCTCTGCAATTGGTAATTATCTCTCAGAACTTCAATACACCCAACACATCCCATAAATAACACATCCTTATCCAGTTTTTACTAAGGGCCATAAGAGCATGCGACACTAATGGGATTCAGAATTAGACTCCAATAGAACAAAGAAATTAGAGTCAGAGAACTCACCCAACCGGATCCAGAACAGAAAGGAAAGGAGAAAAGCTTCCAGCTGCCGAGATCTAAACGAATAAGGGTTGGCGATTGAAATTACAGCTAGGGTAGAAATTGCTCTGTTCTGTCAGACGAAGAAAACGCCGATCCCCAGCTGTAGCAGCGATGAAGTCGCGATCTCTTCTCTGACCTGCACTTTTGCCCTCACGCCACTCGCACTCCCTCTACTCCTCATGCCGCTCGCACTCCCCACTACTCCTCACACTGCATTCTCTCGCTTTTGTTTTTTCCCTTTAAAATCATTACCTGGGCGGGCTATTCTTGTTAGACGGGTTGATCTTCAGCAGCGACAAGAATAAGTCGCTGCTGAAAGTAACCTTTTAGCGGCGACTTTTTTGTCGCCGCTAAAAGTTTTATTTTTATTAAATAATTTTTAAAAAATAATTTATCTAATAAAAAATTATTTAAAAATAATCCATTTAATAAAATAATAATATTTCTCCCAATAACTTCTTCAATTTATTAAAAAAATTTAATAAAATTTGGTGGATAAATAATAACTTCTAACTATTTTTCTTAAATTTTCTAAAAAAATAGGCTTTTAATTCTTAAAAAAATTGTATGAACACTTTTAGTGGCGACACATGTTGCCGCTGAAAGATATAAAAGTCACCGCTGAATCAAACCTTCTATGGCGATAATTTTTGTCGCCGCAGAAAGGTGTGGAGAATTTTTTTTTTGAGCTTCAGCGGTGACAAGATAAAGTCGCCGCTAAAAGTCTTACTTTCAGCGGCGACATAAAAAGTCGCCGCTGAAGACTCGCCGCTGAAAAGTTGTCACCAAATCAATGATTTTTTGTAGTGAACGTATGCATCATTGTTGATAAGAATTCAATTAACCGAACAAGAATAGAGTTTGCCATTTTCTCACTTCCCATGTGGGCAAGCTTAATATCGATGTTCCTGCACGCTGGTATATATATGGACAAATAAAATATGAAAAATAGTTATGCAAAACGAGTTATTTTAGCTTAAAAATAACCGATGACTCCTTATATTTAATAATATTTTATGTATTTTTAGTAGTTATTTTAGGAGTAATAATTATGTAGGAATTGTTTAAATATCATGGAATATTTATGTTTTATGCATTAGGGAGATTTGTAGCGGGATAATGTCATGAAAACTAATTTAGTGAATATTGGTTCAATTTAGAGATATAAACTCCCCACGTCCCAAAATTTGAGCCGTAACCGACATAGAATATGTATCAATTCATATTCCTTAAGCTTAAAACTTTGAATAAAACATTTGAAACGAAAGTCATTATCTATTAAAATTTTAAATCAAAAGGCAAGTTCTCTGTAACAATTTCTGCAGGATCGTTGTTGTATAACCGACCTCCTGACAATCCTATAACAGACTGCAAACGTTTTAAATCATCTGCAACATTTTTTCAAAATGATTATAATCTTATCTATAGAATATGTGGAGAACTTTTCCTTTCCACAAAACCATACAAGTTTTTCACAAATTATAATTACATCAAAAGGAAATTTGTCAAAAATCAACGCTTCGGATCAAACGAGAGGCTCTTCACTACTTAGCTGGAGGAATATGGTCAACTGCATTATCTAAAATCAAATAATCTACTCGTGAATAACGTCTCAAAAACATAATTTAAAATGCAAAAATAAACAATTTCGACACGTTTAAATGTAAATCATGACATTTTGTAATTCGATACATATATTTCAGTAAACATTTAATTTTAGAAAAACCATTTAAAACAATCCTTCCAAAACTATCATTTTTCCATAGAACTTCAACAAAATGAGAACAAGCATGGACACACAGCCCACGAGGATAACTAACCAATTCAGCGCTACTCACGGCCACAAAAATAGGCGTAGATACATAGTCCACGAGGGTAAATTATCAAGCATAGCACGAGGCCACAAAACAGGTGTGAACACACAATCCATGAGGATAAATAACTAATCTGGTGCGGCTCGAAGCTATGAAAACAGGCGTATGTACGAGACTCATGAATAAACAGGCATAGGTACAAGACCTACGAATAATAAGCGAGAGAATAAATCCCACGAATAATTGGCACGAGTATGAGACTCACGAATATCCATCAAACTCGAGTTTAACCATGATGCACCAAGGACTAACAATACTGTTGTTAGTAACCAGCGTTAGTATTTAGTCCTCTAAAAAATATTTCCAAACATGTATGGGTCAACTTAACATTAATAAAGAGTAAGATCTTTCAATATTGAAATTTCATAAAATATTCCATAATTCAAGGGCCTCAGCCTGAAAGTACACAAAATCTCAAAAGATTTCCTTCAATTTCCATTCTTCAACAAAATCCTTTTCAAATACTAACAACTCACATAAAACATTTTATAACTTGTTATTTAAATGAAAAATCAATGATAATAATCAAAGTTCTTAATTCAAATAATAAAATTCTCGTAAGCATATTTCATAAAAAAAATCAACTTAATATAATATTTGCCAAAGTCTTTTTCTAAAACTTCATCCATTTTCATACATAACCATAATCAGTTTATGAACTAATTGAAAAAAAAACCAACAATATTCATCAAAGTCATGAATTTATATAACTTGCTTTTCATAAATTATTTTCTTTTAAAAATTAAATCTTTAAAGGAAATACGTCACACAACAAGTTATCAATAAAAGTAATATTTTTAAGCGACGTTATTCACTCATATGTAATATTCTGATATAGTTTGCTCATACTCTATTCCTCTGAATAATATTCTTTTCTTGAATTACCTAAATTCCCAAAATACAATATTCCTTTAAGAAATACCATTCATCTCCTTATATATATTCATCATCCCTTTACTTGATGTAATAGCGTCAACTCACACATATACATTTGCTAACACTTAATAATTCCAAGGATTTTACATTATCATCTTCTTTATTTCAAATCTGAAATTTTAATTCTTCATTCCAATATCTCACATCATGCAAGTATATAATCATCATTTTCTCTCTTTACTCTTTAATTCCAACAATATACTTCCATTAGTTTCCCAATTCATTTATACACACACACACATATATATATATATATGCATATCAACAGCAATCCCATGTTCTTCTATTCTTCTTTCTAATTCATAACAGCAGCATTTATATATCAATACAGCAGCTCACACCCATAAGCAGAATGACTCTTCAAATATCCTTCTTTTTCTAACATACGTTAAAACCCAAAGAAGCGTAACTTAGGTCCATTTTACCTTATTACAACAGCCCAAACATTTACTTAAAATGTTCCATCCCTTTCATCTACTTTTAATTTCAGTTTATCCAACTCCTCTCTTACTTCTATCTCCACACATGACACATATTTAGACAGAATAGAGCAACAATAATACACAGTTTCAGATTCACAACGGTGGCTCCACAGAACCATAATCACATACACACGCGTGGCTTCAGGGATAACAATGGTTCCATGGTCCTAAAATTTTCCATTCTTCCATCCCCATTTCCTCACAGACTCTCGGCATCCAGTGAACAAAAATGGAGATCAAATTTCCAACTAGCAACATACACGCATCAACGTTGAAGTGATAACAGCCATAACTCATAGCTCTGAGAAACCAACGGTGGAAGAGAACCAAAACACTCACCTTAGCTGCCGATGACACTGCAGAGATTCTCCAACCTCCGATGTCGATGACCTCTGCTTCTCCGTCACGCCGCAGTGCTCTCTGTCTCTACTCCTCTCCCACTGCCTCTCTCTCTCTCTCATCATCTCATTACCTCTCTCCACATCTTATCTCCTCATAGCACTCAGAACAGCGACGGGGAAGAAGCCCAGAGAACTGTAGTTGCTATAATAACAAGACCTACAAATCCACGGTATTACCTCACTTATAGTCATGAACCCACCATGAAAAATAAAAGATCCACTGCTTACCACTCATTCCCAGTGAATTGCATCAAAAAGGGAGTCAGATGCCGAGCTGCTGCAGTAACAACGGAGGGAATATCACTGTAGCAATGACGGAGCGTGACAGTGGCAACAACTTGCACATCGACGGCATCGAGGATGATTGAAAACTACCGGCGACGTGGCCTACAACAGCCGGTCAATACCCCTCCTTCACCTCCAATGATTTACGGATGATTCTCCTCCCTCTTGCTTTGGTTCTTAGCTGAAGATGGAAGCTACCGGAGGGAAGATAACTCCAACAACAACTGCTCAACATTGACCTGTAGTAGAACCATGGCGTCGATGACTCGTCCCAGCAGTAGTAAGTTTAGTGTCATGAAGCTTCCTTCCTGACTCTCTATCGCTCTCTCGCTTTGCAGACAGCAAATGCAAGAAGGAAAACGTGTTGTAGAGAATAAAAAGGACAGAGGGCAGTTTGGTAATTTTATGTGTTTGAAAAAGAAAATAAAATCCCATTCATGCAAGTGCTGGGACAGGAACAAGAGACCAGTTTGACAGCACTGCCTCTAACCACCTAGCTATTCAATGCCCTCTAAAATTTCTTTGCAAGAAATAATATATGTACTTTAAATAAAATGGGTCCATATCTTTTTAATTTTCTAGGGCCATTACACCTCACTAGTTTTTGTGTTGTTTATTTATATCATCAATAAAGCAACATAAAGTTTGAAACAGACTTGTTGAGAGAAGTAAAAACCTTTTGCACTTTAAACTTTGAAAGAGAATAATTTCAAATATGAAGAAGCTAGGGAACACCCTTAATCAATTCAAATAAAAAAAATAAAGCAACATAAAGTTGAGTTAGAGAGTTAGGAATCATGGAATCAATGGATATATTAGTCTTAATAGAAGGGGTTTGGCTATTTAAGTATGAGATTTCAAATTTAAATTTGTATAAATATAAAGAATACATTTAAGAAAGTTACACTTAATTAGACTTGATAATACTCAAAATTAGATAGACATAAATAAACAAAAAATAGTTAGAATCATGGAGGATTGTAATGGGTTAAAAGGCCATTAATTTTTCAAAATCTATTTTTTTTTTCATATTTGTAAACTCTAATAATGAGAAGCATCTTTCTAAAAGATTTCAAATTTAGAGTTCCCCTTAACTTTACTTAATTATACTAAAGACTTAAAATTGCAAAATTCTTTGGCATGTAGTCCTTGCAAATTTTTATTTTATTCTTTTGGATGTTTGACAGAGAGACTCTAGGTTTATAGAAAATACCCCAGTAATGGACACGGATGTAGTTTGGAGGCCCACCACAATAATGATAGGGCACTAACACCACTACTTATAATTTCATTTGTGATGCCCATCGTCAGTGGGTTCAACTGATGAAGGGGTAAGATATGCGACCATTTGGAGGGTAATTGATTGTCACGTCCCAAAATTTGAGCCGTGACTAGTACAGAATATAAACCCATTCATATTCCTTAAGCCTAAAACCTATATTTAAAGCAATAATCATAATATATATTCCATTTTAATCAAAAACCAAGTCATCTATAGGAATTTCAGCAGGATCATTTTTGTATAACTAACCTTCTGACAATCCTACCACAAACTGCAAATGTTTCAAATCACCTGTAGACATTTTCAAAACAACTATAATATGATCTATAGAATAGGTGGAGTATCTAAACTACAAACAAAATAATACAAATATTTCATAAATTTATAATTATATTATAAGTAGATATGCCAAAAACAATGCTTCGGATCGGACATGAGGCTCTTCACTGATCAACTGAAGGAATATGGTCAACAACACTATCTAAAGCCAAAATAATCTACTCGTGGATAACATCCTAAAAATATAATTTAAAATTCATAAATAAATAATTTTAGCATGTTTAAATGTAAATCATAATATTTTGTTACTAAATACAAATGTTCCAATAAACATTTAATTTCAAGAAATTCATTTAAAACAATCATTTTAAAATAAGACTTCAACAAAACTAGAAAAAGTGTGGACACAAAGTCTACAAGGGTAACTAACTAATCCTGTGCAGATAGAGGCCATGAAGACAAGCGTGGACACACAATCTATGAGGGTAAATAACCAAGCGTAACACGAGGCCACGAATCAAGTGCAGGTACGAGACCTATGAGTAACAAGCGTAGGTACATGACCTATGAGGCCAAGGACTAACAGTACTACTGTTAGTAACCAGTGTTCTGTATTCAGTCCTTTCTGAAAACCTTTCCCGCATGCATGGGGTCTATTTGGCATTAATGATCACAACACTTTTTAAAGCCATAATCTTCTGTCACATCCCAAAATTTGGACCGTGACCGGCACGGAATATGAACAATTTCATATTCTGAAAGCCTAAAACCTTAAATACAATGTTTAAAGTTTCCATAACATTTTTCAAAATAACACAATCTTTTCTAAGGTCTATGTGGAGCATTTACCGTTTTATTAAAATAACACAAGTACTTAATAAAGATTAAAATCAATCTTGTTCAAAAACAACGCTTCGGATCTGCAACGAGGCTCTTCACTGCTCAGCGGGAGGATTAGGGTCACCTGCACTATCTGAGGCCAAATAATCTACTCGTGAATAACGTCCCAAAACATGATTTAAAGAATACGGCAAATAAACAATGCATAATCATATTGAAAATGTATTTCATAATGCTTCGTAATCTAATGCAACCTTTTTTTTTCTTCAACATTTGTATTTTAGGGAAATAACAGTATGAAATAACTATTTCAAATAACTCATTCAAGATACTCTTTTCAAAACCATGATCTTTCTGTAGGACTTCAACAGAACAAAAACAGACGTGGACACACAGTCCACGAGGGTAACTAACCATTCTAGTGGCTCGAAGCCACTAACTGTCGCGAGAATGAATCCCACGAAATAATTCTGGTGGCTATGCCACAAACTGTCGCGAGAATAAATCCCACGAAATAATTCTGGTGGCTATGCCACAAACTGTCGCGAGAACGAATCCCACGAAATAATTCTGGTGGCTATGCCACAAACTGTCGAGCTCGAATACCAAGGTGCACCAAGGACTAACAGTACTGCTGTTAGCAACCAGCGTTCTGTATTCCGTCCTAAAACATTTCTATCATGCGTGGGGTCCTTTTCACATGTAATGATCTCAATCGTTTCAAATACCATAATCATTGATAAAGCCATTTTGAATTTTAAAAACCCCAGCATGAACATTCAAAATTAAGTTACTGTAAAAACATATGCAATTCACGTAGGAATATTTCATGAATAACATCAGTTCACTGTCAAATCTTTTTCTAAAGCTTCTTTATCCATTTTCATGCATAATCGTAATCTTTTGTAAATCGATCGAAAGAAAATCATTTCTAACGATTTAAACCATAATTTCATAAAACTTGCTTTTTGAAATCCATATTTGAAATTCATCATTTGAAATAACAATGCATTTGAAAATATAAATTTGTAGGGAACGTTATTCACTCACCTGACACGCCCACAACCTTTATCCTTTTAGCCAATCACTTTCAATTATAATCCAATCTCAATTCCCTGATATCCCGAAACAATATATTAACACTCTATTTAAAACTTTAACAAAAGTAATCATCTTAGTCTGATATTTCATTTCATTACTTGCCATCAACCATTCAATCAAAGATTCAATACATAGGCTTCTAACCAACAACTAATGCTCCCTTACTCTATAACCCATCATAAAGGCAAACACTTATTCATTTATAAATCTTAGACATGTCCTTAGCACATATTTATGACTTCCACAATTTATTTATATATATTTATGTTTTTAATACCCCACTTGAGCTACATTAACTATACATTACTTTAAGGCTTTATGCTTGTTTTAATTATACAAGACTATACTAGCATAACATAAGCTTCCAAAACAGTTTCTTAACCCAAGAAGAATGCCAAAACAACAAATTCTTCATTCCCATAAAACCAGGTACAGTGAACACAATAATCCCCTCAAACAATATACACATCCTACATATGTATTCCTTGACCATTTGAAAACCTTACTTGACAAGTTCTTAAAACTATGGGTCTTTGCTTTCTATCTCAAATTGAATTTCCATCCACAAAAATTTTGTAACTACAATATATACACTAAAACAGTCAATGCTTTGCACCTTCAGCATCAATATAACAGCTCAACATATCATTCTAGCAACTCTCCATATACTCAAACACATCTACTCCAATCACATACAGCAAGCCACTCTTCTCTCTCTTTTTTCTTTTCTCAACTAAATCAGAAAGTTACCATATGACACTGACTAAACAATAGTCAACAACGTCCTAATCTCTCCTTAATCCTATATCTTCCTAATTTCCAATTCAGCTATGTATATACATACATACGCCATGAAACTCCCCCTAAACAGCACACCACATAAACTTCAAGACAGTAGCAGAATTTTCTGAGTACTAATTCATGCCATCATATAAGTATACACACAGCAAGATATATATATATATTATTCCCAATCAATCCAACACAACCCACTTATGACATGCTTCTGTCTCCTCGGTTCCACTCACATACACAAACAGAGCACAACATATGCGTATATATATATATATACTATCCAGAATCCTTTCCTCGCGGCTTCAAACACACCCATTCAACCGAAAGACTCACACCCCGAAGCCTTCACAGCACTGAACAGAAAGTACATCACCAATGTGCTCGGTAAGGTCACAATTCAATCATGAAGAAGAATCATCACAATGGCCCACACCCCAGAATTTCTAACAACCCAAAACAGAGCAATCTTTCACAATGTTCACACACACGTTCTTCACAGCAACAGAATTTCCCTGACCCTATGAACCAACACAGACCACAGGAAATAGAGCACTGGCATCGAGGAAGCTTACCTCTCATATTCAATTGGCAACGCTCAGCAATTACTCTAGCAACTCCTTCCACAGTGACGGTGATAGGAAGAGGGAAACTGAGCTAATATACTTGCTACAGTAACAGCATACTTGACAGCGATAGCGACAATGATAGAGCTCGACGACGATACCACAATTGGCTAAGAGACTGCCGAAGATGTGATTCCATGACACCCAGAGACCATTCCCTCTTCACCAGTGACTTCCTTCTGCGATTTCCCCTCGCTTGCTTCATTTATCGATCGCCCAGAGTTGAGTGTGAGGTGACAGCTTCAGCGGTGAAAATACAACCAGAGCGTCTGACAAAAGCGACGCTTGGCTACACGGCAACGCTGGCGTGAGAATCCCTTACGCCACTGATCTCCCACCGACTCTCCTCTTCTGCTACGCTGCTAAAGGTTCAGAGGAAGTGAAGAGCAATGTACGGGTTTTGCAAAAGAAGAAAAAGAATGAGGGCAACTCAATAATTTCATGCACCAGAGGAAAATAAAAACTTCCAGTTTTGCAGGCACATGGGCTCGAACACAAGACCACTGCTTTCCATCCTCCGTCCCTGACCACTCTGCTACCCATCACTATTTGAAATTTTCTACCATGAATATATATTTATCCCTTACTAACTTATTTTAAAATCAAATAAAAAATAAAAAAAATCCACAGCCATTACATCTTCATTAAGAATACTTCAAAATTTCAAAACTCCAATATGAACATTAAAATAAAATATCAAGAGAATTATATAATGCACATAGAACAATTATTCAAATTATGAAATTCCATAAGAATGTTTTATCGAGAAAATTAACTCAATATAACATTTATAACAATCTTTTTCCAAAACTCCCTTTATCCATTTTTCCCACATAAATTTGATCACTTAATAACCCAATTGAAAGAAAAACCATTGCTAACAATTAAAGCCATAAATTCATATAACTTACTTTTTGTAAACCATACTTAAAATTTACTTTTTTAATAAAACATATCAAGTCACAAGATATTACTAAAAATATCATTTATTGGGACGTTGTTCACTCACCTGCCACGCTTCCAAACCTTTACTCTTTCCAGCTAAATAACTTTTAGCTATTTTCGCCTCTCAACTCCCTGATATCCCAAAAATAACATATTAAAATTCTAATTATAGATTTGACAATCCAAAATCCTATCCCTATGCTCAATTTATATCACTTTAAAATATAAGGAGAACTTAAACTTAAATTTTCCTTCGAATAATATCATGGCAATTCATATGATAATATAACTCATCAATCCTAATTAACAAATCCAATATTTGCTCTTTAAGAATTATCTTCCACCTTTCTTCTCTTTTCGTTTTGTTCTAGTCAAACTCAACTTCAATAAATTTAACCACCACCACCATTATAAATATTCATATACATAGGCAAGTTTAATTCTTTTTCTTTTCCTAATTTCTGTTGAGATCTTGGAAGATTTTAATTCAATAAAATCCTTGTATTTCCTTCAATGTATTAAAATTTCAGCCTCAATATTTCAACTCTTCAAAAAAAATCATTTTAAATCTTCATACATAACTTTTTCAATAACCATTTAATCTTCATCTAATTTGCCTCTCAAGTCCTCTTCAACCAATCTGAAATTTCCATATTTGTAGAGCATTTAGGCTCACATTGTTAGCTCCTTACATCAGCCCAAACACTCACGCATACCAGAACTCAAACCTCCACTATGCCTGCAACTCTACACATAAATATACACATGTATATGCTGTCAAAATAACTTCCATACAGAAGTTATATATATACATATGCCATTTAACTTCCCAAAACAACAACACAATATATATATGTATCAAGACAGCAGCGACCACATATTCTTTTCTCCTTCTCTTTTCTTTATTTATTTTATTCAGATAGCTACAGTAACCTACTGAACCAGCACAGATCGCAAGAAGTATAAATGGAAAGACATTGAAGAAGCTTTCCACACCACACACGGTGGTTATTCAACAACAGCAAGGGAAAGGCATGGTGGAAGCTGGATATCTGAGGTTGCTACAGTAAAGACGGAGGGTGTTATGGTTGGAAAAATTAATAGATAAAATAAATTTAACAAAGGGTTATATATATATATTTGGTGCTAAAATTGTCAATGGAAATAGGTTAGTTGAGTGGTTGGTAATGACGTTACTGTGCATGAGGTCCCCTGTTCAAGCTCCAGCGCTTGCAGAAGGTTTTATTTTTCCTGGCTCATAAAATTACCATTTTGCCTTTACTTCTTTACTCAATCCATACGCCATACCTCCCTTTTCTTCATTTGCACTGATTCATGTGGCTACAGCAGAGTAAGAAGTCCAGTGACGTAGCGGTGAGGTTTCAAGCAAGCGATGTCGTGTTGTCAGGTATTGCTTTAGCCAGTTGCTCTGCTTGTGCTGTCACTACTGGAGTACTCACCTCACTCAGTGTCATAGATAGTAGAAAGTTTTGTTGCTGCATAAGTTGACCGTGTGGGCAAATTATGGGTTATGATTCAAAGTAGAGTTAAGCTCATAAGTATTTTAACTTGATGAAGAGAATGTCTTGAATATTAGAAGCAGCATAGGAAACTATTTTGAGCTATTATAATTGATTTGAAGGCTTTAAGGTGCTAACCCCAATATTGAGATTGAGTTTTGGGTTAAGGGATATTTGTTATTAGTACAAGGGTTAATGATCAATGTCTTTTGGAATGATTTAAAATGATAATTCCATCATCGATATGAAGTGATTGGGAAATGGTAGGAGCTTATGTATTGAGTTGTTATTGAATGGTTGATGGTATGTAATTAGTTGAAATAATAGAGTATGGATGATTATTTCTGTTGAAATGTTGAATAGTTTGTTAATATATTGTTTCGGGATACCAGGGAATTGAGAAGTAAGTATAATCGAAAGTTGTTTGACGAAAAGAGTAAAGGTGTAAGAGCATGGCAGGTAAGTGAATAACGTTACCTTAAATTACTCTTTTTAATAAATTGTTTACATTTAAAATGTTGAATTTCAAATATGATTTACGAAAAGCGAGTTTTACAAATTTCTGGTTTTAATTAATTGTTAGAAATGATTTTCTTCCAAGTAGTTTACAAAAGAATTACGATTACGTATGAAAATGGATGAAAAAGTTTTAGAAAAGAATTTGGTAAAAGTTACATTGAATAGATTTTATTTATGAAATATTCCTACGTGTATTTCATATATTTTCATAGTAACTTCATATTGATTTTAAATGTTTATGCTGGGGTTTTTTTGAAATTCAAAGTAGTTTTAGCAAAGATCATTGCATTTGAAACTATTAAGATCATTACATGTGAAATGAATCTCACGCATGCTGGAAATGTTTTAGAAAGGACGGAATACAAAACGCTGGTTGATAACAGTAGTACTGTTAGTCCTTAGTGCACCTTAGTTACCCGAGCTCGATGGATATCCGTGAGTTTTGTACTCAAGATAGTTAATCATGGGATTTATTCTCGTGACAATAATTTATATGTTTTGGACCTACGCATGTATACGTGGCTTCGAGCCACTAGATTGGTTATTTACCCTCTTGGACTATGTGTCCACGCATATATTCATAGCTTCGAGCCGCCAGATTGGTTAGTTATCCTTGTGGACTGTGTGTCCATGCCTGTTTATATTCTGTTGAAGTCCTACATAAAGATTGTGGTTTTGAAAGGATTACTTTTAAGCGACTAATTTGAAATGGTTATTTCAAATTGCTTTTCCTGAAATAAAAAAAAAGTTTACATAAAGGTTTGCATCAAATTACAAAATGTCATGAATTGCATTGTTTATTTCCGCATTTTTAATCATATTTTTGGGACGTTATTCATGAGTAGATTATTTAGCTTTAAATAATGCAGTTGACCCTAACCCTCCTACTAAGCAATGAAGAGTCTAGTTGCCAATCCAAAGCGCTAATTTTGACGAGACTACTTTTAATATAATTATCATTTATAAAGTACTTGTATTATTTTAATAAAAAGGTAAATGCACCACATAGTCCTTAGAAAATATTCTGGTTATTTTGGAAAAATGTTACAGAAGATTTGAACATTTGCAGTCTATCGTAGGATCATCAGGAGATCAGTAATATAACGACGATCCTGTCGATATTCCTATAGAGAACTTGCTTTTGATTTATGAAATGTAATTTATTATGATTTTTCGTTTCAAAATTTTCATTTAAGGTTTAGGCTTATGGAATGTGAAAGTATTCATATAATGTGTCAGTCACCGTTCAAATTTTGGGACGTGACTGCTACTTTGTATGTACAAAATTTGTAAAGTACCAATACTTTCTAATTTATCAAGTTCTTCTCACTAATAAAATTTTCAACACTTTTCCCAAATTTTTCCCAAACTTAAACCTTCTCTTTTGAGATTTAGATAGATTCAATTATTTCATTCTATAAATTGATTTTGATTCGAAACACTTTTGTCAATAAAAATTCTGGTGTATTCATATATTGCCTTTAACTTAAAATATTAGAACCTCATAAAATCAATGATTTCATTTGCCCTTCATTATAGTATGCAATAGTAGTGTAAAAAATACACTAATTGTTTCCTTCGCAGTATACATGAGATATACACATACGCCTAATTTAAATTGCTCACGTAAAATTGTAATTGGCCAAATTGAGAATGAAAGAAAAAAAGTATTTGCCTATAACTAAACTCAAACTATATTATATGCTTATATACTTATACTATTAGCGACCCCTCTACAAGTAGCTCCGGGACCAGAACTAGCCATGAGCAACTCATATGGTAGAATTCCAGCCCCACATCTATTTCTCAAATTTGGATCTTTATTTCTCTTCTCAATCTCTTTCTCTATTCTTTTTAATTCCATTGAGAATCTGTAGAATGCCTCTATGATTTCAGTATCACCAGACCAATCTGAAAGATCCTTCCTTTCTCCCAAATACTCTTCTTCTGTAGAATGCTGTGAAAGAATGTTGACCACTGCCAAAAACTTAGTGGTCTGAAACAAATCAGGCATTGAATTCAAAAGGTACCCTTCTGGGTCCTTCATGAACTCTTTGTACTCTGATGAGTTAACATCTTCTTTAGGTAAAAGTCTCTTCACCAATGGCGGACGCATTGGGACGTACCCTCCATAATGGTACTGCCCAAAGTTCACTGCTGAATGTTGAACTGATGCCATCCAAATCAGAGTTGTGAGAATTGAAATTAGGTCACTTGGAGTTGATAGTTTAGGCCACCAACTTGCATTCCTATGATCTGCATGGCCTTCATTGATGACTTCACTGTACCAAGCTTGAAGCTCATTATCTGATTCAACCATGAGGCCATCACGATAATAGTAAGTCACATAGGTCCTAACCCATTTCTCTATTGCAAACCAAATGGGAAGGCCATCATTTGCATAAGGATAGTCTTCAACGAGCAGTTTCAATCCATAGGGTTTGGTTTGGTCAGGTTCAGCCAATCCTCTGCAATATTATTAAGAGTTCATTAATCTTTATGTTCATTCTAGGACATCGCGAATTGAGATTAAGAGTTCTCTAGCTTTACATAAAGTTTAAGTTTACTCCCTTAATTTCATAAAATATCTTTTCAGTTTTATAACGCTGTTGGGGTTAGAAGACTAAAAAGGCACTTTATACTATTAAAAGACCTAAATGAATTATTGTGTCAATTTAAATGACTAAAAAAATTAAATGTGAGTTTAGAATTCAAATTACCTTCTGATAAGATCTTTAGGGAGGGCTTCCATGTCGAAACGCCACCAGTCTTTGTAGGCAGCAGAGACAATGTGGTTACAGTATTTACCACAAGAGAAGTCAGATTCAATAATGCCTCCAGCATTGATAAGAGCTTCACGAGCCAAGGCATTTATTTGCGATGTGTCTTTCATATGAGGCTTTAGAAGTTTGAAAATTGGGTGCATCTCACTCAGTTGCCTATGAGCTGCTATAATAAACGGTTCCATGCATGCGTGTGTCCTCAACCTGTAATGTGCGAAGAAGATGATTTCAAGTTTAGCCTTTAAAATCTGATTCATTCATCACTGGTTTGAACAACAAATGCAAAAGTGTATATTTATTTAGTCTTCTAACTTTATACAAGGTTTCAATTTGGTCCCTTAATTTTATAAAGTATGTTTTCAGTTATTTATAAAGTTAAGGGACTAAAAGGAAACTTTGTAAGAAATTAAAGGACTAAATGTACAGTTTTGCTGAACAATAAGTATCTCAAGAAGGATTAGGTTTATATAGAATTATTTACCAGTGTTGGACAAGTTGGTGGACACCGGAATCGTTGGAGCAAACATGTACTTTGCCAAGTTGCCATAACCAATAAGAATTGGAATCCTCTGGAGGAGTTAGAACTTGTTTGGACAAACGATTTGGATATCCCTGTGGAAGACTAAGCTCAATTGCTATAGGCTTCAGAGTTCCTAGTCGGGTCAAGAAGAAGATGGTTCGGGTAGCATAAGCCTTCCTATCTTCTTGAGCATTTATGCCTTTGAGAAATGGCATATAAGCATCATGATAATCCAATATGTATAACTTTTTCTCTTCCATTGCCTGTACCATAGAAAAATAAAACAATATTTAGACTGTTTGATATACCAAAAAATAATTGATTAATGTTGCTTGTTAAAGGTAAAAATTGTAAGTTTTCCTAAGCTATTTTTTTTTTAAAAAAAAAAGAATTTTCCGGAAAAAAAATAATACCTGTTTTACAGACAATCCGTGGAGTTGGGGCAAAATGTGTTCGTCCTTGAGAGCAGACTCTTGGGGACCATATATAGATGGATCCAAATCACTCTTTGGAGGAAAGCTCTACAAAATTTATGGGTAAAAGAAGTTAGGGTACATATTTAGTCTGGTTTATTTTACTTTTATTTTTTTTAAAAAAATAAATATATAACTATTCGTATATTGAAAAAACTTAGATTAATTAGATAAATTAAATCTTCTTTAAACTATTCTACTTACTTCAAGCCTTTTAATGCTTAAAGGGTTGATGCCAGCCAATGTAAGACGGCCAAGTTCCTCATCTCTTGTACAAAAGCCACTGTTATTTCCTGAAATTATTGATAATTGTGTAAGTACTTAAGACATTCAACAATTCAAAAGTTTAGAAATTAATTAAAATTTTACACCTAATTAAATTTTCAGAAATAACTAAACATACCTCTGATAATGTTTGGAGTATTAAATTTGAAGTAGTCATCCAAATGAGATTGGATCATATTATTGCTCACATCTTCATTATACCTCAATTCATGGGAAGTCTTTCCATTGTAAATGCTGGTAACATCTGAAAGGTTCTTGAAAGCTCCACATTTTGTGACACAAGTTTTGAAGTAAGGCAGAAGATTCCGAGTTATTCCTTTTGTCTTTTCCACATCAAGAGCTTCCATTCGGATTTCATCGAATACTTCATCTCTCGGCACATATGTTGTTTCATTGGATGCATTTACTGGTGTCTCAGCTTTCTGGTCTGTTGTATCTATGAATTAAAAGAAATCTATTAAACTTTATTTTACAATCATAAAATATAAAATTATACTGATTATACAAGTTAGTGGGTAGCTTTATTTTTCACACTATCCATGTAGTTTCATCTGAATCATGAAAAGAATAGAAGGTACCATTTAGTTGAACTAAGCAATCATTAAGAACCCGAACGGATCAGATCGGACAGTAAACTGTAGATCGAATTCAATAACGGCTCAGTTTGTACCAGAAAACCATTTTCATGGTTGAGCAGGGTTGAATCGGAGATGAGCCGCCATTGAATCAAGACCCGTAATTAAATTGGGAACTGGAACAATTTTTAGAAAATCGGACGGGTTTTGGATCAAACGGAAAAAATGTTGAATACATTAAAATCATTTTTAAAACATTTGAATTAAGTTCTTCTTTTGTTTTGCATGATTTGGTGGTCCCAATCATTTTTATGAAGTTATCAGTGGGGTAGGGTTTAGTACTCACCGCAAACACGTGGAGGACGACCAGTTCGGCATCGTCTAGGATAAGGGTATTGTTTGCCACCAAACATAGGCCTTGAATCTTGTCTTGTTTTGTCTGTATTGCCCAAATCATTGTACACGTCATAGTCATAAATCCTATCACCATGTTTTCTCAAACCTTTTCCTTCTCCCCTTGTTTTCCTCAACTCTTGTTTCCTTAGCTCTCTTAGACCCACCGGAGTCTCCCAAGGTAAATGAACCTGTTGTTTCAGACATCAATCCCAGTCTCAAGTTGAATATATATATGTGAAGAAAGAAAAACTCAATGTTGGAACGGATTTGTACTTGCCTTGTTGGTGAAGAAAATTCTCTTCTCTGGATGAAGCTTCTCAGGTTGAACCCAAGAATTGCAAGAGAAATGGAAAATGCCTTCAATGACGATGTCTTCCAAAAAGAACTCTTTTTCATATTTATTTACCACAGTAATCGCTCCTGGTATTCCAAAATCTGAATGAATCTCAAATTCTACTTTGTAAGTAGTGGTCCTTGAAGTCCCCACCTTTACGTCCTTCTTCATCCACTCCAATACAGCGTTTTTGCTCACCTTTGGCTCCATTGTTCCTTCATTTTCACACATTACAAATTCAGAAATGAGACCACATATGTTACTATATTTACCTAGCTAGTTAACAAAAGAAACTTTAATAGAGCCCAAAAAAATAAATAAAATAAAATAAAATAAAAACTTACTTTGGTCAACTTCAGTACTAACTAACTGCATAACCATGAGCCTCTCAGACATGGTTTTGTTGAAAGCTTCAAAATGGTGAAGCATCATGGACATCATCTCATTCTCTACATGTTTACTATTCTTGATAGTTACTGTGGCAGTTACCGTCACCGTCGCTGTCTCCGGTGCCGGCTTCCAAGCGGCGGACTGATCAGAACAACCCTCAGTAAAAGTTGAGAGTGGTGATGAGACAGTTTGTTGCATCGTCACCTTCTTCTTCTTCTTCACCATCTGTTCATTTGTTGTTTGGACTGATGAGCAATAGAAAGTGGGAGACAAGGAAATTATTTTATGCTGCTTGTTGCAGCGTTTCAAGGAAGCATCAAAACGAAAAGCTTCCGCCATTGGTTGATTCATAATCTCTTTTGTCAAGGTCATCTTGGAGAGAAGTTTTGTGCGTATTTTCTCTTCTACAAGATTACACACTATGACTTTAGGGTTTGAAGAAACTTGAGTTCTTGAAAATTTTGAAGTAGCTAGCGAGGGCTCTTGGCTTCTTAAGAAGGAATGTGAACTAGCTAGACTGTCCTTTATAGCCAAGAACAAGAGAGAATTTTCCACGTATGTATGAGTCAAACGCGTTTTACCGAACGTTTGAATAGATTTCTCGAATACATTGACAAATTATGAACCACGTGTTGTATATGGGAAAATTATTTAGAGCTTCAAAAACGTCACTTCATAGCTTTTTTTATCATCGACACACGGTCGTTGAAATTAGATTTAATCATAAATATAATATTTTAATATATTTTATATGTAATATTTATCATTTTTTCTAAAATAATTTACTTAATTTATAAACTAATATATAATACTCCTCTTGTTTTTAATATAAAATATATTTAATTAATTTAATTAAATTAAAAAAATTAATTAAACTAGTTAATATGTTATATTTTATTTAAAATAACCTAATCATCAGGTAATTTAGGAAAAAGTTAATAAATAGATATTATATTCAAGCATCTCAATTTTGTTTTTAAACTTGCCGTATAAAGTGTTTTACAACAGAAAGCGTGTCAATCTATACAATACAGAAGCTGTGAACCAAACTCATGGTCTCATGCTATTCACTCTTAAGATAAGAGCAATTACCAATCATAACAACCTAAGGCCCTGTTTGATTCAATTCCCAGATTCCTAGAGATGGTAATGCAATGCAGTGCGATACAATAATGTTTAATATGATTAATATGTTGTTAAAAAGATTGAGAAAAATTATTTTTATATTTAATAAAAAATAATAATGAAATGTCTAAAATACCCTTTAATAAAAAAAGAAAGAAAGAAAAATTACTTCCGTTCCAAATTCATTGGCGGCAGTGGAGAAGTGGTGGTTGTGATGGCGGATAGTGGTTGCAGAGGCAGTGGTGGGGAAGGCTACTGGTGGCAAAGGTAATGGAGGGGGTGGTGATGGCATAGTAGTGGAGGGGGCTACGCGTACATATACACACAATTATAAAAAGTACACTTATTAAGAAAGAGAAAAATCTTTTACTATCTAAATCTAAAAAAATGATTAGTCTCAAATTTAAAGTAGTTTAAAATAACATTGATTAAATAAATAAAAAATCATCTCATTAAAGATTAAAACAAAGAGGAGGGAGGGGTATACCGGATATATTACAGAAGTTGGTTTCTCTCCTCTACCCTCCTCTTCTCTTCACAACTATTAGATTAAAATCTCAATTATCCAAATTTAACATCCTATAAAAATAAAATAGTTTATAATTTTATATAAAAATACATAAATAAATTTAAACTATTAAATTTGATCTGCACAATTTACGACTATAGTAACAAAAGTGGGGAAAATATTCTTTATAGTAATAATAGTATATAGTTGTAAACTATCCAGATCAAATTTTTGATAATTTAAATTTATTTATATATTTTTTTATATAAAATTATAAAGATATTTTATTTTTATAGGATGTTAAATCTATACCATTGAGATTTAAGTTAATAGTTGTGAAGAAAAAAGGATCGGAAGGGTAGAAAAGAGAAACCAAATACATATATTAGGACCGTGAGGATGGGCTTAGTCTAACAAAAGTTTGGTTATGAAATAGTTTGCTCTAATAATACAAAATTTCATGTGATTCTTGTTCAAATAGTACACTTACCATTTATTTGTCTGCACATATATATGTACAAGTTCTTTATATTTTAATTTCAACGTTTACATTATAGAAGCCGTGGTGAATGTGGTAGATATATGCTCTTTTCTTTGCACTCTCGTACGTGTTGCTCACATTCACTAGTTTGTCGTTCTTCTACGGACTACTGTTGCTGATAAGAACTCAATTGTGGCCCAAGAAGAATAGAGTGTCGTTTTCTCAACACGTAGGCAAGCTCTAGCTCTTATTATTGTTTTATATTTTTAATAATTTAAATTTTAATATATACATAATTTAAAATAGAGATAATCTACTAACTGTTATTAAAGGTATATGAATTTCTTATTTAAAAAATCTAAATTAAAAACTTATTTATTTAAATTAGAAAAAATTACTGAGTCTGTAAAGAATGGATTTAGTAACAAAAAATGTTCAATAACAAGTTAGCAACATGTACTTGTTATTATTTCCTGTATTTAAACTTATCATTATTTATTTCTTACTTGTTATAAAACTTTATAGTGATTATATTCTTTTATTGGGACCTCATATTGATTTTCTTTTAGATCTAAATTTAATTTATAAAATTCAAATTTTATTATAATAGTGAGCATAGATTTTATAGTTCACTCATAATTTCACTTCTCTTCCATTCATATATTATGCTTTAATCTATATATGTTTCCACTTTAATTTCCATCTGATTAATTTGATGGCAAAAAGGACTTATTTAAAATCTAATTTTTGTAAAAGGTTAAAAAATGAAATATAAAGAGATTGTGAAATTACTGGAGATATTAACTATAGATTTCAAAATGGATGGTCTAAATGGATAAATGTGACTGGAGTTATATGTGACTGGAAGATACCTAATAAAGTCAAAGAAAAATTATATCGTACTATTATTATTATTATTATTATTATTATTAGACCAACAATACTTTATGGAAGTGAATGTTAGACTTTAAAAGGATAATATAAACATAAAGTGGACGTAGATGTGATCAGGATATTGAAATGGATATATGGGCATACAAGAAAAGATAAGACTCGTAATAAATATATATAGAAAAAAGTTAGAGGGTCACCTATTGAAGATAAAATGGTAGAGAATCTGCTAAGGTGGTTTGGGTACATACAAAAAAAGCTATCAAATACACCATTAAGGAGGGTAGACCAAGTGATATAGAATCCTATAAAAATTATAGAGGAAGACCAAAGAAAATGCTTAACGAGATTGTTAAGTGGCACATCTTTATCAATAATTCCAAGGATTTAGTTTTTTATAGCACAATAATATTATGCGATCCATGTAGCTGACCCCATCTAGTGGATAAAATTTGTTACTATTGTTGTTGTTGAAAAATAAAAAAGATTTTAAATATCTTATCTAAATAATAGACTGAAGTAAAATCTAATGAATCTAATAATCCCCTTCTCTTTATTTTTTTAATTTTTTTCAAAAATCTTTGAAACATCAACAAAATCCTATTGAAGCCTCCTTTTCTTTTATAAACTATTGAAGCCTCCTTTTACAATAGCTATTTAAATTAAAAAGTGGTGGAAAAAATAACTACATTTGACAACTCTTAAACTCTCTCCAATGTATCGCTATAGATTAGTGAATTGCATGCCTTTCCCATGCGCACGTGTGCCTTTACTTATGTTGTTTCTTGTTTTTCTTTGTTGGCAGAGCCCGAGGTCGGTTTATCTAAGCTTGTAATGTTCTCATGATAAATGTCAAGGTTATAAGGCCCCAAAAAAACAGGTGAGAAGTTCGTAACCAAATAATCTTTTCTATTATTTATCAAACAAAGTGATTTTCAGGCAAGTTAGGGTGATCATATCAAAGAATTGGTTAATCGAATTTCTGCTAAAATATGCATTTAAAAGCAACATTACTTTTTAAAAGAGGCAGGTTTTAGATATGGCTTCTTCTTATTTATTTACAAGAAGGTTGCCTCTAATTTCTTTTGTTAATTTCTCATTTTGTTCTCATTTAATTACTCTTACTAATATAATTGCATTTATTATCACATCCTCTCTCCCTCCTCCTTACACATCTATTTTTAAGTAATTTTCTTATTCTCTCTCTTACACTCTCTCCATATAAATAAATTATTTTTAGAAAAAAAAATATATTTTTTATATATTTATTGTCTTTGATTAATTTTAGCTAATCTTCAATTTGGTATTATTTATAAGGTAGAGAGAGAAGAATTTTTTTTAATACTATTTATAAACTACATCATTAAATTTTTATATGAATATACAAGTTTATATTTTATTTATTATTGTGTTAAGTTTGTTCTTACAAGATATAATGTATATTAAAAAAAATGAAGAGAGTGCCAATTCAACCAGTCCACCAACCAATAATTTAGTTGGTTCTTGACTAGTTCACGAAGCCCTTCAATTTGTCTATCTCATGTCCGAACCTAATACTAGGCCAATACCAAACCAAATCAATCCTGTCCCCATAGCCTAGTAGTTCTAGACCACCATTGATTGAAACAAACCCAATAAACTCAAATGAAGTAGATTATCAATTACTTCTATTACTATTTCAATTATACCTATAACAAATAAAAAAGCTATTCATATCAATTAGCAACAAAAGTTCAAATCACAATAGTTTGGAAGACAAAAATCGCATATAAAAATAATATAGATATAGGAAACATTGTAATAACTAAAATCAAGTCTTTAAACTAAGGAAACACAACGTATATGTTTAAATATAACAAAATATTGAAAATCATCAAAAAATAGAGGGACGACAAGGAGAATAGAACTTATGATAAATGACGTTCGAATGATAGAAAAGATGACGAATATGATGGAGGGAGTGGTGGTGCTAAAAAATGGAGGGAAATGGCCGAACTTTGATAGTTGTTGATGTTGCTGGTGGTGGGGCATGGCGAAGGGACCACAAACAGTTGTAAAAAGTAAAATTATGAACTAATTTTGTTATAAGGTTTTAAATTTCTAAAGGTTTATAATGCCAGTTTTATGAAAACTGCTATTAAAAACTATAGAATTTTTGTATATATCCTAATTTTTTTTAAAGGGTTGGGATACTTTTTACAGCTTTTTTTCCTAAAAACGTCCTTAAAAAGTTTTTAAACAGTATTTTATTTACAAAATGACTACCCTATTGTTTTAACAGCAGTTTTACATTAAATTGTCGTGAATTGGCTTTGTTAAAGCTGTTTTGTGTAGTAGTATGAATCAAACGGATCCTTAGGTTATTATGATTGGTAATTGCTCTTATCTTTTAAAGTGAATAGCATGAGAACATGAGTTTGGTTCACAGCTTTTGCATTGTATAGATTGACAAATTCAGAATAAAAATTAAATATGTGCAAGGTAATTAACTAATGGGGCTGACACGTTTTATGATTATTCTGTTGTAAAACACTTGTTACGGTAAGTTTGAAAAGAAATTGAGATGCTTCAAATTAATTAAAATCATAAACATGCATACTTCTTTATATAATTGAATGGTACGTAAGTGTGAAAAAAGAAAAGGAAACGAACCCCAATCATGTTGCCAAGACACTCGTGAGGGAGTAGCGTTTGAACTGTCTGCATTACCATATCTAGCAAGAAAAAATGCAAACCAAAATTGAAAATTTTATACTTTATACTCCATTCATTGTTCCATTCATTGTTTAATCTAAAATCCTAATTAACTAATTTGAATATATTAATAAATTAATTATAATAAATATGATATGATATCTTTAAAAGTATTCATGTGTAACATTATACTAGTTAGTCTCTAATCAATGATTTAATTAGAGAGTTGATCTTAATTCTAAATATAAAATATATTTATTACCTTTTTTTACACATGAGAATTAATTAATTGTAATAAATATGATATGATATCTCTAAAAGTACTCGTGTAATATTATACTCGTTAGTCCCTAATTTATGATCTAATTAAAGAGTTAATCTTGATTTTAAATATAAGACTTATTTATTATCTTTTTTATAAATTATTTCTATTAATATTCTTTCATTAATAATAAAATAAGTAGAGAAAAAAAAAGGAAATTGATAAAAATAATTAAGATATTTTTAAAATGACTTTGGAAAATGTCTAGGTAGGCAGTATTTAAAAAAAAAAAATGCATAACTGAGTGGTTGAAGGTAATAGAGTTAAGTGTGATGTTCTCTACGATCCCTAGTACCAGCAGAAGTGGGCCACCATATTAAATTGCCGTTTTATTGATTTTTTTTTCAGCCACTCCTCCATTTCCATTTCCTGTTGGCAACGAGAGAGAGAGTTCAGGGAAGAAGCTTCTGGACAGTGAGACAATACCTGCTGTGCCGCTGTTCTCCGTCGTCCGTGGTGGTGTCGCCGGTGACCATCACTGTCGCCGTGGCTCTCTACATTTTGTTCTCTGTGGACGAGCGACTGTGAGCACAGAGCAGAGACAGAGAGGAAGCAGAGGCGGAGGCAGCGAGAGATAGTGAGAGACTAGAGCAACTCTCCTCTCATTTTTCATTCTCCACCGTTGCCAACTGCCACAGAAGAGTGAGAGCGAGGGTCAGTGAGAGAGGCGGAGGCAGCGACGGGAGCTTGATCGCGATAGTGGCAGTGGTCGTGTAGGACGTCATCGGAGCTTGGATAGCGTGCGTCGCCGACTAAGGTAAGCTTTCTCAACGTATTCCCACCATTTTTTTCGGCGATCTGTAAGCTTTCTTACTACTCTGGCGGGTTTCCAACAAAGCCAAGAAACTAAACTGATAGTGTTTCTTCATTTCATACAACAACCTTCCAAAGGTCTTCGCACCAACCCCCCTAGAGTTCCATATGCATATTTTACTATCCATAGGAAAACCAAAGACACAAAAAAGGAGTCAATCAAGAACAAATTAGGAATTAGCACTGTAGGTCCCTAGAGAAACCCCTATTTCCCACACTCGACTCATTCTGAACTACAAATGATAATGGATTCGCATGAGTAACAAGTACTTCACTACTACTAGCTCCAGGATCAGAAGGGTCATCCGTCACGTCCATAGAGCCTACTTCAGAAGACCCATGTTTTGGGCCACTTCTACTATCATCTTTAGCCGAGAATAAGACTGCAAATTTCCCCGTTACTAACTTTCCTCCACCCGATACATCTACTTTCTTTCCTTCACTACGGCCCAATCCATGTTTAAACTTAGCATTTAGTAGACGAGGCAGCTCATTCAACGCCACAGTTAGATTTTTCACCTTTGAAGTCCCATCAACACCATTAGCTTTATTTTGAGGCCTAATTAACTTACTATCATAGCTTTTCAATTTAAAGCGTGGCCCAGCATCATTCTTCACTTTCGGTCCAGCTGCAGCCCCTTGAAAATTCTCCCGCAATGTTTACTTTTTGGGGGTATTAATCAGCGTAACTTGCGGCTCATTTCTCTCTCCTTCATTACATCCTTCCTCAACGGTCAAGGAAGAAAACCGAGATCCTTGCTCCGTCGTACCCATGATATCCCGTGGATTCTACCTAACTTCTCCACCTTTCCCACCTAACTTCCCCACCTTTCCCGTTCGAAACTTCTGACTGCTTACCACGGCAGGGCCGTTGAACAACCATCCAAGGTTTATAGTGTGGCTACAAACATGATGTATTATCTGTACCGGCGGGTATATCAAACATAGCCACCGTCGGTTGTCCATTGGCATTGTGAATCTTCTCACCCTGTTCTCTTGCCTGTACCTTTTCTCCATCAACCTTCATCTTATTCGGACGATAGTCCGCATCGTGGACATAAACTCCCACAGTAAAAACAAATGAGATGAATGCCCTCATACTGCACTCTTTTAGCCTTTCCATTTATCCAAACCAGTGGCCTCAAAGGAGCGCTCAGGTCTAGCTCCACGCAGATTCACGCAAACTGACCTTTCTTACAATTCATAGTATTCATATATGTTTTTAACACCTTCCCAACCTGGGAACCGAGGACATGTAGAATACCATTATCATAATAATCCAGAGGTAACTTACAGATGTGAACCCAAGCTGCAATCTTGGTAATAGTTTCTTCCTCTAGATCAAACTCCGGTTTCCACGGTTGAATTGCAAGATAGTGATCATAAATGAGCCAGGGTCCCCCAATAAGCTCCAAATCGTATTCCTTGTCGTCTGTGAATGTTACAACGAAGAAACCTGCCCCCCACATCAATCGGTTTGACCTCTCCCTGCCGTGCCCACAACTGACTGAGTTTGAATTCTAAGTACTTTAGACTAACCATACGCCCAAAAAGTTTCATAATCAAAGCTCTCTGCCATCGTTTCGCTAGGCGATCCTTTTCCTGCTATGGAATTATAACATTCATTCCCTTCTCCGTCATCACCACCTGGATACGATCCTTCCATCGATCATTGCTCCACCAGTCTGCCTCCTCTTCCTGACCATCCTTCTCTTTCGTAACAGCATATGCTTGAAGGATTTCCACTTCATGCCTGATGCAGTACCCTCCACTGTATTTTTGCCCTCCTCCCCATCACTAAACTGTTCTTCCGTCTCTATAGTACCTTTGGCAAGCGAGAAATCATGAATCCAGTCCTGTTGAAGAATCTGATAATCAGAAAACTCACCTTCACCCTCTCCCGCCCTGACCTTTTTCCTACTTCGAAGCAGAGCATCACGCTCTTCCGACATTGGCGCCAGGTTACCTCGCTCCCTTGATCGCTCTCGCTCTCTTATCGCGCTTTTTTTTTTTAGTATTATTCTTATTAATTACACAGAACTCTAACATTTTAGTAATTTATACTTTCCTATTACTATTATTAAATATAGGCATATATGAAAACAAATGTTTAATATTCCTTAAAACTATATCAAATGAATTATTATAAAAGGAACCAAAAGCAACTTCTAAAAAAGACTATCATTTTGATAAAATTTTCCTTTCTATCCTTGCAAATCATTCTCATCTATCTTTACAACAGAAATTAAATAAGAATGAAATTAAAAAACGGTTATTAATAACCGACAAGTGACTTATATTTGAGACAAAACTTTTCCTGGACAAATAACTTATATATAGTAAGAATATGAGTAATATATCTACATATATATATATGAGACTGAAGGGAGTACTTACCAAAGTATTTTCTCCGGATAGTACAGTGAAGAATAGCATCTCCATTATTTCTTTGCCAACCAGGTCGCAACGTGGAATCACCTTCCTTCCAGATTGAATGGAGGAAGGGGGGGGGGGTTGGATTCGTGACCGTTAAGAGCCGCCTAGAAGACTGGTGTCTCTCTGTCTTTGTTACGCTTACAACCAACGACTTATCGGCCCACGACGCGTCGTTTTCTACTATTGCAATGCAAATGAGGGCAGAGCCCCGTGAGGATGAACAGTGCAAAGTAGAATTCCCTCTTTTATTATTGGATTTCAAGGCCTTATTAATCATTCGAGTGTGCACTCTTTATTGCAAAACTAAGTTTTGCAACAGTCAATTCCTCAGCCTTGTAAGTGATAGCCCAGTGAAACGCAGTGTCGTCGGAGTCGTTTTGTCGTCGTTTTTACCACCAGACGCCTCTTTTTTATAGGCACCATCTCGGCGATCTTAGTGCCATGATCTCAGGATGAGCTCCCAACAATGTTACGACTGTTTTCCAATCTTCTCTCATAAGGGCAATGTACGGTTCTTGCTTCTTTTTCGTTAACTGGTGATCGCTTCTCGAACTGCTGCTACTGGTGCTATTGGAAGCCATTTGTGTTTTCTATTGGCTGGACGTCTGGTGAAAAAACTCAAAGTAATTATATATGTTGATGATGAGAAAGAGAGGAATCAGTACGTAAGAGCATATATAACATACTTACAAAGAGATTGAAGAAAAAGAAAATTCCACCAGTTTGAAGGTTCCGAGTTTATGTCGATAAGGCTTTAGAATGCATA
Source organism: Leucaena leucocephala (assembly GCA_037074615.1). Lineage (NCBI taxonomy): Eukaryota > Viridiplantae > Streptophyta > Magnoliopsida > Fabales > Fabaceae > Leucaena > Leucaena leucocephala. The sequence goes on from CM073550.1 coordinate 6,577,569, forward strand.
TCAATTTTTTCTAGGTACAAATTTTTTTTGAAAACGGGTTGTCTTATCTATAATAAAGTGGTACTCCCTAATGATCTAATATGCTCTAAATATTTATGTCTCATCCTTTCACTAGCAATGAGTAGGATGCATATAAATTGATGCTTCGGAGAGAATCTTCAACTTTTAAAGAAGGCATTGCAGGGTGGGAGTAAATTTTACATTTTTAATTTTTTTTAAATAATTGAACTATGTGGAGGGTCTAGTTCAAAATTTATTGTGTTTTCATGGTCAAATTAGTTATAAATAATGGCTAACTAATTTTGATCAGGTTTATCAATATGTATGTAAAGGTTAGATATATATAAATATATACAACAACAATAAGTCTTATCCCATTAAATGGGGTCGGCTACATGGATCATACGACGCCATTGTGCTCTATCAAAAACTAAATCCTTGGATAGGTTATTGACCAGGAGATCCTGCTCAATGACCTCGTTGAGCGTTCTCTTTGGCCTTCCTCTATTCCTTTTAACCGGTATCCATACTGTTTGATCCACCCTCCTCATTGGCGCATCCATTGGCCTTCTTTGCACGTGTCCAAACCACCTAAGACGATTCTCTACCATTTTCTCTTCAATAGGTGCCACTCTAACTCTTCCTCATATGTGTTCATTACGAATCTTATCTTTTCTTGTATACCCACACATCTATCTCAACATCATCATCTCAGCTACCCCAACTTTATGTTCTTATTGTCCTTTTAAAGCCCAACACTCACTTCTATAAAGTTTCGCTGGTCTTATAGCAGTGCGATAAAACTTTCCTTTTACCTTATCTGGCACTTTCCGATCACATATAACCCCAGTAGCCTTTCTCCATTTGAACCACCTGGCCTGAATTCTATGATTAACATCCTCCACAATTTCACCGTCCTTCTGTATAATTGATTCTAAATATTTGAACTTATCTATTTGTGGAACAACTTGATCTCCCAATCTGACCTCTAAGTTACTTCTAGCTTGCCTCTTATCAAAATTACAATGCCTCTAGATATATATAAATATATATATATATTAAATCGGAGGTGCTAATATTTTTTATTTAATTAAGGATATAATCCATTTCGAAGCTTTGAGCATAAATAGTTCTCATCTCTCTTAATAAGTGTGCTTCTTGAGGTTTTAATTTGTGTTCTTTTTCTTACAGGATAAAGTTATTTATTATTTTAGCTAACAGCTTGTTGGTAGGGGTATTAATATTTAGTAGAAAAATGTTTATTTTAACTAATAAATTAAATAACTTAATATATGTTATTAAATAAATTGTTTAATAGCATCGCTTACTGCAGATTCCAAGTCATAAAATTAACTTGAAAATGTTAATTAACAAATAATTAGGGTGGTGACTGGTGGTAGTATAGGCATAATAGTTACCTTGTATATATTATATGCTTAGAGAGCAAGTGAATATGATAAATTGATAATTCATTGTTAAATCTGGAGTAATTGAACTATTGCAAGCCATATTTTATTAAAGTTAAGCAGGAATTTCTAAGTCAAATATCAGTCCTTGTATATTACAATTAGTCAATTATATATATACTAAACCATATAATACACATTAAAAATTCTCCCGCTGCTAATCTCCCCGAACCAATGTAGCTTTACCCCTGGTCGAACAAGTTCGGATAATATTATTGTTGCTCAGGAGGTAATACACTCCATGAGGAATATGATCGTGTTCAATGGGATTTTTTATAAAGTGCCTGGAGGAGATGCAACTACCAACAAATTTGATTAAAGTTATTAAAGCATGTATATCGTCTCCTTCTATGCAAATCCTTTGGAAAGGGAGTAAAGCAGAACAGTTTTCTCCTACAATAATTAAGACAAGGGACCCACTATCTCCTTACCTTTGTTATATGCATGGAGAAATTAGCTTTATTAATTCAAAAGGAGATCAATGCGAAGAGATGGTCGCGGATAAGACTTGGTAAGGAAGGCCCACCTATATCTAATTTATTTTTCTCTGATAACTTTTTACTGTTTGCAGAAGCTAAAATGGATCAAGCGGCAACCATAAAAAATTGCCTTAACGAGTTCTGTAAAGCATCTGGTCAAAAAGTTAACTTCGGCAAAACAAAAGTGTTCTTTGGGATTTGCTAGTTAATCATACCAGAGTGACTCAAATGAGCGAGGCTTTGGGATTTGCTAGTATAGCGAACCTTGGCAAATATCTGGGTGTTCTGTTACACCATGAGAAAGTTTCCTCAAGAACGTATCAGTTTGGGTAATTGGCAAATATCAAGAATTTGAAGAGACGCGTTTGCAAAATCAGTGTGACCTATTCTATGCAAACTGCAAATTTGCCTGTACCCACTAGCGATGGTGTTGAAAAGAAATCCTGTGACTTTCTATGGGGTTCCTTCGCTGAACAGAGAAGGATGCATCTCATATCCTGGGATGAAATATGTAAGGAGAAGAAATTCGGTGGCCTTGGTATGAAACATATTAAGCAGCATAATCGTGATTTTATGATAAGCTTGGCTGGGGTCTGGTAAACGAGCGGAACTCGCTTTGGGTTCGGGTGATAAGGGGTAAATATGGATGTGGAAATGATTTACTTCCTCATATTAATTCTCTCCGACCAGGTTCGAATATATAGAATGGCATTAAAAATAACTGGAAAGTTGAGGAGGGTATTCAACAGGTGGTTGATAGTAATGGTAGCGTCCGTGCCCGTTGGAAACTAGAGAAGAGTGGGGCATTTACGGTGCAGATACAGTACCTCAGTTCAAATATCGAGGCATCACCCGGAAGCTTGTCGGAGTTGTGGAAATTGAAAATACCCCAACGTTGTAAATCTTTTGCTTGGATTATGCTGCATGATAGACTCGGCACCAACGGATTGAAACAGCGTAGGAAACTCCATCCTACCGGTATTTGCGACAGGTGCAAGTCCCATATTGAAAACAACCTCCATACCTTGCGGGATTGCGGAGAAATCAGAAGGGTGTGGGAGTCAATCATTAAGGCTTCTTTTAGTAATAAGTTCTCCTCTTCTTCGATCTTGGACTGGTTAAAGCTAAATATGAAGAAGAATGGGGGTCAACAGGTGTTATTGGAAAGGTCTCTTTGTTATCATGTGTTGGTTAATATGGCGAGACTGTAATGAACGAACCCACTCGAACTTTCGAATATGGCTGATATTCACGCTGAAGTTATAGCAATTTTGAGTAGCACAATTAGAGCACAAGACAAGATGAAAGGGGTGAACCTATCCTCTAGCCGAGGGACTAGTGCAGCTGCTACACCCTCTGGTAACGATTACGAAATCTTTGTTGAAGTTAAACGTAGCTTATTCCTTGGTTACTCAAAGTGCAGCCTGTGGTGGTATTCTCAAAAACAAGAATGGGGATGTGCTGGAAGGATTCCAGCTCCGACTTCAGGCTGGTGACTCTCTCCCCGCCGAGATCTGGGGTTTCCTCTTGGGTCATAGAAGAGCTTGGACATTAATTATATTGTGGAAGCTAAGAACATGCTGCGACGAAGTTGGAGGGTGAACCTGCAATACCTTCCCAGGGATCACAATCACCTGGCAGACACACTTGCTCGGGGTGCTCTGGCGAACAGTTTTGCCCTGCAAGTTTTGGGTCATGCTGCTGTGCAGCGGCTAATGCAGATAGATACAGGAGATTAAGTCCGTTGTTAGCGGCTGTTCAGTTTTTTTCCCTTATATATATATATAAAAAAAAGCAAGTGAATATGATAAATTGATAATTCATTTTTAAATCTGGAGTAATTGAACTGTTGCAAGTCATATTTTGAAGTTACGCACGGATTTCTAAGTCAACATTAGTCCTTGTATATTATAATTAGTTAATTATATATATACTAAACCATATAGTACACATTAAAAATTATTTACTTTTTTTATTTTGAATAAATTTATAAATTTTTTTCTTTACCCCAAGTAAAAGTGACAGATAACATTGTATATTGGGGTGAGAAAAACAGCTTAGGGCTCGTTTAGATAAGAGTTTAAAAAATACCTTATAAAAAAAGGGTTTTTAGACAATTTATAAAAAAGGACTTTTAGAGAATAGTTTATGGAAAAAAATGATTTTGAATAAATGAGTGTTTGGATAGTTATTTTTAGAAGTACTTTTATTATTAGTAAATTATGAAAAAGGGTATGAGTATTAAATGAGGAGAGATAAAAGATGAGAGGAGAGAGTGTGTAAGAAAAAATAGGAGAGAGGAGAGATAATGTAAGAAAAAGTATGAGAGAGGAGAGATAGTATAAGAAAAAATAGGGGTAATATGGTAATTGGTTAGTTTATAAGTTGGTTTACTGTTTCATAAGTTACTTTGACCAACTTATCTAAAATTTTTATTTTAAACTATAATTTAATCCCAAAACCTGTTTAAATAAATATAACTATTTATTTTAAAAAAATTAAACTTAGATTTTGGCTAAAAAAAAGTTTTAAAACTGCAAAACTAAACAGGCACTGAATATAATTCTACGTTTGTGGACCACACCCTAACTTGTAATTTGTTAAAAAAAATTAAAGATAAATAAATTAAATTAAAGGTTGGGTGGCGTGTCGATTTTTATTGCATTGCTGTTTGTCAAACGCAATCACTTGCATGTTAAAGACAATAAAAGGACTGATATTAGGAAAGCAGTAATTAATTAGCAATGGCAAGTCCTGGTGTTGAATCTTCAATTATTTATAACAAATAATATATGAAATGGAGTGTCCGTCCTAATTTTTATGCTTTATTTTATAAAAATGATTCAAGAATTGGAAATAAATAAATAAAAGATATATAGCTCAACTGAAGAAAACTAGAAAAGTAAAAAAATAATTTTATTTAAATATTCATTTATTTATAAGGTTGATAAATTTAAAATTATTAATTTCAAAGTATATATTTTGAATTACTAAAAATTATTAAAAAATCAGTAAAAATTCTCTATTTAAAAATTTTTATTAGTCCAAATTATCTCATATATATTGTTATACATAGAAAGTATCAATCTCATGAAAAATTTATATATAAAGAGTATCAATACTCCAATTGGATATAAATTTATTTTTAATACAATGCTAAAATAACTATGAAAAACTTTCATGTTTTTTTTATTTGTTCAGGGTATAATCACTAAACACAAAAGATTTTTATCTCTCACAAAAAATACACTTTCTTAAATTTAAACTAGTATTCTCTTTTTTTTATTAAGGTAAAGTTGTTTACCACTTCAATCAAATATTTTTTAGAATTTTTCAATTTTATATATGACCTCAGCAAAACATTATTTATTTGTGAAAAATTAAAACATACATTATCAAATATAAAAGTTTCAATTCCATCAATTATATATATATATATATATATTTAAAACTGAATCTTGTCTTGCTTTGTCTGTTGTTAAATAATATCTCAACAGATATATCTAACAGCTCTCCTTAGTTCGTGTGATTCCGTCCTAGACCCATGTCGCTGTCAAAATTTTGTCCGCTTCCATCCTAGAGCCCTGTCGCTTGTCTAATTCTGTCCTAGACCCCCGCTGCTCCACTCTTGTTCCGTCCCAAACCTCCATCGGTCCAGATTGTCAGGCCTCCAGCAAGCGATGTTTTCGGCCAGTTTGCAACCTCACATCCATATCTAGATTAATGATCCAATCATGAGTGGTGGCTTGCAGTTTACGCCTTGAGTTTGAAAGGGGTTGAGGGGGGGGGGCTTAGATACATGTGTTGAGATATTATTTAATTACTTATAAATTTAGATATTATTTAAAACTAAATTTAAATATTATATTATTTTAGAAGAATAAATATAAAATATTAGATAACATTCTATATTTAACCTATTAATTTACATTTTTCTTTTATAAAAACTTATTTTTAATATTTTTAATTCAAAGATTAATAATATGCTTAATCTTCTATTTATTTTTTTTATTTTTAATCTTTTAATTCTCTTATCTCTATCTCTCAAATCATTGTAGGGATTATAATCATAACTACTATCACCATTTTGTTAGGTAGAGATTCATTTTAGTCTTTTAAAAAAAAATTGTTTCGAAATGGTAATCAATGTGGCCTCCGTAGCGAAGGTGAGACTTAAACCCCAGACCTCTTGATTCACCCACAACATTTTAAAGCCATTGAGCTACTAATACCCTTTAATAACATAATTGCAAAATATCATACTCTCTGTGGGCATTAATCTAAGATCTAATTTACATTACAAATTACAGTACAAACTATTTATATTTAAGATTGGATGTAGTATAAGAATAACAATAACTTAGTTTTATGTAAAATGATAATTAAGCCTTAGATCTCATAACTCTTTCAAAACAGCTCATAAAGCACAAGATTCAAAACTCAAGAACAAGTGGCCCACTGGAATCGATATTAGTGACTTGGTGACGACCATCGACGCCAGCAATTGTGATAGATGGAAAGGCCATATTATCTATTTGCATCTATTCGTACAGTTTCCTGAGGCTGAGTTTGACTTTAAAAAAGGAGAGGGGAGAGGAGAGGAGAAAAAAGAAATAAAAAAAAAATTAATATTATTTTATTCAGATTGATGAAATGGAGAGGAAGGAAGGGGTTTTAATTACCTTATGAGGTCTCATCAAATTTGTTATTGGAATACAGCTGTCATTTTTCAAAAAAATAAAAAAATAAAACCATCGTACCAAACCCGAGGTAGATTAGGAATATTAAAAAACCACAGGTACATCCCTCATCACATGGCAAAATATTATACTTTTTACTAAATCCACCTGGAGGGAAGGATTAGGATTTTGGAGGGAAGGATTAGGAGGGAAGGGGAGGTCCTCTTCTAAAAGTTTTATTATGACAAACAAATAAAAAAAAAGTGCAAAATCTCTTCTCTTATTTCATCTCCTCTCTAAATCCCTCGTACTAGACACACCATTAGCTTCAGCCTTTGGTAAGATTGCTATATATGTTCTCACATTCCTTGTCGCATCCGTAGTCCTGTACTAGCCCAACGTTCTTAAGCTTCTTTAAGTTCACTTTGTTGCGCTAGAACTCTAGATAGTAAAGATTAATTCAATTAATAAAGAGTTGATCTATAATCTATAAGGTTATAGGTGTAAATCCCAACAATTAACAATATCAATGGATAGCGTCAGATAAAATCAAATGTTCTAAATCCCAACAATTAACAATATATGTAGGATACAAGTAAAACAGTACACACAGTCAGTACTTCTTCCCCATATTTCGGAAGAAAAACTACAGATCTTGAGAAGTTCAAACCCTAAAGCATATATTTATTCTTCTTTATCAAATCAATTTTTTAACGATAGGCAATAAGAAAAAGGAAAAATTACTATCAGGTTTTAACGAATAAATGTGATCATAAACAAAGTCTCACAACAAATAAACAACACATGCCATTTGTTTGTGGTACCTTTTAGTCACTACAATCATTCCTTAAAATCTTATAGTGAATTTCCCTAAGAAAACACGGAAAGCAGAGTTATTACAGTGATAGGTAGAGTACCCCTTGTTGTCTATGAGAAGGCTTGGCTTCTTCTGTTTGCTCTTTACCCATCTCATACATTGGGCTGGCTATGATCCTGTTGTTCAATCCTCAAGTCTTGGAAGAAACGTGATATGTTGTCTTCTTCCACAATTCTTGGATTTGGGACATTTGTAATTGAGAATTTCAAAAGATGCCAATATAGTGGAAGTTGTACAAATATGTACACCAACGCTACTGGTAACAAAATAACCCCATAGGATATAATAGGCTTATACTTCTCTTTGGGTTCAAAGTCATGAGATAGTGCAGCATAGAAAGAAACCAGCATTGAGACCAGAGACGCAAGGAATGAAATAATTCCCAAACAAAGCTTCAATGGCAAACTTCGACGGAAACCTTTGGGTTGTTCCTTTCTAGAGAGATAAATGGCCAGAAAAGTAGCTAATGAAGACATAGAGAAAAGAAAGGAAATCAAGACGGAGATAGAAAATGTGTGACCAAATCTATCAATGTCTTGAAAGCAAGCAGAAAAAGCAGAACCAGTAACAAAGGTAGCTGCAACAATATAAGATGTACACGTGTCCTTCACTGAGTCGTTACATTCATTGATGAGCTTCATGTGTTCATTGGTGAAGATCTCCCCTGGAGTCTCACCCTTTTTATTGGGTTGTGAAATGAAGTAAGGTGGCATACTTTCTTTAACATACTGTTTCAAGATACAATAATGAATTTCAGAAGTAATAGGCACAAGTCTCAATCGAATATATATGTTCCATTAAATGAAGGAGAAAGTAGTTATATGATATGCATGTTCCACATTATGTATTAGTTTAAAAACTAATGCTAATTGTTAAAATACTAATGTTAACCGTTAATATTTTTAATAACTAATAGTAATTTTGCTCTTTTTTTTAATACTTTCATGGCGATATTGATCCAAAAAAAATTTTGGATACCTACAGCTCCTATTCAAAAATTTTCAAGGTAAAATTACTCCTTAACCCATTATACCCTAGTTTTCTCTAAACACATTCCATTAATTTGGTAGCTTAACACACATGATTAGATTTACTAAATCAGATATAAATTTTTATGAACATTATGAATAAGATTGGTGCAAAAACAATTGCAGGAAACAAAATATAAACTTTCTGCAATGTTCTAACAAAAAACTATGATAAAATTTTTTGCCCCTTCTAATATGCATGAATTGATGATTAAAGGGTGGATGAGCTAGAATATAACTATGGGACTGATAAAATAAGAACTAAATATTATTTAAATACCTCAAACCACATGACTTCCCATTGCATTTGCATAACAGATCCACGTATCCCCTTTGCTGTATATTTTGATTGTTTTGCTGCTAAGTGCAATGCATTATTTCCATCAACATCCACCTTTCCTCTCAGTACAAGCCAATGTTTACGTTTCTTAACTTCCTCCAACACATGGCTCTGCCTTTCTTCTATGGCCACATGAACTATATTCTTCTTCTCTTCGAGTAATTGATCATGAATAGATACAGGAATATCATCGAGGATTTTCTTCACCTGTTCAGTTAGACCATTTTGAGCTGCGATCAACAGTGCCGTTGATCTTTTGATTCTGCCTGCCTAGTAGCAATAACTGATCAGAGGTTATGTTACTATTATATATCTGCTAAAAGAATTAGAAATCCTTTATATATATACACACAACGGGGTTACCTTCCTGTATAATCATATCCATGAGGGGATAAAACTTCATGTTCACAATATTCTTCATATCCTTCGCTTTTTCATTTTCCCGATACCAAGGATCTTGTCTTACAAGTTCGTCCATGATACGGTATACATGATTCTCTTTTAGTTTCCCGAGGTAGCCTTTCCAAATATTTGTAGGCACCAAAAACATCAAAGACATAAAGAACAGATAAGAAAATGGCAAGAGAAGGGGAAAATGAGAGACAAAACATATATATGTTAACTGCAATTTCCATGCATTGCATGAAAATATTAAAATTCTTTTGAAAGGCATATAAGCCAGAGATGGTGGCGGATCCAGCCTTGAAGGGATGGGGCCTAAAACTTAAATGGACAAAAATAGGTGCCTAAATTTTAACAAACAATCAATAATTTACAAGGCAAATCATATATTATAGCAAAGGATGGTGGGGGTTCAAAGATGATTTGAATTTATGTTGATGTCAAATCAACAAATGAAAACTTAATCTCTATAGATGGTTCTGAGACCGTTGTTGCCCATGTGGGCTGGGTTTGAAATGATTGTTGTCAAGTTTAGAACATGCTTTGATTGAAAGTGTATTAGAACTATATATATTTGATATGCACTTTGAAACTTTTTAAGCATGCTTGTGCTTGTTAGATATTCTTTATATTATGGTTTGGAAGTTTTCAAACATGCATATGTGTACGAAAATGTTTATAACATGCTTTAAAGCTTTAGCATACTTGTGTATGAGACTATTTGAGGTATATTAGAAATATATCATTTATCGTTGATCTTTCCAAGTATGCTTGTATGTGAGTGAATCTTTTATATGACAATGTGATACTCTTTAGGGGGCACGGTGGGATTGGTTGGAGTTCAAGGGTGAATTATTCTTTATACTGGAATACGGTGCACAGTTGATGGCACTTGTAGGGCCTTATTCTCTTTGTGAGGATGAATGTGAGACATAAGACACCCTCCTTAGGTTTGTTCAAAAGGAGGGGAGCCTAAGCTTGTGAGCTCTACATTTTTTACAGTGCATCTCCAATTTAAGGTTCCGGTCAGTGGTATCGGTCAGAAGTTTAAGCATCACACTTGTATTTTTTAAAAAGGTTTGAAATATGTTTGTGAAATGGCTTGTGAACTAAGTTTTGAAATGGCTCTATACCATAATTGTGATGAAAGGTTTGCTAACTGTGTTTGAAACAGTTTTGTGATATGATTTGCAAAAGAACTAGGTTTTAAATGATTTCGAAAACATCATTTTCAAAGGATTTGTAAGTGTATTATTGAATGCCAGTTGTTACTGAGATGTTAGATCTAACTTTGTTACTTATCACATTTTCACGTGAGGGATTGATTAGGATGCAAGTAAAGGCACCAGAGAAATTGGCATGGTATACGTAAAGATCGATTTAAGTGTGAGTGACTTATTTAATATATAGAAATAATATATATATGTCAATTTCAAGTCTAAATGTATTGATATGAAATGATACTTACAGTGGTAAAGCAGTTTGTGGCACCATCTGAGAAGAAAGCCATTCTTAAAAGCAGAAGGAATCATGACAAGCTCATTCAGAGGTAAATGTCCGTCTGTATTGAAAGAGCTACCAATCTTTTGGTCTTTATAAAGCTCAATTATTCGGTATGACAAATCTAGAAAACATGATCAATTCCACGTACATATTTTGTTAGTTCCGTTTTTTTGCAGCTAGCAAGCAAGCGTCATTACTTAGGAAGGAAATCAATATTTTGATGGTAATTCAAATATACATTAACATTAAAAAAAGAAGAAGTGAAGTTCCTACTTAGTCAAAACGCATGCTGCTTATTTATGACGTACTTATTAAATTTTTATTAAATATACAATAACCAAGAAAAACTTCTTATAATTAATACCCTATGGTCCTAAATGTATGAGCTAGTAGATGAGTTTATTTTGGTCCTAATTAAATGTTAGACTTTAATTCACTTTACTCCTAAATTTATAATTTTATCTTAAACCTTCCTTATTGGTTGTGCGCATTAAGAGAATTTTCTATTAATTAATTAATAATTTTTAATATAAATAATCAAAATAGATATTTTAGAGAAATCATCAATAATTTTTTATAAATAATTAACTTAACTAATTATCTTAATCTTCATAAATTATTTATGTAGCTCTTACATTTATAATAAAGTGAGTAGCTAATACAAACTTGTCATGCATGTGTTTTATAAAAGGCAGAATAATTAAGTGTACTGACCAAAGTGTTTTCTCCGAATGGTGCAATGAAGTATAGTATCTCCATTTGTTCTTTTCCATATTGAAGGCGGTAATAATGGTTCTCTCTCCTTGCAAATTGAATGCAGAAAAAGGAACGCCGCTTGGTGACCAAGAAGAGAAGCCAAGAAGAGTGGTGTCTCTCCTTCATTGTTATGCTCACAAACCAATGACTCGTCGACACATGTTATTCGCCGACAAATGGCGATAGAGCCCCGTGATGCTGCACAGTGCAAAGGAGTGTCCCCTCTACTATTCTTAGCTTTCAGAGTCTCCAATGCCTTATCATCATCAGTCTCCATTATTACATCAACAAGTTTCTCAACAATGAATTCTGGTGCCTCATTAGTGATAGCCCAGTGCAACACAGTGTCCGATAAGAACTCATCGTAGTGCGAATCTGGTCTCTCATTTGTTGCTTTCACCATATTTCCCATCTTCTTATCATGAATCTGTGGATTTTCACCAAAAATCTTCACAACGTTGTTCCACTCTTCTCTCATAAGGGCAATGAACAACTTTTCCTCGGGACTCTCTTGCTGGTGGCTTGCACTATAACTGCTGCTGTTGGAACTCATTGTTCTTGCTTCACTTCGATCGGTTGGTACACCTGGGTGAATCAAACTACTTATGTTTGTGTGTGAAGGAAAATTAACAAAATTTTTGAATCCGATGAAGTAGTTAATTCGAAACGGAGTCACAATCTAGATTTTGTTTATGTTACACAACAGACAACATCAATGAAGAAAGAGAAAGAGTTGGGGTGCAGCGGAGGAGTTTTTGCTCTAGTGTACGCTGTGATCTGATCGCCCATGCGCGCGCGCAAATATATATATTAGAAGCAAGTTATTTTGTCTTTTTCTTTCAAACAAATGGACTTGGGTGCTAGCTGCCCCTCGGTTGCCCCTCAAATTTAGTCAAGTTCCAAAATGTTTTATTTTTCTTGTCACTTTTGATCATTAGGTCTATATAAAATATACAATGAGTGAAATTTTTATATCTTATGGGCAAAAAAATAGTGCTCTTTGCTGCTAAAGAACGTTCATGTCAGGGCATATAGATTAGCGGGAGATGAAAACAAAGCTTTGTGTATAGTTTTCAATTTTAATACTATAAAAGGAAACTACATAATTTTAGAGTATTTTTCTTTGACAAATCGTACAAAATTGAAAACTTTACTTTTTTTTATTTCTAAGATATTAAAAATTTACTCTGTAGAATATAACGATTAAAAAAAATAAGAAAAGAAGATTAGGGAAGTTGCCTAAATTTGAGGGGCAAAAGGGGCAGCTGAGACCCAAATCCCAAACGGAAAAGGGGTACGTTACATATATTTACCCATATTTTCTTATTGATATTTGTGCCCGCTTATAATGGGTTTGAGCTAAGGGTTGAACCGGTAGACTTTTTCCTACAGTGTGAGGAGTACAGAAGATAACAAATTGAGAAAGTCAGCAATTAGTCAGACGACAACACTAAGTTCACCTAACTCTCCGGGCTGGTTCGAAGATAGTTAATTATGGAGAAGCAGCTTGAGGTGAATAATGGTGAGTAGAAGAATTAGGGTGCCCCTAAGTGTGACTCAAAATTCTGAAGATTCAATTAATTATAAACACGGCTAAACAACTTTTTTGTTTTTTTGTCATTTTTATTTCTACCATAGAGAGGGCATTACAGTATTGAAGGGATCAATTTTTTGCCGTCTGGTAGAATCTAAATGCCGAGTGATGCAGAGTTAATCATTGAATATTAACATAGATTGATGGCGATTTTTAATTTAGTACTATAGCTAATAGTACTCGTGATAAACTATATGCAATAAGAAATTAATACAAGGCTCAATACATATTTAATCCGTCATCAATATTTATCTTTAGTACCTGTTTGGTTCAATTCCATGAACTAAATCTGATGCACTTTGCTTAGTCATGATCATTGGGCTTAGTAATGGAAAATTTACGGGCATTATGTATGGGGACTCTTCTTTTTTTAATTTGAAGGGTAGGTTGAGGTTTTTTTGTATTTCATTAAATTTAAAAATTAGGTTTTATTATTTTATTCTTAATGATACCAAACAAATTCCATTTGTATTTTGACTTTAGCTTAATTTTATAGTATTTATTATGGCTCAACAAAATGAAGAAGAATGAGAGGGAAATGCTGTTTTTTTAAGTGCAATATTTAATTGATTTGGACAATTAATATAAGCCTGTTTAGGTAACCTCTAAACTACAATTTTAAATTTTTTTTGCCTAAATCTTAGTTTAATTTTTTTTAAAAATAAATAGTCATATTTGTTCAAAAGAGCTTTTGAATTAAATTATGATTTAAAACTAATATTTTGCATAAGAAGCTACTGAGAATAACTTCTGAAATAATAAAAGAGCTTATGGACTACCTAATTACTATTTTACCCCTATTTTTTCTCACACTATCTTTTCTCTCCCCTCTCTCATATTTTTAATAAAATCATACCCGTTTTAATAGTTTGCTAATAACAAAAATCCTTATAGTAATAACTATCAAAATACTTATTTATTCAAAATTATTTTTTTCTATAAACTCTTATCCAGAAACTTTTTTTTAAAAGTTGTCTAAAATTTTTGTTTTTTTTACAATTCATTTTTCGAAAGCCTATCCAAAGGGCCTAAATTAACGAATAAAAACTTTCTTTTATCATTTTCCTTTCTTTCTTCTTTTTTGATTGGCCATTGGTTTCTATATTTTTATTTGTCATTACTTTTAGCTAACTATGGTTATTTGTCTCCAACCATAGTTATTTTGATTAAACTTTTTTACCTTTAATCTTGGATAACTTAACCTTAGTTACATTACCAAGATTAATCTTCTTTTAACATGGTTAATTTTCTAATTTCTATACTTCATTCTTTTTAGCAATTATTTAGCCAATATAATAAAATAATTCCTCCATAATCATCTTCCTCTTGTGTGCCCGATTGCTCTCCCTTTTGGGGGGCCCTTGACTTTTCTAGTGTCATTGAGCTTAGCTTAGACATATTATTCCCTTTTAGGCCTAATTACATTTGATTTTAGGCTCTCTCTTTTTTTCTAAATATATGTATCATCTTATTGAAGGCAATCCTATTTTAGATACTATCAAGTACTAAATATGAGTATCTCTCTTAGAATAATTCGAACCTTGATTTTAGACTTTTAATCTAATTATTTTTGGGCATTTCTCACTTTAAGAAATTGGCCCAAACCTCGTTCTTCTATTTCCAAACTTTTAACCAATTAATATAATATTTTTAATTATATTATGGCTAGAGGATATCAGCCCCATAATATTGAATGATGGTACAATAACAATTTCTCGATTTATCTCTCTTTTATTGTTACTTTCTTTTTCTTTCTTTTTCCTCCAAAAATGATGCCATATATGTTTAGTTTTGATGATGCAAAATAGTGGAATAGTAAGTGGGGATGATATTTATTTTTCTATATCTTATTAAAAATTTATATCATGCTTACTTGAACTAATAGCTTGAATATGAAGTTGAACTTGTTTATATAGATTTATCCAAGTTAAAGAGATGATGATTTGAAGGATCAGGAAAGAAAGTTCAAGAAGTAGATGCAAACAGGGAAAAAGAAGAGAAAATGGGAAGAAATGTTGCTCAAAAAATGGAAGAACAAGAAGTCTAGGAAATATTTTCACCAAAAAAAAAAGAAGTCTAATAAATATTAGCGCTAGAATGTTTAATAATTAGTTTCTTAAACTTAGCTTTTTAGAACTCTTGTAAAAGAGCAAGATGTTCGATGAGCTTCGCAAGTTTAAAAAATGTTTTTCAAATGTTTTCTAATCTTCCAAAGATTTTTGAGTCAAGAATTGGTTTGGAAGTGTTCTTATTCATTTGCACCACTTTATATTTGTTTGTAGGCGTTCTTATTTGAAAAAAGTTTGTTTCTATCAAAACATTACGCGTTTATTAACTAGTATTCATCTACTCCATTGTTAAAATTTGTTTATGAAAAACTATATATAATCTATTTAACTAATTTAATTAGATTACAAAAATTAGTTAAATTAGTTAATATATCATATTTTTTTCCAAGACACTATAATCATATTCTTTAACTCCCTCCCCCTCTCTTGCTTGATTAATATTGATAGAGCATCAATAAAGATAATTTAAGAAAAAAAGTTGATAAACATAAAAAAGATGTCATATATCTAGGACCAAGAACAATTCATTAATTGTATACTATATTAAGGACACTGTTTATTATATTATTGTGAACTGAGGTTGTTATGAAGTGATTTCTTTTTTTTTTTTTTTTTGTAATAGACTAGATCACTCTTGTATTGTATTGTGTGCCTAAACTTGAAAATATTGCACGTGTTAGTGGAAATTCAAGTGGTTTGTTTTAGGACTAGATGTAATAGATGTAAGACAAGTGATTGAGCTGAACCAATGTAAATCATTGTGGTAATTAATTTTCTCTTTTAACTTCTTTCAATTTTATTTTAAATCACATTTCTATCATTGCTCTGTTTCCCAACACTTTTATTGTCTCATTGTTTTTGAGTTGGGAAAAATTTGCCGCAAATTTGTAAAGACATCACCTTAGGTACAATAGCCTTATACAACACAGATTCTGTCCAAGAAAAAGAGCAAGTTTATAGAAGAAATAAATTGTATTGATTGGGACATGTCAACAAAAAGTTGATCCAATTGATAAAGAGTTACCTCATAGCTCACGATGTTATGAGTTTAAATTCAACTGCCATTATGGGACCTTACTAGTAGGTGATTTGTAAGTACATTTTTAAAAGTTCTTTCAGTCTAGAAGCATGCCCTAATCCTAGTAAAATCTAGAACCCAACTCATCAAAATTAAATTGCGAATAAAAAACTGTATTGATTGGGACATGTAAAGGGCAAATTATTCATATGTAAAGGACGTACATCATGAGTAAAGGTATATAGAGAAAGTAAAGTGACAGTGTGAAATGAGTGAATAATATGATGAGTTGTATTATTACTGCAATGAGTACAATTATATATATAGGGTTTTCTCCTGTTAATTAAGTCTTAGGATACAACCAAATTAGTTACATAAGTTAGTTCAATTGCATAACTACTTTATTACACTATCAATGAGCTTTCAATATAAATAATAAAGGGATAGACATGAGGATGTGACAAATCTCATTTGATTAATTGAAACAAAAAAAAAAAAGACCGTCTGCTGGATATTAAGACCACATGCAGTTGTTTTATGCAAATCATATCTATTCTCTTTTTAGAACTATTCTTAGTTGAGACATTATTAGACACTAAGACAATGTTTGGATGGAGAGAAAAGTGAAGGGAAAATATGGGGCGGAAATACTAAGAAGGAAAATTTCTTAAAATGGTAAAAAAATTTACTATTTTTGGGAGTTTTTACTCCTAATATTTTTTTTCTCTATAATTTTCTTCCCATTTAAACATAGGTTAAATGTAGGCACCTCTCACAATATAGATTCGAATATTAGTTTGTTATGTTGTGAGGGATTAACTCTTTCTAGATCTAACCTATGTCACTAAGACCACATGCAGTTGCTAACTTGGTGATTGCCTCATGGGATCGGTCCCACAATAGTCATATGTTTCATGCTTTCCGTTCTGGTACTGTCCCCAGTAACAAGTTGTTCTAATAATACAAAGTTTCTTCATGTGATTCATAAGTGGGGTTTGGTTTTGCATTATAATTTAGATAGTACAAATTCAAACTTTTTAAATTATATTTTTTTCAAATAATATTTGTTTTCAAAAAGTTACAATAATTGAAATATTGTTTTATTTAGACTTCGCATTTATAAAAATAAAAATATTGAACCAAAGGCATTAGTCTTAATAGAAAAAATTTTGGCCACTTAAATATGAGATTTCAAGTTTAAATTCATACAAATACAAAAAAAAAAGGTCTTTAGAAGAGCTATTATCAATTGAGCCCGAACAATCTTATAGCCATATAAAAAATAAAAATATTGAAAATATAACAATAAATTTAAATAAACTCTATATATACCATCCAACATCTTAATATCGATGTCACATATAAAGCCATTTCCTTCATACGTGGCTTGTTTTGATACAAATACCCTGACCATTTCTTTTCATGTATATACATGTACGTTCTGTCTATTTCCCTGTTTAATTTATAGAAACCGTTGTGAATTGGTAGATATTTTGGACTTTGCATGTGTTGTGTCGCTATCATTTATTTGTTAGCCATTCACATATGCATCATTGTTGATAAGAATTCAATTAACCAAACAATGATAGAGTTTGTCATTTTCTCACTTCCCATGTGGGCAAGCTTAATATTGATGTTCCTGCACGCTGATATATATATATATATATATATATATATGAAAAACTAAAATATGAAAAACAGTTATGTAAAATAATAGTTATTTTAGCTTAATCAACAAATCTTTTAATTTAATTTCCATCTATTTATATACTTAGAGACAAGGAAAATATCACTACTTTTAAAAATAACTGATGACTCCTTATATTTATAATATTTTATGTATTTTTAGGAGTTATTTTAGGAGTCATAATTATGTTGGAATTGTTTAAATATCATGGAATATTTTTTTTTGTGCTTTAGGGAGATATAAACTCCTCACTAGTAATTTTTGTGTTGTTTATTTATAGGATCAATAAAGCAACATAAAGTTTGAAACACACTTGTTGAGAGAAGCAAAAACCCTTTACACTTTAAGCTTTGAAAGAGATCAATTTCAAATATAAAGAAGCTAGGGAACACCCTTAATCAATTCAAATAAAAAAAATAAAGCAAGATAAAGTTGAGTTAGAAAGTTAGGAATCATGGAATCAATGGATATATTAGTCTTAATAGAAGGGGTTTGGCTGCTTAAGTATAAATATGAAGAATGTATTTAAAAAAGTTATCCTTAATTAGACTTGACAATATTTAATTTCACATAATTACATAGACATAAATAAACAAAAATAGCTAGAATCATGGAGGACAGTAATATGTTAAGGGGACACTAGTTTTTCAAAAAAAAAATTTCATATTTGTAAACTCTAATAATGAGAAGCATCTTTCTAAAATATTTCAAATTTAGAGTTCCCCTTAACTTTACTTAATTATGTAAAATTGCAAAATTCTTTGCCATGTAGTCCTTGCAAATTTTTATTTTATTCTTTTGGATAATTGATAGAGAGACTCTAGGTTTATAGAATAATACACCAATAATGGACACGGATGTAGTTTGGAGGCCCACCACAATAATGATAGGGTACTATGACCACTATTTATAATTTCATTTGTGATGTCCATCATCTGTGGGTTTAACTAGCGAAGGGATAATACATTTGACTATTTGGAGCGTGTAATATCCCTGGGTAGTACCACTTTATAGTGGTTTCAGTCGCATTGCTTGAGGAGATATCCTAACTTCTAAGTGCCTAGGTTTATGCCTGAAGGTAATAGACAGCTCACCCTATCCAACATTGGTATCGCCTAGGAGAAAATGAGACTTTACCCTACCATTGAATCGTATGTGAGTCTAACCCTTTTTAAAAAAATTTATACAAAAAAAAAATAATTTCATTTGTGATGACTGATTATTTAACTTATATTTTGTTCTTTATTATTATTTTTTTATTTTTAGTTGAAAAATTGCAGAAAAGTATCCGATTGAATTTTTTTTGTGAGAATGACCTAAATTAGAGTATTGTTACTCTGTATATATAAGGTCATGTCCCAAAATTTGAGTCGTGACCGGCACAGAATATGAATAAATTTATATTCCTTAAGCCTAAAACCTTAAATCAAATGTTTGAAACAAAAATCACAATGTATTACAATTTAAATCAAAAGCAAGTCCTCTGTAGGAATTTTGGCAAAATCATCGTTGTATGACCGATTTCCCGACAATCCTACAGTAGACTGCAAATGTTCAAAGTTTCCATAATATTTTTCTAAAATAACCAGAATCTTTTCTAAGAACTATGTGGAGCATTTACCCTTTTTTCAAAATAATACAAGTACTTTATAAATGATAATTATATCAAAAGTAGTATTGTAAAAAATGAAGCTTCAGATCGGCAATGAGGCTCTTCACTGCTCGGGAGGATTAGGGTCAATTGTACTATCTGAAGCCAAATAATATACTCGTGAATGACGTCCCAAACCACAATTTAAAAATGCAAAAAATAAACAATTTCAACATGTTAAAATGTAATTCATAACATTTCTTAATTTGATGCAAACATTTCCATAAACATTTTTATTTCAGGAAAAACCATTTGGAATAACCATTTCAAATCAATCGTTTAAAAGCAGTCCTTTTTAAAACCATTATTTTTCTGTAGTACTTCAACATAACATAAATAGGCGTGGACACACAGTTCACGAGGATAACTAACCAATCTAGCATGGGTCAAGGCCACAAAAATAGGCATGGACACATATTTTACGAGGGTAAATAACCATACGTAGCACCAGGCCATGAAACAAGTATGGACACTATCAGGTCCCAAAATTTAAGTCGTGACCGACACAGAATATGAATAATTTCATATTTTGTAAGCCTGAAACCTTAAATAAAATGTTCAAAATGAAAATCACAATACATTACAAGTTATAAATCAAAAGCAAGTCCTCTATAGGAATCTCCGCAGAATCGTCATTGTATTATTGATCTCCTGATTATCTTACGATAGACTGCAAATGTTCAAATCTTATGTAGAGAATTTACCCTTTTTCAAAAATAACCCAAGTAATTAATAATGATAATTACATCAAAAGCATTCTTGCTCAAAAATAATACTTCAGATCTGCAACGAGGCTCTTCACTACTCAGCGGGGGGATTAGGGTCAACTGCACTATCTGAAGCCAAATAATACACTCGTGAATAACGTCACAATAACATGATTAAAATTATGGAAATAAATAACGCATAAGCATGTTTACAATGTAATTCATAACATTTCCTAATTTGATGTAAACATTTCTATAAACATTTTTATTTCAGGAAAAACAATCTGAAATAACTATTTTAAATCAATCGTTTAAAAGCAATTCTTTCAAAACCATCATTTCTCCGTAGGACTTCAACAGAAAGTAAACAGGCATGGACACATAGTCCACGAGGGTAACTAACCAATCTGGCGCGGCTTAAGGCCACAAAAACAGGTGTCGACACACAGTCTACAAGGGTAAATAACCATGTGTAAAATGAGGCCATAAAACAAGCATGGACACACAATCTACGAGGGTAAATAACCAATCAGGCACGGCCCAAAGCCGTAAATAACAAGCATAGGTATGAAACCTATGAATAAAAGGCGTAGTTATGATACCTACGAATAACTGTCACGAGAATAAATCCCACGAATAATTGTCGTGAGTATGAAACTCACGGATATCCATTGAGCTCGGGTAACCAAAGTGCGCCAAGGACTAACAGTACTACTGTTAGCAACTAGCATTTTGTATTCTGTCCTTTCTAAAATGTTTCCAACATGCGTGGGGTCCATTTCACATGTAATGACCTCAATCGTTCAAATGCAATAATTTTTGGTAAAACCATTTTGAATTTCAAAACCCCCGGCATGAACATTTAAAATTAAATATCAAGTTAGTATAAAAACATATGAAATTCATATAGGAATATTTTATGAATAACATCAGCTCAATGTAACAATTCTTAAATTCTTTTCTAAAACCTCTTTATCCATTTTCATACAAAATCATAATCTTTTTGTAAACCGTTTGAAAACAAATCATTTCTAACAATTTAAAACTATGAATTCGTATAACTAGCTTTTCGAAATTCAACATTTTAATTGCAATAACAATTTATAAAAATGTTATTTTAAGGGAACGTTATTCACTTACCTGCCACGCTCCTAAACGTATACTCTTCTAGATAATCGACTTTCAATTATAACAACTTCTTAATTCCATGATATCTCGAAACATTATATTAACATTCTAATCAATATTGCAACAGAAATAAATCATCTTTAACCTAATATTCCATTTCATTTCATGCTTTTAATCATTCACAAAGACTCAATACATAAACTCCTAAGCCATCAACCAATCGACATTGTTTCAATCAAATATACATACAACCATATGCTACAAGCTTCCAACCATCACAGATAGCGAGCATTACCCAAGGTCATAATTACTTTTAGGAAAGAGATAACTTATAACATTTCCTCGGTCAAACTTTCCCAAGTTTAAAAGAAAATAGATGCCTTATACAAAATAATCCAGAGATCCTAATTTCCAACACAAGCTTTTAAAATCATAGTTCAAAGCATCCCAACTCGTTTTCTTTAACATAATTATTCAATACTTGAAAACACCACACAACAAGCCCCTTACATATTCCTTTCATCTTCAAAAGTTCATGCTTCAATGCACCAGAACAATAGCACATTTACATACTTTAATCTTCAAGGCAGTGGCTATATATATATATACACACATGTATCCATATCAGCATTTCATATATATATATACACATACATCATCTAGCTTCCAAAACAACAGCCAAATACTCTGAGCATATCATTATATATATATAACAATCCACACAATAAGCTATATATATACTCTTTCCATTCAATCCAACACAACCTATTATGGCATGCTTCTATCTCCTCTTCCCTTTGGTAGCATAACCACACACACACACATATATACCTTCACAGTGCATATATACCCAGAATATACATTTATCATATGTACCTTCTGTTTCAAACTCAACCAGAACAGTCATGCCTTAAATATATATATCTGCACATACATATACATACCAATCTCCCTCAACTAAAGCCCTAGAATTGCCAACCAACATCACAGCACACATATGCATATTCATTTAAATTTGACAACACCACCTAAATAACTTTCCTGGGATTCCATAGCTTCACTCAAATTCAAACACTCATACTTTGACCCATCTAGCATAAGTTCCCATAGACTTAACCAGGCACAACTTAACAGCAACTTATTGACTCCCATGACAACATTATACATATATATATGCATACACTCGGCATGCACCAACACAAACCGTAGGAAGCAGAGCAGGGGTATTGAGGAAGCTTACCTCATTTATTCAATCTGTGACACTCACTATGGGGACAGAGAAAAACTTTAGAGCTCTAAAATTCCCATAGAACTGACAGATAAAATATGACGGCAACCGCTTACCATAGCCACGCCTTGCACAATGACAAGAAGAAAGGAATTGAAGACATAGTCTTGCTACAGTAACCGGGATGTACTCTCCCATCTCCCTTCTGACGATTGGCAATTTCTATTTCCTCTATCGACTCAATCATATCTCTCCCTCTTTCTGGCTTACTATCCCGTCCAAAAATAGTAAAGGAGGTACCGTCTGCAAAGTAAAAAGGAGGAGGGGCAATTATGTAATTTCACGCGTCAAAAAAATAAAAACCCTCACTAAAACGCGGCCACTAAGAATCGAACACTGCTCACTGAAATCACACCCATGCCATCAACCACTCAGCTATTCTCATCACATTGAAATTTTTCTGCATTAATAATATATATCCTTATTAAGTAAATTTTGAAATCTGAAAAAAAAATCCAGAGCCATTATAGACACACAGTCCACGAGGGTAAATAACAATTAGGCGTGGCCCCAAAGCCATGAAACATGCATAGCTGTAAAACCTACGAATAACAGGCGTAGGTACAAAGCTTATGAATAACAGGTGCGACAATAAATCTCACGAATAACTATCATGAGTACGAAACTCATGGATATCCATTGAGCTCGGGTAATGAAACAACCTTGAACCGATGTCGCCTTGGGGTTACTTCAAAAATTTAAACCAAGGATTGCATATAGTGCAACCTCGGGTCATTCTCTCTGAGGAACCAAAATATGAAATTAAATTCCTAAGTAACTAATTGCAATGCAACCTAAATTAGAAAATGGGATTTATTTTGATTGACTAACAACTAAATGCAATGAATTAAAATAAATTTAAAGAAAATATTTTTGGTATTTTTAGTTTAAAGAAAGGAATAATTAATGGTAATAAGTGAATAGAATAAAATCAAAGGTGATTAATAATAATAAAAGCAATCCTCCAATTCAATAACGCAAGCATTCATATCTTCAAAAGATATGGGAGTTTTAAATAATGAATTAAGAATTATAATTAAGCTTTTAATCCAACAACCGAGCCACCTCGAATTGTCACAAAATATTTTCTAGGTCCTAATTTATTAACTGACACCACAACAATAAATTAGGACCAAAGATATTAAAAACTAATGCTTAATAATAACTTAATAATTCATAAAAATAGAATTTAAACTAACAAGAGACACAACGATCCAATAATTCAAGTCACCTTAAAAAATCACAAAATATTTATAATAATCTCAATTCAATGTCTGACCCAGATCAAAGTAAATGAAATTAAAGTTAATTAAAGATTAATGTCAAATGTCAAGCAAAAATTCAATCACAATAATCCTCAATAAATACAATTAAATCATTCTAAACATTCCCAATAATTATAAAATTAATCCTAAGACCTAGGAGTCATAATATAATTATTGGGTAGAAAATTATAGTAACTTATACTCCCCTTTGAGATCCCAAGCTCATGCGTTTGCCATTGAATTAGAGAATTTGGATGTTTAACCACACATAGCTACAAAGATTAACACCAATTTCAAGAGTTTAGCTATGGATAATGGAGCTGCACGTCATTGCACTAGTTGCTGTGATGAAAGAGGTGTGACACAGATAGAGGTTGAGTGGATATGGAGAGGGATTAAGGGAATGAAGGATGGTAGATGAGTGAATAATTCTCGCGGCACAGTGCTCCTTGAATGAGTTCTTGTTTTTCTTACTGCAGCGCCTGTGTATATATATGTCTATGCGTCCTTTCTTCCCCTTTTCAATTCCACCTCTTCCTCATTCAGCGTCTTTTTTCTGTGTGTATGTGTGTGTGTGTTGCTGCCTCTTTTCCTTCAATTCCTGGCCGCTGTGTGCATGTTGCTTTTCAATTCAGTTTTTCCTCACTCTAGACACTGTACACGTGAATGCTTTTTAAAAGCAATTGGAATAGGACAAAAACCTAATGGGATAAATCGTAAGGTTTGGCCCATTGGGTCTTATTGTGTAATTTCTAGTTTTATGGTCCTTTGTTGTCATTTGTGAATTCTAATTTCTCCTAAATTATTGAAATATAAAATCACAATAATGTAATATCTTTTATTCCAAAAATAATTGTTTGGGAGAAATCATAAAATTATGACAATTATGCCCCTATTAAGCAGTAATTCAATATAAGTCATATTAATTCAATTAGTGTGACAAACCCATATTTTTATATATTTATTCATATCATTTTAGTGGGCTTTTGTCAACATTGTGGTCCTTAATTATATTATTTGTGCACTAATTGAATTAATATGCTTTATATTAAATTAGTGCTTAACAAGTGCATAATTGTCATATTTTTATTATTTCTCCTAATCAATTATTTTTAGAAGAAAAGTTATTACATCATTTTAATTTTATATTTCAGGAATTTAGAAGAAATCAGAACTTACAAATAACAACAAAGGACTACAGTTTCATAAATTACAAATGAGGACCCATGGGCCAAACCTTACAGTTTAGCCCATTAGGTTTTTTTGTCCCATTCCAATTGCTTTTAAAAAGCATTTACGTGTACAGTGAGAGGGGGGCTGTGAATGGAATTGAAAGGAGAGGAATTGAAAAAGCAAAAGACGTGTGCTGCGGCGGAGAAAGAAATTGGAAAAAAGAAAAGCAACACACATACGCTCCAGGTCACCGCGGGGGAAAAGAGGAATTGAATTGGAAGGAGAAGAATCACGCACAGGAGGCGGCTGCATATTTGGAAAAAGAATTGAAAAGCTCAGTGAAGACAAATACGCACTCGCACAGCGCTGCACAGGAAGCCACTCAATTTTATTCCTCTATAGCCATCAACCTCCATATCTTCTCAATTACCATGGTTTACAGTGAGATTTTGGCATCAATTTTTATGGCTATGCGTGGCTAGTTCTTCCTAAATTCTCTAATTCAATGGCAAGGGCATGAGCTTGGGATCTCAAAGGGGAGTATAAGTTACTCTAATTCTCTACTCAATAATTATATTATGACTCCTAGGTCTTAGGATTAATTTTATAATTATTGGGAATGTTTAGAATGATTTATCTGTATTTATTGGGAATTATTGTGACTGAATTTTTGCTTGACATTTGACATTAATCTTTAATTAACTTTAATTTCATTTACTTTGATCTGGGTCAGACATTGAATTGAGATTATTGTGAATAATTTGTGATTTTTCAAGGTGGCTTGAATTATTGGATCGTTGTGTCTCTTGTTAGCTTAAATTCTAGTTTATGAATTATTGAGTTATAATTAAGCATTGGTTTTTAATATCTTTAGTCCTATTTTATTATTCTGGTTATAGTTAATAAAGTAGAACTTAGAAAATATTTTGTGACAATTCGAGGTGGCTCGGTTGTTGGATTAAAAGCTTAATTATAATTCTTAATTCATTATTTATAACTCCCATATCTTTTGAAGCTATGATTGCCTGTGTTATTGAATTGGAGGATTGCTTTTATTATTATTAATCACCTTTGATTTTATTCTTTTCACTCGTTATCATTCATTATTCCTTTCTTTAAACCAAAAATACCAAAAATATTTTATTTAAATCTATTTTTAATTAATTGCATTTAGTTGTTAGTCAATCAAAACAAATCCCATTTTCTAATTTAGGTTGCATTGCATTTAGTTACTTAGGAATTTAATTTCACATTTTGGCTCCTCAGAGAGAACGACCCGAGGTTGCACTATACGCAATCCTTGGTTTAAATTTTTGAAATAACCCCAAGGCGACATCGGTTCAAGGTTGTTTCAAGTGACGCCGTTACCGGGGAGCCAAGGAATTGGTTCTCTAGTAACTAAGTGTCAAGTAATATTTTTTGGGATTAATTCAATTGCTGAGCCAGTTTTAGTTA
The DNA here is from genome assembly GCA_037074615.1 of Leucaena leucocephala. NCBI lineage: Eukaryota > Viridiplantae > Streptophyta > Magnoliopsida > Fabales > Fabaceae > Leucaena > Leucaena leucocephala. The sequence continues at coordinate 6,604,134 of CM073550.1, forward strand.
ATTTGCATAACATTTGCATTTGCATTATTGCTTGCATTATCTAAAAAAAACAAAACAAAAAAAAGGTTTATTTTCTTTGGTTTTTCTTTTATTTTAGATTCTTTTCAGCTGACTGCTACTGTTTATGCCTAGGAGTGATCGAGCTTTACCTCTGATTCCCTTAAATCTTGAAATTGAAAAGTCTGTGAAAAAGATGAGAAGAAAGAAGAGATTAGAGGGTATAAGTCAAGTTATTGTCGAGGAGGGGCATATTTCACAAGAGTCAAGTTTGTCATCTAGTGAACAAGAGTCTAGTGAGAGAGCTACCTCTAGTGAACACGTGTCTGTTAGTGCTTTTGAATTAGAACAAGAAACCATGGATGGTCCTAACGGTAACAATGGTTATAATGGGCTTAATGGGAATAACGGACATGGTGAGAATAACTTAGGAAATAATGGTGAGGATGATAGAAGCATGAGGGAAATTAATAATTCTAATGTTGATTATGTTCCTTATGGCTTTTATACTGATAATGTGAACTTTGAAATTAAAGGAGCATTAATTTCTTCCTTACCTAAATTTCATGGATTTGCAGGTGATGATCCACACAGGCATTTGAAGACTATGCATATGGTGTGCTCTTCTATGAAACCACCCACAGCTAATCTTCAAGATGTATTGAGGAGGTCATTTCATTTTACTTTAGAAGGCAAGGCCAAGGAGTGGCTTTACACACTTCCTCAACATTTTACTACATTGACTTGGGATCAGTTGAAAGGAGCATTCTTGGATGAATATTTCCCTGCATCTAAAACTTCAAGGCTAAAAAAGGAGATAACTAGTGTGGTCCAACGAGATAATGAATCCATGCATGAGTATTGGACCAGGTTCATCACACTTCTAGCTCAGTGTCCACACCATAATATTTCAAAGAATGATCTGGTTAATTCTTTTTATGAAGGGCTACTTCCACATCATAAGCCCTCAATTCATGCTACTGCAGATGGTTCTCTTAGAGAATTGAGTCCCAATGCTGCGTGGGACCTAATTCAAAAGATGGCTACCAATGACTCTCAATCTGGAGACACAAGAAAAGTGTATAATACCTCTTCGGTTTCTTCCCAAGATATTCTTGCTGAGATTGCTGCTTTGGGGAACTGAATGGAGAAAAGACTCAGTATTTTGGAGAATAATGTGAATGCCAAGCAGGTTAATTCAATGAGTCACTCTCAAGCTATAGTTGCTAGTTGTGAGTACTGTGGGTCAATGATGCACGCCTCTAATACTTGTTCTCGATATGAAGAGGTTTCTTCCCTATACCAAAATAGGAATGGTCCATATCAAAAGAGGGATCCTTACTCAAACACTTATAATCCAGGTTGGAGAGATCATCCTAACTTTAGATGGGGTGGAAATCAAGGCAATCCTCAAGAAAATTTCTCAAATCAAGTGGTACCTAATCAAGGGGCATCATCTTCTTTGTCTGGAGGTAATGAACTTGGTATGATTATTACTGAGCTCAATTCAAAGTTTGACAATCAGAAGTCACAAACTGAGGCTAAGTTATATGCTATGGAGAATAAGATGGATTCATGTCTACAAAATGTGTTCTCTAAATTGGAGCAAATGGAGACTAAGCATGAGAATTTGAATGCTTTTGTTTCACAATTCTCCAACAACTTGAGTGAACAACAAGCAAAGAGCAGTGGTTCTATACCCTCCAACACAGTGATAAATCCTAAATCTTTGAATGCAATCACACTGAGAAGTGGTAAGAAAATTGGGCCGAAGAATATACAATTCAAAGAACTTGAAGAGGATGAAGAGCAGGTTGATGAGGAAATAGAAGTTGAGTCTCCTCCTACCAAAACTACTGAAGAAACTTCCCAAGCTGAGAAAGAAGCTTCTATCCAATCTGAAGTCCTACAAGAAAAGAAGCTCTTGGAGAAGCGTCTGAAACAACCAATGGTGCAAACTGATGAAGAGGCAACAACTATCATAAAAGGACCAATGGAGAAAGGATCACCTTCCAACTCCAAAGATGATGAGGTAAATATTCGTGACTTGCCTTTTCCTAATTCTTATTTGGTTAGTAAAAAGATTGTTGAAAAGAAAGATAATGATGAATTGTTTGAAATGTTTAGCAAACTTGAGGTTAACGTGCCATTGCTTGAATTGATTAAAAAGATGCCTAAGTGTGCTAAATTCTTGAAAGACCTATGTACAAACAAGAGAAAGTTTAGGCATAGTGAGAGAATCCAACTGGGGTTGAGTGTTAGTGCCTTATTTAAGCCACAACTACCTATTAAATGTAAAGACCCGGGTTCCTACACTATTCCTTGTACCATAGGTAGAACTACAATTTCCCATGCCCTACTGGACTTAGGTGCAGCAATTAATGTCATGCCAACCTCTGTTTATAAGACCTTGGGTATTAAAGCTTTGAAAGACACTAGTGTAGTGCTTAGCCTAGCTGATAGGACGGTGAGATACCCTAAAGGTATTCTTGAGGATATTCTTGTGCAAGTAAAAGGTCTTGTTTTTCCAGCTGACTTTTATATTCTTGATATGACTAATGACCTTCCCATTGAGAGTACTTTGATTCTAGGTAGACCTTTCCTTTTAACTGCTGAGACAATAATTAACATGAAAAAGGGTCTTATCACTATGGGGATTGGGGATCAAGAAGTGCAATTTAATCTTTCAGAGGCTATGAATGATGGTTATGAAGATTGCTCTTACTTGGGAATTAGTTCAATTGAATGTCATGACATGGACCACTTACATGAGACTAATACGAATATACCTCACTTGTGTGACATGGTTGTGAAGCATGATGATGCTTTTACTTGTCTATCTTCCTCTCACCTTTCTCATGTCTGTGCATGTGAAGGTGGTGTATCTTATGCCTATTGTTTAGAGATAGATAGTTGGCTTTCTTCTGCTCATGAATTTGATGTATCATGTTGCTTTGACTTTGATATTACTGCTGATTCTACACTTGATAGCCTTGAGAAAGGTATATTACTTGATTTTACAGGAACTGATGATAAAGAGGATGATGCACAAGCTATGAATATAGTTTCTCCTTTGAGTGGCGCTGGAACATTAGAAGAGGATAGCAATGATTCTGCTACTGCCTTAGTCCTTTCTAATCCCACTCTCACTTCTAATTTACTTTCTTTTTCTATTGATCAAAATGACTCTAACTCTCATATTTTTAGGTCATTTGATGGTGGCACTGAGTCAGGAAGTGGAGGAAATACACACCACACTGAGCCTATATCTCCTTCCCTAAGCCATATGGACACACCACTCGCATTGAATGCACTTGATATAACAAAGATGATTCCTTCTATTGTGCAACCCCCTGATTTAGAATTGAAACCCCTCCCTTCTAACTTGAAATATGTCTTTCTTGCTGATGATTGTAAATTGCCTATTATTATTTCCAGTTCTTTGAGTAGTTCTGAAGAAGAGAGATTAGTTTCAGTGTTGAAAAGATATAAAAGGGCTATTGGTTGGTCTTTAGGGGATATACCAGGGATTAATCCCTTGGTTTGTACACACAAGATCCTTTTAGCTGAAGGGTCAAAGCCAGTTAAACAGCCACTAAGGAGGTCAAATCCTCTTATTCATGATGTGATTAAAAAGGAGGTATCTAAATTACTGAGTGCTGGGATCATATATGCAATTTCAGACAGTGAGTGGGTAAGTCCGATACATGTAGTACCAAAGAAGAGCGGTATCACATTAGTGAAAAATGAGAATAATGAACTTATTCCAACAAGAGTTCAGAATGCTTGGAGAATGTGTATAGACTATAGGAAGTTGAATGAAGTGACTAGGAAGGATCATTTTCCATTACCTTTTATTGATCAAATGTTGGAAAGAATATCTGGTAAATCTCACTATTGTTTTTGGATGGTTTTTCAGGTTATTTCCAGGTACCGATTGCACCTGCAGATCAAGACAAGACTACTTTTACATGTCCTTTTGGCACCTATGCATATCGAAGGATGCCATTTGGGTTGTGTAATGCTCCAGGCACCTTTCAAAGGTGTATGATGGCGATCTTTAGTGATTTATTGGAGCGTAATATGGAGATTTTCATGGATGACTTCACCGTCTATGGTGATAGCTTTGATGATTGTTTACTTAGTCTTGAGTATGTTCTTGATAGATGTATTGAGAAAAAGTTAGTTTTGAATTATGAAAAATGTCATTTCATGGTAGATAGTGGCATAGTGCTAGGTCACCGTATCTCTCAAAAGGGGATTGAGGTTGATAAAGCCAAGATTGAAGTCATTTCTTCACTTCTCTATCCTACTTGTCTTAAAGATTTGAGGTCTTTCTTGGGGCATGTTGGGTTTTATCGACGGTTTGTAAAAGATTTTAGCAAAATTGCTTTACCCCTCTCTACGTTGTTGAGAAAAGATATTGATTTTCACTTTGATGATAAGAGTAGACATGCCTTTGATTCTTTGAAATCTTTACTTGTTTCACCTCCTATTCTCACTGCACCTAATTGGGATTTAGCTTTTGAATTGTCCTGTGATGCTTCTAACTTTGCAGTGGGTGCTATGCTTGGTCAAAGGGAGGATAAGCGATCTAGAGTGATAGCCTATGCCTCCAAGACACTTGACCCCGCTCAAGTGAATTATACCACAACCGAGAAGGAACTTTTTGCTATAGTCTTTGCTTTAGATAAGTTTAGACAATATCTGATAAATTCTCGAGTTGTTGTTTTTACAGATCATGCAGTAGTGCATTACTTGTTCAAGAAGCCCCAGTCTAAACCAAGACTGCTGAGATGGGCTTTATTGCTACAGGAATTTGACATTGAAATTAGAGATAGAGCTGGAGCAGAGAATCATATGGCTGACCACCTTAGTCGGTTACCTGAAGGCACTGAAGGAGTTGACTCCTCTGATCTTACTGTTGATTCATTTCCTGATTCTGCACTCTTTACCTTAGCTGTTTAGGAGCCTTGGTACTCTAATATTGTTAACTATATTGTCACTAATCTTGTACCTCTTTCTATGTCTAAGTTTCAAGTTGATAAGTTGAAGAGGGAGGCAAGATATTACATCTGGGATTCTCCAATTCTTTGGAAGCAATGCAGTGATTAGATCATCAGACGATGTGTTCCTAACAATGAGATTCACTCTATCCTTACCTTTGCACATTCTTTATCTAGTGGGGGACATTTTAGTGCTAATAGGACTGCTAGGAAGGTTTTAGAATGTGGATTTTACTGGCCTACTTTATTCAAAGATGCTTATATTTTCTGTAAGTCTTGTGATAAGTGCCAGAGGTTTGGTAGTTTAGGTAGAAAGCATGAAATGCCTTTAAGACCTATGCATTTTTGTGAAATTTTTGATGTCTGGGGCATAGATTTTATGGGTCCTTTTCCTCCTTTATTTGGGTTTTCATATATATTACTTGCAGTAGACTATGTGTCTAGGTGGGTAGAGGCAGTGCCAACTAGGAAAGATGATGCTTCTACTGTTGCCAAGTTCTTATGCTCTCATATCTTTTGTAGGTACGGCATTCCAAGAGCAATCGTCAGTGACCAAGGAACACATTTCTGCAATAGGACCATAAAGTCTCTACTTGCTAAACATGGAGTTAATCACAAGCTGGCAACTCCTTATCACTCTCAGACCAATGGATTAGCTGAAGTTTCTAATCGGGAAATCAAACGAATACTAGAAAAGATTGTGAAACCATCCCATAAAGATTGGAGTGAAAGGCTTGAGGAGGCAATGTGGGCTTACAGGACGGCCTACAAAACCCCTATAGGCATGTCCCTATTTCGGTTGCTCTATGGTAAGTCTTGTCATCTACCTATGGAGATTGAGCACAAATCTTATTGGGCGATCAAGGTATGTGATGCAGACCTTGAATTCTCACTTGAAAACCGAACGATGCAACTTCAAGAGCTTGAAGAGATGAGACTTGAATCCTATGATAATGCCAGAATCTATAAAGACAAGCTGAAAATGATTCATGACAAACAGATTTTGAGAAAGCAATTCTATGAAGGTGACAAAGTTTTAAAGTTCAAGGCCCGGTTGAAGTTGATGCCTGGGAAGTTTGTCACCAAGTGGGAGGGCCCTTTTAGAGTTACCAAAGTGCATTCTTTTGGTACAGTAGAGTTGGTGGATGAAGCAACAGGTCATATTTCACAAGTCAATGGTCATCTGCTTAAGCACTACCATGAGAATCAGAGACCTCCCTAATTGTACGGTTGTTCCTTTCCACCTTTCTCCTTTACTTTCTCTTATATTGCTGATAATATCTGTTTGCTAAGATAGTTAGGAGTAAGTGTGGGGGAGGGACTATCACAGTAGTTTAGATTTATTTGCCTTCTGTCTTTTAACAAATTCTTAGAATAGGTTGCATTTTAAAGATTTCTTAGTTTTAGGTTAGTTTTCTTTGAATAAAGCTTCCCTTTTAGCTCATGACTCTGATCATTTTCCTTTCTCCCTTTGATATTTGTTTTAGTGATGCGTTGAGGACAACGCATGGTTTAAGTGTGGGGGAGGGATTGCTTTTGCTAATTTGTGTTGCCATTGCTTGCATCGCTAAAATATGAAAAATTCAAAAATTTTGAACTTGTTGAGCTTAATTGACTTGGTTTTTCACTACTCTATGAGCTGATTGTTGCTGTGATTCCCAGTTTCCACTTGACTTTTGCAATCATTAGGCTTTACTTTCAAATCCTTATTTCTTTATGCATGTGAACATTGGCATGTCTAGGTGAGAATATAATTTTGACTTATGTAGTTTTTATTCTTAATTAGTTAGCAAAGTGGAGTGTCTTTGATGCAATGTTATTAACCTTGTTTCATAACTTTATCGTAGGGAGGAAACATATTAGAGAAAGCCTTGTTGGAAGGATTATTGAGCCTTAATTTTCTTTCTTAACTTGTGTGATTTCCACCTAGTTTTGGTTAACCTCTAGAACTTGTCTAGATTCTTTTTCAAAACTGCATTAACACCTAGAATTGTGAGCATGATAGGGGCATTTAATTCTAAAACCTTTTACCCAAACACAAGCCATCTCAATTAACCTTTGCTTACCCCTTTGAGCCCATCACTTTCATTTCATTCTATTGATTTTGAACAAGTGCTTTGCATGAGTTATATTATGTTCGTTATGATTAACTGTGTACTATTGAAAGTTACTATCTTTATTTTTTTTAGTTAGCTTTGCCAAGAAAAAAAAAAGAGGGAAGAAATAGAAAAGACAAGAAAAAGAAAAAGAAAAAGTGCAAAAGAAAAAAAGAAAAAAAAAGAAAAGGAAAAGAAAAATTGGCAATAAGGCATCCTTTAGTAGTTGAAGATTTAAGTTTATTGTTCAATTGATAGTCACATGTTATCTTACTTTGAGCTACTTCTCAATATTCATGCATTAAACTTGTTCTACATTTCATTCCATCTATTCATTAGCCTTTCACCAACATTACAACCCAATAAAGTCCTCTTGATCATGAGTCTATGGTATATTAGTAGTGGAGATAGTAGAATCTTTACAAGCCTATGGTAGGTGCTAATCTAGGTGGATTGAGTGAAAATTCCCTATACTTGAGAGTTGAGTGAAACACTTATACCTATGAGAGATCTATTATGTTTCCCTTCTTCTATCTCGTTATGTCTTGTGTTACTTTCCTTGCATCAAAACATTCCATCACTGTTGATTGATTAGGGATAGAAGTTGCTTGAGTTGATTATATATTCTTACCTTGTCAGTTTTATGCTTACTTGCATTGAGTTCAACTGTTGGAATTCTTCTGACTAATATTTTGCCCAGGAGTGCAAAAGGCTAAGTGTGGGGGAGTTGACAAACCCATATTTTTATATATTTATTCATATCATTTTAGTGGGCTTTTGTCAACATTGTGGTCCTTAATTATATTATTTGTGCACTAATTGAATTAATATGCTTTATATTAAATTAGTGCTTAACAAGGGCATAATTGTCATATTTTTATTATTTCTCCCAATCAATTATTTTTAGAAGAAAAGTTATTACATCATTTTAATTTTATATTTTAGGAATTTAGAAGAAATCAGAACTTACAAATAACAACAAAGGACTACAGTTTCATAAATTGCAAATAAGGACCCATGGGCCAAACCTTACAGTTTAGCCCATTAGGTTTTTTTGTCCCATTCCAATTGCTTTTAAAAAGCATTTACGTGTACATTGAGAGGGGGGCTGTGAATGGAATTGAAAGGAGAGGAATTGAAAAAGCAAAAGACGTGTGCTGCGGCGGAGAAAGAAATTGGAAAAAAGAAAAGCAACACACATACGCTCCAGGTCACCGCGGGGGAAAAGAGGAATTGAATTGGAAGGAGAAGAATCACGCACAGGAGGCGGCTGCATATTTGGAAAAAGAATTGAAAAGCTCAGTGAAGACAAATACGCACTCGCACAGCGCTGCACAGGAAGTCACTCAATTTTATTCCTCTATAGCCATCAACCTCCATATCTTCTCAATTACCATGGTTTACAGTGAGATTTTGGCATCAATTTTTGTGGCTATGCGTGGCTAGTTCTTCCTAAATTCTCTAATTCAATGGCAAGGGCATGAGCTTGGGATCTCAAAGGGGAGTATAAGTTACTCTAATTCTCTACTCAATAATTATATTATGACTCCTAGGTCTTAGGATTAATTTTATAATTATTGGGAATGTTTAGAATGATTTATCTGTATTTATTGGGAATTATTGTGACTGAATTTTTGCTTGACATTTGACATTAATCTTTAATTAACTTTAATTTCATTTACTTTGATCTGGGTCAGACATTGAATTGAGATTATTGTGAATAATTTGTGATTTTTCAAGGTGGCTTGAATTATTGGATCGTTGTGTCTCTTGTTAGCTTAAATTCTATTTTATGAATTATTGAGTTATAATTAAGCATTGGTTTTTAATATCTTTAGTCCTATTTTATTATTCTGGTGGCAGTTAATAAAGTAGAACTTAGAAAATATTTTGTGACAATTCGAGGTGGCTCAGTTGTTGGATTAAAAGCTTAATTATAATTCTTAATTCATTATTTATAACTCCCATATCTGTTGAAGCTATGATTGCCTGCGTTATTGAATTGGAGGATTGTTTTATTATTATTAATCACCTTTGATTTTATTCTTTTCACTCGTTATCATTCATTATTCCTTTCTTTAAACTAAAAATACCAAAAATATTTTATTTAAACCTATTTTTAATTAATTGCATTTAGTTGTTAGTCAATCAAAACAAATCCCATTTTCTAATTTAGGTTGCATTGCATTTAGTTACTTAAGAATTTAATTTCACATTTTGGCTACTCAGAGAGAACGACCCGAGGTTGCACTATACGCAATTCTTGGTTTAAATTTTTGAAGTAACCCCAAGGCGACATCGGTTCAAGGTTGTTTTATAGTGCATAAATAATAAAATTAAGGACCACAATGTTGACAAAAGCTCACTAAAATGATATGAATTAATATATAAAAATATGGGTTTATCAGATAACCAAGGTACACCAAGGACTAGCAGTACTGCTGTTAGCAACTAGCGTTCTGTATTATGTCCTTTCTAAAACGTTTTCAACATGCGTGGGGTCCATTTCACATGTAATGATCTCAATAGTTTCAAATGCAATAATCTTTGCTAAAATCACTTTGAATTTTAAAACCCCAGCATAAACATTTAAAATAATATCAAGTTGCTATGGGAAACATATGAAATTCTCATAGGGGTATTTCTAGAATAAAACTTAATTCAATATCATCTTTGCCAAATTATTTTATAAAACATCTTTATCTATTTCCATACATAAACATAATCCTTTTGTAAGCCAATTGTAAGAAAATCATTTATAATGAATAAAACCATGAATTCAGAAAACTGGCTTTTCATAAATCATATTTGAAACTCAACATTTTAAATAAAATAACAATTTATTAAAAATAATATTTTAAGGGACATTATTCACTCACCCATCGCGCTCTTAAACCTTTACGCTTTTCAGGCAATCACTTTCGATTATAATCACTTCTCAATTCCTTGGTATCCCGAAAACAATATATTAAAATTCTAATTATATCTCAAAAGTCCAGAATCACATTCCAGTGCTCTAATTTAATACATTTAATCACCATAATAGCAACAGTAAGTATTTATATATATAAACTGACTATAGTGCTTTATTTTCTGTATTTTCTACTGTGAGCTTAAAGTCCTTGATTATACAAATTTCTATTTTATACCCCCTCTTATACATGCTCATATATATATCCTAAGATCATGATTCTAGCATGTTAACTTCCTTCAAAATCCTTAACTTTCTATTACTTGTTTATCTTTAAAGAAACCCAAAACAACAACTTAATTCCCTAGTAACCAGAATGTTGTTGTCCAAAACAGTGGGTAACTGCTTTCAATCTTTTAAATTTCTAAAACATACTCTTATGCTTGAAATCATTAATTTATCATTTCCACTATAAACTTCTTTCTATTTCATATAGTTCTTTTTCGTTCTCTTTTATCTTTACTTCTATAGACCTCTGAGTTAAACGAAGGTAGCAACATTGGTTCCTGATTCAACTTTGATTTAATTCCTTTCCAACTTTCCAAATCTGAACCCTATAGCCTTAACGCAAACAGCTAGCTTCCATCTACCGGAGTAATCCAACACCCACACATACTCCTAGTCCCTATGCCTCCACCATTCCATAGCGCGCACACAATTATATACATATCAATAGCAATCCCCTCCTCTTTTATTATTTTTACTTTCTTCATTTTAATTCCTAACAACGACACTGTTATGGCCCAGGAATTCTTATATTTTAAAATCATCTTAACCAAGGGATATGTATATATTTGGTGCAAAAAATTTCAAAGTGAATAGGTTAGCTGAGTGGTCATGTGACAGGAGTGTGAAACAGAATACCCGTGTTTGAGCCCGGGCTAATGCAGAAGGAAAGGTTTTATTTTCTTTTTCTCGCGTGAAATAACCAAAGTTCCCCTCATTCCTTTTTCCTATGTAGACTGTACCTCCCTTCTTCATTTTCACTGATTCACGTGGCGGTAGCAGAGGAGGAGGCTCAGTGAGTGCAACAGTGAGGCTTCACGCAAGCAATACTGTGTTGTCACTGGCTGAGCTGTCACTTCACTTAGTGTCAATGGTCCTTTAAATGGAGTAGAGAGGTCAAGTATAAGGGAAAAGGGAAGGTGAGTGACGGTAAAGTCTTATGTTGGGTGGCTTACCGTCTTTGACTAGGGGACTCTTTAGCCCCACTGTCTGGTCTGGCACTGTACTCGTCGATGAAGCAGAGATAGAGAGCAAGGAGAGGGAGCTCACGATTCAGTTCAGGGAGAACTCCAATTGTTGTGCTGTGTGACTTTTTGCCAATGTTACCGTCAACGGTAACTATTCAATCATGACAATCATCTCACTTCCTCATTATTCGACTAGCTTGTTAGCGATTATTATGAGTGAGCGACTGAGTCACTGTAGCAAGTCTAGTTTCCCAACCTCCTGCAGCCGTCACTTGTACTATGTTGGCAATTGAAATCCTCTATCAATGATAATCCACCTTTCCCCTAATGTTGAGTCGTGGGTGGTATTGAGGGATACAGGCGGAATATGGCTATGCTATGGTGTTCCTGAGAAATTGAAGCTGGGTAAGTGAATAACCCCATTTAAGCTGTGCAGTGTGATGGATTGAATTGACTTTGGTTGCTCTATTTTTTGTCAAGAATTATGAATGATTAGACGATGTTGTCTCAATGTATATGCATGATTTTTGTTGGTTCTGGGTATTATACTTGTGGATATATGCTGCTATGGTTGTTGTTATGAATGATTGAATATATTTATATCCTGTGCTCGTGGGTGCTATGAAGATATACATGTGTGTGTGTGCTGTGATGTTGGTTGGCAGTTCTGGGGCTCTGGTTGAGGGAGATTGATATGTATATGTATGTATAATTGAGCTTTATATGCACTATGAAGGTGTATTTATATGTGTTTATAGCTACTGTGTGAATGAGCTGTGAATGAATATATATATGTTAAGTGTGTGTGCTGTGAAGAATATATATATTCATATGTGGGAAATACAGTTGGATGAAGGAAGAAGAGCTAATGGATGTCTCTGTCTTAACTTATGCATAGGGTGTTGTTGTAGGTGAACATGTTTGTGTATATGCATAGTTATATTTGGTCCTAGAAATTATGCTTGTGGACATATTTATGTATGTATAATGGATTTGAGAAATTGACAGCAATGGATTAATGGAATTAGTGAATGAAGAAGAAATTTGGAGCAATAATTGGTATTCTTGGGAATCTAATTCATATGTGTAGCATATATTAGTTTAAGGAAAGAAAGGGGTTATGTTGCTATGCATATGCGTATGTGCTATTGTTTTGTCTTAATGTATAGTTATATATATCGCTGTTGTGTGCAAACTGAATTTGGGTTTAAGCTTTGGAAGGAAAGAAAATTTGGAAAAAAAAAACTATGTTTTGGTATTAAGTGAAATGTGCTTAAATTGAGATTTTGGCTGAGTTTGTGAATTGTGGTTCAACTGGTTTGATATTTGAGCAATTGTTGAGATAAGGGTGTTAAGTTGAATGGAAGAATATGATATTGGTAGGAACTTTTATAACAAACCATGGTTATAAGGTTTGGATTTTTTCATAGTTAAAGGCTATGGTTTTCATATTTCAAGCATTATAAAGGAAATAGGAATGGTGATAAAAGAAATCGTTGGAATATTTCAATATTGGCAAGTGTATATAGGATTGTTGTGATGGTGGCAAATGAATAGAAATTTTTGATGGATATATATATATATATATGTATGTGTGCTTATGCATTGAGATGAAGTGTGAAAGTTATAAAGTTGTGCAAGGGTTATGTTCAAGGTTTATGAATGAATAAGTGTTTGCCTTCATGATTGGTTGTGGTTTAAGAATGATGAATTTTTGTTGCAATATTGATTAGAATGTTAATATATCGTTTTGGGATATCAGGGAATTGAGAAGTAAGAATAATCAAAAGTGATCGACTAAAAAGAGTAACTGTTTAGGAGCGTGGCAGATGAGTGAATAACATTCCCTAAAATTTATATTTTTAAATGCATTGTCATTTGAAATGTTGAATTTCAAATATGAATTACGAAAAACAAGTTTTATGAAAGTATGGTTTAAATCGTTAGAAATAATTTTCTTTCGATTGGTTTTAAAAAGGAATTATGGTTATGTATGAAAATAGATGAATAATCTTTTGAAAAGAGTTTGGCCAAAGTTGCATTGGATTGATGTTATTCATGAAATATATTCTTTTGTGAATTTCATATGTTTTCATAGTAATTTGATTTTAAATGTACATGTTGGGGTTTTTGAAAAGTTAAAGTGATTTTACCAATGGTTATGGCATTGAAACAATTGAGATTATTTCTTGTGAAATAAACCCCACGCATGATGGAAACATTTTAGGACAGAATACAGAATGCTGGTTGCTAACAGCAGTACTGTTAGTCCTTGGTGCACTTTGGTTACCTAAGCTCGACGGATATATGTAGGTTTCATACTCATGACGGATATACGTGGGTCTTATACTCGCGACGGATATACGTGGGTCTCGTACTCATGACGGTATACGTGAGTCTCGTACTCACGACAAATTGTGGCCTTGAGCCACCAGATTATTACGTGGGTCTAGTACTCGCGATGGCTAGTGGCCTTGAGCCGCTAGATTGGTTATTTACCCTCGTGGACTGTGTATCCATGTTTGTTTTCATTCTGTTGAAGTCCTACGGAAAAGATTATGATTTTGAAAGGATTTGTTTTACAACGATTGATTTGGAATTGTTATTTCAAGTTGTTTCTCTGAAACAATAATGCCTACGGCAAGATTATGGTTTTGAAAGGATTGTTTTTAAATGATTAGTTTGAAATGGTTATTTCAGATTGTTGTTTTTCCTGAAATACAAACGTGTTACAGAAAGGCTTGCATCAAATTACGAAATATTATGAAATACATTTTCATCATGATTATGCATTGTTGATTTTCGCATTTTCAATCATGTTTTTGGGACGTTATTCACGAGTAGATTATTTGGCCTCAGATAGTGCAGGTGACCCTAACCCTTTCACTGAGCAGTGAAAAGCCTCGTTGCTGATCCAAAGTGTCATTTCTGACAAAACTACTTTGATGAAATTATCATTTAGAAAGTGTTTGTATTATTTTGGAAATAAGGTAAATGCTCCACATAGTCTTTAGAAAAGATTCTGTTTATTTATGGAAAATATTATGGATGCTTTGAATGTTACCTTTGAGGTTTTAGGCTTTCAGAATGTGAAACTATTCATATTATGTGCCGGTCATGGTCCAAATTTCAGGACGTGATAGGCACCATATATATATGCCATTTAGTTTCCAAAATAGTAGCACAATTTTCTAAAGAAGGAACCACATCACCATTTATAGACCTACATATATATATATATATATATTAACCAACATAACAGCTATACATATATTCTTTCCATTCAATCAATATGACCCATTACGGCATGCTTCTGTCTCCTCTTTCATTTGATAGCATTATCACACACACACACACACACGCACGCACGCATATATATTCTTTCACAGCGCACGTATACACAATATATATATACATATCATTCAAAACAACAGAAATACTTATCCTCAGTAGCACAATTCTTATTTAACCCAAGGCACCCAAACCCGACAGCAACAGTATATACATACAACAGTAGCAACATCCACACAATAACATCGCCATTCATGCACATCCTCTTCCTCCCAGTTTCACACACACATACACACATAAACAGAGCACTTGGAGAAAACAAGAACATCACCCAGGACCCATATTACTTCTGATCAACGCCAACAACTAGGGGTGTTCATGGGCAGGGCTAGACAGAGCAACCCCTCTGCCTGTTCCCTACCCAAAAAAAGTATGGGTTATATTTTGTAGCCTGATACCAGGCCCTACCCGATAAAAACCCTAACTATTTTGGGCTGGGCGTAGGCGGGCTGGGCATGCCCAAGTTGTGATGCCACTCATGTTGTGGAAAATAATCTGCAATTATAAACTTCTAAAACAATTCCATATTCATATGTCTTCAAAAGTTAAATCATATTTATAATCCACTAAAAATAAGGCTACAAAAAGATAATAATTAAAGTATTGAAATTCATTGCATATAAAAAAAAAAGCTTTGAAATCTAAGTAATTTATAATTGTAACTTTGTATCAATTTTCCAAATGTTGACAAGGATGAAGCATCCAAAACAAATAAAATAAACAATTATAATTTGTAATGTAATCATATTATAATTAATAAAGTTAAAGAAAAAAATCAATATAGTTATAAATATTAAAAGACGCAACTTATTTACTTAACTACTTATATTTTTAAAATGACCCTTTAGTCACCAGTAACTATCATATTCTTCCTTCCAAGTGTAGTATCTAGGGAGAAAAGTAAAAAAATAAAAGAATGAATGCTCATGGGCAGGGCAGGGCAAACACCCTGCTCGGTGCCCAGCCCGAAAAAAGCATGGGCTGCATTTTATAGCCCGATGCCCTGCCCTGCCCTATATTTATCGAGCTAGGCAGGGCTTTTTTTTCACGGGCTCAAGTGGACATATCAGGTCGTGGGCTTTATGAACACCCCTACCAACAACCAGAGGAGCAATGGAAATTAAGCCACCCAACCTAACACACACACTCAATATAAAGGGAAGTTAACAATGAAGACAAGGGAAGTCATAAGAGGTTCACTACTGATGAATTCTGACTCCAAGGACTCACCGTGCACTTTGGTTGTTGAAGCTGGAAGGACGGTCACCATTCAACCACTCTGTCTCTCGCCAACAGAGATTATGGAAAAGCAACTGCGACACCGACTGGACTTGCTACAGTGACCGGGATCCACTCTCTAACCTTCCTTCCGACGGTGACGGCCTTCACTTCCTCTACTGACTCAGTCGCGTCTCTCTCTGGTTCACTGTCACTGCACTATGTCTCTCTTACTCTTCCATTGCTTCTCTCATCCAACTCTATTAACCCATCAATACTATAGTTCGAATGACAACTCTGACACAACAATACATAGGAGAAATTGACAGAAACAAGGAAATGATGGTGTGAAGGTTTTGTCACTGTACTCCCACTGATTCTCGTTGCCTTGCCAACATAGATCAGTGAAGAATGTTGAAAGAGTACGGCGTCTGAAATGTAAAAAGGGGAAGGGTTAATTTGGTCATTTCATGCTACCAAAAAAAATAAAAACCCCTTTCCTACTACTTCTAGGGTTCAAACATGGGACCTCTAGTGCAAACTCTCGTCACTTGACCACTCAACTACTAACTCCACACTAACATTTTTTACATCATATATATATCCCTTTGTTAAATTAATTTTATCTATTAAATTTTTCAGGGCCACAACATATAAAATTTGTAAAGTACCAATACTTTCTAATTTATTAAGTTCTTCTCACTAATAAAATTTTCAAAATTTTTCCCAAACTTAAACCTTCTATTTTGAGATTTATATAGATTCAATTATTTCATTGTATGAATTGATTTTGATTCGAAACACTTTTGTCAATAAAAATTCTGGTGTATTCATATATTGCCTTTAACTTAAAATATTAGAACCTCAAAAAATCAATGATTTCATTTACCCTTCATTATGGTATGCAATAGTAGTGTAAAAAATACACTTATTGTTTCCTTCACAGTATACATGCGATATACACATACGCCTAATTTAAATTGCTCACGTAAAATTGTAATTGGCCAAATTGAGAATGAAAGAAAAAAAGTATTTGCCTATAACTAAACTCAAACTATATTATATGCTTATATACTTATACTATTAGCGACCCCTCTACAAGTAGCTCCGGGACCAGAACTAGCCATGAGCAACTCATATGGTGGAATTCCAGCCCCACATCTATTTCTCAAATTTGGATCTTTATTTCTCTTCTCAATCTCTTTCTCTATTCTTTTTAATTCCATTGAGAATCTGTAGAATGCCTCTATGATTTCAGTATCACCAGACCAATCTGAAAGATCCTTCCTTTCTCCCAAATACTCTTCTTCTGTAGAATGCTGTGAAAGAATGTTGACCACTGCCAAAAACTTAGTGGTCTGAAACAAATCAGGCATTGAATTCAAAAGGTACCCTTCTGGGTCCTTCATGAACTCTTTGTACTCTGATGAGTTAACATCTTCTTTAGGTAAAAGTCTCTTCACCAATGGCGGACGCATTGGGACGTACCCTCCATAATGGTACTGCCCAAAGTTCACTGCTGAATGTTGAACTGATGCAATCCAAATCAGAGTTGTGAGAATTGAAATTAGGTCACTTGGAGTTGATAGTTTGGGCCACCAACTTGCATTCCTATGATCTGCATGGCCTTCATTGATGACTTCACTGTACCAAGCTTGAAGCTCATTATCCGATTCAACCATGAGGCCATCCCGATAATAGTAAGTCACATAGGTCCTAACCCATTGCTCTATTGCAAACCAAATGGGAAGGCCATCATTTGCATAAGGATAGTCTTCAACGAGCAGTTTCAATCCATAGGGTTTGGTTTGGTCAGGTTCAGCCAATCCTCTGCAATATTATTAAGAGTTCATTAATCTTTATATTCATTCTAAGACATCGCGAATTGAGATTAAGAGTTCTCTAGCTTTACATAAAGTTTAAGTTTAATCCCTTAATTTCATAAAATATCTTTTCAGTTTTATAACGCTGTTGGGGTTAGAAGACTAAAAAGGAACTTTATACTATTAAAAGACCTAAATGAATTATTGTGTGAAGTTAAAGGACTAAAAAAATTAAATGTGAGTTTAGAATTCAAATTACCTTCTGATAAGATCTTTAGGGAGGGCTTCCATGTCGAAACGCCACCAGTCTTTGTAGGCAGCAGAGACAATGTGGTTACAGTATTTACCGCAAGAGAAGTCAGATTGAATAATCCCTCCAGCATTGATGAGAGCTTCACGAGCCAAGGCATTTATTTGCAATGTGTCTTTCATATGAGGCTTTAGAAGTTTAAAAATTGGGTGCATCTCACTCAGTTGCCTATGAGCTGCTATAATAAACGGTTCCATGCATGCATGTGTCCTCAACCTGTAATGTGCGAAGAAGATGATTTCAAGTTTAGCCTTTAAAATCTGATTCATTCATCACTGGTTTGAACAACAAATGCAAAAGTGTATATTTATTTAGTCTTCTAACTTTATACAAGGTTTCAATTTGGTCCCTTAATTTTATAAAGTATGTTTTCAGTTATTTATAAAGTTAAGGGACCAAAAGGAAACTTGGTAAGAAATTAAAGGACTAAATGTACAGTTTTGCTGAACAATAAGTATCTCAAGAAGGATTAGGTTTATATAGAATTATTTACCAGTGTTGGACAAGTTGGTGGACACCGGAATCGTTGGAGCAAACATGTACTTTGCCAAGTTGCCATAACCAATAAGAATTGGAATCCTCAGGAGGAGTTAGGACTTGTTTGGACAAACGATTTGGACATCCCTGTGGAAGACTAAGCTCAATTGCTATAGGCTTCAGAGTTCCTAGTCGGGTCAAGAAGAAGATGGTTCGGGTCGCATAAGCCTTCCTATCTTCGTGAGCATTTATGCCTTTGAGAAATGGCATATAAGCATCATGATAATCCAATATGTATAACTTTTTCTCTTCCATTGCCTGTACCATAGAAAAATAAAACAATATTTAGACTGTTTGATATACCAAAAAATAATTGATTAATGTTGCTTGTTAAACGTAAAAATTGTAAGTTTTCCTAAGCTAATTTTTTTTAAAAAAAATAATTTTCAGGAAAAAAAATAATACCTGTTTTACAGACAATCCGTGGAGTTGGGGCAAAATGTGTTGGTCCTTGAGAGCAGACTCTTGGGGACCATATATAGATGGATCCAAATCACTCTTTGGAGGAAAGCTCTACAAAATTTAGAGGTATGAGAAGTTAGGGTACATATTTAGTCTGGTTTATTTTACTTTTATTTTTTTAAAAAAAATAAATATATAACTATACGTATATTGAAAAAACTTAGATTAATTAGATAAATTAAATCTTCTTTAAACTATTCTACTTACTTCAAGCCTTTTAATGCTTAAAGGGTTGATGCCAGCCAATGTAAGACGGCCAAGTTCCTCATCTCTTGTACAAAAGCCACTGTTATTTCCTGAAATTATTGATAATTGTGTAAGTACTTAAGACATTCAACAATTCAAAAGTTTAGAAATTAATTAAAATTTTACACCTAATTAAATTTTCAGAAATAACTAAACATACCTCTGATAATGTTTGGAGTATTAAATTTGAAGTAGTCATCCAAATGAGATTGGATCATATTATTGCTCACATCTTCATTATACCTCAATTCATGCGAAGTCTTTCCATTGTAAATGCTGGTAACATCTGAAAGGTTCTTGAAAGCTCCACATTTTGTGACACAAGTTTTGAAGTAAGGAAGAAGATTCCGAGTTATTCCTTTTGTCTTTTCCACATCAAGAGCTTCCATTCGGATTTCATCGAATACTTCATCTCTCGGCACATATGTTGTTTCATTGGATGCATTTACTGGTGTCTCAGCTTTCTGGTCTGTTGTATTTATGAATTAAAAGAAATCTATTAAACTTTATTTTACAATCATAAAATATAAAATTATACTGATTATACAAGTTAGTGGGTAGCTTTATTTTTCATACTATCCATGTAGTTTCATCTGAATCATGAAAAGCATAGAAGGTACCATTTAGTTGAACTAAGCAATCATTAAGAACCCGAAGGGATCAGATCGGACAGTCAACTGTAGATCGAATTCAATAACGGCTCAGTTTGTACCAGAAAACCATTTTCATGGTTGAGCAGGGTTGGATCGGAGATGAGCCGCCATTGAATCAGGACTCGTAATTAAATTGGGAACTGGAACAGTTTTTAGAAAATCGGACGGGTTTTGGATCGAACGGAAAAAATGTTGAATACATTAACATCATTTTTAAAACATTTGAATTAAGTTCTTCTTTTGTTTTGCATGATTTGGTGGTCCCGATCATTTTTATGAAGTTATGTGGGGTAGGGTTTAGTACTCACCGCAACCACATGGAGGACGACCAGTTCGACATCGTCTAGGATAAGGGTATTGTTTGCCACCAAACATAGGCCTTGAATCTTGTCTTGTTTTGTCTGTATTCCCCAAATCATTGTACACGTCATAGTCATAAATCCTATCACTATGTTTTCTCAAACCTTTTCCTTCTCCTCTTGTTTTCCTCAACTCTTGTTTCCTTAGCTCTCTTAGACCCGCCGGAGTCTCCCAAGGTAAATGAACCTGTTGTTTCAGACATCAATCTCAGTCTCAAGTTGAACATATATATGTGAAGAAAGAAAAACTCAATGTTGGAACGGATTTGTACTTGCCTTGTTGGTGAAGAAAATTCTCTTCTCTGGATGAAGCTTCTCAGGTTGAACCCAAGAATTGCAAGAGAAATGGAAAATGCCTTCAATGACGATGTCTTCCAAAAAGAACTCTTTTTCATATTTATTTACCACAGTAATCGCTCCTGGTATTCCAAAATCTGAATGAATCTCAAATTCTACTTTGTAAGTAGTGGTCCCTGAAGTCCCCACCTTCACGTCCTTCTTCATCCACTCCAATACAGCGTTTTTGCTCACCTTTGGCTCCATTGTTCCTTCATTTTCACACATTACAAATTCGGAAATGAGACCACATATGTTACTATATTTACCTAGCTAGTTAACAAAAGAAACTTTAATAGAGCCCAAAAAAATAAATAAAATAAAATAAAAACTTACTTTGGTCAACTTCAGTACTAACTAACTGCATAACCATGCGCCTCTCAGACTTGGTTTTGTTGAAAGCTTCAAAATGGTGAAGCATCATGGACATCATCTCATTCTCTACATGTTTACTATTCTTGATAGTTACTGTTGCAGTTACCGTCACCGTCGCTGTCTCCGGTGCCGGCTTCCAAGCGGCGGACTGATCAGAACAGCCCTCAGTAAAAGTTGAGGGTGGTGATGAGACAGTTTGTTGCATCGTCACCTTCTTCTTCTTCTTCACCATCTGTTCATTTGTTGTTTGGACTGATGAGCAATAGAAAGTGGGAGACAAGGAAATTATTTTATGCTGCTTGTTGCAGCGTTTCAAGGAAGCATCAAAACGAAAAGCTTCCGCCATTGGTTGACTCATAATCTCTTTTGTCAAGGTCATCTTGGAGAGAAGTTTTGTGCGTATTTTCTCTTCTACAAGATTACACACTATGACTTTAGGGTTTGAAGAAACTTGAGTTCTTGAAATTTTTGAAGTAGCTAGCGAGGGCTCTTGGCTTCTTAAGAAGGAATGTGAACTAGCTAGACTGTCATTTATAGCCAAGAACAAGAGAGAAGTTTCCACGTATGTATGAGTCAAACGCGTTTTACGGAACGTTTGAATAGATTTCTCGAATACATTGACAAATTATGAACCACGTGTTGTATATGAGAAAATTATTTAGTGCTTCAAAAACGACAATTCATAGTTTTTTTATCATCGACGGACGGCCATCCGTTGGAATTAAATTTGATCATACTTTAGTTTATTTTATATCTAATATTTATCATTTTTTTAAAATAATTTACTTAATTTATAAACTAATATATAATACTCCTCTTGTCTTTAATATAAAATATATTTAATTAATTAAATTAAATTAAAAAAATTAATTAAACTAATTAATATGTTATATTTTATTTAAAATAACCTAGTCATCGGGTAATTTAAGAAAAAAATTAATAAATAGGAATTATATTTAAGATTAAAATTAATTATCTAATTATATTATATATTTGAGACTAGAGGAGTATAATGTTATATATAAATATTTTTAGATATATCATATCATATTTATTATAATTAACTGATCTTTTTAATTTAATTAATCTATTTAAATTAATTAATTACGTTTTAGATTAAGTAGTGAGGGGGAGTATAAAGTATAAAACTTTCAATTTTGGTTTGCATTTTTTCTCGTAGATATGGTAATGCAGACTGGTCAAACGGTACTCCCACACGAGTGTCTTGGCAACATGATTGGGGTTCGTTCCCTTTTCTATTTTCACACTCACGACCATTCAATTATATAAAGAAGTATGCATGTTTATGATTTTGATTAATTTCAAGCATCTCAATTTCTTTTTAAACTTGCCGTATAAAGTGTTTTACAACAGAAAGCGTGTCAACCCCATTAGTTTATTAGCTTACATATATTTAATTTTTATTTTTGCATTTGTCAATCTATACAATACAGAAGCTGTGAACCAAACTCATGGTCTCATGCTATTCACTCGTAAGATAAGAGCAATTACCAATCATAACAACCTAAGGCCCTGTTTGATTCAATTCCCAGATTCCTAGAGATGGTAATGCAATGCAGTGCGATACAATAATGTTTAATATGATTAATATGTTATTAAAATGATTGAGAAAAATTATTTTTATATTTAATAAAAAATAATAATGAAAGGTCTAAAATACCCTTTAATAAAAAAAGAAAGAAAAATTACTTCCGTTCCAAATTCATTGGCGGCAGTGGAGGAGGTGGTGGTTGTGATGGCGGATAGTGGTTGCAGAGGCAGTGGTGGGGAAGGCTACTGGTGGCAAAGGTAATGGAGGGGGTGGTGATGGCAGTAGTGGAGGGGGCTACGCGTACATATACACACAATTATAAAAAGTACACTTATTAAGAAAGACAAATCTTTTACTATCTAAATCTAAAAAAATGATTAGTCTCAATCAAACTGAAAGTAGTTTAAAAATAACATTGATTAAATAAATAAAAAAGCATCTCATTAACTATTAAAACAAAGAGGAGGGGTATACCGGATATAGTGTGTATTTGGATAGACTTTTAAAAAAGGGTTTATGAAAAAAAGGGTTTTTTGGTAGCTTTTGGAAAATGGCTTTTGGAGAAGAATTCATGAAAGAAAAGTGGTTATAGATAAATAAGTGTTTGGATAGTTATTATCAGAAGGATTTTTGTAATTGAAAAATTATAAGAAAGAGTATGATTTTATTAAAAATAGGAGAGAGGAGATGGTGGAAAAGAGAGAAGAGAGAAGATATATGAGAGAGGATAAAGATTAGAGAAGGGTGATTAGAGAATAGAGGGTAAAGAATAGTGAATAGAAAAGAGGAGAGATTGTGGAAAAAATAGAAGAGAAATGAGATATTGTGGAAAAGATAGAATAAAGTGGAGAGATGGGAGAGGGTGTAAGAAAAATGAAGAGTTAAATAGTAATTGAATAGTTTATAAACTCTTTTATTATTTTAAAAGCTACTCCTACCAGCTTATCGAAAACTATGGTTTAGTCCAAAAGATATTTTAGACAAATATAACTATTTGTTTTAAAATTTCTTCAAATCAAAGTTTAGGCTAAAAGTCCTTTTAAAATCATGTTTTGAGTGTTTTCCAAACACACCCATATTACGGACTCCTCTACCCTCCTCTTCTCTTCACAATTATTAGATTAAAATCTCAATGATCCAAATTTAACATCCTATAAAAATAAATATTTTATAATTTTATATAAAAATACATAAATAAATTTAAACTATTAAATTTGATCTGCATAATTTACGACTATAGTAACAAAAGTGGGGAAATATTCTTTATAGTAATAATAGTCTATAGTTGTAAACTATCCAGATCAAATTTTTGATAATTTAAATTTATTTATATATTTTGTTATATAAAATTATAAAGATATTTTATTTTTATAGGATGTTAAATCTATACCATTGAATTTAAGTTAATAGTTGTGAAGACAAAAAGGATCGGAAGGGTAGAAAAGAGAAACCAATTACATATATTAGGACCGTCATGATGGGATTAATCTAACAAAAGTTTGGTTATGAAATAGTTTGCTCTAATAATACAAAATTTCATGTGATTCTTGTTCAAATAATACACTTACCATTTATTTGTCTGCACATATATATGTACACGTTCTTTATATTTTAATTTCAACGTTTACATTATAGAAGCCGTGGTGAATGTGGTAGATATATGCTCTTTTCTTTGCACTCTCGTACGTGTTGCTCACATTCACTAGTTTGTCGTTCTTCTACGGACTACTGTTGCTGATAAGAACTCAATTGTGGCCCAAGAAGAATAGAGTGTCGTTTTCTCAACACGTAGGCAAGCTCTAGCTCTTATTATTGTTTTATATTTTTAATAATTTAAATTTTAATATATACATAATTTAAAATAGAGATAATCTACTAACTGTTATTAAAGGTATATGAATTTCTTATTTAAAAAATCTAAATTAAAAACTTATTGATTTAAATTAGAAAAAATTACTGAGACTGTAAAGAATGGATTTAGTAACAAAAAATGTTCAATAACAAGTTAGCAACATGTACTTGTTATTATTTTCTGTATTTAAACTTATCCTTATTTATTTCTCACTTGTTATAAAATTTTATAGTGATTATATTCTTTTATTGGGACCTCATATTGATTTTCTTTTAGATTATCTAAATTTAATTTATAAAATTCAAATTTTATTATAATAGTGAGCATAGATTTTATAGTTCACTCATAATTTCACTTCTCTTCCATTCATATATTTTGCTTTAATCTATATATGTTTCCACTTTAATTTCCATCTGATTCATTTGATGGCAAAAAGGACTTATTTAAAATCTAATTTTTGTAAAAGGTTAAAAAATGAAATATAAAGAGATTGTGAAATTACTGGAGATATTAACTATAGATTTCAAAATGGATAGTCTAAATGGATAAATGCGACTGGAGTTATATGTGACTGGAAGATACCTAATAAAGTCAAAGAAAAATTATATCGTACTATTATTATTAGACCAACAATACTTTATGAAAGTGAATGTTAGACTTTAAAAGGATAACATAAGCATAAAGTGAACGTAGATGTGATAAGGATATTGAAATGGGTATATGAGCATACAAGAAAAGATAAGACTCGTAATAAATATATATAGAAAAAAGTTAGAGTGTCACCTATTGAAGATAAAATGGTAGAGCATCTGCTAAGGTGGTTTGGGTACATGCAAAAAAAGCTATCAAATACACCATTAAGGAGGGTAGACCAAGTGATATAGAATCCTATAAAAATTATAGAGGAAGCTTAACGAGATTGCTAAGTGGCACATCTTTATCAATAATTCCAAGGATTTCATTTTTTATAGCACAATAATATTATGCGATCCATATAGCTGACCCCATCTAGTGGATAAAACTTGTTACTATTGTTGTTGTTGAAAAAATAGAAAAGATTTTAAATATCTTATCTAAATAATAGACTGAAGTAAAATCTAATGAATCTAATAATCCCCTTCTCTTTATTTTTTTTAATTTTTTTCAAAAATATTTGAAACATCAGCAAAATCCTATTGAACCCTCCTTTTCTTTTATAAACTATTGAAGCCTCCTTTTACAATAGCTATTTAAATTAAAAAGTGGTGGAAAAAATAACTACATTTGACAACTCTTAAACTCTCTCCAATGTATCGCTATAGATTAATGAATTGCATGCCTTTCCCATGCGCACGTGTGCCTTTACTTATGTTGTTTCTTGTTTTTCTTTGTTGGCAGAGTCCGAGGTCGGTTTATCTAAGCTTGTAATGTTCTCATGATAAATTTTAAGGTTATAAGGCCCCAAAAAAACAGGTGAGAAGTTCGTAACCAAATAATCTTTTCTATTATTTATCAAACAAAGTGATTTTCAGGCAAGTTAGGGTGATCATATAAAAGAATTGGTTAATCGAATTTCTGCTAAAATATGCATTTAAAAGCAACATTACTTTTTAAAAGAGACAGGTTTTAGATATGGCTTCTTCTTATTTATTTACAAGAAGGTTGTCTCTAATTTCTTTTGTTAATTTCTCATTTTGTTCTCATTTAATTACTCTTACTAATATAATTGCATTTATTATCACATCCTCCCTCCCTCCTCCCTCCTCCTTACACATCTATTTTTAAGTAATTTTCTTATTCTCTCTCTTACACTCTCTCCATATAAATAAATTATTTTTAGAAAAAAAATATATTTTTTATATATTTATTGTCTTTGATTAATTTTAGCTAATCTTCAATTTGGTATTATTTATAAGGTAGAGAGAGAAGAAATTTTTTAATACTATTTATAAACTACATCATTAAATTTTTATATGAATATACAAGTTTATATTTTGTTTATTATTGTGTTAAGTTTATTCTTACAAGATATAATGTATATTAAAAAAAATGAAGAGAGTGCCAATTCAACCAGTCCACCAACCAATAATTTAGTTGGTTCTTGACTAGTTCACGAAGCCCTTCAATTTGTCTATCTCATGTCCGAACCTAATACTAGGCCAATACCAAACCAAATCAATCCTGTCCCCATAGCCTAGTAGTTCTAGACCACCATTGATTGAAACAAACCCAATAAACTCAAATGAAGTAGATTATCAATTACTTCTATTACTATTTCAATTATACCTATAACAAATAAAAAAGCTATTCATATCAATTAGCAACAAAAGTTCAAATCACAATAGTTTGGAAGACAAAAATCGCATATAAAAATAATATAGATATAGGAAACATTGTAATAACTAAAATCAAGTCTTTAAACTAAGGAAACACAACGTATATGTTTAAATATAACAAAATATTGAAAATCATCAAAAAATAGAGAGAGAACAAGGAGAATAGAACTTATGATAAATGACGCTCCAATGATAGAAAAGATGACGAACATGATGGAGGGAGTGGTGGTGCTAAAAAATGGAGGGAAATGGTCGAACTTTGATAGTTGTTGATGTTGCTAGTGGTGGGGCATGGCGAAGGGACCACAAACAGTTGTGAAAAGTAAAATTATGAACTAATTTTGTTATAAGGTTTTAAATTTCTAAAGGTTTATAATGCCAGTTTTATGAAAACTGCTATTAAAAACTATAGAATTTTTGTATATATCCTAATTTTTTTTAAAGGGTTGGGATACTTTTTACAGCTTTTTTTCCTAAAAACGTCCTTAAAAAGTTTTTAAACAGTATTTTATTTACAAAATGACTACCCTATTGTTTTAACAGCAGTTTTACATTAAATTGTCGTGAATTGGCTTTGTTAAAGCTGTTTTGTGTAGTAGTATGAATCAAACGGATCCTTAGGTTATTATGATTGGTAATTGCTCTTATCTTAAGGTGAATAGCATGAGAACATGAGTTTGGTTCACAGCTTTTGCATTGTATAGATTGACAAATTCAGAATAAAAATTAAATATGTGCAAGCTAATTAACTAATGGGGCTGACACGTTTTATGATTATTCTGTTGTAAAACACTTGTTACGGTAAGTTTGAAAAGAAATTGAGATGCTTCAAATTAATTAAAACCATAAACATGCATACTTCTTTACATAATTGAATGGTACGTAAGTGTGAAAAAAGAAAAGGAAACGAACCCCAATCATGTTGCCAAAGACACTCTTGTGGGAGTAGTGCTTGAACTGTCTGCATTACCATATCTAGCAAGAAAAAATGCAAACTAAAATTGAAAATTTTATACTTTATACTCTATTCATTGCTTAATCTAAAACCTAATTAATTAATTTAAGTATATTAATAAATTAATTAATTATAATAAATATAATATGATATATCTAAAAGTACTCATGTATAACATTATATTCGTTAGTCTTTAATCTATAATCTAATTAGATAATTGATCTTAATTATAAATATAAGATTTATTTATTATTTTTTTTATAAATTATCCTTATTAATATTTTTTATTAATAATAAAATAATTAGAAAGAGGAAGAAAGTTAAAAAAAATAATTAGAATATTTTTATAATAATTTTAAAAAATATTTAGGTATGCAGTATTTTTTTTAAAAAAAATATGCATAGCTGAGTTGTTGAAGGTAATAGAGTTAAATGTGAGGTTCTCTTCGATCCCTAGTACCAGCAGAAGTGGGCCACCATATTAAATTGCCGTTTTGTTGATTTTTATTTCAGCCACTCCTCCATTTCCATTTCCTGTTGGCAACGAGAGAGAGAGAGAGAGTTCAGGGAAGAAGCTTCTGGACAGCGAGACAATACCTGCTGTGCCGCTGTTCTCCGTCGTCCGTGCTGGTGTCGCCGGTGACCATCACTGTCGCCGTGGCTCTCTACATTTTCTTCTCTGTGGGCGAGCGACTGTGAGCACAGAGCAGAGACAGAGAGGAAGCAGAGGCGGAGGCAGCGAGAGATAGTGAGAGACTAGAGCAACTCTCCTCTCATTTTTCATTCTCCACCGTTGCCAACTGCCACAGAAGAGTGAGAGCGAGGGTCAGTGAGAGAGGCGGAGGCAGCGACGGGAGCTTGATCGCGATAGTGGCAGTGGTCGTGTAGGATGTCGTCGGAGCTTGGATAGCGTGCGTCGCCGACTGAGGTAAGCTTTCTCAACGTATTCCCACCATTTTTTTCGGCGATCTGTAAGCTTTCTTACTACTCTGGCGGGTTTCCAACAAACCCAAGAAACTAAACTGATAGTGTTTCTTCATTTCATACAACAACCTTCCAAAGGTCTTCGCACCAACCCCCCTAGAGTTCCATATGCATATTTTACTATCCATAGGAAAACCAAAGACACAAAAAAGGAGTCAATCAAGAACAAATTAGGAATTAGCACTGTAGGTCCCTAGAGAAACCCCTATTTCCCACACTCGACTCATTCTGAACTACAAATGATAATGGATTCGCATGAGTAACAAGTACTTCACTACTACTAGCTCCAGGATCAGAAGGGTCATCCGTCACGTCCATAGAGCCTACTTCAGAAGACCCATGTTTTGGGCCACTTCTACTATCATCTTTAGCCGAGAATAAGACTGCAAATTTCCCCGTTACTAACTTTCCTCCACCCGGTACATCTATTTTCTTTCCTTCACTACGGCCCAATCCATGTTTAAACTTAACATTTAGTAGACGAGGCAGCTCATTCAACGCCTCAGTTAGATTTTTCACCTTTGAAGTCCCATCAACACCATTAGCTTTATTTTGAGGCCTAATTAACTTACTATCATAGCTTTTCAATTTAAAGCGTGGCCCAGCATCATTCTTCACTTTCGGTCCAGCTGCAGCCCCTTGAAAATTCTCCCGCAATGATTACTCTTTGGCGGTATTAATCAACGTAACTTGCCGCTCATTTTTCTCTCCTTCATTACATCCTTCCTCAACGGTCAAGGAAGTAAACCGAGATCCTTGCTCCGTCGTACCCATGATATCCCGTGGATTCTACCTAACTTCTCCACCTTTCCCACCTAACTTCCCCACCTAACTTCCCCACCTTTCCCGTTCGAAACTTCTGACTGCTTACCACGGCAGGGCCGTTGAACAACCATCCAAGGTTTATAGTGTGGCTACAAACATGATGTATTATCTGTACCGGCGGGTATATCAAACATAGCCACCGTCGGTTGTCCATTGGCATTGTGAATCTTCTCACCCTGTTCTCTTGCCTGTACCTTTTCTCCATCAACCTTCATCTTATTCGGACGATAGTCGGCATCGTGGACATAAACTCCCACAGTAAAAACAAATGAGATGAATGCCCTTATACTGCACTCTTTTAGCCTTTCCATTTATCCAAACCAGTGGCCTCAAAGGAGCGCTCAGGTCTAGCTCCACGCAGATTCACGCAAACTGACCCTTCTTACAATTCATAGTATTCATATATGTTTTTAACACCTTCCCAACCTGGGAACCGAGGACATGTAGAATACCATTATCATAATAATCCAGAGGTAACTTACAGATGTGAACCCAAGCTGCAATCTTGGTAATAGTTTCTTCCTCTAGATCAAACTCCGGTTTCCACGGTTGAATTGCAAGATAGTGATCATAAATGAGCCAGGGTCCCCCAATAAGCTCCAAATCGTATTCCTTGTCGTCTGTGAATGTTACGACGAAGAAACCTGCCCCCCACATCAATCGGTTTGACCTCTCCCTGCCGTGCCCACAAATGACTGAGTTTGAATTCTAAGACTGAGTTTGAATTCTAAGTACTTTAGACTAACCATACGCCCAAAAAGTTTCATAATCAAAGCTCTCTGCCATCGTTTCACTAGGCGATCCTTTTCCTGCTATGGAATTATAACATTCATTCCCTTCTCCGTCATCACCACCTGGATACGATCCTTCCATCGATCATTGCTCCACCAGTCTGCCTCCTCTTCTTGACCATCCTTCTCTTTCGTAACAGCATATGCTTGAAGGATTTCCACTTCATGACTGATGCAGTACCCTCCACTGTATTTTTGCCCTCCTCCCCATCACTAACCTGTTCTTCCGTCTCTATATATAGTGCCTTTGGCAAGCGAGAAATCATGAATCCAGTCCTGTTGAGGAACCTGATCATCAGAAAACTCACCTTCACCCTCTCCCGCCCTGACCTTTTTCCTACTTCGAAGCAGAGCATCACGCTCTTCCGACATTGGCGCCAGGTTACCTCGCTCCCTTGATCGCTCTCGCTCTCTTATCGCGCTTTTTTTTTTTTTTTAGTATTATTCTTATTAATTACACAGAACTCTAACATTTTAGTAATTTATACTTTCCTATTACTATTATTAAATATAGGCATATATGAAAACAAATGTTTAATATTCCTTAAAACTATATCAAATGAATTATTATAAAAAGAACCAAAAGCAACTTCTTAAAAAGACTTATCATTTTGATAAAATTTTCCTTTCTATCCTTGCAAATCATTCTCATCTATCTTTACAACAGAAATTAAATAAGAATGAAATTAAAAAACGGTTATTAATAACCTACAAGTGACTTATATTTGAGACAAAACTTTTCCTGGACAAATAACTTATATATAATAAGAATATGAGTAATGGCATATATATATATATATATGAGACTGAAGGGAGTACTTACCAAAGTATTTTCTACAGTGAAGAATAGCATCTCCATTATTTCTTTGCCAACCAGGTCGCAACGTGGAATCATCTTCCTTCTTCCAGATTGACTGGAGAAAAGGGGGGTGGATTCGTGACCGTTAAGAGCAGCCAAGAAGAGTGGGGTCTCTCCGTCTTTGTTACGCTTACGACCAACGACTTATCGGCCCACGACGCGTCGTTTTCTACTATTGCAATGCAAATGAGGGTAGAGCCCCGTGAGGCTGAACAGTGCAAAGTAGAATTCCCTCCTTTATTCTTGGATTTCAGAATCTTGGAGGCCTTATTAATCATTCGAGTGTGCACTCTTTATTGCAAAACTCAGTTTTGCAACAGTCAATTCCTCAGCCTTGTAAGTGATAGCCCAGTGAAACGCAGTGTCGTCGGAGTCGTTTTGTCGTCATTTTTACCACCAGGCTCCTCTTTTTTATAGGCACCATCTCGGCGATCTTAGTGCCATAGATCTCAGGATGAGCTCCCAACAATGTTACGACTGTTTTCCAATCTTCTCTCATAAGGGCAATGTACGGTTCTTGCTTCTTTTTCGTTAACTGGTGATCGCTTCTCGAACTGCTGCTATTGGTGCTATTGGAAGCCATTTGTGTTTTCTATTGGCTGGACGTCTGGTGAAAAAACTCAAAGTAATTATATATGTTGATGATGAGAAAGAGAGGAATCAGTACGTAAGAGCATATATAACATACTTACAAAGACATTGAAGAAAAAGAAAATTCCACCAGTTTGAAGGTTCCAAGTTTATGTCGATAAGGCTTTAGAATGCATATCAATTTTTTTCAGGTACAAATTTTTTTTGAAAACGGGTTGTTTTATCTACAATAAAGTGATATTCTCTAATAATCTAATATGTTCTAAATATTTATATGTTTCACCCTTTCACTAGCAAGGAGTAGGATGCATATAAATTGATGCTTCGGAGAGAATCGTCAACTTATAAAGAAGGCATTGCTGGGTGGGAGACAATTTTACATTTTTAGGTTTTTTTTTTTTTAAATAATTGAACTATGTGGAGGGTCTAGTTCAAGATTTATTGTGTTTGCAGGGTCAAATTAGTTATAAATAAAGGTTAGCTAATTTTGATCAGGTTTATCATTATGTATGTAAAGGTTAGATATATATATATATATATATTAAATCGGAGGTGCTAATATTTTTTATTTAATTAAGGATATAATCCATTTCGAAGCTTTGAGAATAAATAGTTCTCATCTCTCTTGATAAGTGTGCTTCTTGAGGTTTCAATTTGTGTTCTCTTTCTTACAGGATAAAGTTATTTATTTTTTTAACTAACAGCTTGTTTGTAGGGGTATTAATATTTAGTAGAAAAATGTTTATTTTAACTAATAAATTAAATAACTTAATATATGTTATTAAATAAATTGTTTAATATCATCGCTTACTGCAGATTCCAAGTCATAAAATTAACTTGAAAATGTTAATTAACAAATAATTAGGGTGGTGACTGGTGGTAGTATAGGCATAATAGTTACCTTGTATATATTATATGCTTAGAGAGCAAGTGAATATGATAAATTGATAATTCATTGTTAAATCTGGAGTAATTGAACTATTGCAAGCCATATTTTATTAAAGTTAAGCAGGAATTTCTAAGTCAAATATCAGTCCTTGTATATTATAATTAGTCAATTATATATATACTAAACCATATAGTACACATTAAAAATTCTCCCGCTGCTAATCTCCCCGAACCAATGTAGCTTTACCCCTGGTCGAACAAGTTCGGATAATATTATTGTTGCTCAGGAGGTAATACACTCCATGAGGAATATGATCGTGTTCAATGTGATTTTTTATAAAGTGCCTTGAGGAGTTGCGACTACCAACAAATTTGATTAAAGTTATTAAAGCATGTATATCGTCTCCTTCTATGCAAATCCTTTGGAAAGGGAGTAAAGGAGAAGAGTTTTCTCCTACAATAATTAAGACAAGGGGACCCACTATCTCCTTACCTTTGTTATATGCATGGAGAAATTAGCTTTATTAATTCAAAAGGAGATCAATGCGAAGAGATGGTCGCGGATAAGACTTGGTAAGGAAAGCCCACCTATATCTAATTTATTTTTCTCTGATAACTTGTTACTGTTTGCAGAAGCTAAAATGGATCAAGTGGCAACCATAAAAATTGCCTTAACGAGTTCTGTAAAGCATCTGGTCAAAAAGTTAACTTTGGCAAAACAAAAGTGTTCTTTGGGATTTGCTAGTTAATCATACCAGAGTGACTCAAATGAGCGAGGCTTTGGGATTTGCTAGTATAGCGAACCTTGGCAAATATCTGGGTGTTCCGTTACCCCATGAGAAAGTTTCCTCAAGAACGTATAAGTTTGTAATCGATAAAGTTCGTGAGAGATTGGGTAATTGGCAAATATCAAGAATTTGAAGAGACACGTTTGCAAAATCAGTGTGACCTATTCTATGCAAACTGCAAATTTGCCTGTACCCACTAGCGATAGTGTTGAAAAGAAATCCTGTGACTTTCTATGGGGTTCCTTCGCTGAACAGAGAAGGATGCATCTCATATCCTGGGATGAAGTATGTAAGGAGAAGAAATTCGGTGGCCTTGGTATGAAACATATTAAGCAGCATAATCGTGATTTTATGATAAGCTTGGCTGGGGTCTGGTAAACGATCGGAACTCGCTTTGGGTTCGGGTGATAAGGGGTAAATATGGATGTGGAAATGATTTACTTCCTCATATTAATACTCTCCGACCAGGTTCGAATATATAGAATGGCATTAAAAATAACTGGAAAGTTGAGGAGGGTATTCAACAGGTGGTTGATAGTAATGGTAGCGTCCGTGCCCGTTGGAAACTAGAGAAGAGTGGGGCATTTACGGTGCAGATACAGTACCTCAGTTCAAATATCGAGGCATCACCCGGAAGCTGGTCGGAGTTGTGGAAATTGAAAATACCCCAACGATGTAAATCTTTTGCTTGGATTATGCTGCATTATAGACTCGGCACCAACGGATTGAAACAGCGTAGGAAACTCCATCCTACCGGTATTTGCGACAGGTGCAAGTCCCATATTGAAACAACCTCCATACCTTGCGGGATTGCGGAGAAATCAGAAGGGTGTGGGAGTCAATCATTAAGGCTTCTTTTAGTAACAAGTTCTTCTCTTCTTCGATCTTGGACTGGTTAAAGCTAAATATGAAGAACAACGGGGGTCAACAGGTGTTATTGGAAAGGTCTCTTTGTTATCATGTGTTGGTTAATATGGCGAGACTGTAATGAACGAACCCACTAAAACTTTCGAATATGGCTGATATTCACGCTGAAGTTATAGCAATTTTGAGTAGCACAATTAGAGCACAAGACAAGATGAAAGGGGTGAACCTATCCTCTAGCAGAGGGACTAGTGCAGCTGCTACACCCTCTGGTAACGATTACGAAATCTTTGCTGAAGTTAAACGTAGCTTATTCCTTGGTTACTCAAAGTGCAGCCTGTGGTGGTATTCTCAAAAACAAGAATGGGGATGTGCTGGAAGGATTCCAGCTCCGACTTCAGGCTGGTGACTCTCTCCCTGCCGAGATCTGGGGTTGCCTCTTGGGTCTTAGAAGAGCTTGGACATTAATTATATTGTGGAAGCTAAGAACATGCTGCGATGAAGTTGGAGGGTGAACCTGCAATACCTTCCCAGGGATCACAATCACCTGGCAGACACACTTGCTCGGGGTGCTCTGGCGAACAGTTTTGTCCTGCAAGTTTTGGGTCATGTTGCTGTGCAGCGGCTAATGCAGATAGATAAAGGAGATTAAGTCTGTTGTTAGCGGCTGTTCAGTTTTTTCCCCTTCTATATATAAAAAAAAAGCAAGTGAATATGATAAATTGATAATTCATTGTTAAATCTGGAGTAATTGAATTGTTGCAAGTCATATTTTGTTGAAGTTAAGCACGTATTTCTAAGTCAACAACATTAGTCCTTGTGTATTATAATTAGTTAATTATATATATACTAAACCATATAGTACACATTAAAAATTATTTACTTTTTTTATTTTGAATTTCTTTACCCCAAGTAAAAGTGACAGATAACATAGTATATTGGGGCGAGAAAAACAGCCTAAATATAATTCTACGTTTGTGGACCACACCCTAACTTGTAATTTGTTAAAAAAAATTAAAGATAAATAAATTAAATTAAAGGTTGGGTGGCGTGTCGATTTTTATTGCATTGCTATTTGTTAAACGCAATCACTTGCATGTTAAAAGACAATAAAAGGACTGATATTAGGAAAGCAGTAATTAATTAGCAATGGCAAGTCCTGGTGTTGAATCTTCAATTATTTATAAACAATAATATATGAAATGGAGTGTCCGTCCTAATTTTTATGCTTTATTTTATAAAAATGATTCAAGAATTGGAAAGAAATAAATAAATGAACAAGATATATAGCTCAAGTGACGAAAACTAGAAAAGTGAACAAATAATTTTATTTAAATATTCATTTACTTATAAGGTTGATAAATTTAAAATTATTAATTTCAAAGTATATATTTTGAATTACCAAAAATTATTAAAAAAAACTCAGTAAAACTTTTCTGTTTAAAAATTTTATCAGTCAAAATTATCTCATATATATTGTCATACATAGAAAGTATTCGTGAAAAAATTTATGTATAAAGAGTATCAATACTTTAATTGGATATAAATTTATTGTTAATACAATGCTATAATAAATATGATTTTTATTTTTAATTTTTTTATTTGATCAGGGTATAATCTCTAAACGCAAAAGGTTTTTTATCCCTTCCAAAAAGTGTGTTTCCCTGAATTTGAACATATATTCTCTTTTTTAAGAGGGTAAAGCCATTTAGCACCTCAATCAAATACTTTTTAAAATTTTTTAATTTTATATCTGGCCTCATCAAAACATTATTTATGTGTGAAAAATTAACATACAGTGTCAAATATAAAAGTTTCAGCTAATTATATATATATATATATATATTCGAAACTGAATCTTGTCTTGCTTTGTCTGTTGTTAAATAATATATCAACAGATATATCTAACAGCTCTCAGTTCGTCTGATTCCGTCCTAGACCCATGCTGCTATCAAAATTTCATCCGGTTCCATCCTAGAGCCCTGTCACTTGTCTAGTTCTGTCCTAGACCCGTGCCGCTTCACTCTTG
The DNA here is from genome assembly GCA_037074615.1 of Leucaena leucocephala. Classification (NCBI taxonomy): domain Eukaryota; kingdom Viridiplantae; phylum Streptophyta; class Magnoliopsida; order Fabales; family Fabaceae; genus Leucaena; species Leucaena leucocephala. Next base: position 6,640,360 of record CM073550.1, read on the forward strand.
TTCCGTCCCAAACCTCCATCGGTCCAGATTATCAGGCCTCCAGCAAGTGATGTTTTTGGTCAGTTTGCAACCTCACATCCATATCTAGATTAATGACCCAATCATCTTCAGTTCGGTGGTGGCTTGCAGTTTACGGCTTAAGTTTGAAGGGGGTGTTAGATATATCTGAGATATTATTTAGTTATATAGAGTTAAATTTAGATATTATTTATAATTAAATTTAAATATTATATTATTTTAAGAAAATATTATATAATATTCTAGATTTAACTTATTAATTTATATTTTTCTATTATAAAGGCTTGTTTCTAATATCTTTTATTCAAAGATTAATAATATCCTTAATCTTTTATTTTTCTTCTACTTTTAATTCTTTAATTCTCACATCTCTATATCTCAAATCATTGTAGGGATTATAATCATAACTACTATCACCATTTTTTTAGGGAGAGATTCATTTTAGTCTTTTAAAAAAAAATTATGTTTGGAAATGGTAATCAATGTGGCCTCCGTAGCGAAGGTGATACTTAAACCCAAGACCTCTTGATTCACCCACAACATTTTAAAGCCATTGAGCTACTAATACCCTTTAATAACATAATTGCAAAGGGCATGTTTCGTTTATCCGAAAACTATAGTTATAAAAATACTTTTGAGCAATTTTAGTTTGGGTGAATTTTAAAACAAACAGTTATATTTGTCTAAAAGTGTTTCTAGACGAAACTATAATTTTAAATAAGCTGGTCAAAATAGCTTTTAGAATAGTAAAAGAAATTATAGATTACTCAATTACTATTTTACTCTTATTTTTTCTTACATCCTCTCTCTCCTCTCTCTTTTTCATCATCTCTTCTCTCTCTTCTATCTTTTCCATATCTCTCTCTTCTTTCTTCTATTTTCTCTATCATCTCTATTCTCTCATACTTTTAATAAAATTATACCCCTTTTAGTCATTTTTTAATTACAAAAATCTTTTTAGTAATAACTATATAAATACTTATTTATTCAGAACTACTTTTTTTTTCATAAATTATTTTATAAAAATTCTTTTCCAAAAACTACTAAAAAACCTATTTTTTTCATAAGTCATTTTCTAAAAATCTATCTAAACACACACAAAATATCATACTCTCTGTAGACAATAATCTAAGATCCAATTTACATTATAAATTATAGTACAAACTACTTATATTTAGGATTGGATGTAGTATAAGAATAACGATAACTTAGTTTTATGTAAAATGATAATTAAGCCTTAGATCTCATAACTCTTTCAAAACAGATCATAAAGCACAAGATTCAAACCTCAAAAACAAGTGGCCTACTGGAATTGATATTGGTGACTTGGTGACGACCATCGACGCCGACAATTGTGATAGACGGAGAGGACATATAATCTATTTGCGTCCATTCGCATCTATTCGTACAGTTCCCTGAGAGTGTGTTTGACTTTAAAAAAGGAAACGGCGAGAGGAGGGAAGAAAAAGAAAACAAAAAGAATTTAATATTATTTTGTTTGGATTGATGAAAGGGAGGGGGGGGGGGGGGGAAGGGAAGGGGTTTTAATTACCTTGTGAGGTCTCATCAAATTTGTTATTGGAATGCAGCTTTCATTTTTTCAAAAAAATTAAAAACATCGTACCAAACCCGAGGTAGATTAAGAATATTAAAAAACCACATGCATATCCCTCATTAGGGGTGTGCATGGGTAGGGTTAAGTAGAGCAATCCCCTTAACCGGTGTTCTGCCTAAAAAAAATATGGATTATATTTTGTAACATGATACCCATCCCTACCTGGTAAAAGCCTTAACAATTTTAGGCTAGGCATGAGCGAGTTGGGTATGGGCGGGTTGGGCATGTCCAAGTCGTGATGCCATGCTCATATTGTAAAAAGAATATGCAATTATGAACTTCTAAAATAATACCATATTGACGTGTCTTCAAGAGTTAAATAATATCTATAATCCACTAAGAATAAGGTAATAAAGATAATAATTAAAATCTTGAGATCAATTACATATAAAAAATAAGCGTTGAAGTCTAAGTAGTTTGTAATTATAACTTTGCATTAATCTCTCCAATATTGACAAAGATAAAGCATCTAAAAAATAAAATAAATAATTATAATTTATAATGTAATCATATGATAATTAACAAAGTTAAAAAAAAATAAAAAAATTAATATAGATATAAATATTAAAAGATACAACTTACCTACTTAATTACTCATATTTTTAAAATTATTTTCTAATCTTCAGTAGCTATAATATTCTCCCTTCCAAGATAGAGAAAAATAAAAATAAAATAAAAGAAGGAGTGATCATGGGTAAGGTAGGGCAGTCCCTATACCCGGTGCCAAGCCCGAAAAATATATAAGTTATATTTTATAGCCTAATGCCCAACCCTGTCCTATATTTATCGGGTTAGACAGAATATTTTTATTGCGAACTCAGGTAGGTATACTGGGCGGCGGGCTTTGTGCATTGCCGTATCCCTCATCACATGGCAAAATATTGTACTTTCTTCTAAATCCTCCGAATTTTGAAGGAAAAGGTTAGGATGGAGGGAAAGGTTAGGAGGGAAGGGGAGGTCCTCTTCTAAATTTTTTTCATGACAAACAAACAAAAAAAAGTGCAAAATCTCTTCTCTTGCTTCCCCTCCTCTCTAAATCCCTCCTAGGGGAGGTCCTCTTCTAAAAATTTTATCATGACAAACAAACAAACAAAAAAGTGCAAAATCTCTTCTCTTGCTTCCCCTCCTCTCTAAATCTCTCCTACTAGACACACCATTAGCTTCAGCCTTTGGTAAGATTGCTATATATGTTCTCACTCTAGATAGTAAAGATTAATTTAATTAGTAAAGAGTTGACCTATAATCTATAAGGTTATTGGTGTAAATCCCAACAATTAACAATATCAATGGATAGCGTAAGATAAAATCAAATGTTCCAAATCCCAACAATTAACAATATATGTAAGATGCAAGTAACAACAGTTCACACACTCATAGTACTTCTTCCCCACATTTCGGAAGAAAAACTACAGATCTTGAGAAGTTCAAACTCTAGAGCATATATTTATTCTTCTTTATCAAATCATTTTTTTAACGATAGGCAATAAGAAAAAGGGAAAATCACTATCAGATTTTGACGAATGAATGTGATCATAAAAAAGTCAATATGTTTGTGGTACTTTTTAGTCACTACAATCATTCCTTAAAATCTTATAGTAAATTTCCCTAAGAAAACACGGAAAGCAGATTTATTACAGTGGTAGGTAGAGTACCCCTTGTTGTCTCTGAGAAGGCTTGGCTTCTTCTGTTTGCTCTTCCCCATCTCATACATTGGGCTGGCTATGATCCTGTTGTTCAATTCTCAAGTCTTGGAAGAAACGTGATATGTTGTCTTCTTCCACAATTCTTGGATTTGGTACATTTGTAATTTAGAATTTCAAAAGATGCCAATATAGTGGAAGTTGTACAAATATGTACACCAACGCTACTGGTAACAAAATAGCCCCATAGGATATAATAGGCTTATACTTCTGTTTAGGTTCAAAGTCATGAGATAGTGCAGCATAGAAAGAAACCAACATTGAGACCAGAGACGCAAGGAATGAAATAATTCCCAAACAAAGCTTCAATGGCAAACTTCGACGGAAACCTTTGGGTTGTTCCTTTCTAGAGAGATAAATGGCCAGAAAAGTAGCTAATGAAGACATAGAGAAAAGAAAGGAAATCAAGACGGAGATAGAAAATGTGTGACCAAATCTATCAATGTCTTGAAAGCAAGCAGAAAAGGCAGAACCAGTAACAAAGGTAGCTGCAACAATGTAAGATGTACACGTGTCCTTCACTGAGTCGTTACATTCATTGATGAGCTTCATGTGTTCATTGGTGAAGATCTCACCTGGAGTCTCACCCTTTTTATTGGGTTGTGAAATGAAGTAAGGTGGCATACTTTCTTTCACATACTGTTTCAACATAAAATAATGAATTTCAGAAGTAATATGCACAAGTCTCAATCGAATACATATATGTTCCATTACATGAAGGAGAAAGTAGTTATATGATATGCATGTTCCACATTATGTATTTTGAAGGGTATATTGTCACGTCTCAAAATTTGGACCGTGACCGGCACAGAATATGAATAGTTTCATATTTTGAAAGCCTAAAATCTCAAATACAACGTTTAAAGTTTTCATAACATTTTTCAAAATAAACACAATCTTTTCTAAGGTCTATGTGGAGTATTTACCTTTTTTCCAGAATAATACAAGTTCTTTAGAAAAGTAAGTACATCAAAAGTAGTATTTGTCAAAAACGACGCTTCAGATCGGCAACGAGGCTTTTCACTGCTCAACGAAAGAGTTGGGGTCACCTGCACTATCTGAGGCCAAATAATCTACTCGTGAATAACGTCCCAAAAACATAAGTTAAAGAATGCGGAAATAAACAATGCATAATCCTGTTGAAAGTGTGTTTCATAACATTTCATAATCTGATGCAAACCTTTCTGTAAACCTTTGTATTTTAGGGAAAACAACAATCTGAAATAACTATTCCAAATCAATCATTTGAAAACAATCATTTCAAAGCCATAATCTTTCTGTAGGACTTCAACAGAACAAAAAACAGACGTGGACACACAATCCACGAGGGTAACTAACCATTCTGGTGGCTCGAAGCCACTAACTGTCGCGAGAATGAATCCCACGAAATAATTCTGGTGGCTCAAGGCCACAAACTGTCGCGAGAATAAATCCCACGAAATAATTCTGGTGGCTATGCCACAAACTGTCGAGCTCGAGTAACCAAGGTGCACCAAGGACTAACAGTACTGCTGTTAGCAACCAGCGTTCTGTATTCCGTCCTAAAACATTTCCATCATGCGTGGGGTCCTTTTCACATGTAATGATCTCAATCGTTTCAAATACCATAATCATTGATAAAGCCATTTTGAATTTAAAAAACCCCAGCATGAACATTCAAAATCAAGTTACTGTAAAAACGTATGCAATTCACGTAGGAATATTTCATGAATAACATCAGTTCACTGTCAAATCTTTTTCTAAAGCCTCTTTATCCATTTTCATGCATAATCGTAATCTTTTGTAAATCGATCGAAAGAAAATAATTTCTAACGATTTAAACCATAATTTCGTAAAACTTGCTTTTCGAAATCCATATTTGAAATAACAATGCATTTGAAAATATAAATTTGTAGGGAACGTTATTCACTCACCTGCGAGCTTTTAAACATATGACTTACTCCTACTGTCACGCTCCAAAACCTTTACGCACTTTAGCCAATCACTTTTGATTAACAACAGTTCTCAATTACCTGGTATTCCCAAACAATATATTAATGTTTTATTCAAAGTTTCAACACAAATATACAATCTTTCCCGCCATCAACTACCCCCTTAGAGAAAAACTCATTATGTGAATGCCCTTCAAGTCACCATTATCAAAGCGTTAGTTACTTCCCTAATTTACCATACCAAATAATACTTTCCTTATTATGCCTCCACATGAAAATGCATTTAATTGATAATAAGTTAGTATTTCCAATGTAATGCTGTGAACATTTTCAACTTCGACATCTTTAGAAATGCTATAACTATAATCAGCTTCCCTTTAAGCTAAACTACCTTACATACTTAATTCCGATTCCAATTAAGACCAAACTATTGCTCCAATTCCTTCATTCCCTAACCCAGAACTTCCCTTTCATCAGTTTCTCAAATCCACATATACCCATACATATATATATAGGCATATTGGTAGCCCACTTATTTACTTTCTTTCTTCGTTCAAATTCCTACATCAGCATTTAAGTGTCAATATTCCCGTATATATCCTTTTCATTTTCAAAACCATATCAACAGCATCTATGCATGTATATATATACTTCCAACAATGTTCAATCTCATCCCCACGGCAGTAAACTTCCAATCTACTATGACAGTATTATACTCACAAACATACATGCATACGGCGTTCCCTGACCAAAACCATTTCTTCAAGGATACCCCAATACACATACATTGCGCAAAAATTAACATATACACAGAGTAGCAGTAACCCAGCATAAACATATTCATGTGTAAATATCCCTTCGACCAAGCTCACAGCCCCCCTTATTTGATCAAAACAAATCCTTTCCCAACACCATAACACGGACCCAGGTCACCTAACAGAACTTAGCGCGCTCTGTTTCCCCAAAATTTAACTTAGATCAGAGGTACCCCACTACAACAAGGGAATAATAACCATCCCAATTAAATCCATAAGGGCACTGATCATTATTGTGGAAACTGAAGAGAAAAAGAGGAAGAAAACAACTTGCTCAGAAATGGCACACTAACCTGTAGAGATGACAAATATCCAACGACCCCAGCTCCTGCTCTCAGATGACAACCGTTGCCTATGGTGACAAAAGAAACAGAGCCCAAATAGAAAGAACACTACAATCACCAACGACCACAACAGATCCGATCAAGCACAGGGAAGAAGCTCAGTGAATTGAAATAGTTGCGGTCACCAAAACGCTTACCCATAACGAGGGAACAACCACTACTGAAAACATCTCTGACGTGAGTTACATAACACAACGACAATGAACAGTGTCACGAGCTTTCTCCCTTTGGTCTCACCCTCTCTCTGCTTCCCCAATGTGTGAAATGTCAGACCAGTCGGCGGGGTAATGAGTTTTCCCCACTCGACGTCGGTAGGTCACCCAACAGAAGGCTTCAGCTTCGATCGCCTCCCCCCCTTTCTCCTGCTCTCGCCACTCTGCTCTACTTATTGGACTTATGGTACTGTTTGAGGCGACGACTCCGGTGGTGACAGCACAGGCAGAGCAACTGGCTGAAGGAACAACTGACCCCACGGCATCGCTTGCTTGAAATCTCACCACTGCGCCGCTGGACTCCTTCCTCTGCTGCTGCCGCTTGAATCAGCGCAAATGAAGAAAGAATGTACGGTTGGCAGAGTAAAGAGGAAGGAGGGCATTATAGTAATTTTGTTCACTAAAATACAAAAGAAGAAGAAGAAAAAAAAACACCTTTTACAGCTGCTGGGACTCGAACGCCAAACCTCAGACATAAACTCTTGCCCTTGACCACTCAACTACTGACTCCACATAGCCATTTACTGCATCAAAATATATATATCCCTTATTAAATTAATGTTATCTATAAAATTTTTTCAAGCCATAACATATATCTTCCTCACCCAATAAGTGTTAAATGGTGCAAAGTCCTTAAAAAACTAATATTAATTGTTAAAATACTGAACGTTAATATTTTTAATAGTAAAGAGTAATATTGATTATTTTTTTAATACTTCTATGGCGATATTCATCCAAGAAAAACTTTCCAATACCTACAACTCCTATACAAAAACTTTCTAGATAAAATTACTCCTTAACCCATTATACCCTAGTTTTCTCTAAATATTTCCATTAATTTGGCAGCTTAACACACATGATTAGGTTTACTAAATTAGATATAAATTTTTATGAACAGTATGAGTAAGATTGGTGCAAAAAAATTGCATGAAACAAAATATAAACTTTCTGCAATGTTCTAACAAAAAACTATGATAAAAATTTTTGCCCCTTCTAATATGCATGAATTGATGATTAAAGGGTGGATGAGCTAGAATATAACTATAGGGACTGATAAAATAATAACTAAATATTATTTAAATACCTCAAACCACATGACTTCCCATTGCATTTGCATAACAGATCCACGTATCCCCCTTGCTGTATATTTTGATTGTTTTGCTGCCAAGTGCAATGCATTATTTCCATCAACATCCACCTTTTCTCTCAGTACAAGCCAATGTTTACGTTTCTTAACTTCCTCCAACACATGGCTCTGCCTTTCTTCTATGGCCACATGAACTATATTCTTCTTCTCTTCGAGTAATTGATCATGAATAGATACAGGAATATCATCGAGGATTTTCTTCACCTGTTCAGTTAGACCATTTTGAGCTGCGATCAACAGTGCCGTTGATCTTTTGATTCTTCCTGCCAAGTAGCAATAACTGATCAGAGGTTATGTTACTATTATATATCTGCGAAAAGAATTAGAAATCCTTTATATATACACACAATGCCCTTACCTTCCTGTATAATCGTATCCATGAGCGGATAAAACTTCATGTTCACAATATTCTTCATATTCTTCGCTTTTTCATTTTCCCGATACCAAGGATCTTGTCTTACAAGTTCGTCCATGATACGGTATACATGATTCTCTTTTATTTTCCCGAGGTAGCCTTTCCAAATATTTGTAGGCACCAAAAACATCAAAGACATAAAGAACAGATAAGAAAATGGCAAGAGAAGGGGAAAATGAGAGACAAAACATATATATGTTAACTGCAATTTCCATGCATTCCATGAAAATATTAAATTTTTTTGAAAGGCATATAAGCCAGAGATGGTGGCGGATCCAGCCTTGAAGGGATGGGGCCTAAAACTTAAATGGGCAAAAATAGGTGCCTAAATTTTAACAAACAATCAATAATTTTCAAGGCAAATCATATATTATCGCAAAGGATGGTGGGGACCAGAGATGATTTGAATTTATTTTGATGTCAAATCAACAAATGAAAACTTAATCGCTATAGATGGTTCTGAGACCGTTGTTGCCCATGTGGGCTGGGTTTGAAAAGATTGTTGTCAAGTTTAGAACATGCTTTGATCGAAAGTGTATTAGAACTATATATATTTGATATGCACTTTGAAACTTTTTAAGCATGCTTGTGATTGTTTGATATTCTTTATATTATGGTTTGGAAGTTTTCAAACATGCATATGTGTACGAAAATGTTTATAACATGCTTTGAAGCTTTAGCATACTTGTGTATGAAACTATTTGAGGTATATTAGAAATATATCGTTTATCCTTGATCTTTCCAAGTATGCTTGTATGTGAGTGAATCTTTTATATGACAATGTGATACGCTTTAGGGGGCACGGTGGGATTGGTTGGAGTTTAAGTGTGAATTATTCTTTATACTCGAATACGGTGCACAGTTGATGGCACTTGTAGGCCTTATTCTCTTTGTGCGGATGATGTGAGACATAAGACACCCTCCTTAGTTTTGTTCAAAAGGAGGGGAGCCTAAGCTTGTGAGCTCTACATTTTTTACAGTGCATCTCCAATTTAAGGTTCCGGTCAGTGGTATCGGTCAGGAGTTTAAGCATCACACTTGTATTTTTTAAAAAAGGTTTGAAATATGTTTGTGAAATGGCTTGTGAACTAAGTTTTGAAATGGCTCTCTACCATAATGGTGATAAAAGGTTTGCGAACTGTGTTTGAAACAGTTTTGTGATATGATTTGCAAAAGAACTAGGTTTTAAATGATTTCGAAAACATCATTTTCAAAGGATTTGGAAGTGTATTATTGAATGCCAGTTGTTACTGAGATGTTAGATCTAACTTTGTTACTTATCACATTTTCACGTGAGGGATTGGTTAGGATGCAAGTGAAGGCACCAAAGAAATTGACATGGTATACGTAAAGATCGATTGAAGTGTGAGTGACTTATTTAATATATAGAAATAATATATATATATGTGTCAATTTCAAGTCTGAATGTATTGATATGAAATGATACTTACAGTGGTAAAGCAGTTTGTGGCACCATCTGAGAAGAAAACCATTCTTAAAAGCAGAAGGAATCATGACAAGCTCATTCAGAGGTAAATGTCCGTCTGTATTGAAAGAGCTACCAATCTTTTGGTCTTTATAAAGCTCAATTATTCGGTATGACAAATCTAGAAAACATGATCAATTCCACGTACCTATTTTGTTAGTTCCGGTTTTTTGCAGCTAGCAAGCAAGCGTCATTATTTAGGAAGGAAATCAATATTTTGATGATAATTCAAATATACAGTATCATTAAAAAAGAAGAAGTGAAGATCCTACTTAGTCAAAACGCATGCTGCTTATTTATGACGTACTTATTAATTTTTTTATTAAATATACAATAACCAAGAAAAACTTCTTATAATTAATACCCCTATGTTCCTAAACATATGAGCTAGCATATGAGTTTGTTTTGGTGCTAATTAAATATTAAACTTTTAATATAAATAATTAAAATAGAAACTTCAAAGAAATCATCAATATTTTTTAATAACTAACTAACTTAACTAATTATTTTAATCTTCATAAATTATTTATATAGCTCTTACATTTATGATATAGAGTGAGTAGCTAATACAACTTGTCATGCATGCGTTTTATAAAAGGCAGAATAATTAAGTGTACTGACCAAAGTGTTTTCTCCGAATGGTGCAATGAAGTATAGTATCTCCATTTGTTCTTTTCCATATTGAAGGCGGTAATAATGGTTCTCTCTCCTTGCAAATTGAATGCAGAAAAAGGAACGCCGCTTGGTGACCAAGAAGAGAAGCCAAGAAGAGTGGTGTCTCTCCTTCATTGTTATGCTCATAAACCAATGACTCGTCGACACATGTTATTTGCCGACAAATGGCGATAGAGCCCCGTGATGCTGCACAGTGCAAAGGAGTGTCCCCTCTACTATTCTTAGCTTTCAGAGTCTCCAATGCCTTATCATCATCAGTCTCCATTATTACATCAACAAGCTTCTCAACAATGAATTCTGGTGCCTCATTAGTGATAGCCCAGTGCAACACAGTGTCCGATAAGAACTCATCGTAGTGCGAATCTGGTCTCTCATTTGTTGCTTTCATCATATTTCCCATCTTCTTATCATGAATCTGTGGATTTTCACCAAAAATCTTCACAACGTTGTTCCACTCTTCTCTCATAAGGGCAATGAACAACTTTTCCTCGGGACTCTCTTGCTGGTGGCTTGCACTAGAACTGCTGCTATTGGTACTCATTGTTCTTGCTTCACTTCGATTGGTTGGTACACGTGGGTGAATCGAACTACTTATGTTTGTGTGTGAAGGAAAATTAACGAAACTTTTGAATCCGATGAAGTAGTTAATTTACCAACACGAAACGTATTCACAATCTAGATTTTGTTTATGTTACACAACAGACAACATCAATGAAGAAAGAGAAAGAGTTGGGGTGCAGAGGAGTTTTTGCTCTAGTGTACGCTGTGATCTGATCGCCCATGTGCGCGCGCACATATATATTAGAAGCAAGTTTTTTTGTCTTTTTCTTTCAAACAAATGGACTTGGGTGCTAGCTGCCCCTCGGTTGCCCCTCAAATTTAGTCAAGTTCCCAAATGTTTTATTTTCTTGTCACTTTTGTTCATTAGGTCTATATAAAATATAAAATGAGTGAAATTTTTATATCTTATGGGCAAAAAAATAGTGATATTTACTGTTGAAGAACGTTCATGTCAGGGCATATAGATTAGCGGGAGATGAAAACAAAGCTTTGTGTATAGTTTTCAATTTTAATACTATAAAAGGAAACTACATAATTTTAGAGTATTTTTCTTTGACAAATCGTACAAAATTGAAAACTTTACTTTTTTTTATTTATAAGATATTAAAAACTTACTCATTTTATCTAGAATATAATGATAAAAAAAATTAGAAAAGAAGATTAGGGAAGTTGCCTAAATTTGAGGGGCAAAAGGGGCAGCTAACACCCAAATCCCAAATGGAAAAGGGCTACGTTACATATATTTACCCATATTTTCTTATGGATATTTGTGCCCGCTTATAATGGGTTTGAGCTAAGGGGTGAACCGGTAGACTTTTTCCTACTGTGTGAGGAGTACAGAAGATAACAAATTGAGAAAGTCAGCAATTAGTCAGACGACAACACTAAGTTCACCTAACTCTCCGGGCTGGTTCGAAGATAGTTAATTATGGAGAAGCAGCTTGAGGTGAATAATGGTGAGTAGAAGAATTAAGGTGCCCCTAAGTGTGACTCAAAATTCTGAAGATTCAATTAATTATAAACACGGCTAAACAACTTTTTCGTTCTTTTGTCATTTTTATTGCTACCATAGAGAGGGCATTACAGTATTGAAGGGATCATTTTTTTTGCCGTCTGGTAGAATCTAAATGCCGAGTGATGCAGAGTTAATCATTGAATATTAGCATAGATTGATGGCGATTTTTAATTTATTACTATAGCTAATAGTACTCGTGATAAACTATATGCAATAAGAAATTAATATAAGGCTCAATACATATTTAATCCGTCATCAATATTTATCTTTAGTACCTGTTTGGTTCAATTGCATGAACTAAATCTGATGCACTTTGCTTAGTCATGATCATTGGGCTTAGTAATGGAAAATGTACGGGCATTATGTATGGGGACTCTTCTTTTTTAATTTGAAGGGTAGGTTGAGGTTTTTTTGTATTTCGTTAAATTTAAAAATTATATTTTATTATTTTATTCTTAATGATACCAAACAAATTCCATTTGTATTTTGACTTTAGCTTAATTTTATAGTATTTATTATGGCTCAACAAAATGAAGAAGAATGAGAGGGAAATGCTGTTTTTTTAAGTGCAATATTTAATTGATTTGGACAATTAATATAAGCATGTTTAGGTAACCCTTAAACTACGATTTTAAAAAGGTTTTTGGCCTAAATTTTAGTTTAATTTTTTTTAAAACAAATAGTCATATTTGTTTAAAAGAGTTTTTGGATTAAACTATGAATTAAAACTAAGATTTTGCATAAGAAGTTACTAAAAATAACTTCTGAAATTGAAAAAGAGCTTATGGACTACCTAATCACTATTTTATCCCTATTTTAATTCAAACTATCTCTTCTCTCCCCTCTCTCCTCTCTCATATTTTTAATAAAATCATACCCATTTTAGTAATTTGCTAATAACAAAAATACTTATAGTAATAACTATCAAAACACTTATTTATTTAAAACTATTTTTTCTATAAACTCTTATCCAGAAACTCTTTCCTAAAAGTTGTCTAAAATCTATTTTTTTTTACAAGTCATTTTTTAAAAGCCTATCCAAAGGGGCCTAAATCAACGAATAAAAACTTTCTTTTATCATTTTCCTTTCTTTCTTCTTTTTTGATTGGCCATCGGTTTCTATATTATTATCTTTGTCATTACTTTTAGCTAACTATGGTTATTTGTCTCCAACCATAGTTATTTTTATTAAACTTTTTTACCTTTAATCTTGGATAACTTAACCTTAGTTACATTAACAAGATTAATCTTCTTTTAACATGGTTAATTTTCTAATTTCTATACTTAATTCTTTTTAGCAATTATTTAGCCAATATAATAAAATAATTCCTCCAGAATCATCTTCCTCTTGTATGCCCTATTGCACTCCCTTTTGGGGGGCCCTTGGCGTTTCTAATGTCATTGAGCTTAGCTTAGACATATTATTCCCTTTTAGGCCTAATTACATTTGATTTTAGGCTCTCTCTTTTTTTCCTAAATATATGTATCATCTTATTGAAGGCAATCCTATTTTATATACTATCAGGTACTAAATATGAGTATCTCTCTTAGAATGATTCAAACCTTGATTTTAGACTTTTAATCTAATTATTTTTGGGCATTTCTCACTTTAAGAAATTGGCCCAAACCTCGTTCTTCTATTTCCAAACTTTTAACCAATTAATATAATATTTTTAATTATATTATGGCTAGAGGATATCAGCCCCATAATATTGAATGATGGTACAATAACAATTTCTTGATTTATCTCTCTTTTATTGTTACTTTCTTTTTCTTTCATTTTCCTCCAAAAATGATGCCATATATGTTTAGTTTTGATGATGCAAAATAGTGGAATAATAAGTGGGGATGATATTTATTTTTCTATATCTTATTAAAAATTTATATCATGCTTACTTGAACTAATAGCTTGGATATAAAGTTGAACTTGTTTATATAGATTTATCCAAGTTAAAGAGATGATGATTTGAAGGATCAGGAAAGAAAGTTCAAGAAGTACATGCAAACAGGGAAAAAGAAGAGAAAATGGGAAGAAATGTTGCTCAAAAAATGGAAGAACAAGAAGTCCAGGAAATATTTTCACCAAAAAAAAAAAGAAGTCTAATAAATATTAGCGCTAGGTTTAATAATTAGTTTCTTAAACTTAGCTTTTTAGAACTCTTGTAAAAGAGCAAGATGTTCGATGAGCTTCGCAAGTTTAAAAAATGTTTTTCAAATGTTTTCTAATCTTCCAAAGATTTTTGAGTCAATAATTGGTTTGGAAGTGTTCTTATTCATTTGCACCACTTTATATTTGTTTGTAGGCGTTCTTATTTGAAAAAAGTTTGTTTCTATCAAAACATTACGCGTTTATTAACTAGTATTCATCTACTCCATTGTTAAAATTTGTTTATGAAAAACTATATATAATCTATTTAACTAATTTAATTAGATTAAAAAAATTAGTTAAATTTGTTAATATATCATCTTTTTTTTAAGACACTATAATCATATTCTTTAACTCCCTCCCCTCTCTTGCTTGATTATTATTGATAGAGCATCAATAAAGATAATTTAAGAAAAAAGTTGGTAAACATAAAAAAGATGTCATATATCTAGGACCAAGAACAATTCATTAATTATATCCTATATTAAAGACACTGTTTATTATATTATTGTGAACTGAGGTTCTTATGAAGTGATTTCATTTTTTGTAATAGACTAGATCACTCTTGTATTGTATTGTCTGCCTAAACTTGAAAATATTGCAAGTGTTAGTGGAAATTCAAGTGGTTTGTTTTAGGACTAGATGTAATAGATGTAAGACAAGTGATTGAGCTGAACCAATGTAAATCATTGAGGTAATTAATTTTCTCTTTTAACTTCTTTCAATTTTTTTGAAATTACATTTCTATCATTGCTCTGTTTCCCAACACTTTTTTTGTCTCATTGTTTTTGAGTTGGGAAAAATTTGCCACAAATTTGTAAAGACATCACCTTAGGTACAATAGCCTTATACAACACAGATTCTGTCCAAGAAAAAGAGCAAGTTTATAGAAGAAATAAATTGTATTGATTGGGACATGTCAACAAAAAGTTGATCCAATTGATAAAAAGTTACCTCATAACTCACGATGTTATAAGTTCAAATCCAACAGCCATTATGGGACCTTATTAGTACATGATTTGTAAGTACATTTTAAACGTTCTTTCAGTCTAGAAGTATGCCCTAATCCTAGTAAAATCCAGAACCCAACTCATCAAAATTAAATTGCGAATAAAAAACTGTATTGATTGGGACATGTAAAGGCCAAATTATTCATATGTAAAGGACGTACATCATGAGTAAAGGTATATAAAGTAAAGTGACAGGGT
This sequence comes from Leucaena leucocephala, assembly GCA_037074615.1. Lineage (NCBI taxonomy): Eukaryota > Viridiplantae > Streptophyta > Magnoliopsida > Fabales > Fabaceae > Leucaena > Leucaena leucocephala. The sequence continues at coordinate 6,655,648 of CM073550.1, forward strand.
GAAATGAGTGAATAATATGATGAGTTGTATTATTACTGCAATGAGTACAATTATATATATAGGGATTTCTCCTGTTAACTAGGTCTTAGGATACAACCAAATTAGTTGCATAAGTTAGTTCAATAGCATAACTACTTTATTACACTATCAATGAGCTTTCAATATAAATAATAAAGGGATAGACATGAGGATGTGACAAATCTCATTTGATTAATTGAAACAAAAAAAGACCGTCTGTTGGATATTAAGACCACATGCAGTTGTTTTATGCAAATCATATCTATTCTCTTTTTAGAACTATTCTTATTGAGACATTAAAACGAGTGATATAAAGAAACACACTTGTTGAGTGAAGCAAAAACCCTTTACACTTTAAGCTTTGAAAGAGATCAATTTCAAATATAAAGAAGCTAGGGAACACCCTTAATCAATTCAAATAAAAAAAAAATAAAGCAAGATAAAGTTGAGTTAGAAAGTTTGGAATAATGGAATCAATGGATATATTAATCTTAATAGAAGGGGTTTGGCTGCTTAAGTATAAATATGAAGAATGTACTTAAAAAAGTTATCCTTAATTAGACTTCACAATATTTAAATTTGACATAATTACATAGACATAAATAAACAAAATAGCTAGAATTATGGAGGACACTAATATGTTAAGGGGACACTAATTTTTTAAAATCTCTTTTTTTTCATATTTGTAAACTCTAATAATGAGAAGCATCTTTCTAAAATATTTCAAATTTAGAGTTCCCCTTAACTTTACTTAATTATGCTGAAGACTTAAAATTGCAAAATTCTTTGCCATGTAGTCCTTGCAAATTTTTATTTTATTCTTTTGGATGATTGACTGGGAGACTCTGGGTTTATAGAATAATACACTAGTAATGGACACGGATATAGTTTGGAGGCCCACCACAATAATGATAGGGCACTAAGACCACTATTTATAATTTCATTTGTGATGCCTATTGTATGTGGATTTAACTAGAGAAGGGATAAGATATACGACTATTTAAAGCGTGTAATATCCTTGGGTAGTACTATTTTATTGTGATTTCAGTCGCACTGCTTAGAGAGACATCCTAACTTCTAAGTGTATAGGTTTATGCCTGAGAGTAATAAACAGCTCACCCTATCCGACATTGGTATCGCCTAGGAAGAAATGAGACTTTACCTTGCTCTTGGATCGTGGGTGAGTCTAACCCTTTTTAAAAATTTTTATACCAACAAAAATTAATTTCATTTGTGATGACTAATTATTTAACTTATATTTTGTTCTTTATTATTATTTTTTTATTTTTAGTTGAAAATTGCAGAAAAGTCTCTGATTGAATTTTTTTGTGAGAATGACTTAAATTAGAGTACTGTTACTCTGTATATATAAGGTCATGTCCTAAAATTTAAGTCGTAACCGGCACAGAATATGAATAAATTCATATTTCTTAAGTTTAAAACCTTATAACAACTGTTTGAAACAAAAATCACAATGTATTACAATTTAAATCAAAAGCAAGTTCTCTGTAGGAATTTTGGCAAAATTATCGTTGTATGACCGATTTCTCGACAATTCTACAGTAGACTGCAAATGTTCAAAGTTTCCATAACATTTTTCTAAAATAACCAGAATCTTTTCTAAGAACTATGTGGAGCATTTACCCTTTTTTTAAAATAATACAAATACTTTATAAATGATAATTATATCAAAAGTAGTATTGTCAAAAATGACTCTTCGGATCGGTAACGAGGCTCTTCACTGCTCGAGAGAATTAGGGTCAATTGCACTATCTGAAGTCAAATAATATACTCATGAATGACATCCCAAAACACAATTTAAAAATGCAAGAAATAAACAATTTCAACATGTTAAAATGTAATTCACAACATTTTGTAATTTGATACAAACATTTCCATAAACATTTTTATTTCTAGAAAAACCATTTGGAATAACCATTTCAAATCAATCGTTTAAAAGCAGTCCTTTCAAAACTATTATTGACTTTAACATAACGTAAACAGGCGTGGACACACAGTTCACGAGGATAACTAACCAATCTAGCGCGGGTCAAGGCCACAAAAGCAAACATGGACACATAGTCCATGAGGGTAAATAACCATATGTAGCACGAGGCCACAAAACAAGCGTGGACACTATCATGTCCCAAAATTTAAGCCGTGATCGACACAAAATATGAATAATTTCATATTTTGTAAGCTTAAAACTTTAAATAAAACGTTTGAAATGAAAATGACAATACATTACAAGTTATAAATCAAAAGCAAGTCCTCTATAGGAATCTCCGCAGAATCGTCATTGTATTATTGATCTCCCGATAATCTTACGACAGACTGCAAATGTTCAAATCTTATGTGGAGCATTTACCCTTTTTAAAAAATAACCCAAGTACTTAATAATGATAATTACATGAAAAGTATTCTTGCTCAAAAACAACACTTCAAATTTACAACGAGGCTCTTCACTGCTCAGTAGGATTAGAGTCAACTGCACTATCTGAAGTCAAATAATCTACTCATAAATAATACCAATAACATGATTAAAATTGTGGAAATAAATAATGCATGGGCATGTTTACAATGTAATTCATAACATTTCCTAATTTGATACAAACATTTCTGCAAAACATTTTTATTTCAGGAAAAACAATATGAAATAACTATTTCAAATCAATAGTTTAAAAGCAATTCTTTCAAAACCATCATTTCTCCGTAGGACTTCAACAAAACGTAAACATGCTTGGACACACAGTCCACAAGGGTAACTAACCAATCTGGCGTGGCTCAAGGCCATAAAAATAGGCATCGACACACAGTCCATGAGGGTAAATAACCAATCAAGCGCTACTCAAAGCCACGAATAACAAGCGCAGGTATAAAATCTATGAATAAAATACGTACTTATGACACCTACAAATAACTGTCGCGAGAATAAATCTCACGAATAACTGTCGTGAGTACGAAACTCACAGATATCCATTGAGCTCGGGTAACCAAGGTGCACCAAGGACTAACAGTACTGCTATTAGCAACTAGCATTCTGTATTCAGTCCTTTCTAAAATGTTTCCAACATGCGTGGGGTCTATTTCACATGTAATGACCTCAATCGTTTAAATGCAATAATCTTTGGTAAAAACTATTTTGAATTTCAAAACCCCCAACATGAACATTTAAAATTAAATATCAAGTTAGTATGAAAACATATGAAATTCATATAGGAATATTTTATGAATAACATCAGCTCAATGTAAGATTTGTTAAATTTTTTTCTAAAACCTCTTTATCCATTTTCATACATAATGATAATCCCTTTGTAAACCGTTTGAAAACAAATCATTTCTAACAATTTAAAACTATGAATTCGTATAACTAGCTTTTCGAAATTCAACATTTTAACTGCAATAACAATTTATAAAAATGTTATTTTAAGGGAACATTATTTACTTACTTGCCACGCTCCTAAACCTATACTCTTCTAGCCAATCGACTTTCAATTATAACCACTTCTTAATTCCTTGATATCTCAAAACATTATATTAACATTCTAATCAACATTGCAATAGAAATAAATCATCTTTAACCTAATATTCCATTTCATTTCATGCTTTCAATCATTCACAAAGACTCAATACATAAACTCCTAAGCCATCACCAATCGACATTGTTTTAATCAAATATACATACAGATAGCGAGCATTACCCAAGGTCATAATTACTTTTAGGAAAGAGATAACTTATAACATTTCCTCGGTCAAACTTTCCCAAGTTTAAAAGAAAATAGATGCCTTATACAAAATAATCCAAAGATCCTAATTTCCAACACAAGCTTTTAAAATCATAGTTCAAAGCATCCCAACTCTTTTTCTTTAACATAATTATTCAGTACTTGAAAACACCACACAGCAAGCCCCTTACATATTCCTTTCAGCTTCAAAAGTTCATGCTTCAATGCACTAGAACAACAGCACATTTACATACTTTAATCCTCAAGGCAGTGGCTATATATATACATGTATCCATATCATCATTTCATATATCTATATACACACACACACACACATCATCTAGCTTCCAAAACAGCAGCCAAATACTCTGAACATATCATCATATATACATATAACAATCCACACAATAAGCTATATATATATATATACTCTTTCCATCCAATCCAACACAACCCATTATGGCATGCTTCTGTCTCCTCTTCCCTTTGGTAGCATAACCACACACGCATATATATATACCTTCACAGTGCACGTATACCCAGAATATACATTTATCATATGTACCTTCTGTTTCAAACTCAACCAGAACAGTCATGCCTTAAATATATATATATATATATATATATATATGCACATACATATACATACCAATCTCCCTTAACCAGAGCCCTAGAACTGCCAACCAACATCACAGCACACACATGCATCTTCATTTAAATTTGATAACACCACCTAAATAACTTTCCTGGGATTCCATAGCTCCACTCAAATTCAAACACTCATTCTTTGACCCATCTAGCATAATTTCCCATAGACTTAACCAGGCACAACGTAACAGCAACTTATGGACTCCCATGACAACATTATACATATATATATGCATATACTCGGCATGTACTAACACAAACCGTAGGAAGCAGAGCAGGGGTATCGAGGAAGCTTACCTTATTTATTCAATCTGTGACACTCACCATGGTGACAGAGAAGAACTTCAGAGCTCTGAAATTCCCACAGAACTGATAGATAAAATACGGCGGCAACCGCTTACCATAGCAACGCCTTGCACAGCGACAATGACAGGAAGAAAGGAATAGAAGACATATACTTGCTACAGTAACCGAGATGTACTCTCCTATCTCCCTTCTGACGATTGGCAATCTCTATTTCCTCTGTCGACTCAGTCGCATCTCTCCCTCTCTCTGGTTTACCATCGCGGCACCCTGTCTCTCTTACTCTCTCGCCGCTATTACCTTGATTCTCAACTCTGACTCTCTTCTCACCCGTGTCCCTCTGTTCACTCTATCCTGTCTTCTCCTCTCTATTATAGAGGACGATGCTGAAACAAGAAATGGATAAAGATTTGACAGAAGTAAACGCTTGGGTACATGGCATGGTGGCGTGAGACTCCCTTCTTGCTTCACTGATTCTCGTCTGCACCGCCGCGAGTTATAGAAGAAAAATAGTGAAGTAGGGGCGGTCTGCAAACTAAAAAGGGGAAGGGACAATTCTGTAATTTCACGCTCCAAAAAACTAAAAACCCTCACTAAAACACAGCCGCACACTGCTCATTGAAATCACACCTGTGCCTTCAACTACTCAACTATTCTCATTACATTGAAATTTTTCTGCATTAATAATATATATCCTTATTAAGTAAATTTTGAAATCTGAAAAAAAATCCAGACCCATTACAAACACTCACAAGGATAAATACCAATCAGGCATGGCCCTGAAGCCATGAAACATGCGTTGCTATAAAACTTATGAATAATAGGCATAGATACAAAACTTACAAATACAGGTGCAAAAATAAATCCTACGAATAACTATCGCATGTACGAAACTCACAGATATCTATCGAGCTCGGATAATTAAGGTACACCAAAGACTAACAGTACTGCTATTAGCAATTAGCATTATGTATTATATCCTTTCTAAAATATTTTCAACATGTGTAGGGTCTATTTCACATGTAATGATCTCAATAGTTTTCAATGCAATAATCTTTGCTAAAACCACTTTGAATTTCAAAACCCTAACATAAATATTTAAAATAATATCAAGTTGCTATGGGAAACATGTGAAATTCTCATAGAGGTATTTCTGGAATAAAACTTAATTCAATATAATCTTTACCAAATTATTTTCTAAAACCTCTATCAATTTCTATACATAATCATGATCCTTTTGTAAGCCAATTGTAAGAAAATTATTTATAATAAATAAAATTATAAATTTGTAAAATTGGCTTTTCATAAATCATATTTAAAACTCAACATTTTAAATAAAATAATAATTTATTAAAAATAATATTTTAAAGGACATTATTCACTCACTTGTCACACTCTTAAACATTTATGCTTTTCAGGTAATCACTTTCGATTATAATCACTTCTCAATTTCCTAGTAATTATTTATATATATAAACTGACTATAGTGCTTCATTTTCTGTATTTTCTACCGTGAACTTAAAGTCCTTGATTATACAAATTTCTATTTTATACCCCCTCTTACGCATGCTCATATATATATATATATCCCAAGATCATGATCCTAGCATGTTAACTTCCCTCAAAATCCTTAACTTTCTAATTACTTGTTTATCTTTAAAGAAACCCAAAATAACAACTTAATTCCCTAGTAACAAGAATGATGTTGTCCAAAACAGTGGGTAACTCTTTTCAATCTTTTAAATTTCTAAAACATACTCTTATGCTTGAAATCATTAATTTATCATTTCCACTATAAACTTCTTTCTATTTCATAGAGTTTTTTTCTGTTCTCTTTTATCTTTACTTCTATAGACCTCTGAGTTAAACAAAAGCAGCAACATCGGTTCCTAATTCAACTTTGATTTAATTCCTTTCCAACTTTCAAAATCTGAACCCTATAGCCTTAACGCCAACAGCAAGCTTCCATCTACCAGAGTAATCCAACACCCACACATACTCCTAGTTCCCCTGCCTCCACCATTCCATAGCGCGCGCACACAATTATATACATATCAATAGCAATCCCCTCCTCTTTTATTATTCTTACTTTCTTCATTTTAATTCCTAACAACGGCACCATATATATATGTGTGCCATTTAGTTTCCAAAATATCAGCACAATTTTCTAAAGAAGGAACCACATCACCATTTATAGACCTACATATATATATATTAACTAACACAACAGCTATACATATATTCTTTCCATTCAATCAATATGACCCATTATGGCATGCTTCTTTCTCCTCTTTCATTTGACAGCATTATCACACACACATATATATTCTTTCACAGCGCACGCATACGCAATATATATACATATCATTCAAAACAACAGAAATGCTTATCCTCAGTAGCACAATTCTTATTCAACCCAAGGCACCCAAACCCGACAGCAACAGTATATACATACAACAGTAGCAACATCCACACAACAACATCGCCATTCATGCACATCCTCTTCCTCCCAGTTTCACACACACACACACACACACACACAAACAGAGCACTTGGAGAAAACAAAAACATCACCCAAGACCCGTATCACTTCTGATCAACGCCAACAACCAGAGGAGCAATGGAAATTAAGCCACCCAACCAAACACACACACTCAACATAAAGGGAAGTTAACAGTGAAGACAGGGGAAGGCATAAGACGTTCACTACTGATGAATTCTGACTCCAAGGACTCACCGTGCACTCTGTTTGTCGGAGCTAGAAGGACAGTCACCATTCACCCACTCTGTCTCTCGCCAACAGAGATGATGGAAAAGCAACCGCGACGCTGACTGGGAGAAAAAGGTCAGGAATTTAGACTTGCTACAGTGACCGGGATCCATTCTCTAACCTTCCTTCTGACGATGACGGCCTTCGCTTCCTCTACTGACTCAGTCCCATCTCTCTCTGGTTCACTGTCACTGCACTATGTCTCTCTTACTCTTCTATTGCTTCTCTCATCCAACTCTATCAACCCGTCAATACTATGGTTCGAATGACAACTTCGACGCAACAATACAGAGGAGAAATTGACAGAAACACGGCAATGATGGCGTGAAGGTTTCGTCACTGCGCTCTCGCTGATTCCCGCTGCCTTGCCGACACAGGTCAGTGAAGAATGTTGAAAGAGTACGGCGTCTGAAATGTAAAAAGGGGAAGGGTTAATTTGGTCATTTCATGTTCCCAAAAAAACAAAAACCCCTTTCCTTGACCACTAAACTTCTAACTCCACACTGACATTTTTTAACATCATATATGTATATATATCCCTTTTCTTTTTATCTATTAAATTTTGCAGGGCCATAACATATAAAATTTGTAAAGTACCAATACTTTCTAATTTATTAAGTTCTTCTCACTAATAAAATTTTCAAAATTTTTCCCAAACTTAAACATTCTCTTTTGAGATTTAGATTCAATTATTTCATTGTATGAATTGATTTTGATTCGAAACACTTTTGTCAATAAAAATTCTGGTGTATTCATATATTGCCTTTAACTTAAAATATTAGAACCTCAAAAAATCAATGATTTCATTTACCCTTCATTATAGTATGCAATAGTAGTGTAAAAAATACACTTATTGTTTCCTTCACAGTATACATGCGATATACACATACGCCTAATTTAAATTGCTCACGTAAAATTGTAATTGGCCAAATTGAGAATGAAAGAAAAAAAGTATTTGCCTACAACTAAACTCAAACATATTATATGCTTATATACTTATACTATTAGCGACCCCTCTACAAGTAGCTCCGGGACCAGAACTAGCCATGAGCAACTCATATGGTGGAATTCCAGCCCCACATCTATTTCTCAAATTTGGATCTTTATTTCTCTTCTCAATCTCTTTCTCTATTCTTTTTAATTCCATTGAGAATCTGTAGAATGCCTCGATGATTTCAGTATCACCAGACCAATCTAAAAGATCCTTCCTTTCTCCCAAATACTCTTCTTCTGTAGAATGCTGTGAAAGAATGTTGACCACTGCCAAAAACTTAGTGGTCTGAAACAAATCAGGCATTGAATTCAAAAGGTACCCTTCTGGGTCCTTCATGAACTCTTTGTACTCTGATGAGTTAACATCTTCTTTAGGTAAAAGTCTCTTCACCAATGGCGGACGCATTGGGACGTACCCTCCATAATGGTACTGCTCAAAGTTCACTGCTGAATGTTGAACTGATGCAATCCAAAATAGAGTTGTGAGAATTGAAATTAGGTCACTTGGAGTTGATAGTTTAGGCCACCAACTTGCATTCCTATGATCTGCATGGCCTTCATTGATGACTTCACTGGACCAAGCTTGAAGCTCATTATCTGATTCAACCATAAGGCCATCACGATAATAGTAAGTCACATAGGTCCTAACCCATTTCTCTATTGCAAACCAAATGGGAAGGCCATCATTTGCATAAGGATAGTCTTCAACGAGCAGTTTCAATCCATAGGGTTTGGTTTGGTCAGGTTCAGCCAATCCTCTGCAATATTATTAAGAGTTCATTAATCTTTATGTTCATTCTAGGACATCGCGAATTGAGATTAAGAGTTCTCTAGCTTTACATAAAGTTTAAGTTTAGTCCCTTAATTTCACAAAATATCTTTTCAGTTTTATAATGGTGTTGGGGTTAGAAGACTAAAAAGGCACTTTATACTATTAAAAGACCTAAATGAATTATTGTGTCAAGTTAAACGACTAAAAAAATTAAATGTGAGTTTAGAATTCAAATTACCTTCTGATAAGATCTTTAGGGAGGGCTTCCATGTCGAAACGCCACCAGTCTTTGTAGGCAGCAGAGACAATGTGGTTACAGTATTTACCGCAAGAGAAGTCAGATTGAATAATCCCTCCAGCATTGATGAGAGCTTCACGAGCCAAGGAATTTATTTGCAATGTGTCTTTCATATGAGGCTTTAGAAGTTTGAAAATTGGGTGCATCTCACTCAGTTGCCTATGAGCTGCTATAATAAACGGTTCCATGCATGCATGTGTCCTCAACCTGTAATGTTCGAAGAGTTTAGCCTTTAAAATCCGATTCATTCATCACTGGTTTGAACAACAAATGCAAAAGTGTATATTTATTTAGTCTTCTAACTTTATACAAGGTTTCAATTTGGTCCCTTAATTTTATAAAGTATGTTTTCAGTCATTTATAAGATTAAGGGACTAAAAGGAAACTTTGTAGGAAACTAAAGGACTAAATGTACAGTTTGCTGAAAAATAAGTATCTCAAGAAGGATAAGGTTTATATAGAATTATTTACCAGTGTTGGACAAGTTGGTGGACCCCGGAATCGTTGGAGCAAACATGTACTTTTCCAAGTTGCCATAACCAATAAGAATTGGAATCCTCAGGAGGAGTTAGGACTTGTTTGGACAAACGATTTGGATATCCCTGTGGAAGACTAAGCTCAATTGCTATCGGCTTCAGAGTTCCTAGTCGGGTCAAGAAGAAGATGGTTCGGGTCGCATAAGCCTTCCTATCTTCTTGAGCATTTATGCCTTTGAGAAATGGCATATAAGCATCGTGATAATCCAATATGTATAACTTTTTCTCTTCCATTGCCTGTATCACAGAAAAATAAAACAATATTTAGACTGTTTGATATACCAAAAAATAATTTATTAATGTTGCTTGTTAAACGTAAAAATTGTAAGTTTTCCTAAGTTAATTTTTTTTAAAAAAAAAGAATTTTCAGGAAAAAAAATAATACCTGTTTTACAGACAAACCGTGGAGTTGGGGCAAAATGTGTTCGTCCTTGAGAGCAGACTCTTGGGGACCATATATAGATGGATCCAAATCACTCTTTGAAGGAAAGCTCTACAAAATTTAGAGGTATAAGAAGTTAGGGTACATATTTAGTCTGGTTTATTTTACTTTTATTTTTTTTAAAAAAAATAAATATATAACTATACGTATATTGAAAAAACTTAGATTAATTAGATAAATTAAATCTTCTTTAAACTATTCTACTTACTTCAAGCCTTTTAATGCTTAAAGGGTTGATGCCAGCCAATGTAAGACGGCCAAGTTCCTCATCTCTTGTACAAAAGCCACTGTTATTTCCTGAAACTATTGATAATTGTGTAAGTACTTAAGACATTCAACAATTCAAAATTTTAGAAATTAATTAAAATTTTACACCTAATTAAATTTTCAGAAATAACTAAACATACCTCTGATAATGTTTGGAGTATTAAATTTGAAGTAGTCATCCAAATGAGATTGGATCATATTATTGCTCACATCTTCATTATACCTCAATTCATGCGAAGTCTTTCCATTGTAAATGCTGGTAACATCTGAAAGGTTCTTGAAAGCTCCACATTTTGTGACACGAGTTTTGAAGTAAGGAAGAAGATTCCGAGTTATTCCTTTTGTCTTTTCCACATCAAGAGCTTCCATTCGGATTTCATCGAATACTTCATCTCTCGGCACATATGTTGTTTCATTGGATGCATTTACTGGTGTCTCAGCTTTCTGGTCTGTTGTATTTATGAGTTAAAAGAAATCTATTAAACTTTATTTTACAATCATAAAATATAAAATTATACTGATTATACAAGTTAGTGGGTAGCCATGTAGTTTCATCTGAATCATGAAAAGCATAGAAGGTACCATTTAGTTGAGCTAAGCAATCATTAAGAACCCGAACGGATCAGATCGGACAGTCAACTGTAGATCGAATTCAATAACGGCTCAGTTTGTACCAGAAAACCATTTTCATGGTTGAGCAGGGTTGGATCGGAGATGAGCCGCCATTGAATCAGGACCCGTAATTAAATTGGGAACTGGAACAATTTTTAGAAAATCGGACCGGTTTTGGATCAAACGGGAAAAATGTTGAATACATTAAAATCATTTTTAAAACATTTGAATTAAGTTCTTCTTTTGTTTTGCATGATTTGGTGGTCCCAATCATTTTTATGAAGTTATCAGTGGGGTAGGGTTTAGTACTCACCGCAAACACGTGGAGGACGACCAGTTCGGCATCGTCTAGGATAAGGGTATTGTTTGCCACCAAACATAGGCCTTGAATCTTGTCTTGTTTTGTATGTATTCCCCAAATCATTGTACACGTCATATTCATAAATCCTATCACCATGTTTTCTCAAACCTTTTCCTTCTCCTCTTGTTTTCTTCAACTCTTGTTTCCTTAGCTCTCTTAGACCCACCGGAGTCTCCCAAGGTAAATGAACCCCTGTTGTTTCAGACATCAATCTCAGTCTCAAGTTGAATATATATATGTGAAGAAAGAAAAACTCAATGTTGGAACGGATTTGTACTTGCCTTGTTGGTGAAGAAAATTCTCTTCTCTGGATGAAGCTTCTCAGGTTGAACCCAAGAATTGCAAGAGAAATGGAAAATGCCTTCAATGACGATGTCTTCCAAAAAGAACTCTTTTTCATATTTATTTACCACAGTAATCGCTCCTGGTATTCCAAAATCTGAATGAATCTCAAATTCTACTTTGTAAGTAGTGGTCCTTGAAGTCCCCACCTTCACGTCCTTCTTCATCCACTCCAATACAGCGTTTTTGCTCACCTTTGGCTCCATTGTTCCTTCATTTTCACACATTACAAATTCAGAAATGAGACCACATATGTTACTATATTTACCTAGCTAGTTAACAAAAGAAACTTTAATAGAGCCCAAAAAAATAAATAAAATAAAAACTTACTTTGGTCAACTTGTACTAACTACCTGCATAACCATGCGCCTCTCAGACATGGTTTTGTTGAAAGCTTCAAAATGGTGAAGCATCATGGACATCATCTCATTCTCTACATGTTTACTATTCTTGATAGTTACTGTGGCAGTTACCGTCACCGTCGCTGTCTCCGGTGCCGGCTTCCAAGCGGCGGACTGATCAGAACAACCCTCAGTAAAAGTTGAGAGTGGTGATGAGACAGTTTGTTGCATCGTCACCTTCTTCTTCTTCTTCACCATCTGTTCATTTGTTGTTTGGACTGATGAGCAATAGAAAGTGGGAGACAAGGAAATTATTTTATGCTGCTTGTTGCAGCGTTTCAAGGAAGCATCAAAACGAAAAGCTTCCACCATTGGTTGATTCATAATCTCTTTGGTCAAGGTCATCTTGGAGAGAAGTTTTGTGGGTATTTTCTCTTCTACAAGATTACACACTATGACTTTAGGGTTTGAAGAAACTTGAGTTCTTGAAAATTTTGAAGTAGCTAGCGAGGGCTCTTGGTTTCTTAAGAAGGAATGTGAACTAGCTAGACTGTCATTTATAGCCAAGAACAAGAGAGAATTTTCCACGTATGTATGAGTCAAACGCGTTTTACAGAACGTTTGAATAGATTTCTCGAATACATTGACAAACTATGAACCACGTGTTGTATATGGGAAAATTATTTAGAGCTTCAAAAACGTCATTTCATAATTTTTTTTATCATGAGCGCACGGTCATTAAAATTAGATTTGATTCTAAATATAATATTTTAATCTATTTTATATGTAATATTTATCATTTTTTTCAAAATAATTTATTTAATTTATAAACTAATATATAATACTCTTCCTGTCTTTAATATAAAATATATTTAATTAATTTAATTATATTAAAAAAATTAGTTAAGCTAGTTAATATGTTATATTTTATTTAAAATAACCTAATTATTGGGTAATTTAAAAAAAATAAATAAGTATTATATTTAGGATTAAGATTAACTATCTAATTATATTATATATTAGGAACTAGAGGAATATAATGTTATACATGAATACTTTTAAATATATCATATTATATTTATTATAATTAACTGATCTTTTTAATTTAATTAATCTATTTAAATTAATTAACTATATTTTAGATTAAGTAGTGAAGGAGAGTATAAAGTATAAAATTTTCAATTTTGGTTTGCATTTTTTCTCGTAGATATGGTAATGCAGACTGGTCAAACGGTACTCCCACACAAGAGTGTCTAGGCAACATGATTGGGGTTCGTTCCCTTTTCTATTTTCACGCTCCCGTACCATTCAATTATATAAAGAAGTATGCATGTTTATGATTTTGATTAATTTCAAGCATCTCAATTTCTTTTTAAACTTGCCGAATCAAGTGTTTTACAACAGAAAGCGTGTCAACCCCATTAGATTATTAGCTTACATATATTTAATTTTTATTTTTGCATTTGTCAATCTATACAATACAGAAAGCTGTGAACCAAACTCATGGTCTCATGCTATTCACTCTTAAGATAAGAGCAATTACCAATCATAACAACCTAAGGCCCTGTTTGATTCAATTCCCAGATTCCTAGAGATGGTAATGCAATGCAGTGCGATACAATAATGTTTAATATGATTAATATGTTATTAAAATGATTGAGAAAAATTATTTTTATATTTAATAAAAAATAATAATGAAAGGTCTAAAATACCCTTTAATAAAAAAAGAAAGAAAAATTACTTCCGTTCCAAATTCATTGGCGGCAGTGGAGGAGGTGGTGGTTGTGATGGCGGATAGTGGTTGCAGAGGCAGTGGTGGGGAAGGCTACTGGTGGCAAAGGTAATGGAGGGGGTGGTGGTGGCAGTAGTGGAGGGGGCTACGCGTCCATATACACACAATTATAAAAAGTACACTTATTAAGAAAGACAAATCTTTTACTATCTAAATCTAAAAAAATGATTAGTCTCAATCAAACTGAAAGTAGTTTAAAAATAACATTGATTAAATAAATAAAAAAGCATCTCATTAACTATTAAAACAAAGAGGAGGGCCGGATATAGTGTGTATTTGGATAGACTTTTAAAAAAGGGTTTATGAAAAAAAGGGTTTTTTGGTAGCTTTTGGAAAATGGCTTTTGGAGAAGAATTCATGAAAGAAAAGTGGTTATAGATAAATAAGTGTTTGGATAGTTATTATCAGAAGGATTTTTGTAATTGAAAAATTATAAGAAAGAGTATGATTTTATTAAAAATAGGAGAGAGGAGATGGTGGAAAAGAGAGAAGAGAGAAGATATATGAGAGAGGATAAAGATTAGAGAAGGGTGAATAGAGAATAGAGGGTAAAGAATAGTGAATAGAAAAGAGGAGAGATTGTGGAAAAAATAGAAGAGAAATGAGATATTGTGGAAAAGATAGAAGAAAGTGGAGAGATGGGAGAGGGTGTAAGAAAAAGGAAGAGTTAAATAGTAATTGAATAGTTTATAAACTCTTTTATTATTTCAAAAGCTACTCCTACCAGCTTATCGAAAACTATGGTTTAGTCCAAAAGATATTTTAGACAAATATAACTATTTGTTTTAAAATTTCTTCAAATCAAAATTTAGGCTAAAAGTCTTTTTAAAATCATGTTTTGAGTGTTTTCCAAACACACCCATATTACGGACTCCTCTACCCTCCTCTTCTCTTCACAATTATTAGATTAAAATCTCAATGATCCAAATTTAACATCCTATAAAAATAAATATTTTATAATTTTATATAAAAATACATAAATAAATTTAAACTATTAAATTTGATCTGCATAATTTACGACTATAGTAACAAAAGTGGGGAAAATATTCTTTATAGTAATAATAGTCTATAGTTGTAAACTATCCAGATCAAATTTTTGATAATTTAAATTTATTTATATATTTTGTTATATAAAATTATAAAGATATTTTATTTTTATAGGATGTTAAATCTATACCATTGAATTTAAGTTAATAGTTGTGAAGACAAAAAGGATCGGAAGGGTAGAAAAGAGAAACCAATTACATATATTAGGACCGTCATGATGGGATTAATCTAACAAAAGTTTGGTTATGAAATAGTTTGCTCTAATAATACAAAATTTCATGTGATTCTTGTTCAAATAATACACTTACCATTTATTTGTCTGCACATATATATGTACACGTTCTTTATATTTTAATTTCAACGTTTACATTATAGAAGCCGTGGTGAATGTGGTAGATATATGTTCTTTTCTTTGCACTCTCGTACGTGTTGCTCACATTCACTAGTTTGTCGTTCTTCTACGGACTACTGTTGCTGATAAGAACTCAATTGTGGCCCAAGAAGAATAGAGTGTCGTTTTCTCAACACGTAGGCAGCTCTAGCTCTTATTATTGTTTTATATTTTTAATAATTTAAATTTTAATATATACATAATTTAAAATAGAGATAATCTACTAACTGTTATTAAAGGTATATGAATTTCTTATTTAAAAAATCTAAATTAAAAACTTATTGATTTAAATTAGAAAAAATTACTATGAGACTGGAAAGAATGGATTTAGTAACAAAAAATGTTCAATAACAAGTTAACAACATGTACTTGTTGTTATTTCCTGTATTTAAACTTATCATTATTTGTTTCTCACTTGTTGTAAAACTTTCCAGTGATTATATTCTTTTATTGGGACCTCATATTGATTTTCTTTTAGATTGTCTAAATTTAATTTATAAAATTCAAATTTTATTATTATAGTGAGCATAGATTTTATAGTTCACTCATAATTTCACTTCTCTTCCATTTATATATTTTGCTTTAATCTATATATGTTTCAACTTTAATTTCCATCTGATTCATTTGATGGCAAAAAGGACTTATTCAAAATCTAATTTTTGTAAAAGGTTGAAAAATGAAATATAAAGAGATTGTAAAATTACTGGAGATATTAACTATAGATTTCAAAATGGATGGTCTAAATGGATAAATGCGACTAGAGTTATATGTGACCGGAAGATACTTAATAAAGTTAAAGAAAAATTATATCGCACTGTTATTATTATTAGATTAGAATACTTTATGGAAGTGAATATTAGACTTTAAATGGACAACATGAGCATAAAGTGGACGTAGATATGATAAGGATGTTGAGTTATGGATATGTGGGCATACAAGAAAAGATAAGACTCGTACTAAATATATATGGAGAAAAATTGGAATGGCACCTATCGAGGATAAAATAGTAGAGAATCGGCTAAGGTGGTTTGGGCACATACAAAAAAGGCCATCAAATACACCATTAATGAGGGTAGACCAAATAATATAGAATCCTATAAAAATTATAGAGGAAGACAAAAGAAGATGCTCAACGAGGTTGTTAAGTGGCACATCTTTATCAATAATTCTAAAAATTTAGTTTTTTATAGCACAATAATATTATGTGATCCATATAGCTGACCTCATCTAGTGGATAAAACTTGTAATTAGTGTTGTTGTTGAAAAATAAAACATATTTTAAACATCTGATCCAAATAATAGACTGAAGTACTGTTCTTTTTTTCTTAAAAAAATCTAATGAATCTAATAATCCCCTTCTCTTTTCTTTTCTTTTTTTTAATTTTTTCAAAAATCTTTGAAACATCAGCAAAATCCTATTGAACCCTCCTTTTTTTTTATAAACTATTGAAGCCTCCTTTTACAAGAGCTATATATGAGACTGAAGGGAGTACTTACCAAAGTATTTTCTCCGGATAGTACAGTGAAGAATAGCATCTCCATTATTTCTTTGCCAACCAGGTCGCAACGTGGAATCATCTTCCTTCTTCTAGATTGAATGGAGAAAAGGGGGTGGATTCGTGACCGTTAAGAGCAGCCAAGAAGAGGGGTGTCTCTCCGTCTTTGTTACGCTTACAACCAACGACTTATCGGCCCACCACGCGTCGTTTTCTACTATTGCAATGCAAATGAGGGTAGAGCCCCGTGAGGCTGAACAGTGAAAAGTAGAATTCCCTCCTTTATTCTTGGATTTCAGAATCTTGGAGGCTTTATTAATCATTCGAGTGTTCACTCTTTATTGCAAAACTCAGTTTTGCAACAGTCAATTCCTCAGCCTTGTAAGTGATAGCCCAGTGAAACGCAGTGTCGTCGGAGTCATTTTGTCGTCGTTTTTACCACCAAGCGCCTCTTTTTTATAGGCACCATCTCAGCGATCTTAGTGTCACGTCCTGAAATTTGGACCGTGACCGGCACAGAATATGACTAGTTTCACATTCTGAAAGCCTAACACCTTAAATAAAACATTCGAGTTTTCCATAATGTTTTTCACAATAAATAGAATCTTTTCCAACATCTAGGTGGAGTTTTACCCTTTTTCAAAATATTACAAGTTCTTAAGAAAAGTAATTACATCAAAAGTAGTGTTTTATCAAACGGCCCTTCGGATTGACAGCAAGGCTCTTTACTACTCAGCGGGAGGATGAGGGTCACCTGCACTATCTGAAGCCAAATAATCTACTCATGAATAATGTCCCAAAAACATGATTTAAAAGAATACGGAAATAAACAATGCATAATCATGTTGAAATTGTATTTCATAACGTTTCGTAATCTGATGCAACCCTTTTCGTAAACCTTTGTATTTCAGGGAAAACAACAATCTGAAATAACTATTTCAAAGCAACCTGAAATAACTATTTCCAATCAATCGTTGAAAAATAATCCTTTCAAAACCATAATCTTTCTGTAGGACTTTAACAGAACAAAAACAGACGTGGACACACAGTCCATGAGGGTAACTAACCATCAGACGTGGCCCAAAGCCATGAAACAGATATAGACACACAATCTACGAGGGTAAATAACCATCAGACGCAGCCCGAAGCCACGAAACAGACGTAGGTATGAAACCCACGAATAACAGACACAGGTACAAAACCCGCGAATAACAGACGCAGGTACAAAACCCACGAAATATCCATCGAGCTCGGATAACCAAGGTGCACCAAGGGCTAACAGTACTGCTGTTAGCAACCAGCGTTCTGTATTCCATCCTAAAACGTTTCCATCATGCGTGGGGTTTATTTCACATGAAATAATCTCAATCATTTCAATGCCATAACCGTTGCTAAAAACTACTTTGAATCTCAAAAACCCCAGCATGTACATTTAAGATCAAGTTACTGTAAAATCATATGAAATTCGCATAAGAATATATTTCATGAATAACATCAGTTCAATACAACTTTTGCCAAACTCTTTTCAAAAAGCTTATTAATCCATTTTCATGCATAATCATAATTCTCTTGTAAACCAATCGAAAGAAAATCATTTCTAACGATTTAAACTATACTTTCATAAAATTTGCCTTTTGAAATCCATATGTGAAATTCATCATTTGAAATGACAATGCATTTGAAAATATAAATTTTAGGGAACGTTATTCACTCACCTTCCACGCTCCAAAATCTTTATGCACTTCAACCAATCGCTTTTGATTAACCCAACACTCAATCACCTAGTATTCCCAAACAATATTAACATTTTATTCAAATTTTCAACGAAATTAAACAATCTTTCCCGAAATCAACTACCTCTTAAAGAAAGACTCATTATGTGAATGCCCTTCAAGCTCCCAATATCAAAGCATAGCTACTTCCCTAATTTACTAAATAATAATTTCCTTATTATACCTCAAGACATGGAAATGCACTTAATGGATAATAAGCTAGCATTTCCAATGTACTACCGTGAGCATTTACACCTTCAACATCTTTAGAAAAGCTATAACTATAAACAACTTCCCTTCAAGCTAAACTACCTTACATACTTAATTCAGATTCCAACTAAGACCAACTATTGCTCTAATTCCTGTATTCACTAACCCATAACTTCCCTTCTGTTAGTTTCTCAAATCCACATATACCTATACATATACATATATAGGCCTATTCGCAGTCCACTTATTTACTTTATTTTCTTTCTTCCTTCGTTCAAATTCCTCCATCAACATTTAAGTGCCAATATACCCACATTTATCCTTTTCATTATCAAAACCATATCAACAACATCTATGCATATATATATATATATGTATATACTTTCAACAACGTTCCATCTCATCCCCACGACAACAAACCTTCCCTTTTACTATGACAGTATTATACTCACATAAGCATACATGCATACGACGCTCCCTGACCAAAACCATTTCTGCAGGGATACCACATAACATACGCTATGCAAAAATTAACACAAACATAGAGCAACAACATCCCAGCATAAACATTTATGTGCAGATAACTCTTCAACCAAGTTCATAGTCGGGAGTTCATAAACTCAAATATAGATGCATAAATCCACAACCCAAAACACTGCTCCCCGAGACAACCAATTCCCCCCCCCCAAGAAAAACAGAGCAAGGAACCCCTAGTTCCTTATCACAACCACAGCCACCACAGCAGAGCATTTCACGGCAATGAACAATACGGCTCAACACGGAGAAAGGAAGAGGAGAGTATCTAGGATCACTTACACAGTGAGGGATAGGAATCACAGGGCACCTGACGCCGGCGGAGATTCAATTTGCATTCACCGCAACTCCTGTTCCAGATCACCGATACTGCTATCCCGTGATGCTGCCTCTCACCCCACCGTTCAGCTAGATCACCTGCCACAATCCAACACCCAGTATCCTTCGCCGTCACTCATCCACCGAGAAGGAGCACGGCACCACCACAGAAACAGAGCAACCCCAAAATCAATAGAAATTACTCCCACCACAAGGCGTCGGCTTCAATCGCACAATGACAGCTCAAAGGCTCGACTTTCACTCCCTTCCTGCTTCCTCTCCTCGCAGCATATAAAATTAACAAAAGTAGAGACCTCAGGCGATGGGTCAACTCTGATGGCGATGGCACAACAGAGTCTGAGCACACGGCACCGATGGCGTGAACTTACCTCCCTCGCCGCTCACCAGTCGCCTCCTTTTCCTCTGCCGTCGCTGCACAGTCTGTAAAAGAAACAAGGAGTGCGTACGGCGACCAAAAGGAAAGAAAAAGGAGGGAAAATATGAACTTCACGCTTTAAAAAAAAACACCCCTTCAGCGTACTCAGGATTCGAACACGGGCATGCTGGTTAATTTCTGTCCACAGTGATCACTAAGCTACCTAACACACATTGAAAAATTCTCTGTGGAAAATATATATATATATATAGTCCTTAATTACATTGATTTATCCAGATAAAACTCATGGCCATAACACTTAGTGCCATAGATCTCAGGATGAGCTCCCAACAATGTTACGACTGTTTTCCAATCTTCTCTCATAAGGGCAATTTACGGTTCTTGCTTCTTTTTTGTTAACTGGTGATCGCTTCTCGAACTGCTGCTATTGGTGCTATTGGAAGCCATTTGTGTTTTCTATTGGCTGGACGTCTGGTGAAAAAACTCAAAGTAATTATATATGTTGATGATGAGAAAGAGAGGAATCAGTACGTAAGAGCATATATAACATACTTACAAAGACATTGAAGAAAAAGAAAATTCCACCAGTTTGAAGGTTCCAAGTTTATGTCGATAAGGCTTTAGAATGCATATCAATTTTTGTTAGGTACAAATTTTTTTTTGAAAACGGGTTGTCTTATCTACAATAAAGTGATATTCTCTAATGATCTAATATGTTCTAAATATTTACACTAGCAAGGAGTAGGATGCATATAAATTGATGCTTCGGAGAGAATCGTCAACTTATAAAGAAGGCATTGCTGGGTGGGAGACAATTTTACATTTTTAAGTTTTTTTTTTTTTTAAATAATTGAACTATGTGGAGGGTCTAGTTCAAGATTTATTGTGTTTGCAGGGTCAAATTAGTTATAAATAAAGGTTAGCTAATTTTGATCAGGTTTATCATTATGTATGTAAAGGTTAGATATATATATATATATATATATATTAAATCGGAGGTGCTAATATTTTTTATTTAATTAAGGATATAATCCATTTCGAAGCTTTGAGAATAAATAGTTCTCATCTCTCTTGATAAGTGTGCTTCTTGAGGTTTCAATTTGTGTTCTCTTTCTTACAGGATAAAGTTATTTATTTTTTTAACTAACAGCTTGTTTGTAGGGGTATTAATATTTAGTAGAAAAATGTTTATTTTAACTAATAAATTAAATAACTTAATATATGTTATTAAATAAATTGTTTAATATCATCGCTTACTGCAGATTCCAAGTCATAAAATTAACTTGAAAATGTTAATTAACAAATAATTAGGGTGGTGACTGGTGGTAGTATAGGCATAATAGTTACCTTGTATATATTATATGCTTAGAGAGCAAGTGAATATGATAAATTGATAATTCATTGTTAAATCTGGAGTAATTGAACTATTGTAAGCCATATTTTATTAAAGTTAAGCACCAATTTCTAAGTCAAATATCAGTCCTTGTATATTATAATTAGTCAATTATATATATACTAAACCATATATTACACATTAAAAATTCTCCCCAAACCTATGTAGCTCTATCCCTGGTCGAACAAGTTCGGATAATATTATTGTTGCTCAGGAGGTAATACACTCCATGAGGAATATGATCGTGTTCAATGTGATTTTTTATAAAGTGCCTTGAGGAGTTGCGACTACCAACAAATTTGATTAAAGTTATTAAAGCATGTATATCGTCTCCTTCTATGCAAATCCTTTGGAAAGGGAGTAAAGGAGAAGAGTTTTCTCCTACAATAATTAAGACAAGGGGACCCACTATCTCCTTACCTTTGTTATATGCATGGAGAAATTAGCTTTATTAATTCAAAAGGAGATCAATGCGAAGAGATGGTCGCGGATAAGACTTGGTAAGGAAAGCCCACCTATATCTAATTTATTTTTCTCTGATAACTTGTTACTGTTTGCAGAAGCTAAAATGGATCAAGTGGCAACCATAAAAATTGCCTTAACGAGTTCTGTAAAGCATCTGGTCAAAAAGTTAACTTTGGCAAAACAAAAGTGTTCTTTGGGATTTGCTAGTTAATCATACCAGAGTGACTCAAATGAGCGAGGCTTTGGGATTTGCTAGTATAGCGAACCTTGGCAAATATCTGGGTGTTCCGTTACCCCATGAGAAAGTTTCCTCAAGAACGTATAAGTTTGTAATCGATAAAGTTCGTGAGAGATTGGGTAATTGGCAAATATCAAGAATTTGAAGAGACACGTTTGCAAAATCAGTGTGACCTATTCTATGCAAACTGCAAATTTGCCTGTACCCACTAGCGATAGTGTTGAAAAGAAATCCTGTGACTTTCTATGGGGTTCCTTCGCTGAACAGAGAAGGATGCATCTCATATCCTGGGATGAAGTATGTAAGGAGAAGAAATTCGGTGGCCTTGGTATGAAACATATTAAGCAGCATAATCGTGATTTTATGATAAGCTTGGCTGGGGTCTGGTAAACGATCGGAACTCGCTTTGGGTTCGGGTGATAAGGGGTAAATATGGATGTGGAAATGATTTACTTCCTCATATTAATACTCTCCGAGCAGGTTCGAATATATAGAATGGCATTAAAAATAACTGGAAAGTTGAGGAGGGTATTCAACAGGTGGTTGATAGTAATGGTAGCGTCCGTGCCCGTTGGAAACTAGAGATCAGAAGAGTGGGGCATTTACGGTGCAGATACAGTACCTCAGTTCAAATATCGAGGCATCACCCGGAAGCTGGTCGGAGTTGTGGAAATTGAAAATACCCCAACGTTGTAAATCTTTTGCTTGGATTATGCTGCATGATAGACTAGGCACCAACGGATTGAAACAGCGTAGGAAACTCCATCCTACCGGTATTTGCGACAGGTGCAAGTCCCATATTGAAAACAACCTCCATACCTTGCGGGATTGCGTAGAAATCAGAAGGGTGTGGGAGTCAATCATTAAGGCTTCTTTTAGTAATAAGTTCTTCTCTTCTTCGATCTTGGACTGGTTAAAGCTAAATATGAAGAACAACGGGGGTCAACAGGTGTTATTGGAAAGGTCTCTTTGTTATCATGTGTTGGTTAATATGGCGAGACTGTAATGAACGAACCCACTCAAACTTTCGAATATGGCTGATATTCACGCTGAAGTTATAGCAATTTTGAGTAGCACAATTAGAGCACAAGACAAGATGAAAGGGGTGAACCTATCCTCTAGCCGAGGGACTAGTGCAGCTGCTACACCCTCTGGTAACGATTACGAAATTTTTGCTGAAGTTAAACGTAGCTTATTCCTTGGTTACTCAAAGTGCAGCCTGTGGTGGTATTCTCAAAAACAAGAATGGGGATGTGCTGGAAGGATTCCAGCTCCGACTTCAGGCTGGTGACTCTCTCCCCGCCGAGATCTGGGGTTGCCTCTTGGGTCTTAGAAGAGCTTGGACATTAATTATATTGTGGAAGCTAAGAACATGCTGCGACGAAGTTGGAGGGTGAACCTGCAATACCTTCCCAGGGATCACAATCACCTGGCAGACACACTTGCTCGGGGTGCTCTGGCGAACAGTTTTGTCCTGCAAGTTTTGGGTCATGCTGCTGTGCAGCGGCTAATGCAGATAGATACAGGAGATTAAGTCCGTTGTTAGCGGCTGTTCAGTTTTTTTCCCTTATATATATATATATATATAAAAAAGCAAGTGAATATGATAAATTGATAATTCATTTTTAAATCTGGAGTAATTGAACTGTTGCAAGTCATATTTTGAAGTTAAGCACGGATTTCTAAGTCAACAACATTAGTCCTTGTATATTATAATTAGTTAATTATATATATAATATAGTACACATTACAAATTATTTACTTTTTTTATTTTGAATAAATTTATAAATTTTTTTCTTTACCCCAAGTAAAAGTGACAGATAACATCGTATATTGGGGCGAGAAAAACAGCCTAAATATAATTCTACGTTTGTGGACCACACCCTAACTTGTAATTTGTTAAAAAAAAAATAAATAAAATTAAAGGTTGGGTGGCGTGTCGATTTTTATTGCATTGCTATTTGTTAAACGCAATCACTTGCATGTTAAAGACAATAAAATGACTGATATTAGGAAAGCAGTAATTAATTAGCAATGGCAAGTCCTGGTGTTGAATCTTCAATTATTTATAAACAATAATATATGAAATGGAGTGTCCGTCCTAATTTTTATGCTTTATTTTATAAAAATGATTCAAGAATTGGAAAGAAATAAATAAATGAACAAGATATATAGCTCAACTGAAGAAAACTAGAAAAGTAAAAAAATAATTTTATTTAAATATTCATTTATTTATAAGGTTGATAAATTTAAAATTATTAATTTCAAAGTATATATTTTGAATTACTAAAAATTATTAAAAAACTCAGTAAAAATTCTCTATTTAAAAATTTTTATTAGTCCAAATTATCTCATATATATTGTTATACATAGAAAGTATCAATATCATGAAAAATTTATATATAAAGAGTATCAATACTCCAATTGGATATAAATTTATTTTTAATACAATGTTACAATAACTATGAAAAACTTTCAAGTTTTTTTTTTATTTGTTCAGGGTATAATCTCTAAACAAAAAAGATTTTTATCTCTCACAAAAAATATATTTTCTTAAATTTAAACTAGTATTCTCTTTTTTACTAAGGTAAATAGTTTACCACCTCAATCAAATATTTTTTAGAATTTTTCAATTTTATATATGACCTCAGCAAAACATTATTTATTTGTGAAAAATTAAAACATACATTATCAAATATAAAAGTTTCAGTTCCATCAATTATATATATATATATATATATATATTTGAAACTGAATCTTGTCTTGCTTTGTCTGTTGTTAAATAATATCTCAACAGATATATCTAAAAGCTCTCCTTAGTTCGTGTGATTCCGTCCTAGACCCATGCCGCTGTCAAAATTTTGTCCGCTTCCATCCTAGAGCCCTGTCGCTTGTCTAGTTCTGTCCTAGAACCCCGCTGCTCTACTCTTGTTCCGTCCCAAACCTCCATCGGTCCAGATTGTCAGGCCTCCAGCAAGCGATGTTTTTGGTCAGTTTGCAACCTCACATCCATATCTAGATTAATGACCCAATCAAAAGTGGTGGCTTGCAGTTTACGGCTTGAGTTTGGGGGGGGGGTTGTTGTGGGGCTTTAGATATATGTGTTGAGATATTATTTAATTACCTATAAATTTAGATATTATTTAAAATTAAATTTAAATATTATATTATTTTAGGAGAATAAATATAAAATATTAGATAATATTCTATATTTAATCTATTAATTTATATTTTTCTTTTATAAAAACTTGTTTCTAATATTTTTAATTCAAAGATTAATAATACGCTTAATCTTTTATTTTTTTTTATTTTTAATCCTTTAATTCTCATATCTCTATCTCTCAAAGCATTGTAGGGATTATAATCATAACTACTATCACCATTTGTTTAGGTAGAGATTCATTTTAGTCTTTTAAAAAAAATTATGTTTGGAAATGGTAATCAATGTGGCCTCCGTAGCGAAGGTGAGACTTAAACCCCAGACCTCTTGATTCACCCACAACATTTTAAAGCCATTGAGCTACTAATACCCTTTAATAACATAATTGCAAAATAACATACTCTCTGTGGGCATTAATCTAAGATCTAATTTACATTACAAATTACAGTACAAACTACTTATATTTAGGATTGGATGTAGTATAAGAATAACAATAACTTAGGTTTATGTAAAATGATAAATAAGCCTTAGATCTCATAACTCTTTCAAAACAGCTCATAAAGCACAAGATTCAAAACTCAAAAACAAGTGGCCTACTGGATATTAGGGACTTGGTGACGACCATCGACGCCAGCAATTGTGATAGATGGAAAGGCCATATTATCTATTTGCATCTATTCGTACAGTTCCCTGAGGGTGGGTTTGACTTTAAAAAAAGAGCGGGGAGAGGAGAGGAGAAAAATGAAATAAAGAATATTTAATATTATTTTATTTGGATTGATGAAATGGAGAGGAGGGAAGGGGTTTTAATTAGCTTGTGAAGTCTCATCAAAATTGTTATTGGAATACAGCTGTCATTTTTTCAAAAAAAAAATTGAAACCATCGTACCAAACCTAAGGTAGATTAGGAATATTAAAAAACTACATGTACAGGGGTGAGAATATGTCAGATACGGGTTGATCCGCTATGGGTTGGCCTTAAAGCGGACTAAATTTAACTTATCTACTTTTAGGCGTGTTGGTAAACGACCAACCTGTGCTCGCCATGCCAGTTTTTTTTAAAATTATTTAATTTTTAAAAAAATTCTTTCCATATATATATTTTTTAAAAAAATTATTTTCATATATATATTTTTTAAAAATAATTTATATGTATCAATATTAATTGGATTTAAAGTATGATATAAAATTGTCAAAATATTTATTTCTTTAACTTTATCACTATCCGTATATAAATTTATCATAAGTAATATAATAATAAAATAAAATATATATTTAAAGAAATGACTCAATAAGATAAAGTTAACATAAATTAAGTATAATGTAAACTTTAATTTGATTAAAACTCTAAAATTAATAAAGTACAATATAAATAATAAAAATTAAAAAAAAAACGAGTTAAACGGGCCAACCCGCCAATCTGGCAGATTAACCTGCCTTGAGTGCAGGATTGATGGGTGTGGATTAAAAAGACCCATATTAAAATGAGTTGCCAAACCCTCCATAAAATGGCGGGTTGGGCCACTACACGGGTATATCCCTCATCACATGACAAAATATTATACATTTTACTAAATCCACCCAATTTTAGAGGGAAGGATTAGGAGGGAAGGGGAGGTCCCCTTCTAAAAGTTTTATTATGACAAACAAATAAAAAAAAATGTAAAATCTCTTCTCTTATTTCACCTCCTCTCTAAATCCCTCATACTAGACACAGTGACACACCATTAGCTTCAGCCTTTGGTAAGATTGCTCTATATGTTCTCACAGGACGCATCCGTAGTCCTGTACTAACCCAACGTTCTTAAGCTTCTTCAAGTTAACTTTCTTGCGCTATCACTCTAGATAGTAAAGATTAATTCAATTAGTAAAGAGTTGAGCTATAATCTATAAAGTTATTGGTGTAAATCCCAACAATTAACAATATCAATGGATAGCAATTTTACAGAGTCAGATAAAATCAAATGTTCCAAATCCCAACAATTAACAATATATGTAGGATACAAGTAAAACAGTACACACAGTCATAGTACTTCTTCCCCATATTTCGGAAGAAAAACTACAGATCTTGAGAAGTTCAAACCCTATAGCATATATTTATTCTTCTTTATCAAATCATTTTTTTAACGATAGGCAATAAGAAAAAGGAAAAATTACTATCAGGTTTTAACGAATAAATGTGATCATAAACAAAGTCTCACAACAAATAAACAACACATGCCATTTGTTTGCGGTACTTTTTAGTCACTACAATCATTCCTTAACATCTTATAGTGAATTTCCCTAAGAAAACACGGAAAGCAGAGTTATTACAGTGATAGGTAGAGTACCCCTTGTTGTCTATGAGAAGGCTTGGCTTCTTCTGTTTGCTCTTTCCCCATCTCATACATTGGGCTGACTATGATCCTGTTGTTCAGTCCTCAAGTCTTGGAAGAAACGTGATATGTTGTCTTCTTCCACAATTCTTGGATTTGGGACATTTGTAATTGAGAATTTCAAAAGATGCCAATATAGTGGAAGTTGTACAAATATGTACACCAACGCTACTGGTAACAAAATAACCCCATAGGATATAATAGGCTAATACTTCTCTTTGGGTTCAAAGTCATGAGATAGTGCAGCATAGAAAGAAACCGGCATTGAGACCAGAGACGCAAGGAATGAAATAATTCCCAAACAAAGCTTCAATGGCAAACTTCGACGGAAACCTTTGGGTTCTTCCTTTCTCGAGAGATAAATGGCCAGAAAAGTAGCTAATGAAGACATAGAGAAAAGAAAGGAAATCAAGACGGAGATAGAAAATGTGTGACCAAATCTATCAATGTCTTGAAAGCAAGCAGAAAAAGCAGAACCAGTAACAAAGGTAGCTGCAACAATGTAAGATGTACACGTGTCCTTCACTGAGTCGTTACATTCATTGATGAGCTTCATGTGTTCATTGGTGAAGATCTCCCCTGGAGTCTCACCCTTTTTATTGGGTTGTGAAATGAAGTAAGGTGGCATACTTTCTTTCACATACTGTTTCAATATACAATAATGAATTTCAGAAGTAATAGGCACAAGTCTCAATCGAATATATATATGACAAACCCATATTTTTATATATTTATTCATATCATTTTAGTGAGTTTTTGTCAACTTTTTATTCCTTAATTATATTATTTGTGCATGATTTAGATTAATACACCTTACATTAAATTAGTTCTTAATAGGGGCATAATTATCATATTTTTTATTATTTCTCCTAAATAATTATTTTTAGAATAAAATGTGTTACATTATTATAATTTTATATTTTAGGAATTTAGAAGAAATCGAAATGTACAAATGACAATAAAAAGTTATAAAATTAAAAATTATATTATATGACCTAATGGACCAAACCTTGCTATTTGGCCCATTAAGTCACCTTTTTAGTTGAGGAAAAGTAAGACATGCACAGGAGCGGCCGCAGGGAATTGAATGAAAAGAAAAGAAGAGGTAGCAACACACACACAAAAAAAGATGCTGAATGAGGAAGAGGCGGAATTGAAAAGGGGAAGAAAGGACACATAGACATATACATACACAGGTGCTGCAGCAGGAAAAAACAAGAACACATCCAAGGAGTACTGTGCCGCGAGAATCATTCACTCATCTACCATCCTTCATTCCCTTAACCCCTCTCCATATCCACTCAACTAGGGGTATCCAAACATGTCCCGTCCCGTCCTGAAAAGGACTGGGACGGGAAATTATCGAGATGGGACAGAGGGAAGGTTGGGACAGGACGGGTCTCGGCCTGACCCTCGGGATTCCCGTCCTATCTTGACCCTATTTTCTTTTTATAAAAAAATATATATTACATTCTCTTATATTTCTCACTTTGTACACTCTTCTCAAGCTCTCCATCTCTCTTTTCTTACACTGTACTTGCTCTCAGTCATAGGTCTCGCCATTCACCACTCTCATACCAATATTTTTACTTACAAATATTTCTATATAGATATTTTTATTGTCACGTCCCTAAATTTGGACTGTGACCGGCACAGAATATAAATATCTCATATTCTGAAAGCCTAACACATTAAGTAAAACCTTTAAATTTTCCATAACATTTTCAAAATCATACGAAATATTTTCTAAGGTTTATGTGGAGCATTATCCTTTCTAAAATAATACAAGTTCTTAAGAAAGTAATTACATCAAAAGTACTATTTGTCAAACGATGCTTCGGATCGACAGCGAGGCTCTTTACTGCTCAGCCGGAGGATTAGGGTCACCTGCACTATCTGAAGCCAAAATAATCTACTCGTGAATAATGTCCCAAAAACATGATTTAAAGAATGCAGAAAATAAACAATGCATAATCATATTGAAAATGTATTTCATAATATTTCATAATCTGATGCAAACCTTTCCGTAAATATTTGTATTTCAGGGGAAAGAACCATCTGAAAGAACCATTTCAAATCAATCTGAAATAACAATTTCTTACCAATCATTTAAAAACAATCATTTTAAAACCATAATCTTTCTGTAGGACTTCAACAGAACGAAAATAGAAGTGGACACACAGTCCACGAGGGTAACTAACCATTCTGGTGGCTCGAAGCCACTAACTGTCGCGAGAATGAATCCCACGAAATAATTCTGGTGACTCAAGGCCACAAACTGTCGCAAGAATGAATCCCACGAAATAATTCTGGCGGCTCGAGGCCACAAACTGTCGCGAGAATGAATCCCACGAAATAATTCTGGTGGCTCGAGGCCACAAACTATCGAGCTCGAGTACCAAGGTGCACCAAGGACTAACAGTACTGCTGTTAGCAACCAACATTCTGTATTCCATCCTAAAACATTTCCATCATGCGTGGGGTCCTTTTCACATGTAATGATCTCAATCGTTTCAAATACCATAATCATTGATAAAGCCACTTTGAATTTCAAAAACCCCAGCATGAACATTCAAAATCAAGTTACTGTAAAAACATGCAATTCACATAGGAATGTTTCATGAATAACATAAGTTCACTTTCAAATCTTTTTCTAAAGCCTCTTTATCCATTTTCATGCATAATTGTGATCTTTTGTAAATCGATCGAAAGAAAATCATTTCTAACGATTTAAACCATACTTTCGTAAAATTTGCTTTACAAAATTCATATTTGAAATTCAACATTTAAAATGACAATGCATTTAAAAATGTAAATTTTAGGAAACGCTATTCACTCACCTATTACGCTCCCAAACCTTTACTCTTTAAAGCTAAACAACTTCCAATTATTTTTACTTCTCAAATCCTTGATATCCTAGAACAAAATATTAAAATTCTAATTATTTAGTTTGACAATCTAAAATCATATTCCAATATTCAATTTATAACACCTTAAAATAGAAGGAGAAACTAAACTTTAATCCTCATTTTCCCAAATAACATCATGACCATTTACATGATAATAAAACTTATCATCCTCAGTTAACAATTTCAATATTTAACATTGTAGATCCAATAGCCGACGGTTTTGGTTCAAATTAAAGCTGAAAATTTCAAATCCTTACTCCTCTTATTTAATTTACAAATAAAATATCCAAGACCATTGACCCTAAAACTAGATAACCACACAAAACATAGGTTTCTACTCTCAGAGTCCATAATCCCGAATAGCAAAACACACATATACACTCTAGTTAAACTCAACACAGAGTGGGTTTATTTTTTAAAAATCAAATATAATCTTTACTTCCTTCACATTCTCAGTGACCAGAGGAAAAATCCAAATCACCCAACTCAAAGCTAGAAACAATCAATGGAGGAGAGGTGTTAGGCTTACCACATACCAAGAGTACAAACACAGTAACACCATTATCAAACTTCTTACTCTTCCACTCTTACCTAATACCCCCAGCATATAAATACACATTCCACTCCAAACTTTGTTTATTTATTTTTCTTTTTCCTCACATGGCCTTGTTTTGTTTTTTTCTCAACATAGTCCGCAAAACAAAGCAATCACAAAAAACTCACCTCAGTCAAAACTCTTCTCCAGCACACAACAGTCGGCCTCTCCCTCACTTCCGGCGATGCAATGCTCCCTGCTTTCCTTCCTTTTCTCTTCATGGTCACTCACTCTGTCTTCACACAGCGACACCAGACATAATGGGAAAGAGAAGAATCTCCAGCAATAACAGTAGCGAGCTCAGAACGGAAGAGGAAAGTAACGGCATATGAGTGCAAAGCTACTAGCGACAGCCATACAGCAGATGCAAGCAAATAAAATCTCAACAGCGGCTAAGATCTAAACTGAAAAGAAGAATGACTGACGAGCAACAGTAGATAACTATAACACGGTCATCGGGGAGCATCTTAGATGGCGAAAACTAACAGTAAACACAACGACAAGACTTCTCGACTATAGGTTCACAAAGCTTCTCTGATCCCCCCTCACTCTCTCTCGTGCTGTCACCGACGGAGAATGGAAAAGGAAGAAATTTTATATAGCCCATAAGAGAAAGATGATTCGGCGATGATAGCACTATACCGTAGTGACACTGGCAGAAGCAAAGTTTGGCTACACGGCATCGATGGCGTGACGCATTCGCTGCTGCTCTCACTAGCTCCCCTGCTGAACTGCCGAAGAAATCTGAGAAAATGGAGAAAGGAATTACGTTTTATGCAGAAAAGTGATAGGGGTATTTTTGTAATTTCACACGCCTAAAAGAAAAAAAATCTCCACCGCAGCCACCAGAATCGAACTCGTGACCTGCGTATTCATCCTCAGCGTTTGGACCATTCAGCTAGTGTGACTTCATCGACCTGACTGTAACAAATATATATATACCCTTTGTAAAATTAATTTTTCTCTATTAACTTTTCCTGACCATAACATTCTTCCCCTCTTAAAAAAATTCGGTCCTCCGAATTTGAATCTATGATTACCTTATCCTCGAATAAATACGATTACTTGATCTGCATCTCATCTCTATTCCCAAGTGGCTTCATCCTCTGAATGACTATGCCAAAACAACTTCACCAAAGGAATCTCTTTCGATCCTAACTTCTTTACTTGACTGCCAAGAAAAACTACCGGATACTCGTCATATGACAAGTCTTTGTTCACATGAACCTCCTGATATTCAACAACATGGGAGGGATCATACAAGTACTTCCATAACATCGATACATGAAACACCGGATGTATCCCTGACAGCTCTGGTGGTAAGGCTAAACGATAGGCTACCGCACCTACTTTATCCAAAATCTCGAAGGGGCCGATAAACCTCGGACTTAACTTACCCTTTTTACCAAATCTCATAACCCCTTTCATTGGCGACACCCTTAAGATATAGAATGATATAGAATGATTTATTGAGATAAATTTAATATTATAAATTTATTATAATATTTTTTTAAAAAAAAGTCAGGAATTCCCGTCCCATCCTGAACCTAGGACTGGGACAAATTCAGGACGGGATGGGACATAGGACGGGGTTGTCCCAGTCCTGACCTGTCCCGTGAACACCCCAACACTCAACCTCTATCCGCGTCACGCCTCTTTCATCACAGCAACCAGTGTAACGACGTGCAACTCCATTATCCATGGCTAAGCTCTTGAAACTGGTATTAATCTTTGTAGCTATACGTGGCTAAACATCCAAATTCTCTAATTCAATGGCAAAGGCATGAGTTTGGGATCTCAAAGGGGAGTATAAGTTACTCTAATTCTCTACCTAATAATTTTATTATGACTCATAGGTCTTAGGATTAATTTTATAATTATTAGGAATGTTTAGAATGATTTATTTGTATTTATTGAGGATTATTGTGATTGAATTTTTGCTTGACATTTGACATCAATCTTTAATTAACTTTAATTTCATTTACTTTGATCTGGGTCATACATTGTATTGAGATTATCGTGAATATTTTGTGATTTTTAAGGTGGCTTGAATTATTAGATCGTTGTATCTCTTGTTAGCTTAAATTCTATTTTATGAATTATTGAGTTATAATTAAGCATTAGTTTTTAATATCTTTAGTCATATTTTATTATTCTGATAGCAGTTAATAAATTAGGACTTCAAATATTTTGTAACAATTTGAGGTGGCTCGGTTGTTGGATTAAAATCTTAATTATAATTCTTAGTTCATTGTTTATAACTTCCATATCTTTTGAAGCTATGATTGCCTGCGTTATTGAATTTGAAGATTGCTTTTATTATTATTAATCACCCTTGAACTTATTATATTCACTTATTATCATTCATTATTCCTTTCTTTTAACTAAAAATACCAAAAATATTTTCTTTAAATCTATTTTAATTCATTGCATTTAGTTGTTAGTCAATCAAAACAAATCCCATTTTCTAATTTAGGTTGCATTGCATTTAGTTACTTAGGAATTTAATTTCACATTTTGGCTCCTCAGAGAGAACAACCCGAGGTTGCACTATATGCAATCCTTGGTTTAAATTTTTGAAGTAACCCCAAGGCAATATCAGTCCAAGGTTGTTTCAAGTGGCGCCATTGCTGGGGAGTCAAGAAATTGGTTCCCTAGTAACTAAGTGTTAAGTAACATTATTTTGAGATTAATTCAAGTGCTGAGCCAGTTTAGTCAATTTGCATAACATTTGTATTTGTATTTTCTCTTGCATTATTTATTTAAAAAAAGGGTTGATTTTCTTTGGTTACCTCTAGTGAACATGTGTCTGTTAGTACTTTTGAATTAGAACAAGAAACCATGGATGATCCTAATAGAAATAATAGGCTTAATGGGAATAACGGACATGGTGAGAATAACTTAGGAAATAATGGTAAGGATGATAGAAGCATGAGGGAGATTAATGATTCTAATGTTGATTATGATCCTTATGGCTTTTATGAACTTTGAAATTAAAGGAGCATTAATTTCTTCCTTACCTAAATTTCATGGCTTTGCAGGTGATGATCGACACAGGTATTTGAAGACTATGCATATGGTGTGCTCTTCTATGAAATCACCCACGGCTAATCTTCAAGATGTATTGAGGAGGGCATTTCATTTTATTTTAGAAGGCAAGTCCAAGGAGTAGCTTTACATGCTACCTCAACATTTTACTACATTGACTTGGGATCAGTTGAAAGGAGCATTCTTGGATGAATATTTTCCTGCATCTAAAACTTCAAGGCTAAAAAAGGAGATAACTAGTGTGGTCCAATGAGATAATGAATCCATGCATGAGTATTGGACTAGGTTCATCACACTTATAGCTCAATGTCCACACCACAATATCTCAAAGAATGATCTAGTTAATTCTTTCTATGAAGGGCTCCTTCCACGTCATAAGCCCTCAATTCATGCTGCTGCAAATTTTTCTCTTAGAGAATTGAGTCCCAATGTTGCATGGGACCTACTTCAAAAGATGGCTACTAATGACCCTCAATCTGGAGACACAAGAAATTGCTGCTTTAGGGAACCGAATGGAGAAAAGACTCAGTATTTTAGAGAATAATGTTAATGCCAAGTAGGTTAATTCAATGGGTAACTCTCAAGCTATGTTGCTAGTTGTGAGTACTATGGGTCAATGATACACGCCTCGAATACTTATTCTTGATATGAAGAGGTTTCTTCCCTATACCAAAATAGGAATGGTCCATATCAAAAGAGGGATCCTTACTCTAACACTTATAATCCAGGTTGGAGAGATCATCCTAACTTTAGATGGGGTAGAAATTAAGGCAACCCTCAAGGAAATTTCTCGAATCAAGTGGTACCTAATCAAGGGGTATTATCTTCTTTTTCTGGAGGTAATGAACTTAGTATGATTGTGAAAGGTATTACTGAGCTCAATTCAAAGTTTGACAATCAAAAGTCACAAACTGAGGCAAAGTTACATGCTATGGAGAATAAGATGGACTCATGTCTACAAAAGATCTTCTTTAAATTGGAGCAAATGGAGACTAAACACGAGAATTTGAATGCTTTTGTTTCGCAATTCTCCAACAACTTGAGTGAACAACAAGCAAAGAGTAGTGGTTCTATACCCTCAAACACAGTGATAAATCCTAAATCTTTGAATGCAATCACACTGAGAAGTGGTAAGAAAATTGGGTCGAAGAATGTACAATTCAAAGAACATGAAGAGGATGAAGAGCAGGTTGATGATGAAATAGAAGTTGAGTCTCTTCCTACCAAAACTACTCAAGAAACTTCCCAAGCTAAGAAAAAAGCTTCTGTCCAATTTGAAGTCCTATAAGAAAAGAAGCTCTTGGAGAAGTGTCTGAAAAAACCAATGGTGTAAAATGATGAAGAGGCAACAACTATCATAAAGGGACCAATGGAAAAAGGATCACCTTCCAACTCCAAAGGTGATGAGGTAAATATTCGTGACTTGCCTTTTCCAAATTCTTATTTGGTTAGTAAAAAGATTGTTGAAAAGAAAGATAATGATGAATTGTTTGAAATATTTAGCAAACTTGAGTTTAACGTGCCATTACTTGAATTGATTAAAAAGATGCCTAAGTGTGCTAAATTCTTGAAAGACCTGTGCACAAATAAGAAGTATAAGCATAGTGAGAGAATCCAGCTGGGGTTGAGTGTTAGAGCCTTATTTAAGCTATAATTGCATATTAAATATAAAGACCCAGGTTCCTATACTATTCCTTATACCATAGGTAGAACTACATTTTCCCATGCCTTACTTGACTTAGGTGCAGCAATTAATGTCATGCCGACATCTGTTTATATGACCTTGGGTATTAAAGGTTTGAAAGACACTAGTGTAGTGCTTAGCCTAGCTGATAGGACGGTAAGATACCCTAAAGGTATTCTTGTGTGAGTAAAAGGTCTTATTTTTCCAGCTGACTTTTATGTCCTTGATATGACTAATGACCTCCCCACTGATAGTACTTTGATTCTAGGTAGACCTTTCCTTTTAACTACTGAGACAATAATTAACATGAAAAAGGGTCTTACCACTATGGGGATTGGGGATCAAGAAGTGCAATTTAATCTTTCAGAAGCTATGAATCATGGTTATGAAGATTGCTCTTATTTGGGAATTAGTTCAATTGAATGTCATGATGTGGACCACTTACATGAGACTAATATGAATGAACCTCACTTGTGTGACATGGTTGTAAAGCATGATGATGCTTTTACTTGTCTATCTTCCTCCCACCATTCTCATGTCTGTGCATGTGAAAGTGGCGTATCATGTGCCTATTGTTTAGAGATAGATAGTTGGCTTTCTTCTGCTCATGAATTTGATGTATCATGTTGCTTTGACTTTGATATTACTGCTAATTCTACACTTGATAGCCTTGAGAAAGGTGTATTGCTTGATTTTGCAGGAACTGATGATAAGGAGGATGATGTATAAGCTACAAATATAGCTCCCCTATTGAGTGGCACTGGAACATTAGAAAAGGATAACAGTGATTCTGCTACTACTTTAGTCCTTTCTAATCCCACTCTCTCTTCTAATTTACTTTATCTTTCTATTGATCAGACTGAACCTAACTTTCCTATTTCTAGGTCATCTGATGGTGGCACTGAGTCAGAAAGTGGAGGAAAGATACACACCACACTGAGCTTATATCTCCTTCCCCAAGCCATATGGACACACCACTCGCACTGAAGGCACTTGATATAACAAGGATGATTCCTTCTATTGTGCAAGCCCCTAATTTAGAATTGAAACCCTCCCCTCTAATTTGAAATATGTCTTTCTTACTGATGATTGTAAATTGCCTGTTATTATTTCCAGTTATTTAAGTAGTTCTGAAGAAGAGAAACTAGTTTCATTGTAAAAAAGGTATAAAAGGGCTATAGGTTGGTTTTTAGGAGATATACCAGGGATTGATCCCTTGGTTTACACACATAAGATCCTTTTAGCTGAAGGGTCAAAGCCAGTTAAATAGCCACCAAGGACGTCGAACCCTCTTATTCATGATGTGATTAAAAAGGAAGTATCTAAATTATTGAGTGCTAGAATCATATATGCAATCTCAGATAGTGAGTGGGTGAGCCCGATACATGTAGTACCGAAGAAGAGCGGTATCACAGTAGTGAAAAATGAGAATAATGAATTTATTCTAACAAGAGTTTAGAATGCTTGGAGAATATGTACAGACTATAGGAAGTTGAATAAAGCGACTAGGAAGGATCATTTTCCATTACCTTTTATTGATCAAATGCTGGAAAGAATATATGGTAAATCTCACTATTGTTTCATGGATGGTTTTTCAGCTTATTTCCAAGTACCGATTGCACCTGCAGTCAAGACAGACTACTTTTACATGTCCTTTTGGCACCTACGCATATCGAAGGATGCCATTTGGGTTGTGTAATGCTCCAGGCACCTTTCAAAAGTGTATGATGGCGATCTTTAGCGATTTATTAGAGCGTAATATGGAGGTTTTTATGGATGACTTCACGATTTATGGTGATAGCTTTGATGATTGTTTACTTAGTCTTGAACATGTTCTTGATACATGTATTGAGAAAAAGTTAGTCTTGAATTATGAAAAATGTCATTTCATGGTAGATAGTGGCATAGTGCTAGGTCACCACATCTCTCAAAAGGGGATTGAGGTTGATAAAGCCAAGATTGAAGTCATTTCTTCACTTCCCTATCCTACTTGTCTTAAAGATTTGAGGTCTTTTTTGGGGCATGCAAGGTTTTATCGATATTTTGTAAAAGATTTTAGTAAAATTGCTTTGCCTCTCTCTACGCTTTTGAGAAAAGATGTTGATTTTCACTTTGATGATAAGTGTAGACATGCCTTTGACTCATTAAAATCCTTACTTGTTTCACCTCCTATTCTCACTGCACCTAATTGAGATTTGCCTTTTGAATTGTCTTGTGATGCTTCTAACTTTGCAGTAGGTGCTATGCTTGGTCAGAGGGAAGATAAGTGATCTAGAGTGATAGCCTATGCCTCCAAGACACTTGACCCTACTCAAGTGAATTATACAACAACCGATAAGGAACTTCTTGCTATAATCTTTACTTTAGATAAGTTTAGACAATATCTGATAAATTCTCGAGTTGTTATTTTTACAGATCATGCAGCAGTGCGTTACTTGTTCAAGAAGCCTTAGTCTAAACCAAGATGCTGAGATGGGCTTTATTGCTACAGGATAGGGGTGTGCATGGGCAGGGCTAGGCAGGGCAGCCCCCTGCCTGGTGCCCTGTCCAAAAAATGCATAGGCTGTATTTTGTAGCCCGGTGCCTGGCCCTGCCCGGTAAAAGCCCTAGCAATTTTGGGCAGGGCATGAACGGGCTGGGCATGGGCGGGCTGGACATGCCCAAGTCGTGATATCATGCTCATGTTGTGAAAAAAATCTGTAATTATGAACTTCTAAAATAATATCATATTCATGTATCTTTAAGTGTTAAATAATATTTATAATTCACTAAGAATAAGATAACAAAGATAATAATTAAAATCTTGAGATCCATTGCATATAAAAAATAAGCGTTGAAATCTAAATAGTTTGTAATTATAACTTTGTATCAATCTCCCTAATATTGACAAAGATAAAGCATCTAAAAAAAATAAAATAAATAATTATAATTTATAATGTAATCATATGATAATTAACAAAGTTAAAAAAAAAAGAAAAAATTAGTATATTTATAAATATTAAAAGATACAACTTACCTACTTATATTTCTAAAATTACCTTATAGTCACCAGTAGCTATCATATTCTCCCTTCTAAAATAGAGAAAAAATAAAAAAAAATAAAAGAAGGAGTGCTCATGGGCAGGGCAGGGCAGGACAGCCCCTATGCTCGGTGCCCAGCCGGAAAAATGCATGGGCTGTATTTTGTAGCCCGATGCCCGGCCTTGCCCAGTAAAAATTGGGCTGGGCAGGGCATAGCGGGCCATGGGCATTATGCACATCCCTACTACAGGAGTTCGACATTGAAATTAGAGATAGAGCTGGAGTAGAGAATCATGTGGCTGACCACCTTAGTCGATTACCTAAAGGCACCAAAGGAGTTGACTCCTCTGATCTTACTGTTGATTCCTTTCCTAATTCTGCACTCTTTGCCTTAGCTGTTCAGGAGCCTTGGTACTCTAATATTGTTAATTATGTTTTCACTAATCTTGTACCTCCTTCTATGTCTAAGTTTCAAGTTGATAAGCTGAAGAGGCAGGCAAAATGTTACATCTGGGATTCTCCAATTCTTTGAAAGCAATGCAGTGATCAGATCAGCAAACGATATATTCCTAACAATGAGATTCACTCTATTCTTACCTTTGCACATTCTTTATCTTGTGGGGGACATTTTAGTGCTAATATGACTGCTAGGAAGGTTTTAGAATATGGATTTTACTGGCCTACTTTATTCAAAGATGCTTATATTTTCTGTAAGTCTTATGATAAGTGCCAGAGGTTTGGGAGTCTAGGTAGAAAGCATGAAATGCCTTTAAGACCTATGCATTTTTGTGAAATTTTTGATGTCTGGGGTATGGATTTTATGGGTCCTTTTCCTCCATCATTTAGGTTTTCATATATATTACTTACAGTAGACTATGTGTCTTGGTGGGTAGAGGCAGTGCCAACTAGGAAAGATGATGCTTCTACTGTTGCCAGGTTCTTACGCTCTCATATCTTTTGTAGGTACGGCATTATAAGAGCAATCATTAGTGACCAAGGAACACATTTCTGCAATAGGACCATAAAGTCTCTACTTGCTAAACATGGAGTTAATCACAAGCTGGCAACTCCTTACCACCCTTGGACAAATGGATTAGTTGAAGTCTTTAATCGGGAAGTCAAACGAATACTAGAAAAGATTGTGAAACTATCTCGTAAAGATTGGAGTGAAAGGCTTGAGGAGGCACTGTAGGCTTACAGGACTGCCTACAAAACTCCTATAGGCATGTATCCTTTCCGGTTACTCTATAGTAAGTCTTGTCATCTACCTATAGAGATCGAGCATAAATCTTATTGGGCGATCAAGGCATGTGATGCCGACCTTGAATCCTCACTTAAAAACCGAATGATACAACTCCAAGAGCTTGAAGAGATGAGACTTAAATCCTATGATAATGCCAGAATCTATAAAGACAAGCTTAAAATGATTCATGACAAACAAATTTTGAGAAAACAATTCCATGAAGGTGATAAGGTTTTAAAATTCAAGGCCCGGTTAAAGTTGATGCCTGGGAAGTTTGTCACCAAATGGGAGAGCCTTTTAGAGTTACCAAAGTGCATTCCTTTGGTACGGTAGAGCTGGTGGATGAAGCAACAGGTCATGTTTCACAAGTCAATGGTCATCTACTTAAGCACTACCATGAGAATCAGAGACCTCCCTAATTGCACTGTTATTCCTTTCCACCTTTCTCCTTTACTTTCTCTTGTATTGCTGATAATATCTGTTTGCTAAGATAGTTAGGAGTAAGTGTGGGGGAGGGACCATCACAGTAGTTTTAGATTTATTTACTTTTTGTCTTTTTACAATTTCTTAGAATAGGTTGCATTTTAAATATTTCTTAGTTTTAGGTTAGTTTTTCTTTGAATAAAGTTTCCTTCCCTTTTAGCTCATGACTCTTTAATCATTTTCACTTCTCCCTTTAATATATGCTTTAGTGATGCGTTGAGGACAACGCATGGTTTAAGTGTGGGGGAGGGATTGCTTTTTCTAATTTGTGTTACCGTTGCTTGCATCGCTAAAATATGAAAAATTCAAAAATTTTGAACTTGTTGAGCTTA
This sequence comes from Leucaena leucocephala, assembly GCA_037074615.1. NCBI lineage: Eukaryota > Viridiplantae > Streptophyta > Magnoliopsida > Fabales > Fabaceae > Leucaena > Leucaena leucocephala. The sequence goes on from CM073550.1 coordinate 6,696,979, forward strand.
ATTGACTAGATTTTTCACTACTATATGAGCGAATTGTTACTGTAATTCCCAGCTTCCACTTGACTTTTGTAATCATTGGGCTTTATTTTTAAATCCTTATTTCTTTATGTAAGTGAATATTGGCATGTCTAGGTAAGAATGCATTTTGATTTGAGTAATTCTTATTCTGAATTGATTAGTATAGTGGAGTGTCTTTGATGTAGTGTTATTAACCTTGTTTCGTAGCTTGATCTTAGGGAGGAAACATATTAGAGAAAGCCTTGTTGGAAGGATTATTGAGCCTTAATTTTCTTTCTTAACTTGTTGATTTCCACTTAGTTTTGGTTAACCTCTAGAACTTGTCTATATTCTTTTCAAAGCTACATACCTGGATTTATGAGCATGATAGGGGCATTCAATTCTAAACCCTTTTACCCAAACACAAGCCATCTTAATTGACCTTTGCTTACCCCTTTGAGCCATCACTTTCTTTTCATTCCATTGATTTTGAACAAGTGCTTTGCATGAGTTATATTATATTCCTTATGATTAACTGTGCACTATTAAAGTTGTTATCTTTATTTTTTTTGAGTTAGGTTTGCAAAAAAAAGGGGAGAAAAGAAATAGAAAAGACAAGAAAAAGAAAAAGAAAATGTGAAGAAAAAAAAGACAAAAAAAAGAAAGAAGTTGAAAAAAGAAGAAGAAAGAGAGAAAAAGAAAAGAAAAAGAAAAATTGGTAATAAGGCATCATTTCGTAGTTGAAGATTAAAGTTTATTGTTCATTTGATAGTCACATGTTATCTTACTTTGAGCTATTTCTTAATACTCATGTATTAAACTTGTTCTACATTTCATTCCATCCATTCATTAGCCTTTCACCAACATTACAACCCAATAAAGTCCCCTTGATCATGAATCTATGGTATGTTAGTAGTGGAGATAGTAGAATCTTTACAAGCCTATGGTAGGTGTTAATCTAGGTAGATTGAGTGAAAATTCCCTATACTTGAGAGTTAAGTGAAACACTTATACCTATGAGAGATCTATTATGTTTCCCTTCCTCTATCTTGCTATGTCTTGTGTTACTTTCCTTGCATCGAAGCATTCCATCACTATTCATTGATTAAGGATAGAAGTTGCTTAAATTGATTATTTATTCTTGCCTTGACATTTTTATGTTTACTTGAATTGAGTTTAAATATGGAATTCTTTTGACTAAGATTTTGCCCAGGAGTGCAAAAGGTTAAGTGTGGGGGAGTTGATAAACCCATATTTTTATATATTTATTCATATCATTTTAGTGGATTTTTGTCAACTTTTTAGTTCTTAATTATATTATTTGTGTATGATTTAGATTAATACACCTTACATTAAATTAGTTCTTAATAGGGGCATAATTGTCATATTCTTTATTATTTCTCCTAAACAATTATTTTTAGAATAAAATGTATTATATTATTATAATTTTATATTTCAGGAATTTAGGAGAAATCAAAATGCACAAATGACAACAAAAAGCTACAAAATTAAAAATTATATTATATAACCCAATGGGCCAAACCTTGCGATTTGGCCCATTAGGTCACCTTTTTAGTTGAGGAAAAGCGAGACATGCACAGGAGCTTCCACAAGGAATTGAATGAAAAGAAAAGAAGAGGCAGCAACACACACACAAAAAAAGATGCTGAACGAGGAAGAGGCGGAATTGAAAAGGGGAAGAAAGGACGCATGACATATACATACATAGGCGCTGCAGCAGGAAAAAACAAGAACACATCCAAGGAGTACTGTGCCGCGAGAATCATTCACTCATCTACCATCCTTCATTCCCTTAACCCCTCCATATCCACTCAACCTCTATCTGCATCACGCCTCTTTCATCACAGCAACTAGTGCAGCGATGTGCAGCTCCATTATCCATAGCTAAACTCTTGAAATTGGTGTTAATCTTTGTAATTATGCGTGGCTAAACATCCAAATTCTCTAATTCAATGACAAAGGCATGAGTTTAGGATCTCAAAGGGGAGTATAAGTTACTCTAATTCTCTACCTAATAATTTTATTACGACTCCTAGGTCTTAGGATTAATTTTATAATTATTAGGAATGTTTAGAATAATTTATTTGTATTTATTGAGGATTATTATGACTGAATTTTTGCTTGACATTTGACATTAATCTTTAATTAACTTTAATTTTATTTACTTTGATCTGGGTCAGACATGTATTGAGATTATCATGAATATTTTGTGATTTTTCAAGGTAGCTTGAATTATTTGATCGTTGTGTCTCTTGTTGGCTTAAATTCTATTTTATGAATTATTGAGTTATAATTAAGCATTGATTTTTAATGTCTTTATTCCTATTTTATTATTCTGGTAGCAGTTAATAAATTAGGATTTAAAAAATATTTTGTGACAATTCGAGGTGGCTCGGTTGTTGGATTAAAAGCTTAATTATAATTCTTAGTTCATTGTTTATAACTCCCATATCTTTTGAAGCTGTGATTGCCTGCGTTATTGAATTTGAGGATTGCTTTTATTATTATTAATCACCCTTGAACTTATTCTATTCACTTATTATCATTCATTATTCCTTTCTTTAAACTAAAAATACCAAAAATATTTTCTTTAAATCTATTTTAATTTATTGCATTTAGTTGTTAGTCAATCAAAATAAATCCCATTTTCTAATTTAGGTTGCATTGCATTTAGTTACTTAGAAATTTAATTTCATATTTTGGCTCCTCAGAGAGAACAACCCGAAGTTGCACTATATGCAATCCTTAGTTTAAATTTTTGAAGTAATCCCAAGGCGACATCGGTCCAAGGTTGTTTCAATATGTTCCATTAAATGAAGGAGAAAGTAGTTATATGATATGCATGTTCCACATTATGTATTTTGAAGGGTATATCTTCCTCACCATATAAGTGTTAAATGGCGCAAAGTGGCCCTAATAGTTTAAAAACTAATGCTAATTGTTAAAATACTAATATTGACCGTTAATATTTTTAATAACTAATAGTAATATTGCTAATCCTTTTTTAATATTTTTATGGCGATATTGATCCAAAAATTTTTTTTGGATACCTACAGCTCCTATTCAAAAATTTTCGAGGTAAAATTACTCCTTAACCCATTATACCCTAGTTTTCTCTAAACACATTCCATTAATTTGGTAGCTTAACACACATGATTAGATTTACTAAATTAGATATAAATTCTTATGAACATTATGAATAAGATTGGTGCAAAAACAATTGCAGGAAACAAAATATAAACTTTCTGCAATGTTCTAACAAAAAACCATGATAAAATTTTTTGCCCCTTCTAATATGCACGAATTGATGATTAAAGGGTGGATGAGCTAGAATATAACTATGGGACTGATAAAATAAGAACTAAATATTATTTAAATACCTCAAACCACATTACTTCCCATTGCATTTGCATAACAGATCCACGTATCCCCTTTGCTGTATATTTTGATTGTTTTGCTGCTAAGTGCAATGCATTATTTCCATCAACATCAACCTTTCCTCTCAGTACAAGCCAATGTTTACGTTTCTTAACTTCCTCCAACACATGGCTCTGCCTTTCTTCTATGGCCACATGACCTATATTCTTCTTCTCTTCGAGTAATTGATCATGAATAGATACAGGAATATCATCGAGGATTTTCTTCACCTGTTCAGTTAGACCATTTTGAGCTGCGATCAACAGTGCCGTTGATCTTTTGATTCTGCCTGCCAAGTAGCAATAACTGACCAGAGGTTATGTTACTATTATATATCTGCTAAAAGAATGAGAAATCCTTTATATATACACACACAATGGGGTTACCTTCCTGTATAATCATATCCATGAGGGGATAAAACTTCATGTTCACAATATTCTTCATATCCTTCGCTTTTTCATTTTCCCGATACCAAGGATCTTGTCTTACAAGTTCGTCCATGATACGGTATACATGATTCTCTTTTAGTTTCCCGAGGTAGCCTTTCCAAATATTTGTAGGCACCAAAAACATCAAAGACATAAAGAACAGATAAGAAAATGGCAAGAGAAGGGGAAAATGAGAGACAAAACATATATGTGTTAACTGCAATTTCCATGCATTGCATGAAAATATTAAAATTCTTTTGAAAGGCATATAAGCCAGAGATGGTGGCGGATCCAGCCTTGAAGGGATGGGATCTAAAACTTAAATGGACAAAAATAGGTGCCTAAATTTTAACAAACAATCAATAATTTACAAGGCAAATCATATATTATAGCAAAGGATGGTGGGGGTTCAAAGATGATTTGAATTTATGTTGATGTCAAATCAACGAATGAAAACTTAATCGCTATAGATGGTTCTGAGACCGTTGTTGCCTATGTGGGCTGGGTTTGAAATGATTGTTGCAAAGTTTAGAACATGCTTTGATTGAAAGTGTATTAGAACTATATATATTTGATATGCACTTTGAAACTTTTTAAGCATGCTTGCGCTTGTTAGATATTCTTTATATTATGGTTTGGAAGTTTTCAAACATGCATGTGTACGAAAATGTTTATAACATGCTTTAAAGCTTTAGCATACTTGTGTATGAGACTATTTGAGGTATATTAGAAATATATCGTTTATCCTTGATCTTTCCAAGTATGCTTGTATGTGAGTGAATCTTTTATATGACAATGTGATACTCTTTAGGGGGCACGGTGGGATTGGTTGGAGTTCAAGGGTGAATTATTCTTTATACTGGAATACGGTGCACAGTTGATGGCACTTGTAGGGCCTTATTCTCTTTGTGCGGATGAATGTGAGACATAAGACACCCTCCTTAGTTTTGTTCAAAAGGAGGGGAGCCTAAGCTTGTGAGCTCTACATTTTTTACAATGCATCTCCAATTTAAGGTTCCGGTCAGTGGTATCGGTCAGAAGTTTAAGCATCACACTTGTATTTTTTTAAAAAAGGTTTGAAATATGTTTGTGAAATGGCTTGTGAACTAAGTTTTGAAATGGCTCTATACCATAATTGTGATGAAAGGTTTGCTAACTGTGTTTGAAACAGTTTTGTGATATGATTTGCAAAAGAACTAGGTTTTAAATGATTTCGAAAACATCATTTTCAAAGGATTTGGAAGTGTATTATTGAATGCCAGTTGTTACTGAGATGTTAGATCTAACTTTGTTACTTATAACATTTTCACGTGAGGGATTGATTAGGATGCAAGTAAGGCACCAGAGAAATTGGCATGGTATACGTAAAGATCGATTTAAGTGTGAGTGACTTATTTAATATATAGAAATAATATATATATATATATGTCAATTTCAAGTCTAAATGTATTGATATGAAATGATACTTACAGTGATAAAGCAGTTTGTGGCACCATCTGAGAAGAAAGCCATTCTTAAAAGCAGAAGGAATCATGACAAGCTCATTCAGAGGTAAATGTCCCGTCTGTATTGAATTTGGTCTTTATAAAGCTCAATTATTCGGTATGACAAATCTAGAAAACATGATCAATTCCACGTACATATTTTGTTAGTTCCGTTTTTTTGCAGCTAGCAAGCAAGCGCCGTTATTTATGAAGGAAATCAATATTTTGATGATAATTCAAATATACATTATCATTAAAAAAAGAAGAAGTGAAGTTCCTACTTAGTCAAAACGCATGCTGCTTATTTATGACGTACTTATTAAATGTTTATTAAATATACAATAACCAAGAAAAACTTCTTATAATTAATACCCTATGTTCCTAAATGTATGAGCTAGTAGATGAGTTTATTTTAATCTTAATTAAATGTTAAACTTTAATTCACTTTACTCCTAAATTTATAATTTTATCTTAAACCTTTCTTATTGATTGTGCGCATTAAGAGAATTTTCTATTAATTAATAATTTTTAATATAAATAATCAAAATAGATATTTTAGAGAAATCATCAATAGTTTTTTATAAATAATTAGCTTAACTAATTATCTTAATCTCCATAAATTATTTATGTAGCTCTTACATTTACAATAAAGTGAGTAGCTAATACAAATTAAACTTGTCATGCATGTGCTTTATAAAAGGCAGAATAATTAAGTGTACTGACCAAAGTGTTTTCTCCGAATGGTACAATGAAGTATAGTATCTCCATTTGTTCTTTTCCATATTGAAGGCGGTAATAATGGTTCTCTCTCCTTGCAAATTGAATGCAGAAAAAGGAACGCTGCTTGGTGACCAAGAAGAGAAGCCAAGAAGAGTGGTGTCTCTCCTTCATTGTTATGCTCACAAACCAATGACTCGTCGACACATGTTATTTGCCGACAAATGGCGATAGAGCCCCGTGATGCTGCACAGTGCAAAGGAGTGTCCCCTCTACTATTCTTAGCTTTCAGAGTCTCCAATGCCTTATCATCATCAGTCTCCATTATTACATCAACAAGCTTCTCAACAATGAATTCTGGTGCCTCATTAGTGATAGCCCAGTGCAACACAGTGTCCGATAAGAACTCATCGTAGTGCGAATCTGGTCTCTCATTTGTTGCTTTCACCATATTTCCCATCTTCTTATCATGAATCTGTGGATTTTCACCAAAAATCTTCACAACGTTGTTCACCAAACCATAGTTTAAAATGATAATTTTAGATAAACTGGCAGGAGTAGCTTTTAGAATAGTAAAAGAGTTTATAAACTACTCAATTACTATTTTACCCTTACTTTTTTATACTCTCCACAATCTCTCTTCTATCTTTTCTTCACCTTCTCTCATCTCTCATTTCTCCTCTCTCCTCTCTCATATTTTAATAAAATCATACTCTTTCTGATAATTTTCTAATTATAAAAGTTCTTTTGGCAATAACTATCCAAACACTCATTTATCCAGAATCACTTTTTTTTTATAAACTCTTCTCCAAAACCCTTTTCTAAAAACTTCCCAAAAATCCTTCTTTTCTATAAGTCATTTTCTACAAATCTATCTAAACACACACTTAGTACTATAGCTAATAGTACTCGTGATAAACTATATGCAATAAGAAATTAATAAAAGGACCAATACATATTTAATCCGTCATCAATATGTATCTTTAGTACCTGTTTGGTTCAATTTCATGCACTAAATTTGATGCCCTTTGCTTATTCATGATCATTGCGCTTAGTAATGGAAAATGTAAGGGCATTATGTATGGGGACTCTTCTTTTTTAATTTGAAGGGTAGGTTGGGGTGTTTTTGTATTTCATTAAATTTAAAAATTAGATTTTATTATTTTATTCTTAATGATACCAAGCAAATTCCATTTGTATTTTGACTTTAGCTTAATTTTCTAGTATTTATTATGGTTCAACAAAATGAAGAAGAATGAGAGGGAAGTGCTGTTTTTTTTTAAGTGCAATATTTAATTGATTTGGACAATTAATATAAGCGTGTGTTTAGGTAACCCCCAAACCGCAGTTTTAAAAGAACTTCTGACATAAATCTTGATTTGAAGAAATTTTAAATAGTCATATTTGTTCAAAATAACTTTTAGATTAAAGTAGGATTTAAAACTGAGATTTTGCATAATCTACTGAGAATAATTTTTGAAACAGTAAAAGAGTTTATGGACTAGCCAATTACCATTTTATCCCTATTTTTTCTAACACCCTATCTTCTCTCCAACCTCTCTCAATTCTCCTATTTTTAATAAAATTATACCCCTTTTTAGTAATTTGCCAATAACAAAAGTCCTTATGGTAATAACTATCAAAACACTCATTTATTTAGAACCATTTTTGTTGCATAAACTCTTCTCCACAACCTTTTTCTAAAAGCTATTTAAAAACTATTTTTTTCCCATAAGTCATTTTCTAAAAGTCTATCCAAATGGGCCCTAAAAGAACGAATAAAAACTTTCTTTTATCATTTTCGTTTCTTTTTTCTTTTTTGATTGGCCATTGGCTTCTATCTTTTTATCTTTGTCATTACTTTTAGCTAACTATGGTTATTTGTATCCAACCATAGTTAGTTTTATTAAACTTTTTTACCTTTAATCTTGGATAACTTAACCTTAGTTACATTACCAAGATTAATCTTCTTTTAACATGGTTAATTTTCTAATTTATATACTTAATTATTTTTAGCAATTATTTAGCCAATATAATAAAATAATTCCTCCATAATCATCTTCCTCTCGTGTGCCTGATTGCTCTCCTTTTTCGGGGGCCCTGGCTTTTCTAATGTTATTGAGCTTAGCTTAGACATATTATTCCCTTTTAGGCCTAATTACATTCGATTTTAGGATCTCTCTCTTTTTTTTTAAGAATAGGTATCCTCTTATTAAAGGAAATCCTATGTAAAATACTATACATTAAATATGAGTACCTCTCCTAGAATAGTTTGAACATTGATTTTAGACTTTTAATCTAATTATTTTTGGGCATTTCTCACTTTAAGAAATTGGCCAAATCTTATTTTTCCAAACTTTTAACCAATTAACATAATATTTTTAATTATATTATGACTAGAGGATATCAGCCCAATAATATTGAATGATGGCCCACTAACAATTTCTTGATTTAACTCTCTTTTATTGTTACTTTCTTTTTCTTTCATTTTTCCTCCAAAAATGATGCCATATATGTTTAGTTTTGATGATGTAAAATAGTGGAATAATAAGTGGGGATGATATTGATTTTTCTATATCTTATTAAAAATTTATATCATGCTTACTTGAACTTATAGCTTGGATATGGAGTTGAACTTGTTTATATAGATTTATCCAAGTTAAATAGATGATGATTTGAAGGTTAAGGAAAGAAAGTTCAAGAAGTAGATGCAAACAGGGAAAAAGAAGAGAAAATGGGAAGAAATGTTGCTCAAAAAATGGAAGAACAAGAAGTCTAGGAAATATTTTCACTAAAAAAAGAAGTCTAGGAAATATTTTCACTAAAAAAAGAAGTCTAAGAAATATTAGCGCTAGAAGGTCTAATAATTAGTTTCTTAAACTTAGCTTTCTAGAACTCTTGTAAAAGAGCAAGATGTTCGATGAGCTTCGCAAGTTTAAAAAATGTTTTTCAAATGTTTTCTAATCTTCCAAAGATGAATTGGTTTGGAAGTGTTCTTATTCATTTGCACCAGTTTATATTTGTTTGTAGGCGTTCTTATATGAAAAAAGTTTGTTTCTATCAAAACATTACGCGTTTACTAACTAGTATTCATCTACTCCATTGTTAACATTTGTTTCCGAAAAACTATATAAGATCTATTTAACTAATTTGATTATATTAAGAAAGATAGTTAAGTTAGTTAATATGCTGTCTTTTTTCTAAAATCCCATAATCATCTTCCTTAACTCATTCCGTCATGCTCTTACTTGATTATTATTGAGAGAGTAATAATAAAAGTAATTTAAGAAAAAAAATTAATAAATTTTAAAAAAAATCTTATATCTAGGACTCAGAGCAATTTATTAATTATATACTATATTAAATATTAGAGGAGTAGTAGACATTTACTCTTTATTATTGTGAACTGAGGTTCTTATGAAGTGATTTATTTTTTTTTGTAATAGACTAGATCACTCTTGTATTGTATTGTGTGCCTAAACTTGAAAATATTGAGAGTGTTAGTGGAAATTTCAAGTGGTTTGTTTTAGGACTGGATGTAAAATAATCGATTGAGATGAACCAATATAAATCATTGTGGTAATTAATTTTCTCTTTTAACTTCTTTCAATTTTATTTTAAATCACATTTCTATCATTGCTCTGTTTCCCAACACTTTTATTGTCTCATTGTTTTTGAGTTGGGAAAAAATTTGGGCAAATTTGTAAAGACATCACCTTAGGTACAATAGCCTTATACAACACAGATTCTGTCCAAGAAAAAGAACAAGTTTAGAGAAGAAATAAATTGTATTGATTGGGACATATCAGCAAAAAGTTGATCTAATTGATAAAGAGTTACCTCATAATTCACGATGTCATGAGTTCAAATTTAACTACCATTATGACAACCTTATTAATAGGCGATTTATAAGTACCTCTTTAAACGTTCTTTGAGTATAAAAATATGTCCTAATTCTAGTAAAATTCAGAACTCAACTCACCAAAATTAAATTGTCAATAAAAAACTGTATTGCTTGGGACATGTAAAGGCCAAATTATTCATATGTAAAGGACGTACATCATGAGTAAAGGTATATAAAGTAAAGTGACAGGGTGAAATGAGTGAATAATATGATGAGCTGTATTATTACTGCAATGAGTACAATTATATATATAGGGTTTTCTCCTGTTAATTAAGTCTTAGGATACAACCAAATTAGTTACATAAGTTAGTTCAATTGCATAACTACTTTATTACACTATCAATGATCTTTCAATATAATTTTAGAACACCTTAAGGGGGAGTTTCAACATTTAGTTATGATTTTTTATAACTGGACAAAAAAATTGAATAATATATCAATTGAAAAGGAATCCAAAAGATAAAAAAAAAATATTTTTGAGCTTCAAGTTCTCTTTCACCCGAACCATATCACTTCTGGTTAAATAATAAAGGGATTAACATGAGGATGTGACAAATCTCATTTGATTAATTGGAAAAAAAAAGACCGTCTATTGGATATTAAGACCACATGCGGTTGTTTTATGCAAATCATATCTATTCTCTTTGTAGAACTATTCCTATTTGAAACATTATTAGACGCTAAGACAATGTTTGGATGGAGAGAAAAGTGAGGGGAAAATATGGGGGAGGAAATACTAAGGAAATTTTTTTAAAATAGTAAAAAAAAATTACTATTTTTGGGAGTTTTCACTCATAATATTTTTTTTATAAGTTTCTTCTCATCTAAAACATAGGGTAAATATGGGCACATCTTCTAACATAGATTTGAATATTATTTTATCACGTTGTGATGGATTAACACTTTTTATGATATCTAACCTATGTCAATAAGACCACATGCAGTTGCTAACTTGGTGATGGCCTCATGGGATCGGTCCCACAATAGTCATAGGTTTCATGCTTTCCGTTCTGGTACTGTCCCCAGTAACAAGTTGTTATAATAATACAAAGTTTCTTCATGTGTGATTCATAAGTGGGGTTTGGCTTGGCATTATAATTTAGATAGTACAAATTGAATTATAATTTTGCATTATAATTCAAAAAGTTACAATAATTGAAAGATTTTTTTATTTAGACTTTGCATTTATAAAAATAAAAATATTGAACCAAATACCCTGAGTAGTTTTGATACAAATACCCTGACCATTTCTTTTCATGTATATACATGTACGTTCTGTCTATTTTTCCTGTTTAATTTATAGAAACCGTTGTGAATTGGTAGATATTTTGGACTTTACATGTGTTGTGTGGCTATCATTTATTTGTTAGCCATTAACCACTACAAAAAATTGACTTTCGGCGATGACAAAAGTCGCCGCTGAAGATCTTTAGCGGCGATATTTTATTGCCGCCTATGAGACTGTCGCCTATACACATTGGCGACGACAATTAAAAATCGCCACTAAATGTCAACAATTAGCGGCGACATATAATGTCACCACCTAAAAGGGAATCTGCGGCGACAAAATAGTCGCCGCCTAAAGGGGAATCTGTGGCGACAAGATAGTCGTCGCCTAAAGGGTATTCTGCGGCGACAAAATGTCGCTGCTAAAAGTTAATATTATTTTTTAAATTCTTTTCTAGTATTTTTCTTATATGAAAAAATATAATTTAATAACAAAAATAATGATAAATAACTAAATAAACTAGAATCTAATAATATTGATAAATAATTTCGATCATCGTATAAAAAATTAAATTATTTTAATTACTTAAATATATTTAAAATTATTATAAAATTGTGTAGTTTATACATAAACATTATATAGAATGACAAATACTAAGAGTAGAAGAAGTAGGCGCATGTGGTTGCCCTCTCTGCATCAAGGTAGCAAATTGAACTTGTATCCTTTACTCCATTTATTCTATTAGTCTTTGCTCGAATTGCACACGCTCTTCTTATATCTTTTTACGTTCTGATGAATGCTCTTCTGCCATCTTTGCACGCTTTGCCTCCATACATTCCTCCTTCCCTTTAACTCCAATGAGAAATCTTCACAAGACAGGCCAAACAAGACAAGTTAACCATCAATTTAATTGGCAAATAGGGATATATCATATACACTAAACTAAATTATGCAATTTAATCTCATTATGAAAAAAATGAATTATGGTTTATTATCAATTATTATAGGCTACAACAGTATAAGTATATGTGCTTCCTTTCATACTTGCATGCACTAGTCTACCAACTAGAGAGCAAAGAAAAATTAACAACTAGAGAAAGTTACTAGAGAGCAGTATGAGTAGTTCCCTGTGTCAAACTATGTGTAGTTCTTTATTTCAAACTCCACATGAAGAACAAGACTCATTGCAATTACAATTATACTTGCAATTATCTGTATTCTCTCCAACTCCATGATTCCCCATATGCAACACAACATCATGTTGAACAGAAGAATTAGATCCTGATTCCTATCTCACAATATTTTTACCAACTAAAATAACAATCACCACTATACAATATATCAACAATGTCATACCTGTTTAGTTTCACATTTTATATCTCACTTCATTGCATTCATGATCAGCAGAGTAAATATGGATTCTGCAGTTAATAAAAAAGGTAAAAGCAACATCAAATGGTGGCATCATGAAAGTGACACGTGGCTTCATATCATAGAAATATCATGCACTCGAGTGTGATGAGAAACATACACACACAAACATAAATGTGTGTGTATATATATATATTGGAATTCTTAATTGAATGGGAATTGGTACCACCTTTTTCTGTCCCACTTTAAGGTAAAGAAAAGCAAGAGCTCATGATGCTAGTGCATTGTGAATTTGTGATTAACTTTAGAGATCAAAGAGCTCCCAGTGGCTCAGGAGAATTGAAAGATAACCAATCAGTTAAGGCACCTTAATCCCCAAGCCATAGCTGAAAACAACCCGGTTCAACAACTTTGCAAAAACACCCATATGAGGGTACCTTGATCCTTCTAAGCTATTTCAAAATCTAAGATAAGACCCATGCATTTCCGATAGTCCCAAATTATTTAAATTTCATTCCCAAAATTCTATCAAACTACACTTCAAGGAATCCTCATAGCTCAGAAAATCATCCCAGTTCAGCATAAATATTCAGAACAATGAGCGAGAACCCAAAAATGAAATAGAACAATAGATTAGAAACAAATATGTGAAGAAAAAGAAAGACCCATAATTGAATTATAATGAACAAAACCACGCGGCGGAGAGCATGAAATAGAAGGAGAATTAAGGAAGGAAAATAAGGGGGAGGATGAAGCCCCTGAGCCATGGTAATGGGTATGTAAGAAGCTGAAGAAGAAATTGAGAAAGGAGTGATCGAAAGAATAGACTTTGTGGGGTTTGTGAACAAGACGAAGCGCGGAAGAATCTTTTATAGCCAGAGACGCACAATGCCAAGAATGTCAACACCACCACAAATATCGTGTCTGCGTCAATGCGCGGTGCCGCCATCTCTTGCATTGTCGCCATAACACAAAAACCACTCACAATCTATTTCTCTCTGCAACTGGTAATTATCTCTCAGAACTTCAACACACCCAACATATCCCATAAATAACACATCCTTATCCGGTTTTTACTAAGGGCCACAAGAGCATGCGACACTAATGGGATTCAGAATTAGACTCCAACAGAACAGAGAAATTAGAGTCAGAGAACTCACCCAACCGGATCCAGAACAGAAAGGAAAGGAGAAAAGCTTCCAGCTGCCGAGATCTAAATGAAGAAGGGTTGGCGATGGAAATTACAGCTAGGGTAGAAATTGCTCTGTTCTTTCAGATGAAGAAAACGCCGATCCCCAGCTGTAGCAGCGATGAAGTCGTGATCTCTTCTCCGACCTGCACTTTTGCCCTCACGCCACTCGCACTCCCTTTGCTCCTCACGCCGCTCGCACTCCCCACTGCTCCTCATGCTGCCTTCTCTCGCTTTTGTTTTTTCCCTTTAAAATCATTACCTGGGCGGGCTGTTCTTGTTAAACGGGTTGATCTTCAGCAGCGACAAGAATAAGTCGCTGCTGAAAGTAACCTTTTAGTGGCAACTTTTTTGTCGCCGCTAAAAGTTTTATTTTTATTAAATAATTTTTAAAAAATAATTTATCTAATAAAAAATTATTTAAAAATAATCTATTTAATAAAATAATAATATTTCTCCCAATAACTTCTTCAATTTATTAAAAAAATTTAATAAAATTTGGTGGATAAATAATAATGTCACGTCCTGAAATTTGGACCGTGACCGGCACAGAATATGAATAGTTTCATATTCTGAAAGCCTAAAACCTCAAATACAACGTTTAAAGTTTCCATAACATTTTTCAAAATAACACAATCTTTTCTAAGGTCTAGGTGGAGCATTTACCTTTTTATCAAAATAACCCAAGTACTTAATAAAGATTAAAATCGATCTTGTTCAAAAACAACGCTTCGGATCTGCGACGAGGCTCTTCACTGCTCAGCGGGAGGATTAGGGTCACCTGCACTATCTGAGGCCAAATAATCTACTCGTGAATAACGTCCCAAAAACATGATTTAAAGAATGCGGAAAATAAACAATGCATAAACATGTTTCAAATAACATTTCACATTTCGATGCAAACTTTTCCGTAAACATTTTCTTCCAGGGAACAATTCTGAAATAAACCTTTCAAAACCAATCATTTAATAGTAATCATTTCGAAACCATAATCTTTTCGTAAACATTATCGTTTCAGAGAAACAATTTGAAGCAATCATTTCAAATCAATTGATGTAAAACAATCCTTTCAAAACCATAGTCTTTCTGTAGGACTTCAACAGAACGAAAACAGACGTGGACACACAGTCCACGAGGGTAAATAACCAATCTAGCAGCTCAAGGCCACTAGCCGTCGCGAGTACGAGACCCACGTAATAATCTGGTGGCTCGAGGCCACAATCCGTCGCGAGTACGAGACCCACGTATATCCGTCGCGAGTACAAGACCCACGTATATCTGTCGTGAGTATGAAACCCACGTATATCCGTCGCGAGTACAAGACCCACGTATATCCGTCGCGAGTATGAAACCCACGTATATCCGTCGTGAGTACAAGACCCACGTATATCCGTCGAGCTCGGGTAACCAAGGTGCACCATGGACTAACAGTACTGCTGTTAGCAACCAGCGTTCTGTATTCCGTCATAAAACATTTCCATCATGCGTGGGGTTTATTTCACATGAAATAATCTCAATCGTTTCAATGTCATAACCATTGGTAAAATCACTTTAACTTTCCAAAAACCCCAGCATGTACATTTGAAATCAAATTACTGTGAAGATATAAAATTCGCAAAATAATATATTTCATGAATAACATCAATGCAATGTAACTTTTGCCAAACTCTTTTCAAAAGCTTATTCATCCATTTTCATACATAATCATAACTCTTTTATAAACCAATCGAAAGAAAATCATTTCTAACGATTTAAACCATACTTTCGTAAAAGTTACTTTTCATAAATTTATATTTGAAATTCAACATTTGAAATGACAATGCATTTGAAAACGTAAATTCTTAGGGAACGTTATTCACTCACCTGGAATTCTCTAATATAACTTACTCTTGCTCTAAGCTTTAGAATAGCATTCTCCCTTCTTTTCCCTAAATCTCGAAAATAAAGCATTCCATGAGCTAACATACAAAAACCACAATTTGAAAAATTTCAATCTTTGCAAACAACCATAATCATTCACTAAAAGTCTTATCTTTATTTCTTTTTCCAAACTGTTAAATTCCATATTCCATCTAAGAGTGACATTCAGCTCTTTTATCTCACAGTGCTTTTGATTTAACACAACCACCACAAGTCACACATATACTTGTTAATACTTGAATATTCTAAAAATTTTACATTATCACCTTCTCCATTTCTTCCAAAGCAGCAAGCTTTCGCACAAAATATATAGTTACTTCCAAAAGTAATTTGGGTTTGTAACATACACCATTCCTCAGTAACAGCCCCAAGTTCAACATAAAGGATCTTTTATACAATGTAACTTAAAAGCTCATTATTTCCAATATAACCTCAATTCCTTTAAACTTGTGTTCATCTCATAATTGTTAAATCCATACATCTCTTTTATGCCAAATTCATATTCTTCACTTCCATTCAACACCCACGCATACCCAACATCATACATATATATATACACACACATACACACCTATATATATCCATCCTTATTAACACTCAACCATTACAATAATTTTCCTTATCTTTTATTTCCAACAATTAACATCTAAAACAACAGCACCATTCTTTGAACCCATAACCACAATATCTCATATATATACATATATATCAAGCCAAAACAGCAGTATATACGTGTATACATACACCTATAGCAGTAAGCTCCCAAACTCTTCCCTACTGGCATCAATTACACACAACACAAGTAGCACAATATATCAGTATCAACACAGCACAACAAGCAGAAATACCCAGACATTCACTCGAGTGCACAGTTTCAGGTGCCACAACTACTCCCTCTCATCCATTTCCATTTCTTCCACCCTTACGGCTTGCCAAGCAGAGCAACATACAATATCATACACCCACATCCCTTATGAATGTTCAAAAGAAAGTGACTTGTACTTACCACCACAACCACCGTAACACAACACGGCAACAGAGGAGGAAAGTGCTGACCACCATTCACCACACACAGCAGATTCAATGGCGGTAAGTCGACGGACACTCCTGAAACAGAAAGAAGAAAGCCCAACGGAGCTCCCACGGATGCCAATCAGCAGAGACAACGATAGCAACCCAAAGCAAACCAAACAGAGACGGGGAAGAAGCTCGGGGTACTGTAGCTGTTACAGTATCCCAACATACACCCACTGCACTGCAAACAAAGCGTGACAACGACAACGGCAAAACCAACCCAAAACAGAGAAGGAAGAGAAGCTTCTGGTTGCACAACCATCGACAGAAACTATGGCTCAGGCGACAGGAATCTCAGCAGATGCCGATCTCGACACGGCGAAAGAAGAGCACCACGACAGCCACCCTCGCCGGCGTCAACGCAGACAACGACAATGACATGTAACGGAGGAGGAACCCACGGCTGCAGACCCAAGGACCCGTGAACTTCTCTGAACTTCCTCTGCCTCCAACCTCATTGACAGACTGAAAATGGCGGAAAGGAGGCGTGCTGAATGAATAAAAAGGACAGAGGGCAAAATGGTAATTTCACGTATCAGAAAAACGAAAATAACTTCTCCCATCTGCAAGCGCTGAGGTTCGAACAGGGGACCTCACGTTAAACTTCTCCGCCCTGGACCATTTTGCTAGCATGTTCCTATAGATATTTCCTGCACCAAATATATACATATTCATTTCCTAAGTTGATTTTATCTATTAAAATTCCAGGCCATAACATTCTTCCCCTCTTAAGAAAATTCGGTCCTCCGAATTTGAAAATATTCTCACCTTAGTTCGAATAAGTGCGGGTACTTGATTTACATCTCACTCACCAATTCCCAAGTAGCTTCTTCCTCTTAAATGATTACACCATAACACTTTCACTGAATAAATCTCTTGATCTTAATTTTTTTTTTTTATATTCCACAACATGAAGTGGATCATACAAATACTTCCGTAGCATCGATACATGGAACACTGGATCAATTCCTGAAAATTCTGGTGGTAAGGCTAATCGATAAGCTACCATGCCTACTTTATCCAAAATCTCAAAGGGACCAATATACCTTGGACTCAACTTGCCCTTCTTCCCAAATCCCATGACACCTTTCATTGGTGACACCTGCAAGAACACTTTATCTCTGACCATGAATTCCAATTCCTTATAACAATGATCCACGTAGGATTTCTGTCGACTCTGAGCTGTCAATAACCTTTTAACAAGACGAGGCAACCCCACGATGAAATCTAAGGTTATGTTTTCCCCATATTTACTTAGGTATTTCCAACCATTATAACAGTCCCACAGGCTTTTGATGTTCCGCTTTAACTTGTTAACACACCAAACAATGTGCAACAAAATCTGTCATGTCATTCTTCATACCATGCCACCAATACAATTGCTTCAAATCTTGGTACATCTTAGTTATACAGGGGTAAATAGTATAAGTAGAATGATGAGTTTCTTCTCGAATTTGTCTTCTCAACTCCTGGACTTGAGGCACACAAATCCTGCTCTCGCATCTCAAGACACCTTCCTGATCAATCGCAAATTATGTATTACTCCCATCTTGGACCGAATCTCGCAACTTGCACAGCTTCGAGTTAGGGTACTGAGCTTCCTTAATCTGATCACTTAACGAGGAACGGGCTTGCAAATGAGCTAAAAATGCTCCCTTATCAGCAATTTCAAACACAACTCCCTCTTATTCCACTTTATGAATCTCCTGTACCAACGGTCTTCTTTCAGTCTTTATATGTGCTAAACTACCCATAAACTTTCTGCTTAGCGCATCAGCCACCATATTCGCTTTCCCCATATGGTACATAATCGTACAATCATAGTCCTTTAATAATTTCACCCACCTTCTCTACCTGAGATTCACATCCTTCTAATTATATATGTACTTAAGACTTTTGTGATCAGCGAAAATCTCATAAATTTTACCGTACAAATAATGTCTCCAAATCTTTAAAGCAATCACCACCTCAGCCATCTCTAAATCATGAGTTGGATAATTCTGCTCATGCGTCTTAGGCTTCTAGAGGCATAAGCAATCACCCAGCCATTCTGTATTAACACATAGCCTAACCCGATTCGAGAAGCATCACAATACACTATATACCCTCCAACTCCTGAAGGTAAACTTAACACTGTAGCAAAAGTCAAAGAATCCTCCAACTTCTGAAAACTTTCTTTGCACTTATCATCCCACACTAATTTCACATTCTTAGCTAACCTCACCATTGGAGTCGCTATAAAAAAAAAAATCCTGCACAAAATGGCAATAATATCCTTGCAAGGCCTAAGAGCTTTGAATTCCGATGACCATAGTAGGTTGCGACTAACTTTTGACTGCCATAACTTTAATATGATTAACCTGAATACCATCTTTCTACACTACGTGCCCCAATAAAGTGACCTCAATCAACTAGAACTCATACTTAAAAGGCTTAGTACATTTTATCCTTTTACTTGAATCTAGCCCTTGCGCATGGTAAAACATCAAAACAGTGGTACTTTCAAGTTTCCATACTTCCAGATTTTCAGATTCCTTCCATGCAAGCAATCATACAAATCGAAGTAACATTAATATACACTTAAATCTACACTTGGCCATATTTATCAGACTTGTTCCAATTCCACGATATAGACTTCTTACTCAAAAACTTCCCAAATCATGTCCTAGCTTCAAGTTCAAAACTCAAGCTTCCACATTACCCAACTATCGCAACATTTAGACATCTAATTTTCTCAATGACCACACTCATCAAAGTAATTTATACCGTACATCACTTTTAAATTTTATTTATTTATTTATTTTGATATTCACTAAGCATTAGTACCCTTTTAAATACACTTACAACGCATGTTTAAGCATTAAAACACAGGTATCTTCAACCCTTTACTTCTTTATTCTAAATTCCAAGGCATTAGCATCAATTAGCCAATTGTAATATAAAATACGCAAACAGTGAGTATTTTACATTTTTGAAAGTACTATTCCAATCATTTCTTTAACACCCCAATAATTAACTTCACAATAACAACAACAAAAATCCCTTCAAAATCCCATCTTAAAGCTTTAATATTTAAAATATGTTGAACACTTCACTTCAAATCTGATATCAATAGCTATTTATCCCAAACCATTTAACCCATATTTCAGCCTTAAATAATAAGGGGTAATACATGCTTTATAGCACTAAACAAACATTTAAACACCTTCATTCCACTCACTTGATATATGTATTTAAACAAATTTCATTTCTTTTAATTTAACAACTTAAAACTTCTTAGGGTTTGAAATCAATTTCTAAGCTCAAAACTCATGGCCTTTAGCATTCCGAAGTACTTCCAGGAGACCCGAAATCACAATAACCAAAACACTAACTATTAACTTGATTTCATCTAATCAAAGCTTCAAAATCCACTTAACAAGTTTATACACCTCTTTTTAATGCCATCTAACAAATTTCATAGGTTCCTCCCTAGAACAAAAACCTGTGAACTTAAGAAGATCTAACTTAATGCATTCTAATAACTTGACTAAAATATTATCCGTTTCACTAATGTCGGGTTTCTTTACAAGTTTTATGCCTATATAATATAGAAATAACTAGGGATAGTGGATTTAATGATTTTGTTTTAAATAAGATTCATATAGAATTCTAAGGGGTCGACTTTCCCTGACACCTAAGTCCCCTATGACCTTGTCCTCTCCCTCTATGGGGCAATTCTCCTTGCTGAGCAGAGCCTCAATCCGAAGTCTTATCACTTCTAGAGCGTCTCCTAACATGGTGGACGTCTAAGCATCATTTAACTATACGCCAACAACATAGAAAATATTCAATTTCTGAGGAAAATATAGTTTCAAGATCACAAGAAAACCAAGACACTTTTAAATTTTCCAAAGAGATCTTCAGAAATGCCTCAACTATGATTATGCCAGGGTTCATAACGATAATTGAGACCCCACCAAAGTATCTCTGCTCCACTTAGCCATAGAAAAACTTTTGGCTTTGATACCAAACTGTCACGTCCTGAAATTTGGACCGTGACCGGCACAGAATATGAATAGTTTCATATTCTGAAAGCCTAAAACCTCAAATACAACGTTTAAAGTTTCCATAACATTTTTCAAAATAACACAATCTTTTCTAAGGTCTAGGTGGAGCATTTACCTTTTTATCAAAATAACCCAAGTACTTAATAAAGATTAAAATCGATCTTGTTCAAAAACAACGCTTCGGATCTGCGACGAGGCTCTTCACTGCTCAGCGGGAGGATTAGGGTCACCTGCACTATCTGAGGCCAAATAATCTACTCGTGAATAACGTCCCAAAAACATGATTTAAAGAATGCGGAAAATAAACAATGCATAAACATGTTTCAAATAACATTTCACATTTCGATGCAAACTTTTCCGTAAACATTTTCTTCCAGGGAACAATTCTGAAATAAACCTTTCAAAACCAATCATTTAATAGTAATCATTTCGAAACCATAATCTTTTCGTAAACATTATCGTTTCAGAGAAACAATTTGAAGCAATCATTTCAAATCAATTGATGTAAAACAATCCTTTCAAAACCATAGTCTTTCTGTAGGACTTCAACAGAACGAAAACAGACGTGGACACACAGTCCACGAGGGTAAATAACCAATCTAGCAGCTCAAGGCCACTAGCCGTCGCGAGTACGAGACCCACGTAATAATCTGGTGGCTCGAGGCCACAATCCGTCGCGAGTACGAGACCCACGTATATCCGTCGCGAGTACAAGACCCACGTATATCTGTCGTGAGTATGAAACCCACGTATATCCGTCGCGAGTACAAGACCCACGTATATCCGTCGCGAGTATGAAACCCACGTATATCCGTCGTGAGTACAAGACCCACGTATATCCGTCGAGCTCGGGTAACCAAGGTGCACCATGGACTAACAGTACTGCTGTTAGCAACCAGCGTTCTGTATTCCGTCATAAAACATTTCCATCATGCGTGGGGTTTATTTCACATGAAATAATCTCAATCGTTTCAATGTCATAACCATTGGTAAAATCACTTTAACTTTCCAAAAACCCCAGCATGTACATTTGAAATCAAATTACTGTGAAGATATAAAATTCGCAAAATAATATATTTCATGAATAACATCAATGCAATGTAACTTTTGCCAAACTCTTTTCAAAAGCTTATTCATCCATTTTCATACATAATCATAACTCTTTTATAAACCAATCGAAAGAAAATCATTTCTAACGATTTAAACCATACTTTCGTAAAAGTTACTTTTCATAAATTTATATTTGAAATTCAACATTTGAAATGACAATGCATTTGAAAACGTAAATTCTTAGGGAACGTTATTCACTCACCTGGAATTCTCTAATATAACTTACTCTTGCTCTAAGCTTTAGAATAGCATTCTCCCTTCTTTTCCCTAAATCCCGAAAATAAAGCATTCCATGAGCTAACATACAAAAACCACAATTTGAAAAATTTCAATCTTTGCAAACAACCATAATCATTCACTAAAAGTCTTATCTTTATTTCTTTTTCCAAACTGTTAAATTCCATATTCCATCTAAGAGTGACATTCAGCTCTTTTATCTCACAGTGCTTTTGATTTAACACAACCACCACAAGTCACACATATACTTGTTAATACTTGAATATTCTAAAAATTTTACATTATCACCTTCTCCATTTCTTCCAAAGCAGCAAGCTTTCGCACAAAATATATAGTTACTTCCAAAAGTAATTTGGGTTTGTAACATACACCATTCCTCAGTAACAGCCCCAAGTTCAACATAAAGGATCTTTTATACAATGTAACTTAAAAGCTCATTATTTCCAATATAACCTCAATTCCTTTAAACTTGTGTTCATCTCATAATTGTTAAATCCATACATCTCTTTTATGCCAAATTCATATTCTTCACTTCCATTCAACACCCACGCATACCCAACATCATACATATATATATACACACACATACACACCTATATATATCCATCCTTATTAACACTCAACCATTACAATAATTTTCCTTATCTTTTATTTCCAACAATTAACATCTAAAACAACAGCACCATTCTTTGAACCCATAACCACAATATCTCATATATATACATATATATCAAGCCAAAACAGCAGTATATACGTGTATACATACACCTATAGCAGTAAGCTCCCAAACTCTTCCCTACTGGCATCAATTACACACAACACAAGTAGCACAATATATCAGTATCAACACAGCACAACAAGCAGAAATACCCAGACATTCACTCGAGTGCACAGTTTCAGGTGCCACAACTACTCCCTCTCATCCATTTCCATTTCTTCCACCCTTACGGCTTGCCAAGCAGAGCAACATACAATATCATACACCCACATCCCTTATGAATGTTCAAAAGAAAGTGACTTGTACTTACCACCACAACCACCGTAACACAACACGGCAACAGAGGAGGAAAGTGCTGACCACCATTCACCACACACAGCAGATTCAATGGCGGTAAGTCGACGGACACTCCTGAAACAGAAAGAAGAAAGCCCAATGGAGCTCCCACGGATGCCAATCAGCAGAGACAACGATAGCAACCCAAAGCAAACCAAACAGAGACGGGGAAGAAGCTCGGGGTACTGTAGCTGTTACAGTATCCCAACATACACCCACTGCACTGCAAACAAAGCGTGACAACGACAACGGCAAAACCAACCCAAAACAGAGAAGGAAGAGAAGCTTCTGGTTGCACAACCATCGACAGAAACTATGGCTCAGGCGACAGGAATCTCAGCAGATGCCGATCTCGACACGGCGAAAGAAGAGCACCACGACAGCCACCCTCGCCGGCGTCAACGCAGACAACGACGATGACATGTAACGGAGGAGGAACCCACGACTGCAGACCCAAGGACCCGTGAACTTCTCTGAACTTCCTCTGCCTCCAACCTCATTGACAGACTGAAAATGGCGGAAAGGAGGCGTGCTGAATGAATAAAAAGGACAGAGGGCAAAATGGTAATTTCACGTATCAGAAAAACGAAAATAACTTCTCCCATCTGCAAGCGCTGGGGTTCGAACAGGGGACCTCACGTTAAACTTCTCCGCCCTGGACCATTTTGCTAGCATGTTCCTATAGATATTTCCTGCACCAAATATATACATATTCATTTCCTAAGTTGATTTTATCTATTAAAATTCCAGGCCATAACAAATAACTTCTAACTATTTTTCTTAAATTTTCTAAAAAAGTAGGCTTTTAATTCTTAAAAAAATTGTATGAACACTTTTAGTGGCGACACATGTTACCGCTGAAAGATATAAAAGTCACCGCTGAATCAAACCTTCTACAGCGACAATTTTTGTCGCCGCAGAAAGGTGTGGACAATTTTTTTTTCGAGCTTCAGCGGCGACAAGATAAAGTCGCCGCTAAAAGTCTTACTTCCAGCGGCGACTTTTTATGTTGCCGCTGATGAGCTATTTTTAACGGTGACTTTTTATGACGCCGCTGAAAAGTTGTCACCAAATCAATGATTTTTTGTAGTGAACGTATGCATCATTGTTGATAAGAATTCAATTAACCGAACAAGAATAGAGTTTGCCATTTTCTCACTTCCCATGTGGGCAAGCTTAATATCGATGTTCCTGCACGCTGGTATATATATGGACAAATAAAATATGAAAAATAGTTATGCAAAACGAGTTATTTTAGCTTAAAAATAACCGATGACTCCTTATATTTAATAATATTTTATGTATTTTTAGTAGTTATTTTAGGAGTAATAATTATGTAGGAATTGCTTAAATATCATGGAATATTTATGTTTTATGCATTAGGGAGATTTGCTTAAATATCATGAGAATAGGCATGGACACACAGCCCACGAGGATAACTAACCAATTCAGCGCGACTCACGGCCACAAAAATAGGCGTAGATACATAGTCCACGAGGGTAAATTATTAAGCATAGCACGAGGCCACAAAACAGGTGTGAACACATAGTCCATGAGGATAAATAACTAATCTGGTGCGGCTCGAAGCTACGAAAACAGGCGTATGTACGAGACTCATGAATAAACAGGCGTAGGTACAAGACCTACGAATAATAAGCGAGAGAATAAATCTCACGAATAACCGGCACGAGTATGAGACTCACGAATATCCATCAAACTCGAGTTTAACCATGGTGCACTAAGGACTAACAGTACTGTTGTTAGTAACCAGCGTTAGTATTTAGTTCTCTAAAAAATATTTCCAAACATGTATGGGTCAACTTAACATTAATAAAGAGTAAGATCTTTCAATATTGAAATTTCATAAAATATTCCATAATTCAAGGGCCTCAGCCTGAAAGTACACAAAATCTCAAAAGATTTCCTTCAATTTCCATTCTTCAACAAAATCCTTTTCAAATACTAACAACTCACATAAAACATTTTATAACTTGTTATTTAAATGAAAAATCAATGATAATAATCAAAGTTCTTAATTCAAATAATAAAATTCTCGTAAGCATATTTCATAAAAAAAATCAACTTAATATAATATTTGTTAAAGTCTTTTTCTAAAACTTCATCCATTTTCATACATAACCATAATCAGTTTATAAACTAATTGAAAAGAAAAACCAACAATATTCATCAAAGTCATGAATTTATATAACTTGCTTTTCATAAATTATTTTCTTTTAAAAATTAAATCTTTAAAGGAAATACATCACACAACAAGTTATTAATAAAAGTAATATTTTCAAGCGACGTTATTCACTCATATGTAATATTCTAATATAGTTTGCTCATACTCTATTCCTCTTAATAATATTCTTTTCTTGAATTACCTAAATTCCCAAAATACAATATTCCTTTAAGAAATACCATTCATCTCCTTATATATATTCATCATCCCTTTACTTGATGTAATAGCGTCAACTCACACATATACATTTGCTAACACTTAATAATTCCAAGGATTTTACATTATCATCTTCTTTATTTCAAATCTGAAATTTTAATTCTTCATTCCAATATCTCACATCATGCAAGTATATAATCATCATTTTCTCTCTTTACTCTTTAATTCCAACAATATACTTCCATTAGTTTCCCAATTCATTTATACACACACACACACATATATATGCATATCAACAGCAATCCCATGTTCTTCTATTCTTCTTTCTAATTCATAACAGCAGCATTTATATATCAATACAGCAGCTCACACCCATAAGCAGAATGACTCTTCAAATATCCTTCTTTTTCTAACATACGTTAAAACCCAAAGAAGCGTAACTTAGGTCCATTTTACCTTATTACAACAGCCCAAACATTTACTTAAAATGTTCCATCCCTTTCATCTACTTTTAATTTCAGTTTATCCAACTCCTCTCTTACTTCTATCTCCACACATGACACATATTTAGACAGAATAGAGCAACAATAATACACAGTTTCAGATTCACAACGGTGGCTCCACAGAACCATAATCACATACACACGCGTGGCTTCAGGGATAACAATGGTTCCATAGTCCTAAAATTTTCCATTCTTCCATCCCCATTTCCTCACAGACTCTCGGCATCCAGTGAACAAAAATGGAGATCAAATTTCCAACTAGCAACATACACGCATCAATGTTAAAGTGATAACAGCCATAACTCATAGCTCTGAGAAACCAACGGTGGAAGAGAACCAAAACACTCACCTTAGCTGCCGATGACACTGCAGAGCTTCTCCAACCTCCGATGTCGATGACCTCTGCTTCTCCGTCACG
This sequence comes from Leucaena leucocephala, assembly GCA_037074615.1. Classification (NCBI taxonomy): domain Eukaryota; kingdom Viridiplantae; phylum Streptophyta; class Magnoliopsida; order Fabales; family Fabaceae; genus Leucaena; species Leucaena leucocephala. The sequence goes on from CM073550.1 coordinate 6,723,498, forward strand.
CCGCAGTGCTCTCTGTCTCTACTCCTCTCCCACTGCCTCTGTCTCTCTCTCTCATCATCTCATTACCTCTCTCCACATCTTATCTCCTCATAGCACTCAGAACAGCGACGGGGAAGAAGCCCAGAGAACTGTAGTTGCTATAATAACAAGACCTACAAATCCACGGTATTACCTCACTTATAGTCATGAACCCACCATGAAAAATAAAAGATCCACTGCTTACCACTCATTCCCAGTGAATTGCATCAAAAAGGGAGTCAGATGCCGAGCTGCTGCAGTAACAACGGAGGGAATATCACTGTAGCAATGACGGAGCGTGACAGTGGCAACAACTTGCACATCGACGGCATCGAGGATGATTGAAAACTACCGGAGACGTGGCCTACAACAGCCGGTCAATACCCCTCCTTCACCTCCAATGATTTACGGATGATTCTCCTCCCTCTTGCTTTGGTTCTTAGCTGAAGATGGAAGCTACCGGAGGGAAGATAACTCCAACAACAACTGCTCAACATTGACCTGTAGTAGAACCATGGCGTCGATGACTCGTCCCAGCAGTAGTAAGTTTAGTGTCATGAAGCTTCCTTCCTGACTCTCTCTCGCTCTCTCGCTTTGCAGACAGCAAATGCAAGAAGGAAAACGTGTTGTAGAGAATAAAAAGGACAGAGGGCAGTTTGGTAATTTTGTGTTTGAAAAAGAAAATAAAATCCCATTCATGCAAGTGCTGGGACTGGAACAAGAGACCAGTTTGACAGCACTGCCTCTAACCACCTAGCTATTCAATGCCCTCTAAAATTTCTTTGCAAGAAATAATATATGTACTTTAAATAAAATGGGTCCATATCTTTTTAATTTTCTAGGGCCATTACACCTCACTAGTTTTTGTGTTGTTTATTTATATGATCAATAAAGCAACATAAAGTTTGAAACAGAATTGTTGAGAGAAGTAAAAACCTTTTGCACTTTAAACTTTGAAAGAGAATAATTTCAAATATGAAGAAGCTAGGGAACACCCTTAATCAATTCAAATAAAAAAAATAAAGCAACATAAAGTTGAGTTAGAGAGTTAGGAATCATGGAATCAATGGATATATTAGTCTTAATAGAAGGGGTTTGGCTATTTAACTATGAGATTTCAAATTTAAATTTGTATAAATATAAAGAATACATTTAAGAAAGTTACCCTTAATTAGACTTGATAATACTCAAAATTAGATAGACATAAATAAACAAAAAATAGTTAGAATCATGGAGGATTGTAATAGGTTAAAAGGCCATTAATTTTTCAAAATCTCTTTTTTTTTTTCATATTTGTAAACTATAATAATGAGAAGCATCTTTCTAAAAGATTTCAAATTTAGAGTTCCCCTTAACTTTACTTAATTATACTAAAGACTTAAAATTGCAAAATTCTTTGCCATGTAGTCCTTGCAAATTTTTATTTTATTCTTTTGGATGTTTGACAGAGAGACTCTAGGTTTATAGAAAATACACCAGTAATGGACACGGATGTAGTTTGGAGGCCCACCACAATAATGATAGGGCACTAACACCACTACTTATAATTTCATTTGTGATGCCCATCGTCCGTGGGTTCAACTGATGAAGGGGTGAGATATGCGACCATTTGGAGGGTAATTGATTGTCACGTCCCAAAATTTGAGCCGTGACTAGTATAGAATATAAACCCATTCATATTCCTTAAGCCTAAAACCTTAAATAAAATATTTAAAGCAATAATCATAATATATATTCCATTTTAATCAAAAACCAAGTCATCTGTAGGAATTTCAGCAGGATCATTTTTGTATAACTAACCTTCTGACAATCCTACCACAAATTGCAAATGTTTCAAATCACCTGTAGACGTTTTCAAAACAACTATAATCTTATCTATAGAATAGGTGGAGTATATAAACTACAAACAAAATAATACAAATATTTCATAAATTTATAATTACATTATAAGTAGATATGCCAAAAACAATGCTTCAGATCGGACATGAGGCTCTTCACTGATCAACTGAAGGAATAGGGTCAACAATACTATCTGAAGCCAAAATAATCTACTCGTGGATAACATCCTAAAAATATAATTTAAAATTCATAAATAAATAATTTCAACATGTTTAAATGTAAATCATAATATTTTGTTACTAAATACAAATGTTCCGATAAACATTTAATTTCAAGAAATTCATTTAAAACAATCATTTTAAAATAAGACTTCAACAAAACTAGAAAAAGTGTGGACATAAAGTCTACAAGGGTAACTAACTAATCCTGTGCAGATAGAGGCCATGAAGACAAGCGTGGACACACAATCCATGAGGGTAAATAACCAAGCGTAGCACGAGGCCACGAATCAAGTGCAGGTACAAGACCTATGAGTAACAGGCGCAGGTACAAGACCTACGAGGAACAAGCACAAGAATAAATCCCACGAATAGCCGGTGCGATTACGAGACTAACAAATATTCATCGAGCTCAGGTTTAACCATGGTGCACCAAGGACTAACAGTACTACTGTTAGTAACCAGCGTTCTGTATTCAGTCCTTTCTGAAAACCTTTCCCGCATGCATAGGGTCTATTTGGCATTTAATGATCACAACACTTTTTAAAACCATAATCTTCATTAAGAATACTTCAAAATTTCAAAACTCCAACATGAACATTAAAATAAAATATCAAGAGAATTATATAATGCATATAGAACAATTATTCAAATTATGAAATTCCATAAGAATGTTTTATCGAGAAAATTAACTCAATATAACATTTATAACAATCTTTTTCCAAAACTCCCTTTATCCATTTTTCCCACATAAATTTGATCACTTAATAACCCAATTGAAAGAAAAACCATTGCTAACAATTAAAGCCATAAATTCATATAACTTACTTTTCGTAAACCATACTTAAAATTTACTTTTTTAATAAAACATATCAAGTCACAAGATATTACTAAAAATATCATTTATTGGGACGTTGTTCACTCACCTGCCACGCTTCCAAACCTTTACTCTTTCTAGCTAAATAACTTTTAGCTATTTTCGCCTCTCAACTCCCTGATATCCCAAAAATAACATATTAAAATTCTAATTATAGATTTGACAATCCAAAATCCTATCCCTATGCTCAATTTATATCACTTTAAAATATAAGGAGAACTTAAACTTAAATTTTCCTTCGAATAATATCATGGCAATTCATATGATAATATAACTCATCAATCCTAATTAACAAATCCAATATTTGCTCTTTAAGAATTATCTTCCACCTTTCTTCTCTTTTCATTTTGTTCTAGTCAAACTCAACTTCAATAAATTTAACCACCACCACCATTATAAATATTCATATACATAGGCAAGTTTAATTCTTTTTCTTTTCCTAATTTCTGTTGAGATCTTGGAAGATTTTAATTCAATAAAATCCTTGTATTTCCTTCAATGTATTAAAATTTCAGCCTCAATATTTCAACTCTTCAAAAAAAATCATTTTAAATCTTCATACATAACTTTTTCAATAACCATTTAATCTTCATCTAATTTGCCTCTCAAGTCCTCTTCAACCAATCTGAAATTTCCATATTTGTAGAGCATTTAGGCTCACATTGTTAGCTCCTTACATCAGCCCAAACACTCACGCATACCAGAACTCAAACCTCCACTATGCCTGCAACTCTACACATAAATATACACATGTATATGCTGTCAAAATAACTTCCATACAGAAGTTATATATATACATATGCCATTTAACTTCCCAAAACAACAACACAATATATATATGTATCAAGACAGCAGCGACCACATATTCTTTTCTCCTTCTCTTTTCTTTATTTATTTTATTCAGATAGCTACAGTAACCTACTGAACCAGCAAAGATCGCAAGAAGTATAAATGGAAAGACATTGAAGAAGCTTACCACACCACACACGGTGGTTATTCAACAACAGCAAGGGAAAGGCATGGTGGAAGCTGGATATCTGAGGTTGCTACAGTAAAGACGGAGGGTGTTATGGTTGGAAAAATTAATAGATAAAATAAATTTAACAAAGGGTTATATATATATATTTGGTGCTAAAATTGTCAATGGAAATAGGTTAGTTGAGTGGTTGGTAATGACGTTACTGTGCATGAGGTCCCCTGTTCAAGCTCCAGCGCTTGCAGAAGGTTTTATTTTTCCTGGCTCATAAAATTACCATTTTGCCTTTACTTCTTTACTCAATCCATACGCCATACCTCCCTTTTCTTCATTTGCGCTGATTCATGTGGCTACAGCAGAGTAAGAAGTCCAGTGACGTAGCGGTGAGGTTTCAAGCAAGCGATGTCATGTTGTCATGTATTGCTTTAGCCAGTTGCTGCTTGTGCTATCACTGCTGGAGTACTCACCTCACTCAGTGTCATAGATAGTAGAAAGTTTTGTTGCTGCATAAGTTGACCGTGTGGGTAAATTATGGGTTATGATTCAAAGTAGAGTTAAACTCATAAGTATTTTAACTTGGTCAAGAGAATGTCTTGAATATTAGAAGCAGCATAGGAAACTATTTTGAGCTATTATAATTGATTTGAAGGCTTTAACGTGCTAACCCCAATATTGAGATTGAGTTTTGGGTTAAGGGATGTTTGTTATTAGTACAAGGGTTAATGAGCAATGTCTTTTGGAATGATTTAAAATGATAATTCCATCATCGATATGAAGTGATTGGGAAATGGTAGGAGCTTATGTATTGAGTTGTTATTGAATGGTTGATGGTATGTAATTAGTTGAAATAATAGAGTATGGATGATTATTTCTATTGAAATGTTGAATAGTTTGTTAATATATTGTTTCGGGATACCAGGGAATTGAGAAGTAAGTATAATCGAAAGTTGTTTGATGAAAAGAGTAAAGGTGTAAGAGCGTGGCAGGTAAGTGAATAACGTTAACTTAAATTAGTCTTTTTAATAAATTGTTATTACATTTAAAATGTTGAATTTCAAATCTGATTTACGAAAAGCGAGTTTTACAAATTTCTGGTTTTAATTAATTGTTAGAAATGATTTTCTTCCAAGTAGTTTACAAAAGAATTACAATTACGTATGAAAATGGATGAAAAAGTTTTAGAAAAGAATTTGGTAAAAGTTACATTGAATCGATTTTATTTATGAAATATTCCTACGTGAATTTCATATGTTTTCATAGTAACTTCATATTGATTTTAAATGTTAATGCTGGGGTTTTTTTTGAAATTCAAAGTAGTTTTAGCAAAGATCATTGCATTTGAAACGATTAAGATCATTACATGTGAATGAATCTCACGCATGCTGAAAACATTTTAGAAAGGACGGAATACAAAACACTGGTTGATAACAGCAGTACTATTAGTCCTTGGTGCACCTTAGTTACCCGAGCTCGATGGATATCCGTGAGTTTCGTACTCAAGATAGTTAATCGTGGGATTTATTCTCGTGACAATAATTTGTATGTTTTGGACCTGCGCATGTATACGTGGCTTCGAGCCACTAGATTGGTTATTTACCCTCGTAGACTATGTGTCCATGCATATATTCATGGCTTCGAGCCACCAGATTGGTTAGTTATCTTTGTGGACTGTGTGTCCATGCCTGTTTATGTTCTGTTGAAGTCCTACATAAAGATTGTGGTTTTGAAAGGATCACTTTTAAGCGATTAATTTGAAATGGTTATTTCAAATTGCTTTTCCTGAAATAAAAAAAAAGGTTTACATAAAGGTTTGCATCAAATTACAAAATGTCATGAATTGCATTATTTATTTCCGCATTTTAATCATATTTTTGGGACGTTATTCATGAGTAGATTATTTAGCTTCAAATAATGCACTTGACCCTAACCCTCCTACTAAGCAATGAAGAGTCTAGTTGCCAATCCAAAGCGTCGATTTTGACGAGACTACTTTTAATATAATTATCATTTATAAAGTACTTGTATTATTTTAATAAAAAGGTAAATACACCACATATTCCTTAGAAAAGATTATGGTTATTTTGGAAAAATGTTACAGAAGATTTGAACATTTGCAGTCTATCGTAGGATCATCGGGAGATTGGTAATATAACGACGATCCTGTTGAGATTCCTATAGAGGACTTGCTTTTGATTTATGAAATGTAATTTATTATGATTTTTCGTTTCAAAATTTTCATTTAAGGTTTAGGCTTATGGAATGTGAAAGTATTCATATAATGTGTCAGTCACCGTTCAAATTTTGGGACGTGACAGTACTGCTACTTTGTATGTACAAAATTTGTAAAGTACCAATACTTTCTAATTTATCAAATTCTTCTCACTAATAAAATTTTCAACACTTTTCCCAAATTTTTCCCAAACTTAAACCTTCTCTTTTGAGATTTAGATAGATTCAATTATTTCATTGTATGAATTGATTTTGATTCGAAACACTTTTGTCAATAAAAATTCTGGTGTATTCATATATTGCCTTTAACTTAAAATATTAGAACCTCATAAAATCAATGATTTCATTTACCCTTCATTATAGTATGCAATAGTAGTGTAAAAAATACACTAATTGTTTCCTTCGCAGTATACATGCGATATATACATACGCCTAATTTAAATTGCTCACGTAAAATTGTAATTGGCCAAATTGAGAATGAAAGAAAAAAAGTATTTGCCTATAACTAAACTCAAACTATATTATATGCTTATATACTTATACTATTAGCGACCCCTCTACAAGTAGCTCCGGGACCAGAACTAGCCATGAGCAACTCATATGGTGGAATTCCAGCCCCACATATATTTCTCAAATTTGGATCTTTATTTCTCTTCTCAATCTCTTTCTCTATTCTTTTTAATTCCATTGAGAATCTGTAGAATGCCTCTATGATTTCAGTATCACCAGACCAATCTGAAAGATCCTTCCTTTCTCCCAAATACTCTTCTTCTGTAGAATGCTGTGAAAGAATGTTGACCACTGCCAAAAACTTAGTGGTCTGAAACAAATCAGGCATTGAATTCAAAAGGTACCCTTCTGGGTCCTTCATGAACTCTTTGTACTCTGATGAGTTAACATCTTCTTTAGGTAAAAGTCTCTTCACCAATGGCGGACGCATTGGGACATACCCTCCATAATGGTACTGCCCAAAGTTCACTGCTGAATGTTGAACTGATGCAATCCAAATCAGAGTTGTGAGAATTGAAATTAGGTCACTTGGAGTTGATAGTTTAGGCCACCAACTTGCATTCCTATGATCTGCATGGCCTTCATTGATGACTTCACTGTACCAAGCTTGAAGCTCATTATCTGATTCAACCATGAGGCCATCACGAATGGGAAGGCCATCATTTGCATAAGGATAGTCTTCAACGAGCAGTTTCAATCCATAGGGTTTGGTTTGGTCAGGTTCAGCCAATCCTCTGCAATATTATTAAGAGTTCATTAATCTTTATGTTCATTCTAGGACATCGCGAATTGAGATTAAGAGTTCTCTAGCTTTACATAAAGTTTAAGTTTAATCCCTTAATTTCATAAAATATCTTTTCAGTTTTATAACGCTGTTGGGGTCAGAAGACTAAAAAGGCACTTTATACTATTAAAAGACCTAAATGAATTATTGTGTCAAGTTAAACGACTAAAAAAATTAAATGTGAGTTTAGAATTCAAATTACCTTCTGATAAGATCTTTAGGGAGGGCTTCCATGTCGAAACGCCACCAGTCTTTGTAGGCAGCAGAGACAATGTGGTTACAGTATTTACCGCAAGAGAAGTCAGATTGAATAATCCCTCCAGCATTGATGAGAGCTTCACGAGCCAAGGCATTTATTTGCAATGTGTCTTTCATATGAGGCTTTAGAAGTTTGAAAATTGGGTGCATCTCACTCAGTTGCCTATGAGCTGCTATAATAAACGGTTCCATGCATGCATGTGTCCTCAACCTGTAATGTGCGAAGAAGATGATTTCAAGTTTAGCCTTTAAAATCTGATTCATTCATCACTGGTTTGAACAACGAATGCAAAAGTGTATATTTATTTAGTCTTCTAACTTTATACAAGGTTTCAATTTGGTCCCTTAATTTTATAAAGTATGTTTTCAGTTATTTATAAAGTTAAGGGACTAAAAGGAAACTTTGTAAGAAATTAAAGGACTAAATGTACAGTTTTGCTGAACAATAAGTATCTCAAGAAGGATTAGGTTTATATAGAATTATTTACCAGTGTTGGACAAGTTGGTGGACACCGGAATCGTTGGAGCAAACATGTACTTTGCCAAGTTGCCATAACCAATAAGAATTGGAATCCTCAGGAGGAGTTAGAACTTGTTTGGACAAACGATTTGGATATCCCTGTGGAAGACTAAGCTCAATTGCTATAGGCTTCAGAGTTCCTAGTCGGGTCAAGAAGAAGATGGTTCGGGTAGCATAAGCCTTCCTATCTTCTTGAGCATTTATGCCTTTGAGAAATGGCATATAAGCATCATGATAATCCAATATGTATAACTTTTTCTCTTCCATTGCCTGTACCATAGAAAAATAAAACAATATTTAGACTGTTTGATATACCAAAAAATAATTGATTAATGTTGCTTGTTAAAGGTAAAAATTGAAAGTTTTCCTAAGCTAATTTTTTTTTTTAAAAAAAAAAGAATTTTCAGGAAAAGAAAAATAATACCTGTTTTACAGACAATCCGTGGAGTTGGGGCAAAATGTGTTCGTCCTTGAGAGCAGACTCTTGGGGACCATATATAGATGGATCCAAATCACTCTTTGGAGGAAAGCTCTACAAAATTTATGGGTAAAAGAAGTTAGGGTACATATTTAGTCTGGTTTATTTTACTTTTATTTTTTTAAGAAAAAATAAATATATAACTATTCGTATATTGAAAAAACTTAGATTAATTAGATAAATTAAATCTTCTTTAAACTATTCTACTTACTTCAAGCCTTTTAATGCTTAAAGGGTTGATGCCAGCCAATGTAAGACGGCCAAGTTCCTCATCTCTTGTACAAAAGCCACTGTTATTTCCTGAAATTATTGATAATTGTGTAAGTACTTAAGACATTCAACAATTCAAAAGTTTAGAAATTAATTAAAATTTTACAACTAATTAAATTTTCAGAAATAACTAAACATACCTCTGATAATGTTTGGAGTATTAAATTTGAAGTAGTCATCCAAATGAGATTGGATCATATTATTGCTCACATCTTCATTATACCTCAATTCATGCGAAGTCTTTCCATTGTAAATGCTGGTAACATCTGAAAGGTTCTTGAAAGCTCCACATTTTGTGACGCAAGTTTTGAAGTAAGGAAGAAGATTCCGAGTTATTCCTTTTGTCTTTTCCACATCAAGAGCTTCCATTCGGATTTCATCGAATACTTCATCTCTCGGCACATATGTTGCTTCATTGGATGCATTTACTGGTGTCTCAGCTTTCTGGTCTGTTGTATTTATGCATTAAAAGAAATCTATTAAACTTTATTTTACAATCATAAAATATAAAATTATACTGATTATACAAGTTAGTGGGTAGCTTTATTTTTCATACTATCCACGTAGTTTCATCTGAATCATGAAAAGAATAGAAGGTACCATTTAGTTGAACTAAGCAATCATTAAGAACCCGAACGGATCAGATCGGACAGTCAACTGTAGATCGAATTCAATAACGGCTCAGTTTGTACCAGAAAACCATTTTCATGGTTGAGCAGGGTTGGATCGGAGATGAGCCGCCATTGAATCAAGACCCGTAATTAAATTGGGAACTGGAACAATTTTTAGAAAATCGGACGGTTTTTGGATCAAACGGAAAAAATGTTGAATACATTAAAATCATTTTTAAAACATTTGAATTAAGTTCTTCTTTTGTTTTGCATGATTTGGTGGTCCCAATCATTTTTATGTAGTTATCAGTGGGGTAGGGTTTAGTACTCACCGCAAACACGTGGAGGACGACCAGTTCGGCATCGTCTAGGATAAGGGTATTGTTTGCCACCAAACATAGGCCTTGAATCTTGTCTTTTTTTGTCTGTATTCCCCAAATCATTGTACACGTCATAGTCATAAATCCTATCACCATGTTTTCTCAAACCTTTTCCTTCTCCCCTTGTTTTCTTCAACTCTTGTTTCCTTAGCTCTCTTAGACCCACCGGAGTCTCCCAAGGTAAATGAACCTGTTGTTTCAGACATCAATCCCAGTCTCAAGTTGAATATATATATGTGAAGAAAGAAAAACTCAATGTTGGAACGGATTTGTACTTGCCTTGTTGGTGAAGAAAATTCTCTTCTCTGGATGAAGCTTCTCAGGTTGAACCCAAGAATTGCAAGAGAAATGGAAAATGCCTTCAATGACGATGTCTTCCAAAAAGAACTCTTTTTCATATTTATTTACCACAGTAATCGCTCCTGGTATTCCAAAATCTGAATGAATCTCAAATTCTACTTTGTAAGTAGTGGTCCTTGAAGTCCCCACCTTCACGTCCTTCTTCATCCACTCCAATACAGCGTTTTTGCTCACCTTTGGCTGCATTGTTCCTTCATTTTCACACATTACAAATTCAGAAATGAGACCACATATGTTACTATATTTACCTAGCTAGTTAACAAAAGAAACTTTAATAGAGCCCAAAAAAATAAATAAAATAAAATAAAATAAAAACTTACTTTGGTCAACTTCAGTACTAACTAACTGCATAACCATGAGCCTCTCAGACATGGTTTTGTTGAAAGCTTCAAAATGGTGAAGCATCATGGACATCATCTCATTCTCTACATGTTTACTATTCTTGATAGTTACTGTGGCAGTTACCGTCACCGTCGCTGTCTCCGGTGCCGGCTTCCAAGCGGCGGACTGATCAGAACAACCCTCAGTAAAAGTTGAGAGTGGTGATGAGACAGTTTGTTGCATCGTCACCTTCTTCTTCTTCTTCACCATCTGTTCATTTGTTGTTTGGACTGATGAGCAATAGAAAGTGGGAGACAAGGAAATTATTTTATGCTGCTTGTTGCAGCGTTTCAAGGAAGCATCAAAACGAAAAGCTTCCGCCATTGGTTGATTCATAATCTCTTTTGTCAAGGTCATCTTGGAGAGAAGTTTTGTGCGTATTTTCTCTTCTACAAGATTACACACTATGACTTTAGGGTTTGAAGAAAATTGAGTTCTTGAAAATTTTGAAGTAGCTAGCGAGGGCTCTTGGCTTCTTAAGAAGGAATGTGAACTAGCTAGACTGTCCTTTATAGCCAAGAACAAGAGAGAATTTTCCACGTATGTATGAGTCAAACGCGTTTTACCGAACGTTTGAATAGATTTCTCGAATACATTGACAAATTATGAACCACGTGTTGTATATGGGAAAATTACTTAGAGCTTTAAAAACGTCACTTCATAGCTTTTTTTATCATCGAGGCTAAGTCGTTAAAATTATATTTGATCATAAATATAATATTTTAATATATTTTATATGTAATATTTATCATTTTTTTTAAAATAATTTACTTAATTTATAAACTAATATATAATACTCTTCTTATCTTTAATATAAAATATATTTAATTAATTTAATTAAATTAAAAAATTAGTTAAACTAATTAATATGTTATATTTTGTTTAAAATAATCTAATCATCGGGTAATTTAAGAAAAAGTTAATAAATAGATATTATATTCAAGCATCTCAATTTTGTTTTTAAACTTGCCGTATAAAGTGTTTTACAACAGAAAGCGTGTCAACCCCATTAGTTTATTAGCTTACATATATTTAATTTTTATTTTTGCATTTGTCAATCTATACAATACAGAAGCTGTGAACCAAACTCATGGTCTCATGCTATTCACTCTTAAGATAAGAGCAATTACAAATCATAACAACCTAAGGCCCTGTTTGATTCAATTCCCAGATTCCTAGAGATGGTAATGCAATGCAGTGCGATACAATAATGTTTAATATGATTAATATGTTATTAAAAAGATTGAGAAAAATTATTTTTATATTTAATAAAAAATAATAATGAAATGTCTAAAATACCCTTTAATAAAAAAAGAAAGAAAGAAAAATTACTTCCGTTCCAAATTCATTGGCGGCAGTGGAGAAGTGGTGGTTGTGATGGCGGATAGTGGTTGCAGAGGCAGTGGTGGGGAAGGCTACTGGTGGCAAAGGTAATGGAGGGGGTGGTGATGGCATAGTAGTGGAGGGGGCTACGCGTACATATACACACAATTATAAAAAGTACACTTATTAAGAAAGAGAAAAATCTTTTACTATCTAAATCTAAAAAAATGATTAGTCTCAAATTTAAAGAAGTTTAAAATAACATTGATTAAATAAATAAAAAAGCATCTCATTAAAGATTAAAACAAAGAGGAGGGGTATACCGGATATATTACAGAAGTTGGTTTCTCTCCTCTACCCTCCTCTTCTCTTCACAACTATTAGATTAAAATCTCAATGATCCAAATTTAACATCCTATAAAAATAAAATAGTTTATAATTTTATATAAAAATACATAAATAAATTTAAACTATTAAATTTGATCTGCACAATTTACGACTATAGTAACAAAAGTGGGGAAAATATTCTTTATAGTAATAATAGTATATAGTTGTAAACTATCCAGATCAAATTTTTGATAATTTAAATTTATTTATATATTTTTTATATAAAATTATAAAGATATTTTATTTTTATAGGATGTTAAATCTATACCATTGAGATTTAAGTTAATAGTTGTGAAGAAAAAAGGATCGGAAGGGTAGAAAAGAGAAACCAAATACATATATTAGGACCGTGAGGATGGGCTTAGTCTAACAAAAGTTTGGTTATGAAATAGTTTGCTCTAATAATACAAAATTTCATGTGATTCTTGTTCAAATAGTACACTTACCATTTATTTGTCTGCACATATATTTGTACAAGTTCTTTATATTTTAATTTCAACGTTTACATTATAGAAACCGTGGTAAATGTGGTAGATATATGTTCGTAGCTTTGCACTCTCGCACGTGTTGCTTACATTCGCTAGTTTGTCGTTCTTCTACGGACTACTGTAGCTGACAAGAACTCAATTGTGGCCCAAGAAGAATAGTGTCGTTTTCTCAACAAGTGGGCAAGCTCTAGCTCTTATTATTGTTTTATATTTTTAATAATTTAAATTTTAATATATATATATATATATATAATATTTAAAATAGAGATAATCTACTAACTGTTATTAAAAGTATATAAATTTCTTATTTAAAATATTCTAAATTAAAAAATTCTTGATTTAAATTAAAAAATCACTATGAGGTTGTAAATAATAGATTTATAACAAAAAATGTTCAATAACAAGTTAACAACCTGAAGTTGTTATTTTCTAGATTTAAATTTCTTATTATGTGTTTCTCACTTGTTGTAAAATTTTCTGGTGATTATATTCTTTTATTAGGACTTCATATTGATTTTTTTTAGATTATCTAAATTTAATTAATAAAATTATTATAGTAGTGAGCATAGATTTTATAGTTCACTGAGTCCTTTTAAAAAAAATATGGTAATATCACTTCTCCTCCATTCATATATTTTGCTTTAATCTATATATGTTTCCAATTTAATTTCCATATGATTCATTTGATGGCAAAAAGGACTTATTTAAATCTAATTTTTGTAAAAGGTTAAAAAATGAAATATAAAGAGATTGTAAAATTACTATAGATGTTAACTATAGATTTCAAAATGGATGGTCTAAATGGATAAATGTGACTGGAGTTATATGTGACTGGAAGATACCTATAAAGTCAAAGAAAAATTATATCACACTGTGAGACCAGCAATACTTTATAGAAGTGAAGGTTGGATTTTAAAGGGACAACATGAGCATAAAGTTGACATAGATGTGATAAGAATGTTGAGATAAATATGTGGGCATACAAGAAAAGATAAAACTCATAATGAACATATATGGAGAAAAGTTAGAGTGTCACCTATTGAGGATAAAATAGTAAAGAATCGGCTGAGGTGGTTTGGGCACATACAAAAAAAGCCATCAAATACACCATTAAGGAGGGTAGACCAAGTGTTATAGAAGACTCCATTAAGGTGATTTTGGTTGGAAGACAAAAATCGCATATAACAATAATATAGATATAGGAAACACTATAACAACCAAAATCAAGTCTTCAAACTAAGGAAACACAACCTATATCATCTATTAATATTTAAATACAACAAAATATTGAAAATCATCAAAAAATAGAGGGACGACATGGAGAATGGAACTTATGATAAATGATGCTCGAATGATGGAGAAGATGATGAGCATGACAGAGGGAGTGGTGGTGCTAGAAAATAGAGGGAAATGGCCAAACTTTGATAGTTGTTGACGTTAGTGGTGGTGGGGCATGGTGAAAAGACCATAAACAGTTGTGAAAAGTGAAATTATGAACTAATGACGATTTTATGAAAACTGCCGTTAAAAACTAAGGAATTTTTGTATATATCCCATTTTTTTGACGGGGTACTTTTTATGGCTTTTTCTCCTAAAAACCTTCGTAAAAAGTTTTTAAACAGTATTTTATTTACAAAATGACCACCATATTTTTTTAACAGCAGTTTTACATTAAATTGTCATGAATTGGCTTTGTTAAAGCTGTTTTGTGTACCTTAGGTTATTATGATTGGTAATTGCTCTTATCTTAAGAGTGAATAGCATGAGAACATGAGTTTGGTTCACAGCTTTTGCATTGTATAGATTGACAAATTCCAGAATAAAAATTAAATATGTGCAAGCTAATTAACTAATGGGGCTGACACGTTTTATGATTATTCTGTTGTAAAACACTTGTTACGGCAAGTTTGAAAAGAAATTGAGATGCTTCAAATTAATTAAAATCATAAACATGCATACTTCTGTATATAATTGAATGGTACGTAAGTGTGAAAAAAGAAAAGGAAACGAACCCCAACCATGTTGCCAAGACACTCGTGTGGGAGTACTGTTTGAACAGTCTGCATTACCATATCTAGGAAGAAAAAATGCAAACCAAAATTGAAAATTTTATACTTTATACTAAATTCCCTGCTTAATCTAAAACTTAGTTAACTAATTTGAATATATTAATGAAACTAAACAAATCAGTTAATTATAATAAATATGATATGATATATCTAAAAGTACTCATGTGTAACATTATACTCCGCTAGTCTCTAATCTATTATCTAATTGGAGAGTTAATCTTAACTCTAAATATAAGACCTGTTTATTACCTTTTTTGCAAATTACCCTATTGATATTCCTTCACTAATAATGAAGTAATTAGAGAGGGGGAGGGAATTAAGGAAGATGATTAGGGTATTTTTGCAATGGCCCTGAATATATAGGTATGATATTAATTTATTAAAGGATATATAGTATTTATTGCAGTATTTTCGCCAAGGGATATGCATAGCTTAGTGGTTGGAGGTAATTGAGTTAAGTGTGAGGTCCCTGTTCGATCCTTAGCACCTCCAGAAGTAGGGCTTTAATTTTTCTGCCACCATATGAAATTACCATATTGTCGTTCTGTTCATTTTTATTTTAGCCACTCCTCTATTTCTATTTCCTGTTGGCAGCGAGAGAGAGAGAGTTCAGGGAAGAAGCTTCTCGACAGTAAGACCATAGCTGCTGTGCCATTGTTCTCCGTCGTCTGTGCTAGTGTCACCGATGACCATCCCTGTCGTCGTGGCTCTCTCTATTTTCTTCTCTGTGGGCGAGCGACTGTGAGCATGGAGTAGAGACAGATAGGAAGCAGAGGCGGTGGTAGCGAGAGATAGTGAGAGACTAGAGCAACTCTCCTCTCATATTTCATTCTCCACCGTTGCCAACTGCCACAGAAGAGTGAGAGCGAGGGTAAGTGAGAGAGGCGGAGGCAGCAACGGGAGATTGATCGCGATAGTGGCAGTGGCCGTGTAGGACATCGTCAGAGCTTGGATAGCGTACTTCACCGATTGACGTAAGTTTTCTCAATGTCTTCCCACCATTTTTTTGAACGATCTATAAGATTTTGAGTCATGAGCTACGATAACGACCTCATCTCTGCGGTACTTCTCTGTTCGAATCGTCGTGTGTGTGTGAGTGAGAGAAGAGAAGGAGGACGAAGCAACATCCGATGCCTGGCTACTGTAGAAAAACCACTGTGTGTGGTGGGGTAAGTTCCCTCTCACTTGCTTCTTCCTGTGTGCTGTGACCTTTAGCTGTGGGGGGAGTGTTACAAATTGGTCGACGGGAGCTTGCCATTTTTTCTGTGCAGCTAGTGTCCCACGCCCTTGCTGCTATTGAACCCATGCTCTAAATGCATGTGATTGTGCGGTATGTTTGAAGGTCTCTTTTTTTTCTATTTTTGTCATCTATTTATAGTGGAATTGATGAGTGTTTTGATTTGCTACATTTGACTATTTTGTGCACGGGAAGGAAGGGGAATTGCAAGTTATGAGTTGAGTTTATGTGTTGTGATTCACTAGAAGTTGCTTGTGTGAGTGATTGTTGTGGCTGTCGTGCTGCTCTGTGATATGGGCGGTATGTATATATTAGTATATATTCTTATGAAAGAGCTGCCTGCGTGGCTTGCTGTTTGGAAGAAAAAAATGGAGAATATGATGATGTAAATTGTTGGAAAAATATGTGGGAACAATATAGAGAAGAGTTGGGATCTCAATTTGTTTTTATATGGATTGATATTCGGAACAAGTGTTGAGGTATGGATGTTGGGCTGAGTGGAAGAATAGGGAAATTGATAAAGATTTCAAAATTTAATATGGATGTAAAGTTTGGAAGGTTGAAGTGTTAATAGGTATATATGTGATTCATTTTGGTAATGTTAAATAAATGGTATTTGGTACAAAAGATTTGAATGGTATCTATTGACGGAATATTTTATTTTCAGAAAATCTAGGAAAGTAAAGAGAGTGTTATTCTGAAGCTTATAGTTGGAGTAAGCTGTATTGTAATATTAAAGGTGAGTGAATAGCATCCCTTAAAATGATATTTTTATTAATAACTTGTTATTTGATGTATTTCATTTAAAGTTTAAATTTTTAAATATGATTTACGAAAATCAAGTTGTATGAATTCATGGCTTTAATTGTTATAAATAGTTTTTCTTTCAATTTGGTTATTAAGTGACCAAGTTTATGTAAGAAAATGAATAAAGAGAGTTTTGGAAAAAGATTGTTATAAATGTTATATTGAATTGATTTTCTCAACAAAATATTCTTATGTTTATTTCATAATTTGGATAATTGTTTCATATGCTTTAAATAAATCTCTTGATATTTTATTTTAAATGATCATGCTGGGGTTTTACAATTTTGAAGTATTCTTACTAAAGATTATTGCATTAGAGAGTGTTGTGATCATTACATGTCAAATGGCCCTACATATGCTAGAAAGGTTTTCAGAAAGGACGGTATACAGAACGCTGGTTACTAATAGCAGTACTGTTAGTCCTTGGTGCACCAGGGTTAAACCCGAGCTCGATGGATATTCGTGAGTCTCGTACTCACACCGATTATTCGTGGGATTTATTCTCGCGCTTGTTTCTTGTAGGTCTTGTACATGCGCTTGTTATTCATGGGTCTCATACCTGCGCTAGTTTTGTGGCTTCGTGTTTCACTTGATTATTTACCCTCGCTTGGTTTCGTGGCTTCAAGCTGTTCCGGATTGGTTAGTTACCCTCGTGGACTATGTGTCCAGACCTATTTTCGTTATGTTGAAGTCCTACGGAAAAATGATTGATTTGAAATGATTATTTCAAAAGGGTTTTTCTGAAATAAAATGTTTACGGAAATATTTGTACTGACTTCCAAAATGTCATGATTTAGATTTAAACATGTTGACATTATTTATTTCTGCATTTTTGAATCATATTTTTCAGACTTTATTTATAAGTAGATTATTTTAGCTTCAGATAGTGCAGTTGACCATATTCCTCTAGCTGAGTAGTGAAGAGTCTCATTGCATATCCGAAGTATTGATTTTGGGCATATACATTTATAATGCAATTATGATTTTATAAAATACATGTATTATTTTGTTGAAAAAATAGATTTTCCACCTAGTCTATGGATAAGATTCTGGTTATTTGGAAAACATTTACAAGTGATTTTAAAACATTCACAGCCTGTTGTAGGATTTTCAGAAGGTCGATTGTACGAAGATAATCCTGCCGAAACTCCTACAGAGGACTTACCTTTATGATGAAAATGGAATATATATTATGATTATTGTTTCAAATATTTTATTCAAGGTTTTAGGCTTAAGGAATATGAATTGATTCATATTTTGTGCCGGTCACAGCTCAAATTTCAGGACGTGATAATTTTAGACAAAAACATGCATATTAACTAGCTTAATTAATTTCTTTAATCTAATCAAATTAGTTAAATATGTCATATATTAAGGACCAGAGGAATATTATATATTAGTTTATAAATTAGGAAAATTAATTTGGAAAATGATAAATATTATATATAAAATAGATTAAGGTCTTATATTTATGACTAAATCTAACTTTCAACCAACTTAAGGACTGGAGGTAGTAGTTACTAATTCCATGATAAAAAAACTATGAATTGACGTTTTTGAAGCACTAAATAATTTTCCTATATACAACACGTGGTTCATAATTTGTCAATGTGTTCGAGAAATCTATTCAAACGTTCGGTAAAACACATTTGACTCATACATACGTGGAAACTTCTCTCTTGTTCTTGGCTACAAATACCAGTCTAGCTAGTTCACATTCCATATTATGAATCTAAGAGCCATAACTAGCTACTTCAAAACTTTCAAGAAATCAAGTATCTTCAAACCCTAAAGTCATAGTGTGTAATCTTGTAGAAGAGAAGATACACAAAACTTGTCTCCAAGATGACCTTGACAAGCAGCACTGAATAATTTCATTGTGTCCCACTTTCTATTACTCATCAGTTCAAACAACATGTTGATTGATGCTTCAATTATCTAATTAGTTTGAATTACTTTTGTTATCCTATGTAACCCGACTATCTCTTATACTTTCCCACTTTCATTTATTTAATATTTTTCTGTTACTTTTCTTAATCACAAAGTCATTGTATATATATATATATATATGATGCTTCTATTTCAATCAACAAATACAAGTCATTTTATGCCTCATCTATTATATTCTCTTCCACCAATATTAGTGACACCAAAGCCCTGTTCGATCCAATGGGTAATAGGGTAAAAAGTGAAATTTAGATCCATTGGGTATCTGAGTGAAACACTTTGGGGTTAAGCATAAACTTTCTCCACTTCTTTTGATTGTCCACAAGAAGGGAAATACAAGATAGAGGGAGTAAAAAAAAAGGAAAAACAAATGGCTTTGAATGCGATTTTATTTCTTCTTTTTCCTCTTCACAACCACTCATACCAATTTTCACAAGTGAGAAGTATGAGTTTTGGAGTATAAAAATTAAGATTTTATTCATGTCTCAAGATCTTTGGAACTTGGTAGAGTTTGGCTTTGTGGATCACATTGATCCAAATGAGGAGCCTATAGAGATTGAAATAAGTAAAAACAAAGGATGTTAAAGCTTTGTTCTTCATTCAACAACCTGTCCATGAGACAATGCTTTCAAGGATCGTAGGTGCAATTATGTCATTAGAGGCTTGGAAAATTTTGAAGAAGGAGTTTCAAGATTTTTTAAAAGCAATTATGATAAAATTGTAGATTTAACGTTTTGACTTTGAAACTTTGATTATGAAAAATGGTGAATATGTTCAGACTTTTTATCTAGAGTTTCTTCTCTTGTTAATCAAATGAAGTCTTATGAAGAAAATATTTTTGAAGAAATTGTTGCAAAAGTTTTAAGGAGTCTTTCTCCAAAGTTTGAACATATTGTTGCTACAATTGAAGAAGCACATGATCCATTTGATTACTCATTTAATAAACTAATGAGTTTTTTGCAAGCACATGAAGAAAGGTTGCTGAGGTCTAGTGAAAAGTATGAAGAAAATGCTTTTCAGGTGAAGGCAGAGACAAATGATAACTCTGCTGGTCGTGGTTGTGACAACATGGCAAAAGCCATAGAAGAGGCCAAGGAAAAGGTCAAGAAATGGGAGGTTATGATGAAGAGAAGAAAACACTTCCTTGTCATTACTACAAAAAGTCAGGTCATAAAGAAGCTTTTGTTGAAAGAAATAGAAAGATGGGAACAATCAAGCTAAGTTTACAGAATAGGAAGATGTTGAGAGTAAGTTATTTATGACCCTTTTTTTGTGAAAAAGAGAAAAATAATGATTTTTGGTTTTTGGACAGTGGTTGTTCAAACCCTATGACTGGAACAAAGTCATTGCTTAAAGAGTTTGATGAGTCTCAAAATTTTGATGTTACCCTTGGTGACAACAAGCAATTCAAGTTGAAGGTAAAGGTACTGTTAGCAATGAAACTAAGGTAATGCTAAGATCATTTAGGATCTGATCCATGTTCCTAGTCTACCTCATAATTTCCTTAGTATTGGCCAACTAATGACTAGTGGATTTTTTTTTTTAATGATGTTTGTTGCATCATTAGAGATAACAAATCTGGACAGATCATAGCTAGAGTTCCAATGGTTAAAAATAGAATGTTTTTTTTAGATGTTTTAATGCTTGAAAATTATGTTTTGGTTGCTAGTGTTAATAATGAGACTAGATTGTGGCATTTACCCTAAATATCAATGGTTTGAAGTTATTGAATCAAAAGGAAATGATTTTTGGTTTACCAAAACTTGATTCTCTTGACTTTTGTGAAGGGTGTGTATATGGAAAGAAAAGTAAAAGACATTTTCCTGTAAGTAAGGCTTGGAGAGCATATGAATGTCTTGAATTGGTGCATGTTGATTTGTGTGGGCCTATTAGCATGAATGCTCTTGGTGGCAGTAGATATTTTTTACTACTTACAGATGATTACAATCATATGTTTTGAGTTTATTTCTTGGAAAATAAATCGGAGGCTTTTGACAGGTTCAAGAAGTTTAAAGTTTTTGTTGAAAGGAAAAGTGGTCTTCTAATAAAGACACTACAAACAAATAGAAATAGAGAAGGTGAATTTGTCTCAACTGCCTTTAAGAATTTTTGTTGGGAAAATGGAATTTGTGGGGACCGCACTTTTGCCTTTCTTAATCTCAATTCGTAATGTTCTACAATGGACATAAAGATTAATGAACTCTTATTAATAATGCAGAGGATTGGCTAAACATGACCAAACCAAGCCCTATGGACTGAAATTGCTCATCGAAGACTAACCTTATGCACATAATGGCCTTCCCATTTGGTTTGCAATAGAAAATTGGGTTAGGACATATGTGGCTTACTATTACCATGATGGCCTCATGGTTTAATCAGATAATGAGCTTCAAACTCGGTACAGTGAGGTCATCAATGAAGGCCATGCAGATCATAGAGATGCAAGTTGGTGGCCTAAACTTTCAACTCCAAGTGACCTAATTTCAATTCTCACAACTCTGATTTGGATTGCATCACTTCAACATTGTGCAGTGAACTTTGGGCAGTACCCTTATGGAGGGTATGTCCCAATGCGTCAGCCATTGATGAAGAGGCTTTTACCTAGAGAAGAAGATAATGATGACTCATCAGAGTACAAACCCAGAAGGGTACCTTTTGAACTCAATACTTGATTTGTTTCAGAAGACAAAGGTTTTGGCTGTGGTCAACATTCTTTCACAGCATTCTACAGAAGAAGAGTATTTGGGAGAAAAAAAGGATCTTTCAGATTGGACATGTGCACTGAAATCATAGAGGCACTCTACAGATTCTCAATGGAATTAAAAAGAATAGAAAAGGAGATTGAGAAGGGAAATAAAGACCCAAATTCGGGAAATAGATGTGGGGCTGGAATTCCACCATATGAGTTGCTCATGGCTAGTTCTGGTCCTGGAGCTACTTGTAGAGGGATCCCTAATCGTACACGTATATAAACATATAATATAGTTTGAGTTTAGTTATAGGCAAATACATTTTTTTCTCTCATTCTCAATTTGGCCAATTACAATTTTACTGGAGCAATTTAAATTAGGCGTATGTGTATATGGCATGTATACTGTAAAGGAAACAATGGGCGTATTTTTTACACTACTACTGCATACTGTAATGAAGGGTAAATGAAATCTTGATTGTTTCAGTTTTGAGATTCTCATATTTTAAGTTAAAGGCAATAAATCAAAATCAATTCATACAATGAAACAATTGAATCTATCGAAATATCAAAATCCAAGGATTAAGTTACTCAACTAAAAATAATATAAGTTGAATAACCAGTTAATCATCACAAATGAAATTCTGAATGAGGGAAAAAAACTAATTACGCGATCACATAAAGATTAGTGTTAGAAGGTTGAATTAGTTAAGTGATTAGTGTTAATCTCTTTATTGCTAGATGACCCTAGGATTGTATATAAAGGGTCCTAATCTATAGGTTTGGTATGTGGGATTGTATAATCCTTACCTAATGAAAAATGGTAATTTGGCTCTCTCTCAATGAGTTTAGTTTCTTAGAGTTTTGGGGAGTAGTAATAACCCCAATGGAGGATAAATTTGTTTCTTATAAAGAATGATTCGTGATTAATAAAATTCTTGTTGGTTTAGTTCACAATTAGAAAAACATTCATTATTGTGGAAGGAAGGGATTTCTCTGAAATGCCTATCTGTTTGCACAGAAGGCTCAGTGTTAAGAGTATTGAGGTGAGTCTTGGCATGAGTCCATATGGATGGAGGAAGGGACTTGTGTTTTGCAAGTTTCTTTTGTTTGTTTGTTTGTTTGTTTTTGTTTATTTATTTTTAAAAAAAGTAGTAAAAATTCAAAATTACCCCATTTCTTGTTCATATGTTAAAATATAACTCATTTTATATAACATCTAATGATAAAAAAGCATTTGAAAGGTAGGAGTACTACAAAAGATATTAGAGAGAGTCACATTGTAGGAATAAAGGCCCCGAGCCATGGAGTGAATAAGATACGAGAGATTTTGGGAGTGTGTTGTCTTAAAATCTGTGGAATTAAGAGGAGGACGATTACGTGGGTGTGGAAGATTTCTCAGGTGATGGAAGGTTAATTTCTATAGTTCGGTCAAATGGATGGTTTAAACCAAGAAAACCAACTCTTTATGAGGTAGAACAGTGTCTTGACATCAATATCTTAAATTAATCTTTTTTGTTTTTTAAAAAAAGGTTCAAATGTTGGCTAATCAATTGATATATATTTCATTTTAAAAAATATGCCCCTTTAACTAAGCGTTAATCCAAATAAAAAAAGCTTTAGTCACTTAAGTATGAGGTTGAGGTTGAGGTTGAGGTTGAGGTTGAATTTGAGTCTATATAAATACAGATATTTTTTTTATAAAACTATCTTTAATTAGGTCCAACAATATTTAAATTTAAAATAGTAATAACTTTTTTTTTAAAAAAAAGTATACCCCATATGAATGTGTTTTGGGTTCTACATAGTTGTGTAGCTTTCATTTACGTACGTGCTGTTGCCGGCAAGAATTTGATTGGCTCATGAAGAATAGCAGTTTGTCGTTTCCTCACTCATCACATGGGCTAGTATACAGAAAAATGACAAATACATCCAAAATTTTTCTTTTGGCATCAAATACATCTCAAAATTTATGTAATAGCAATGATGTCAAACAATTTTGGAAAAAAATAAATTACGAATATTAATATAACAAGTGATTTATGATATTCAAATTTCGAAATTACAATTGATATTCACATATTTGTAACTGGTTGAATTTATGTTTGTGACTATTTTTTATCATTAAAAACATTGTCGCTAATTGCTAAACTATTATGTGAATAGTTGATGCATTGAGATCTCTTTGATAGGAGGGTAACGGTGGGAGGAGAAGGGAGAAATTTTTTTAATAAGTTTGAATTAAAAAATTAGAAAAATGTGGTTTATAACTTTTAATTAATTTTTGTTACTCTTTTATCTCATGTCTTTTATTTAACAAAACTTTATAACCTCATTTATCATATGGTACAATTATAATTTAATTACTTATTATTTATCATAATATATTTTAATATATGACACGTCACATATTGCTAATTACACATAATAAAATAATCATATGAAATAATTTATTTAATAGTTTTTAATTAATAATATCATATTTTACAATAATAAAAAATTAGATTTTTATTTTTTTCACTTGGGTTGAACTCTAGCTGCTTTATAATTGCAACAAAATAATAAACAGAGGAAAAAATTTACCCAAATTCAAATTTTTGGCCCCTAAACCTCAAATTTTTTTTTAGCTAAATTTAAATTTTGTCGCCTCATCTCTAAAGGTTCCTAACCAATAAAAATTGTAGTGCTATGAAATTTCTAATTATTCTCAAAACTGCTAGAAATATTTTTAAATTTAAATATTTCTTAACAGTTCACAACCATTACTAATATCATCCATTTGGCTTTCTCCTGCCACATGTTTCTATCATTCTACTGAATCACTAGAAAAGTTCTAGCATCTTAACTATATCCCTAGGGGTTCTCTATAATTGATGGAAACTGTTTTCTAACACCTAAATTTCTAGCACTTTTACACAACCGCTAAAAATTGATATTCTAACAATTATAACTACTAAAAACATTATAACATATCTGCTATAAAATATTTATTTTTTGAAGTGACCCTAGGGTCTCGTACCCTTTAGAGGGATCAAAGCCAATATCGTTTAGAGATGAAATCCATGTTAGTTGGTTGGTATCTTTAAAGAAAATATTTATTTAATTTGTTTATGAAAGATGTATTTTTTATCAGTTTGTGCTTATATTTTAAAAAACAACTCCTTTATTTTCTTTTTTAAAAAAGATTTCAAGAAAGAATTTGGATTAAGCTTACTGTGGAGATTCATGAAACCTCACAAGGAAGAATAATCGATTTTACTTGAGGAGGTTCTAAAAATCTCACACGATAGAAAAATACTTGAAATCTTATTTTATTTAAAAATGAGACTTTTTGAAAGGGTTTTGGATTAAACTTCCAGAGGAGATTATCAAAATTTCATATAGAAGAGTAACTGATTTTGCATAGGGAGGTTCTTAAAACCTTAGGGCAATTAATGTTTGTATCAAAATTATTTCCGGCATCATCCTATTCAGAGGACTCACAGAAATCCCTCGAATCATGCCACAATCCGTTCTATGTACAACAATGTGTTGAACCACTTCAACAAGTCTGCGTGTAAGATATCCAGCATCTAATGTTGATTCGTAGCAAGAAATGACATATTCTATTAAAGACAATCCTTCATGTAAATTGCTTTGAATGGATAAATCAATCATTTGTCCTTGTGGATCCGACATTAATCCTCTCATACCTGCTAATTGGTGTACTTGAAATGCATTTCCTCTAGCTCCTGAAAAAGGCAGTATGTGGACTGGATTAAAAGGGTTAGTCATCCTAAAATTATGATCCATTTCTTGTCGCAAATATTCATTTGTAGCATACCATATCTCAATGGATTGGCGTAATTTTTCTACCGCATGCACATTCCCATAATGATGGTGTTTTTTAAAAATAAAAATTTGTTGTTCAACATCTTATACCAGCCATCCCTTAGAAGGTATTATTAAATGATCATTAATTCCTAATGAAATGGATGTAGCAGTAGCTTGCCAGAACCCCAGAGTTTTTACTTGATCCAGGATGTGTGATGTATATGCCATTCCAAAGTGATCTATTAATCTGCTAATAAGTCGTTTAATGGCAGTTCTATTTATCACTTTATTGTGAAAGACTAGATTGACCCGTTCTTTCATAAGTACCTCCATATTCCGCTTAGTGGAGTTCGGTGTGACAATGGTTTTGAGTCAATGATTGGAAAACTTCCTTTTCTTTATCTTGATTCACATGGAAATTTAAGAACTATGATCCTAGTTAAACCGGAGAAACCCGAATTCACACCGGTATCATAAATTTACTTAGCTTAGATACGATCTATATGATTAGATACTATATGAATAGGCCCTACAAAAGCCTTGTATAGCTTCTTCGATTTCTCGATAGAAAGAAATATGACTGACAGTGGTTCGAATGTGTATACAACAAATTTCTTTTTTTATACTTCTTACTACTAGATAGGTCCCATAAATCTCATTATAGGTACCCAAAGATTCATAGTGAACTTCAATAGGAACTTCTCTTGAAGAAATAATGTAGCGATCTAGTCGCCACCGAATCCATAAAGGACTATCGAAATGTATTCTTTTTGGTTTATAAGCTCCAATTGCATCATAGGAATTAGAAAAAAAAAAGGTTCTTTTTCTTTCATATACTTATAGTTATTATCATAAATTCTTTCATTTTTATAATTTCTGTGATTACACGGATTATACCTGTTTGCATAAATACCTCCACAACTCCTACTCGTTAATATGTAAAGCCCAATAAGCATATATTGAGTTGGTATGGAAATGGGATCACCAATAGCCAGAGACAAGAGATTCATATGGGAAAACATAAGTAAATGAGCTTCTGCCTGAGCCTCCAAAGATAAAGGCACATGTACAGCCATTTTATCCCCATCAAAGTCTACATTGAATCCCTTACAAAGGATGTAAACAAATAACTCGTCCTTCCACTAAAATGGGTTGGAATGCCTGTATGCCTAATCTATGTAGAGTAGGTGCTCTATTCAGCAATACGGGATGCATAACCTCTTGAAGTATTTGCCATACAATGTGTTCTTTTTCCTGAATTTTACTCTTAGCAACTCCTATGTTTGACACAAAATGTTTTTTAATTAGACCCCGAACTACAAATATCTGGAAAAGCTCTATTGCTATTTTATGGGGCAATCTATATCGATGTAATGAAAGTGAGGGACCTATGACAATGACAAAACGCCGCGAATAATCAACCTGTTTGCCAAGCAGAGTTTCATAAAATCTTCCCTCTTTGCCCTCAATTACATATGAAAATGACTTATAAACCTTATTATGACCATCCCTCATTGGTTGTCCACGGATTCCATTATCAAAAAGTGTATCCACGGCTTCTTGTACCAATTTCTCCTGACACATTACTAATTTCCCTAGCGTCAATAAGAGTATTGTTCTGATAGATAACTCTTCAATTTACTCCCACCTATTTGAATAATTGGTCTAAATTCAAGAGGAAGAACTCATAATAGACATAAAACCATCCATTCTGGTTCTATATTTGTTCGAATAAAATGCTTAGCTAATTCCATACGTTGAAACAAAAAAATATTTCTTCTTCCAACTTTTTGATCTTCCATTCATTGCCTGTGGATCCCTCTTCCCCTAATTCTTTCCATTCTATCAATGAAGAATCTATAAGAATTCTTAAATCCAGATCGGCTAATTGTTCTCGAATAGCACCTACTCCAGTAGAAATTTCTTGATTTTAAAATGTATTCAAACCTTGGATAGTAAAAACAAGTGGGATGATGTATTTCCAGGATTGGATTTCATATTCAAATGAACCTCGTAATCATAAGAAAGTAGGTTTTTTAACTATGGGCTTGGCAAACAAAAAATTTGGATAGGATCTTCCTCTTTTAAAATCAAACGTGAAAGTTTTCTCTCATCTAGCTCAAGTAGTTGCATCAAATAAAGAGGGGTTCTCGCTTTCAAATTCTATAAAACCCCTAAAAGTTCTACCTTTTACTCAAGTTCTCAATAAAGACCAAGCAACATTTGATTGATTCATTATTCTTTCTATTTCTATTTAGATTTTCTTAATTATTTATTCAATTATCAATTACGACATAAAATAGATGAAATGTGAAATTCTTGAGTAGTATATCTCCCTTCAAATGAGGAATCCCTTTAATTCTTAATTAAAAAAAAGAAAAAAATTCTTAATTGAATAAAAATAAAGGAATACCCTGGAATTTATAAGCGATTTCCTTGTCTATGTATTATTCCATTCAATCTTTTAGGTATATACTTCACCTCGACGATTATGCCATAACGTCTTTAAGCCTATATGCGATGGATAGATTTTCGTAACCATGATATATTTGCTTAGTTGATTTGATTTGAACAGAATTTCAGTTCTATCTAAAATAAATGGAAAAATTAATTCCAAAAAAAAAGTATTTTTTTCACAAGGTACAACTATAAATTCATATTTGTTTCTTACTAAATCGACTATAGACTTATTCCCTTTTATTTAGGAGTCTTAAATGTATCCATAATTCTGAGCTTCATGTTACTCACCTCAAGAGACATGTCAGATCCAGGGCATCCCAATTTGATTGAATGGAATGATAGTTTCTCATTGTGAATCTATAAAATAATAATTTGGATCAAATCACATATCGCAGTATCCTAGACCCTTTAATTCTTTAAGAGGTTTATATTAAAGATTCGCGATATAACTAGGAAGACGTTTCTAATATCACACATGGGTTATTGGGCATGCCAGTTTAATATATCCTATTTGATATCTCCGTATCTTAGAATCAACAAATTCTACTCTGCATTGTTCATAAAATTTTTTGTCTTCTTTTTTTTCTTCAATTACTCGATAATTTCCACAAGCACGAATCTCACTTTTTATAGGCCCACAAATTCTTTCTCAAAATAATCCATCTTTTTCAGGTTATTGGTTTTGTAATGAAAAGTATAGAGTTTTGTTACCTCCCCAACTATCTCTATTATGTAGTATTTTTTTGGCCCAAGCACTTATTTGTTGAGGAGAAACTGATCCAATTCGGAGTTATTGATGTTTATATTGATCAATCATAGAAGAAAAACTATTATTCATTCCAATTAAGCTTCCTTCCTGTGAATCTGGAAGTTCTTCTCATATACAAGGAAATGATTCAGTTCTAGAACCCAAGATCATAGTTCTCGAACAAGTATTCGAAAAGATTCTGGAGCATCCTCAGGTTTCGGTATTGTTCATCCAATGATCATAGTCCTAAGTACTTCTTGGCGAGCTCTAATATGATCTGATTTATAAGTAAGCATCTCTTGCAAAATATGAGCAACACCAAATCCCTCTAGAGTCCAAACCTCCATTTCTCCTGCTTGTTGTCCCCTTGCTTGGCCCTTCCTCTAAAAGGTTGTTGTGTAACAAGTGCATAATGTCCACTGGAATATCCATGTATTTTATCATCAACTTGATAAATTAATTTCAAGATATAAGTGTTTCTTATTAAATAGGCTGTTCAAAAGGATCCCCTATTCTTTCATCAAATATTCCACTTTTTCCCGGATAATCAGGTTCAAATATCCATGGATTCGCTATTTGCTTAATGGCTTCATATAATTCAAAAAACACTAGTTTTATCTAAGCCTCTTGTTCATATCTCTCATCAAAGGGTGTTATTTGATAATATCTATCTAGTATACCCCCTGCTAACCTGAGTGAGCATTCAAATATTTGTCCTAAATTCATTCGTGAAGGTACCCCTAATGGATTGAAGACCATATCAATGGGTCTTCCATCTTGCAAATAAGGCATATCTTGTCTAGACAAAAATTTTGAAACGATACCTTTATTTCCATGTCTTCCAGCAACTTTATTACCTACTTTGATTTCACATTTCTGTGAAATATATATAAATCATTTTTGGATTATAACTAGAACCCCTTTTTATGGATCCATCTCACATCAATAACTCGACCCCTCCTACCTATAGGTAGTTTTAGACAAGTTTCCTTTGAGGTGGATACTTGAATATGAGGATTCTTTTGCCATTTGAGGCGTTAATTTACCCACTAAAATATTGCCTGTCTCTACTCAAGATCCCAGCCTCATAATTCCATTTTTGTCTAAATTTTGGAGTAAATGGGCTTCTGGGTGTGGTATTTCATTAGTGATTTTTTCAGGACCGTGGCTTGTCACATGAGTCTGAATTTCATATTTCTATGTGTGAAAAGAAGTATAACTATCTTCATAGACCAAACGCTTACTAATGAGTACAGTATCCTCAGAATTGTAACCTTCCCATGGCATATAAGCTACTAATACATTTTTCCCAAAGCAAGTTTGCCACCAACTATAGTAGCACCATCCGCTAAAATTTGTCCCTTTTTAATGCATCTACCTTGCTGCACCTGTTGTTTTTTATGCATGCAAGTATTTTTGTTGGAATGTTAATACATAACTAATGGAATGCTTAGAGTAGTATCCCTATTTCCCTATAAAATTATCTTGTTAGTATCGGTATAAATGATCTTTCCCTTATGTTTGGCTATAGAGATAACCCCTGAATCTAGAGCCACTTGGCATTCCAATCCAGTTCCAACAATGTAGTTTTCGGACTGAGAAAGCAAAGATGCTTGACGTTGCATATTAGAACTCATTAAAGCTCCATTCGTATCATTATGCTCGATAAAAGGAATGAGGGAAGCTCTAATAGAAAACTATTGGAAAGAAAAAATACTTCAAAGATGAACCTGTTCCTATGCAATAGTCAGAAATTCTTAATGGTATAGAGCTGGAACAACATATTCCTCCTAAATACCTTGATTCAGGTCCAAGTAATTTCTTGTTGCTACCATATAGTATTCGTCTCTACTTGCTGATAAATAAAGCATCTGTATTATTTTTTTATCTCTCAGAGATTTCATAAAATGGACTTTCTATAGACCCCCAATGAACAATCATCGCATGAATTGCTAGGGATCCGATAAGTCCAACATTGATTCCTTCACACGTGTTAATTGGGCAAATGTGTCCATAATGACTAGGATGGATATCTCATATCCAAAAACTAGCAGTTGCCCTGTCAATCCTCCAGGGCCCAAATAACTCAATTTTCTACCATGAACTATTTGTGTCAATTTGCATGTTTACTATGATGACCATCCTTGGATAATTCGTGATCTTATCCTAAATGTCCCTGGTCAGTCATCTATACGGGAGCACAAATGAAATAAGACCAGTATGACTTTGAAGATATATAGAGATATAAATCAGAGTCATAAGCACATGTAAGAGTACAAGGTGTTAGACTGACCCGCTATGAGAGAACTGCATGGGTAACGTCATAAGCTTCTCTCATATACAAACCATGTCAATATGCCCTTTGACCTGAGATCATCATGGATTCCTACATGATAAACGCTCAGCTTTAACCTAGTCAAAAGTCACTTTTGACCGAGTGATCATAAAGACTATGTTCGGGTTTAGTGGTTTTTCATACGGAAGAATGTGAATGGTCAAGATGGAATTTGTCCCTCACATTCATAGAGAGATATTACTGGGGCCCTCGATGAGTGAGTCTGAGAAATGTATGGCCATGCTGTAATGGAAAGGTAGTTCTATTTCTACAGTCAGACTACTCAGGGATCGAGAAAGTAACAGTTAGGAATAGGAGGATGACATTATCCATACCTCAACCATGACTAAAATATCACGTGACAAAAAGGACATGATATGGTTATATAAAAGGTTACATCGTTTAACGATCCTCATATAATTTGGGTAGTTGTTATGTCTTGCTAGAGACCGCTTACGACTTATGGGCCAGTATAGCAAATGGCCCACTGCCAACTTCATATGGGCTTACAGGGTCGCACACAAAATAGCCCAACACGAGCTATGATGTCCAGATTCATTGAATCTAAGACATGTCCAGATTCAATGAAAGATCCAGGGTGGATGTATATATTTATTTATATTTATATTCGTATATATATAAATTCGTATATATATATTATATAAGAGATATATGATTTTTAATTTATAAGGATAAATTAAATCTCTATCACGTTTGAATTTGAAATTCAAATTGATAGGATATCTCATATAAGAGATATTTATAAGATTTAATTTATAAGGATAAATTAAATCTCTATCACGTTTGAATTTGAAATTCAAATTGATAGGATATATCATATAAGAGATATTTATAAGATTTAATTTATAAGGATAAATTAAATCCCTATCACGTTTGAATTTGAAATTCAAATTGATAGGATATCTGAAATTTGATTTATGAGAATAAATCAAATATAGTTCAGTCTCATCTTTATTTAAAGTTAAATAAATAGGTAATTAAATCTGTGGGACAAATTTAATATTATTTATTTAATTAGTTTCTTATAAAATTATACAATATATGATATTGTATTATTTTCAGAATTAATATAAGATTAACTCCAAAATCCAATTCGGCAAAGAGAAAAAAGCATAGCATCCTATATATCTGATTTTAGGAGTTGCGTTTTTAGCAATGCACACAGAGAACACAGAAAGGCCGAAGCTGCAAAAGGTTTGCAGATAAGAAACTGCCAAAATAGAGACGGAGAGGACGAATTCTTGAGAAAGCCCTGAAGGGACAAGAGACGCTAGCACGTCGTTTGTGGTTGGAACATTGTTCATGTGGATACTAGTAGAGGAAGTTGACCTGAGTCGTCGACTTCTTGCGATCGGAAAGGGAGTATGAGCCGCAGAGAGAAGCTGTGAACGTCGTGACCAGAAGCTGTGGAAGTTGCTGAGGAACACTGAGGGTAATGCTTCTTCCCACTTGACTTAAACACATATGGTAGATCCTGGCAAGGAATAGAAAAATTTTTAAATTAATTTCTGTTAGTCGTAGCCGATCGTATGATATGTGTTTTATGTGTGACATATAAGGGATCCGTATTATGTATGACATAAAAGGAATCTAAAAAGGAATAGAAATCGGTGGTGATACGTTTTAATTTGATCAATTAACGTAGATGGGGTCCATGAAAATCGAATTCAGATTCATGATTATTTATAAAGCGGGACCGCCGTGGCTACCTGTTCGTAGCACAATATAACCATAACATATGTTATTTTGTGAATGTTTTAGATTTGAAATATCAATTGCCCTGCAATTAAATCTGAATGTTGATTCTTGAATGCTTGGGTATGGTGAACAATATAGCTCTAGATTGCAAGTGTTGTAATTTTTTTAAATACGGCCTGCGTGTCGTGCCTTCCTATATATATACTCTCAATGTACCTTCTCTTCTCTTCTCACTCCCCTCGAATGTTAAAAGAGGTTTCTATATGTAATTTCCCTTTTCTTACTAGAGAGCTCCTCTCATTGGCTTGAGGGGACTTAAGATAGGTGAGCCATATTGTATCACGTTTAATTATGCATCTTATGATTAAATTAGAAACATGTATATTACTTGTATGAGATATAAACTGAGAAACATGCATTCGTATAAACCAGTTAGTTAAATTAAGCCCTCTAAATGAAATCTTAAGTCATAATGACGTCAATTTATGAACACTTGTCAAAATCTCCATCGCTCAATTATGGACTCCATCAAAGTGGGTGCTTTTGAGTTATCTTGGGGAGATAAGCAAGAATAATAGTGCTACTCTCACATGTTTATTATTGTTTGACTTAATTGAGATTAACAAAACGGTTTTGGGTCTCAAGGCATTAGATGGGATTCAAAACATGCCAGATCATATGATGATAGGATCCCATGAACATCTAAGAGTTATATTTGATGTAATTGGTAAAGGTGTTACCTACCTAAAAACTTAATTTAAGCATCCTGCAAAAGCGGACTTAAGTTTGAGCCAAATATGGATCTTAGCCCACTAACTATTGCATTGAGGGTTGTTTATTCAGTGGGAGATTACTAATTAAATTGCATATTTCAATTGTAGAATCATGACGACTAGTAATACTGCTATATTATCGCTGCGATCTGTCCTTGAGAAGGACAAACTCAATGGGACAAACTTTCTTGACTGGTTTAGGAACTTGAGAATTGTTCTCAAGCAGGAAAGAAAGGCGCATGTCCTCGATCAACCCATTCCTGAGGAGCCAGCAGCCAATGCTCCTAAAGCTCAGAGAGATGCTTACACAAAGCATAAGAAAGACTCTGTCGATGTGGGATGCTTGATGCTAGCCACCATGGTTCCAGAGCTCCAAAGAGATCTGGAACACATGGAGGCTTATGAGATGATTGTGCATCTCAAGGAAATATTTCAGCAACAGGCAAGGCAAGAGAGGTATGAGACCACTAAGGCCTTATATTCCTGCAAGATGGCTGAAGGTGCATCAGTCAGTACTCATGTCTTAAAGATGAAGGGGTACATTAATCACCTTGAGAGGCTTGGATTTCCCATGAGCCAGGAGTTAGCTATGGATTTGATCTTGAACTCACTCCCAGAAAGTTATGACCAGTTTGTCATGAACTACAACATGAACAACATGGAGAAATCTATTTTTAAACTACATGGGATACTTAAAACTGCTGAGCCGAGTCTTAAGAAGAAGCTCAATACTGTTTTGATGGTTCAGAAAGGAAAGGGTGTGAAAAAGAAAGGCAAAGGCAAGGGGAAGGGTTATGGCTCATCAGGTAAGACCAAAGAGTCAAGCAAGCCCAAAACCAAGCCTACACCAAAGAAAGCAAAGCCTCCTAAGGAAGGAGTCTGCTTCTTCTGCAATGAACCTGGCCATTGGAAGAGGAATTGTAAACTCTACCTTGAAGATCTGAAAAAGAACAAGAAGGATAGCGGGGCTATCGCTTCAGGTATTTATGTTATAGACATTCATCTTTCTACTTCCACCTTATGGGTATTAGATACTGCGTGTGGTTCTCACATTTGTACAAATGTTCAGGGACTAAAGGATAGTAGGAAGCTGAAAAAGGGCAAGGTTTACCTACGAGTTGGAAACAGATCAAGGGTTACTGCGTTAGCTATAGGAACTTATGAATTAGTTCTGCCCACTGGGCTTTTGTTAGTTTTGAACAATTGCTATTATGTTCCTGCTTTAAGTAGTAACATTATTTCACTTTCTTATTTGGATAAGGAAGGTTTCACTTCCATTACTGGGAATAGTAAATGTTCTATTTATCATAATGATGTTTTCTGTGCTCATGGTGATTTGCATGTTGATCATTACATATTAAATTTGGAACAACCCAATCATGGAAATATCTATAACATAACTGCCAAAAG
Source organism: Leucaena leucocephala (assembly GCA_037074615.1). Classification (NCBI taxonomy): domain Eukaryota; kingdom Viridiplantae; phylum Streptophyta; class Magnoliopsida; order Fabales; family Fabaceae; genus Leucaena; species Leucaena leucocephala. The sequence continues at coordinate 6,758,412 of CM073550.1, forward strand.
GGTCAAACCAAACGATTTGAATCCCAAATACCTCTGGCACTGTCGTCTAGGCCACATAAATGAGAAACGCATTTCCAAACTCCATCAAGATGGATTTCTAAACTCATTTGATTTTGAATCATATGACACTTGCGAGTCTTGCTTGTTAGGAAAGATGACAAAGTCACCTTTCACTGGGCACAGTGAGAGGGCCACTGATTTATTGGGTCTCATACATACAGATGTGTGTGGACCAATGAACACAAATGTCAGAGGAGGTTATTCGTACTTCATAACATTTATAGATTATTTCAGCAGATATGGGTATATCTATATGATGAAACATAAATCTGAGTCTTTCAAAAAGTTCAAAATATTTCAAAATGAAGTATAAAACCAGCTTGGAAAAACAATTAAAGCCCTTCGATCTGATAAGGGTGATGAATATTTGAGCCAAGAGTTCATAGATCATCTTAGGAATTGTGGGATAGTCTCACAATTGACTCCTCCAGGGACACCACAATGGAATGGCGTTTCTGAACGGAGGAATCAAACACTATTAGTTATGGTTCGATCCATGATGAGTCAAACAGATCTTCCGCCCTCCTTTTGGGGCCATGCCCTAGAGACAGCTGCGTTCACACTCAATCATGTTCCATCTAAGGTAATTGAAAAGACTCCGTATGAGATATGGACTAGGAGGACGCCTAGTTTATCTTTCCTCAAGATTTGGGGATGCGAGGTCTATGTTAAGCAACAAGCCTCAGACAAATTAGCGTCCAAATCCTCAAGGTGCCTTTTTGTGGGATATCCTAAAGAACCAAGGGATATTACGTCTACAACCCTGCTGATAACAAAGTGTTTGTTGTCAGAAATGGTATCTTTCTCAAACGAGAATTTATCTCTAAAAGAACCCGTGGGAGTAAGGTACACCTCGAAGAAGTTCAAGAGCCACAAGACACCATAGAACTGCAGATGGAAAACAGAGAAGACTCACAACAAGTTGTTGAGACTCCTCATGTCACGCAAGGTCCATAGAAATCTAATAGGACATGACTTCAGCCTCAGAGATATGGATTTCTGATTTCTGATAGTCGTGATGTGTTGCTCATTGAGCATAATGAGCGGACTACCTATCGAGAAGCTATAGTGGGACCAAACTCTAAAAAATGGCTTAATGCCATGAAGTCTAAGATGCAATCCATGTACGATAATAAGGTTTTGACCTTAGTTGACCCGCCTGAAGGTGTAAAAACTGTCTAGTGCAAGTGAGTTTTTAAGGAGAAAACTGACATGGATGGCAATGTAAATGTCTTCAAGGCACGACTGGTTGCAAAAAGATTTACTCAAACTCATGGTGTGGACTATGATAAGACCTTTTCCCCAGTTGCAATGGTTAAATCAATCAGAATCCTCTTTACCATAGCAGCATATTATGACTATGAAATATGATAGATGGACATCAAGACAGCCTTCCTTAATGAAAAGTTCCTTGAGTATGTGTACATGACACAACCTGAAGGGTTTGTGCGTTCCAAGGACTCTGGTAAAGTGTACAAGCTTCAAAGGTCCATTTATGGACTGAAGTAAGCCTCTCAGAGTTAGAATCATCGTTTTGATGAAGTAGTCAAAGAGTTTGGATTTCTTCAAAACATCGATGAACCTTGTGTGTACAAGAAGGTTAGTGAGAGCACAGTTGTGTTTTTGGTACTCTATGTCGATGACATCCTACTTATTGGGAATGACATTCCTACCTTGCAGATTGTCAAGTCTTGGTTAGAAAAGTCTTTCTCGATGAAAGACTTGGGTGAAACCACCTACATCCTAGGAATCATAATCTATAGAGATAGATCTAAAAGACTTCTAGGATTCAGTCAGAGTACATACATAGACAAAATACTGCATAGGTTCAGTATGCACGAATCAAAGAGAGGTTTTATACCCATGTCTCATGGTATTCACCTCAGCAAAGATCTGTGTCCTAGTACATCTGATCAGCGAGGTCGCATGAGTAAAGTTCCATATGCCTCGACCATAGGATCTATCATATACGCCATATTATGTACTCGACCGGATGTCTCGTTTGCCTTAAGTATGACTAGCAGATATCAACAGGACATTAGTGAGGGCCATTGGACTGCTATCAAGAATATCCTTAAGTACTTAAGAAGGACTAAGGACTTATTTTTGGTCTATGGTGGATTGGATGACGAACTCTGTGTAACTGGTTACACAGATGCGAGTTTCCAAACTGACCAGGATGACCAAAAATCGCAGTCTGGATATATATTCCTCCTCAATAATAGAGCAGTAAGCTGGAAGAGCTCTAAGCAGGGCACTATAACAGATTCTGCAACGGAAACTGAGTATATAGCAGTATCAGATGCAGCTAAGGAAGCCGTTTAGATCAGGAAGTTCATCACAGAACTAGGGGTGATACCTATTATCTCAGATCCAATAACTTTGCTCTGTGACAATAGCGGTGCCATTGCACAGGCCAAAAAGCCTAGGTCACATCAAAGGACCAAGCATATACTCAGGCGATTTCATCTCATCAAAGAAATCAACGATAGAAGTGATATAAAAATATGCAAAGTAGCAGGAGAAGATAATGTTGCTGATCCTCTAACAAAGTCGCTTATGCAGGCAAAGCATGAGCGTCATGTTAGGTCAATGGGAATTAGTCAAATTAATGATTGTACGTAGTGCAAGTGGGAGGTTGTTGGAAATCGTGCCCTAGGGGCCAATCATTGTCTTATGAACATTATTGATTTATGAATTTATTAAATGTATTATCATATTATTTGCATGTTTACTATGATGACCATCCTTGGATAATTCGTGATCTTATCCTAAATGTCCCTGGTCGGTCATCTATACGGGAGCACAAATGAAATAAGACCAGTATGACTTTGAAGATATATAGAGATATAAATTAGAGTCATAAGCACATGTAAGAGTACAAGGTGTTGGACTGACCCGCTATGAGAGAACTGCATGGGTAACGTCATAAGCTTCTCTCATATACAAACCATGTCAATATGCCCTTTGACCTGAGATCATCATGGATTCCTAAATGATAAACGCTCAGCTTTAACCTAGTCAAAAGTCACTTTTGACCGAGTGATCATAAAGACTATGTTCGGGTTTAGTGGTTTTTCATACGGAGGAATGTGAATGGTCAAGATGGAATTTGTCCCTCACATTCATAGAGAGATATTACTGGGGCCCTCGATGAGTGAGTCTGAGAAATGTATGGCCATGCTGTAATGGAAAGGTAGTTCTATTTCTACAGTCAGACTACTCAGGGATCGAGAAAGTAACAGTTAGGAATAGGAGGATGACATTATCCATACCTCAACCATGACTAAAATATCACGTGACAAAAAGGACATGATATGGTTGTATAAAAGGTTACATCGTTTAACGATCCTCATATAATTTGGGTAGTCGTTATGTCTTGCTAGAGACCGCTTACGACTTATGGGCCAGTATAGCAAATGGCCCACTGCCAACTTCATATGGGCTTACAGGGTCGCACACAAAATAGCCCAACACGAGCTATGATGTCCAGATTCATTGAATCTAAGACATGTCCAGATTCAATGAAAGATCCAGGGTGGATGTATATATTTATTTATATTTATATTCGTATATATATAAATTCGTATATATATATTATATAAGAGATATATGATATTTAATTTATAAGGATAAATTAAATCTCTATCACGTTTGAATTTGAAATTTAAATTGATAGGATATCTCATATAAGAGATATTTATAAGATTTAATTTATAAGGATAAATTAAATCTCTATCACGTTTGAATTTGAAATTCAAATTGATAGGATATATCATATAAGAGATATTTATAAGATTTAATTTATAAGGATAAATTAAATCCCTATCACGTTTGAATTTGAAATTCAAATTGATAGGATATCTGAAATTTGATTTATGAGAATAAATCAAATATAGTTCAGTCTCATCTTTATTTAAAGTTAAATAAATATGTAATTAAATCTGTGGGACAGATTTAATATTATTTATTTAATTAGTTTCTTATAAAATTATACAATATATGATATTGTATTATTTTCAGAATTAATATAAGATTAACTCCAAAATCCAATTCGGCAGAGAGAAAAAAGCATAGCATCCTATATATCTGATTTTAGGAGTTGCGTTTTTAGCAATGCACACAGAGAACACAGAAAGGCCGAAGCTGCAAAAGGTTTGCAGATAAGAAACTGCCAAAATAGAGACGGAGAGGACGAATTCTTGAGAAAGCCCTGAAGGGACAAGAGACGCTAGCAAGTCGTTCGTGGTTGGAACGCTGTTCATGTGGATACCAGTAGAGGAAGCTGACCTGAGTCGTCGACTTCTTGCGATCGAAAAGGGAGCACGAGTCGCAGAAAGAAGCTGTGAACCTCGTGACCAGAAGCTGTGGAAGTTGCTGAGAAACACTGAGGGTAATGCTTCTTCCCACTTGACTTAAACACATACGGTAGATCCTGGCAAGGAATGGAAAAATTTTTAAATTAATTTCCGCTGCGTGTCTTCCAATTCCTTTCAACGAATACGTTTATTTTTCAATGATTCATATCGTCAAGTGTACCAATTCCAAATTTCATTCTAATCAAATGATTAGCAGCTGCCAATATACCTCATGGTAACAAAAATATATTGTTCTGAGGTATATCAAGATTTAGCCTTTGGTTCATATTTCATCGACCAATTCTTCCTAATTCACATCAAGCAAGGAACCGTGCATAGCACTGAATAGGGAGCCACCGAATACACCAGCTACGCCTAACATGTGAAATGGATTGTCAAGTTGCAAATATTTAGTTATCGAGATCTGATTATGAGTTATTAAACGGTAAAATGAATAAAACTTTGCATGCATGCTGTACACTTTTTTCCTGGGATTATAGTTCAATTGGTCAGAGCACCGCCCTGTCAAGGCAGAAGCTGCGGGTTTGAGCCCCGTCAGTCCCGATGGATAGAAATCCAATAAAAAAGAATTTGCCATGATATATCTTATCCATGCATAATATCACGAAAAATGGATACAAATTTTTGGCTGCTACTTAGCATCGGTAATAGGTCTGAAAAAGTATCTAAGAATAGAAAATTTAGATATTTGTACCCTGTCGAAGTAAGAATTTTTTTTTTGTAATTCCTTACATAAGGATTCAGAAAATACCGGATCTCTGCCAAAATGGCATTTTCTTTTGACCTGATTTTTTCCCCTTATCATTCAGGAAAGACATGAAAATCTCAGGGTAGCAAACACTCTCTAGAATTTCTCTTAAATTAACCCATAGCTGATGATAGAACTAAAATACATATTTTCTATTTCCTACTCACACATGCCCATATCCTTGCTTTTCTATCAATCTCTAATTCTAATCTCCCTCCCCAATATAATATTATGGTGCTAGTATAGACCAAAATTCTGTTATGGTCTAACTCTGAACGGTAATAGATACCGGGGCTTTGCAATATTTGATTGATTACAATTATGTATATTCCATTTACTATAGAAGTTCCAAGGAAATTCATTAGAGGAATGTTTCTAATAAAAATCATTTGTTCTTGGATATCTCTATAGGTTTTCCAAATTAATCCCGCTGATACTTATAATTCAGAGGAATATGTGAGTGATCCCCAAGTCATTTTTGAAAACTGATTTTTTCATAAAAGGAGAGTTGTTATTTTTTTCAAAATTTAATTTGATATTTACAAAAGTTAGGTTTCTTTTAAACAAAGCAATTTATTTGAATCGAGCAACACAAGAAGAGAATAGGCCTATCACATGATTCATTACATCCAACAACTCGAAAATATATATTAAAATGAAACTCATAGTAAGATACGTACCTCTTAGTGCTCTCATATTGTGCCGTTGAGAGATGAGAAGAAACAAAAACCAATGAACAAGAGTGAGCCAATTTTAGTCTCTCAAGTTTAGTGCTCTCATATATATATATATATATATATATGTGCTGCCCCTATGCTCCAAACGTTCCGCCTTCCCTTTGCTGGCAATTGCCAAAATAAAAACAGAAACTTAAAGAGGAAATAAAATAAAAAAATTAATTAAAATCAAATAAAGCTGAAACTGATTTTCTTTTCTTTTTAATTTTACGAAAATTTAATTCTTTGTTATTACTTTTTTATCCTAATCCAAACAATATCTACCTTTATTTAAAATAAATTATATCTATAATCAAAATCCGCCATTAATGCACCAAATCAATCTCTTATAAAAAAAATTCAAGTTAGTCCCTCTAATTTGTATGACAAAATGCATATAAGGAAAACATATTTTTGAAGCTTCTGTATGTGCAAGTCGTTGCCTCATTTCTTGTATAAGTTCTGACCATAGAATCACATCTTACACCCAATACTCTTGCTCTCTGGGTTGTGCTAGATCTTCTTGCAGCAACATCATCAGCACCCAAGATGAACAAGGTAATTTCTTCCTTTCCTTAATTTCACTCTGCTGTTGATTCTCCATTTCCATTAAAATATGATGTGTCAGTATATAAGTTTGACTTATATATATATATATATATATATATATCATTTCCTAGTATTGATGTTGTTTTTTGGTATGGTAAATTTTGTTTTGCAGCTACAGAAAAAGTAAATAGCTGTGTGGATGGATGCGTAAATGGATGCTTTAAGAATTACGACTAAAAATTAAAAATAATGTATTGGGATTACTCAATAAACAATAAATGTTATAGTTTGAAATAAACATTACTCATAATGTATTGTGATTTTACTTTGTCAATGAATGGATGAAGCGATTCCAATACTCTTTTGTAGTTTCCTCAGTATTTCTTTTGTCAATGAATTTTGTTTTCAGTGTTACATTTAACAAACAAATACATAAATATCAATAAACTATTGGTTAAGGTGATAAATAGTCTTATTCCTATAAAGAATATAAGTTCAATTACCAGCACTTATTGGGAGAAGTGAAATCACTTTATAAAAAAATACATAGATACTTTATTTTTTAATTTAAACCATAAAAAGTATTAAAATAATATTTTAATCGAATAATAGTGAATGTATGAATTTTAAGAGGTAACAATAATTTTGTTCTTTTTATACCGGTCGAAATTCTCAAGTCGAAGGCTGTTAATTTTTCAGTCCAAATTCTTATGAAACATATACATATACGACATACAAAATTAAGGATAAGAAACAATATTGCCCACACTTTTGCAATATGAATTGTATGGAAATTATTGATTAGAATAATTAATCATTTCATGTATATATATTTCTTTATGTCTATCTAGTGTATAACATTATCGAAATAGTTTTAGTGGTAGAATGACAAAATTGTCTTTTTAGTGAAAATTTTAATTTTAATTGTGATACATTAATAAAATATAAAAACAAATTAAATGTCATATGCCAATGTTAAATAATCTCACGTGACTCTCATTGTATTAAATTTAACGGTCATTTTAACATTATGATCTGATAATCAAAATCTCAAAGTTAAGTTTGTGATTTTTAAACTTTTTTTTTTTAATTTTGAGAAAGATTATATGTAACTGATCCAAAGTTGAGGGGGTTATGTGGATTTTGGCCTATATTAGATTATCAAAATATTCATTTTTTTCCCAAATACATGAGTTATTGCCCAAACATCAACAAAGTTGTAGAATGTCCGATACATGGGTTTATAATTAGCCGAAGCAACATAAATAAGTTTAATACTAGTATAACGTGCTTGACATAATCCTAAAAGTCCTAGATTGACAATAATATACATCATGCAATCACGTAGTTACACTAGAGTGAGATATATAGTCATATCACACACTATGCCTAAGCCTCGTTGCTTCTCCCTTATCCTTACCAAGCCTTATCCTAAAAAAATATTTCTGCGGTTTTTAATACAATATTTAATTAAGAAGTTGATCTTATTTTTAAATATAAGACATATTTTTTATATTTATCTATTTTTTAAAATTACACATATTGATACTCCCTAAATAATAATCAAGTAAGAGAGAAAGTGAAAGAATTAAGGAAAATGATTAAAGAATTTTAGAAAAATATGTTATATTAATAAATTTAGCTAATATTATTAATCTAATCAAATTAATTAAATAAATCTTATATTAATGGTAGGAGGATTAATAACTACAAGGGGTGATGAAATTATAATTTTTGAGTAACACAAGGCTAATTCACAACAATGCATATACATTAAGGTTCTTAAGCAAGTGATTAAAGTGTGTTTATAAATCACATTCCTCAGTATATCGCTTTCTAAATGGTATCTGGTTTTCAAAACACAATTTAATTCTAAACGCAAGATAACATTTTTCAAAAATTTGTTTCCAAACACCATATATTTTCCATGTGCATTAAGTTTTGTCCAAATACAACATTTCCTAAAACAAAATATGATTTGTAAAAGATAGTTTACTTTCCAAACCCCATATATATTTTTCTAACACTTAATACTTACCAAACACGGTTTATCTTTCCAATAATATTAGCAGGCTATTCCTAACACAATATATTTTCAACACATAAATAGTTATACACTTATCCAAACACAATAGCATGCCTTCCAAAACACTAGGTTTTCCAAACCCTAAGTTATAGAGAAAGTTGTCGGTGAGCTCGTTTTAAGACCTATGTGAATTGTAATTTGTTGATCCTAGTAAGAAAATTGCTTGGAAGTTCCAAAGAGACTAGACGTAGGTCAGAGGAGCCAACCAAGATAAGTTGAATGTGTTCATCTCTCTTTACTTATTTCTTAATTTCAGTTAACTATATATATTTGACACAAATAAATACTCGCACTCTAGATACATGAAACGCATCACACTAATAAGCACATGCATGACTCTAAAGGTTTAAATGTTATGAGTAATGTATCTATTATAATTAGCATAACTTAATTAATTGGATTCATGAATTATGATGAATGGTCAAGATTCTTTCAATAATTTGAAATTTATCTTTTTGAAATACTCGTACAAATAAAAATATTAATTGTAAAAGAATTACCAAAATTTATCAAGTGAAATAATGGGGTGATATATATGTAAACTCTAATAACAAATACCGTTTGATTCATCAATTTATAAACATTATGCAGCTCTATTCTTAGCAATATATATAAACCACTTTATAAGTTGGGAAAAGAGATCCCCAAGACTTCCAAACAAATAGTGAGAAACCACATATTGAGAAAGGGAAAAGAATGGAGGGGAAGAAAGTTGTGAGATCAATATTTGTATCTTGGTTGGTGTTACATTTGGCAACAATGCAATGTGAAGCAGAACTATCAGCTTTTGAGATATGCTTTGCATCTTGTATGCCAACATGCATATTTGCAAAACCTATCGTTCTCGCAGCTGTATGTTCTATTATTTGCCTCATATCTTGCATATAGGTTTAAACAATACAATCACAACCCGAACCCATACCCTTGTTCTCTAGGTTGTACTAAATCTTCTTGCAGTAAAATCAGCACCCAAGTTGAACTAGGTAATTGCTTCCTTCCCTTAATTTCACACTCTCGTTTATTCTCCATTAGGATATAAGTTTGACTTATATATATATATATATATATATATATATATATGTATCATTTCCTCAGTATTGTTGTTGGTTTTATACTGTCATTTTGTTTTGCAGCTACAGACAAAGTGAATAGTGATGGATGTGTAACTGGATGTGTTGAGAATTAGGACTATAAAATGGAAACTACCGTATTGATATTACTCAATATAGAATAAATATGATAGTCTAAAAAAAATATTACTCATTGTATTGGGATTTATTTTTTTAATGAATGTATTAAGTGATTCTAATTGTCTTTTGTAGTTTCCGTAGTTTAAGCAAGTTTGGGTTTTTCAAATTTAATTTTGACGGTTACGTTTAACAAATAAATATATAGATACATTCACCGAAAAATAACATATACATTATTTTTTAGAGAAAAATATTTTTTTGGTACTTCAAAGTTTTAACACAGTCCTTCAACTATGATTGGGTACTACTCATGTCACCCCCCAAAAATCAAAAGGTGACCGACACAGAATATAAGCGAACTCATACTCCATAAACCTTTAAAGACCATAAATAATATAATAATAATCTTATACATACATAAAATATTCTATTATTAATCATACACAAAACTATTCATACTTTTTAAAATGATAAATACTATATTATATACAATTATTATTATATCTTGAAAAAACAAAGGAGGACAAGGTCCTCCCTATAGACAACATTAAATACCTACGAATTTTGATTAGCCATAAAAGTCTTCTCTAGATTATGGAGGTGCAAGGTCAATAATCATCTTTCAAGCCTAAAACCAAAGCAATCATATAATGTAACAAAGTCAATAATCATAGATCATGATCATAAGGCCACTTTTGAGATCAAACATTCTACACCATCACAGTCACAACAATAATCACTTTTGAGTTTAGACAACTATGTAATCATTTAGTCATAAAAAAATCTAGACATTTATGATAGAATGAATAGTTTTTTTTTTTTTTGCATAGATGACAATTTACAATGCACCATTCAAGACAAGGATTCAGTTTAACTCAGGACAGCGAACACGAGTAGCAATTGATTTATTAACTTTGTGATAACAAAAATATAGAGTAGGATAAAGAAAAGGACAATTATTTGTTTTGTTTTATTTTCAAATCGGTGTGGGTGTGATTGGGAAAACCACTTTCACTTTATCGTCCAAGATGTGGAAAATTTTCAAAACATGAATGCCATACATTTTTTTCCAAAAATGAGCAAATCTGAGTGTTAAGAAAGTGTACAAGAGCAATGGATGACAGAGATAATGAGATAATGAATATAATAGATTTCAATTGTATGTGTTTAGCCAAAATTCTGACAACTTGATTGATTAAATTTCAAAATCTCACTCTCAAAGACATTGTACTAATCAACTACACTGCAATAACCACATAAAACCAATTGCTAAGTTTAGTAGTCAATTTTGAAAAATGCTGTGACACTTTTTGACAAAATTCATCTAGATCACTTACATCACACCTTAAATCAGTCACCAAATGACAATATTCAAGCTTACACAGCCAAAAGTACCTTGCAAAATTATCCTCACAACCATTCCAAATTTTATATCAAGTTGCACAGTAGAAGTTCTACAATAGAACACTTGGTTTCGAGGAATTCAGAGTTTAACAAGTTGTTATAGCAACACTTGGTTTAATTCATACCAATGAATTCAATCTCACAGTCAACCAAACTTTTGACAACTTAACTAATAACATCTAAAGTTTCAACTTCTGATCACACTTATTGCAAATATTTATTTATACTAATAACATGAGCCAATAGCCTTATAACATTATATTTATAGTGAAATCTACGTGTAAGAACATCTGCTAAGAACAAAGCCATTACTCTGGATATCAGCTCTGACAAATGAAACTAAGTTGGGTTACTAATATCACTAAAAAGACCCAAACATCCTATCAACTCATTTACTTTTACATACTCAAATAGATGCTCATACACTACCAGTCCTTCTACTTGTCACTTAAAATCAGCAAAACATTTTCACTATATAAATAAACATGTGATATATTTATTACAATATTTATATGACTTATATAAATAAAACGAAGGTAGCATAGAGAAGAAAGACATTGGACCACCTATTTGGCCTTCAATGATACCTCAATTATGATTATGTCTGGGTTCATAATGATAATCAAGACCCCAAAAAAGAAACCTTGCTCTATATAAATATAGAAAACCTAGACTTTGATACCAAAATGTCACGCCCGAAAAATCAAGGGGTGACTAACACAGAATATGAGTGAACTCACACTCTGTAAGCCTTTAAAGACCATAAATAATATAATAATAATCTTATACATGCATAAACCATTATATTATTAATAATACACTAAACTATTCATACTTTTCAAAATGATATATATCGTACCATATATAATCATTATTATATCTTGAAAAAACAAAGGAGGACAAGGGTCTAGCCTATAGACGACATGGATCACCTACAAATTTTGACTAGCCATTAAAGTCTTCTCTAGATTGTTGGAGGTGCAAGGTCAATGTTATTATCTGAGGCCAAAATAATCTACCAGTGAATAATATCCCATTATAAAAATATAATTTAAAATGCGAAAAGCAAAAATATAAAACATATTTAACTACAAATAATAAAGATTATAGATGAATCTAAATTTCCAGGATATAGAATCATAACAATAATGAAACTATATAAAAATCATTAATCAAATCAAACTAAATATCCAGTAAAGTATTTTATTTAAGGAAATATGTTTAAAACAATAATTCGTAAATCTCAACTTTTCGTAGGGCTTCAACAGAACAAATTATATGGCATGGACACACAGTCCACAAGGGTAACTAACTATTCTGGCACTGCTCAAATCCATGAAAACAAGCGCAGGTGACAAACCCACGAATAACAAGTGCAGTTATAAGACCCACGAATAACAGGCGTCAGAATAAATCCCACGAATATTCAGTGTGAGTACTATGTTCACGAATATCCATCGAGCTCGGGTTAACTATGGTGCACCAAGGACTAACAGTACTACTGTTAATAACCAGCGTTCTGTATTCGGTCTTCATGAAATATTTTCAAGCATGCTTGGGGTCAATTTACCTTTAGTAAGCGTCAATTTAACTTTAGTAAGCAAAAATATTCTCTTCATAGCATAAGCTCATAAAGATCATTGCACAACAAAAGACCCCAACATGAAGGTTCAAAAGAACAATGCAAAGATTTCCTTTGAAATTTATGAATGATCATTTAATAAACAAAAATAGAAGTAGCATAAATAAAATCCTTATTTCATCTAAACAGTTAATTGTCAATAATCAGAATACATAATTCTAATAAACTTGCGTTGATTAAATAATATTTGACATAATTGATAAATTTATAAAAGTATGACAAATAGCTAAAATATCATTCAAAAATGAATTATAATGGGACGTTATTCACTCACATATTGAGCTTCCAAAATGTTATGGTTCAGGAAATTATCAAACTTTAAAATTATGCTATCAAAAGATAAATATATATTTATGGCAGAAAATTTCAAATAGTAATGGGTAGCAGAGTGGTCAGGGACAGAGGATGAAAATCAGAGGTCCTGTGTTCGAACCTTGGTGACTACAGAAGTGGAAGTTTTTATTTTCTCTGGCATGTGAAATTACAAGTCTACCCCTCCTTTCTTTTTCTGCAGAGCCCATACTCTTTCCTCATTGTCTCTGAAATCTTTCAGCGGCTGCAGGGGAAGAGAGGCAGCGGGAGAGCGGTGACAGAGGTAGCTTCACGCCAGCGATGCCGTGTGTTCAGCCTCTGCAGTGTACGATCAATTCCCCTTCTGTGTCGCGCCGTTGGAGTCATCGTATCATTCGGCAAGCTTTATTCTGCCAATAAATGGAGCCAGCGGGGAAGCTTAGGGTCGTCACTAATGGGAGAGGAGTGACCGAGGGTTGACACTATTGTGAGTCACCGCTACAGTTTTTGCCATTGTCACCGTCGTCATGCTGTGTGCCGTCACTACCGTCACTTTCAAAAATAGGATTCTGTCAGCATTGAGTCGCAAGGTGGGAAGCTTTCCTCCTTCCCTGCCCCACTTTCTGTTAGCAAGAAACGAAACCCATTTGAGTAAGGATTGAGGGCGCATTTCCAGACTCTGTTCCAACTTCAAAATCGATATTTTTTCCCGATGTTTGCCTCCTGGTGTTGCCGAGGATCGCTGGGTATAAGGAATTAGTGAGCCAACACATCTTCATCACCTCTCCTTTGTTGCCGAGCTACAGTTGGACAGAAGATTGTCGGATACTGTGTTGTATTGGGGACTCCTTATGAACTGTAAGCTGAGTAGGTGAGTATTCTTGTAACCCCGTCAAGCTGTGCAATGTATTCTGGGTGAATTCGGTGGTTCTCTTTTTACTGTCGATAAATATGAACTGTGCACATAGCAGTTGCTCTGTTTCTATCGAGCTATGTGATTATGTGGTTGTGTTGGTTCTTGGGTGCAGTTTCTGTGAATTGCGTGTGAGTTGAGCATTATGTTAGATTTCTTTGTTTTGGGAAAACTCGATGAATGGACTAGGCAGAGGCTGAGGGGTCGCATTTGAACTTGAAGCTGTGAGTGTGTATCTGTTGCCGTTATTAGATGGTTATTGTTGTTGCTGTGATGTTATTGGAATTGTTGTTGGACGAGGGATGCCAAGGGTATGTATATGTACATGCATACTGTCTGGTTTAGGAAGTATAGGCCAGGGGTTATTGTTTCAGACTTGAAAGCTAACTGGGAGGTATTAACTTGCATTGTTGTATATGCTTTCTGGAGCTGCTATGATGTGGGGTATGTGGATGTTGGGGCGTTGGTGCCTAGCCAATAGTTGGTTGTGTGTATGTGTGTGAAACAGAGAGGAAAAAGGGAGTGCATGAATAGTGATGTTGTTGGGTGGGCATTACCATGGGTATATGTATACTCTGTTGTTGTCAGGTTGTGGTGCCCTGGTTTGAATAAGAATGGGTTATTGAGGTTATGCATTTATGCTGTTTGAATAATACATATTGGGTATGCATACATTGTGAAAGAATATGTATATATATATATGGTGCTGTTGTTAGGGATTTAAATGAAGGAAGCAAGAATTATAGGAGAAGGGTGTGCTGTTGATATGTATATATTGCGTATGTGTGCACTGTGTAAGAATATATATTATACATGTGATAATGTGGTCCATGAAAGAGGAGACAGAAGCATGCTATAAATGGGTTGTAAATTTTGGGTTATGTTTTGAGATAGAGTTAAGCTTATAAGTATTTCAACTTGGTAAAGAGAATGTTTTGATTATTAAAAACAACATTAGAACTATTGTGAGCTATTATTATTGATTTGAAACTTTAAGGTGCTAACCCCAATATTGAGTTGAGTTTTGGGTTAAGGGATGCTTGTTATGAGTACAAAGGTTAATGAGCAACGTCTTTTGAAAATGATTTAATGTGATAATCCCATTGTGGATATGTGGTGATTGGGAAATGGTAGGAGCTTATGAATTGAGTTGTGGTTGTATGGTTGATAGTGTGTTATAGATTGAAATGATAGTCTAAGGATGATTGATTTCTGTGGAAGCTTTAAATAGAATGTTAATATATTGTTTTGGAATACCAGAGGATTGAGAAGTGAATGTAATCGAAGTTGTTGGACTGAAAAGAGTAACGGTTTAGGAGCGTGGCAGGTGAGTGAATAACGTTCCCTAAATTTACATTTTTCAAATGCATTGTCATTTCAAATGGTGAATTTCAAATATGGATTTCAAAAAGAAAATTTTATGAAAGTATGGTTTAAATCGTTAGAAATGATTTTTCTGTCGATTAGTTTACAAAGGAATTATGATTATGTATGAAAATGAGAAAAGAGGCTTTTGAAAAGATTTTGGCAAAAGTTGCATTGAACTGTTGTTATTCATAAAATATATTCTTATGCGAATTTCATATGTTTTCACAGTAATTTGATTTCAAATGTACATGCTGGGGTTTTGGAAAGTTAAAGTGATTTTTCTAATGATTATGGCATTGAAACAATTGAGATTATTTCATGTGAAATAAACCCCACGCATGATGGAAACATTTTAGGATGGAATACAGAACGCTGGTTGCTAACAGCAGTACTGTTAGCCCTTGGTGCACCTTGGTTACTCGAGCTCGACAGTTTGTGGCATAGCCACCAGATTTATTTCGTGGGATTTATTCTCGCGACAATTTATGGCCTTGAGCTACCAGAATTATTTCGTGGGATTTATCCTCGCGATAGTTTGTGGCCTTGAGCCACCAGAATTATTTCGTGGGATTCATTCTCGCGACAGTTAGTGGCTTCGAGCCACCAGAATGGTTAGTTACCCTCGTGGACTGTGTGTCCACGTCTATTTTCGTTCTGTTGAAGTCCTACAGAAAGATCATGGTTTTGAAAAGATTGTTTTGAATGAGTTATTTGAAATAGTTATTTCATACTGTTATTTCCCCTGAAATACAAATGTTGACAAAAAAAAGGTTTGCATTAGATTAAGAAGCGTTATGAAATACATTTTTAATATGATTATGCATTATTTATTTTCCGCATTCTTTAAATCATGTTTTTGGGACGTTATTCACGAGTAGATTATTTGGCTTCAGATAGTGCAGGTGACCCTAACCCTTTTTGCCGAGCAGTGAAGAGCCTCGTTGCCGATCCGAAGTGTCATTTTTGACAAAACTACTTTTGATGAAATTATCATTTAGAAAGTATTTGTACTATTTTGATAAAAGGTAAATGCTCCACATAGTCCTTAGAAAAGATTCTGTTGATTTATGAGATACAATTTAGTATGGTTCTTATTTTAAAACGTTTTATCTAAAGTTTTAGGCTTTCAGGATATGAAACTATTCATATTCTGTGCCGGCCACGGTCCAAATTTTGGGACGTGACACAAAATAAAATTTATTCTTTCAAGACTTCCTAAAATAATTGCCCTTATAACAACTCAAACACCTGGAGTCCCTTCTTCCAAATTACTTTCTCCTATTTTCTTTCGTGCTTCTTTGGTGGCTCAGCAAATACCAAATCCTATATTAGTTATCCATGTAATATTTATTAGAACTTAAAACCTTAATACATAACATTTGCATAATAAATCCCTCTTTCACTCCCAAACTCTAAACCCCTTGTTATTATCTCTCGAATCTTTCCATTTTACTTTAGCTTCAAATTTTGTCTACTTTGGTACTTGAATTTCTTCCTTATACTTACCTTACACCTTTGCCTCATTAAATAAATTCAAGTACCTAACAACAACAACAATAACAAGCCTTATCCTATTAAATGGGATCGGCTACATGGATCATATGACACCATTGTGCTCTATCAAAAACTAAATCCTTAGACAGATTATTGACCAGGTTAAGCGTTATCTTTGGCCTTCCCCTACTCCTTTAACCAGAGTCCATATTGTTTGATCTACCCTCCTCACCGGTACACCCCTTGGCCTTCTTTGCACGTGTCCAAACCACCTAAGACGGTTCTCTACCAATTTCTCTTCAATAGGTGCCACTCCAACTCTTCCCCGTATTTGTTCATTATGAATCTTATCTTTTCTTGTATACCCACAAATCCATCTCAACATCCTCATCTCAGTTACCTCAACTTTATGCTCTTGCTTTCCTTTTAAAGCCTAACATTCACTTCCATAAAGCATTACTGGTCTTATAGCAATGCGATAAAACTTTCCTTTTACTTTATCTGGTACTTTCCGATCACATATAACCCCAGTAGCCTTTCTCCATTTAAACCACCCAGCCTGAATTATATGATTAACATCCTTCAAAATTTCACCATCCTTCTATATAATTGATCCCAAATATTTGAACTTATCTATTTGTGGAATAGCTTGATCTCCCAATCTAACCTCCAAATTACTTCTAACTTGCCTCTTATCAAAATTACAATACAATATTAAGTCTTACTTCTACTCAGCCAAAAATCCTTTGACTCTAAAGCACTCCTCCATAACTTAAGTTTAAAATTAATCTCTTCTCTTGACTCTGCCACAAAAACTATATCGTCCACAAAAAGCATGCACTTAGGGATTTCTTCTTGAATAAGCTTAGTTAGAACATCCACTACTAGATTAAATAAATAAGGACTTAAGGATGATCCCTGATGTAGACCAATCCTTATGGGAAAATCCTTTGTTTCGCCCACAACCGTTCTTACAGTAGTTGTTACGCCCTTATATATATCTTTTATTGCCTTAATATATGCCATGTGCACACCCTTCTTTTCCAAAGCATTCCAAAACACCTCCCTTGGCACTCAATCATATGCTTTTTCTAAGTCAATGAAGACCATATGTAAGTCTCTTCTTTTAATCCGATACATTTCTATTAACCCCCTTAATAAATAAATCGCCTCTATTGTAGACCTACTCAGCATGAAACCATACTGATTCTCAGTAATATCATTTTCTAATCTCAACCTGTATTCAATTACCTTTTCTCACAACTTTATAGTGTGACTTATAAGTTTTATCCCTCTGTAGTTTGCACAATTTTGAATATCCCCTTTATTTTTGTAAATATGAATTCAAGTACCTAACGTTAATAAAAAAATCCAATTCTATAATTGTTGACAGTATTTCAAGGACTTCTAGACGTGGTATATGCTTAGAAAAATAATTTAGAACAAATACACCTCAATTTTACATTTCAACCTGCAGCATTTTTCATGAGTCTTAGCCTATGTAATATAACTATACAATTGTTCATTCCCATACTCTAAATCCACACATCTCCTACCTTATTTGGACACTTTATCTTCATTTAAAACTTTATACCTATACAGCCTTATATTTTAATCTGAATTTTTTTCCAGATTTAAGATAATGAATCTATTCTTCAAATTCGATAGGCATCCATCCTCCCTTCATGTCAATAACATATATTATATACTCTTATTACTTTTAAAAACCAACATCTCTCTAAAGAAGCTTTAGACAACCATTATAACTTTGAAATTCTAGCTTCAATTAAGACCAAAAGTACATACATCATAAAAGGGATGAAGGTGTTAAAATCACCAACCATCACACTCCTATGCCATCGAGTGTGTGCATCATGTTCTTCCCTTTTCTTTCTATCTTAATCAAATGTTATTCCTTTTTACTTCAAAGACACTTTCCATAACTACTTAAATAAACTGAACATTCCAAATTCAAAACCAAGTTTGGACTTCATTTTCAAACACTCTCTTCAGCACAATACAGTAGCAATTTCACACATGTATACATATTCTTTAAAAGCGTCAGTGATCTTTTTACTCGTTACCTCTCTAACTAAGAATGCAACACCTTTTAATCCAAATTTGACTTATAATAATAAAAAAACACTTAAATATATTTTATCCCTTTTATAACATAAATATTAACTATCTGCCAATTTCAACAACATCGTAACAAGCCGAAAAGAAAAGACAAAGATGAATAGCAGCAATAATGAAGGAAGGGAAGACAGAGATGAACCCAATATGCAGATTTTAGAAACAAGGCACCCGTAGCACTGTAAGCTTTAATCTCACTACACAAGCACAACCAGTAAAAAAAAGAAATGGGACAAGCTACACTCTCACACACCCAAGACAACACTGATTGAGGATGGAAAAGGAAGAATGAAAAGCAGCAAACACAAACCAATCAGACAAGAATATGGTGCACCACTTTTCAAATTTAAGCCTTGATTTCCCTTTCTCAAACTTTATTCTTTACTTAATCAGTGATTTAATCTCAAAGCCCCACATTAATCGATTGAAAATCTTCCTAGAAATAGAACAACCAGAAAAAATTAAATACAAGAGCTAAGACATGTGACTTGGGTCAGATTTCAAGTGGAATAAGCTTTAGTATTACTAATCTGAAGCTATTCTCACCCAAGCTCTGCAGATCTAGATGAACAGGTGGAAAAGATTTTTCAAGATGCCTTAACTGGTGATCTCATTAAAGAGCAAAAAATGGCAAGAAAATTGAAGAGTCACCTTAACTCTAATAGGGAATTATTTATTGTTGGGAAGATAAAGACCACAGTCAAAATTTTATGGCAGAATGGGGAACATTCTTAGGGATTAGACCCAAAAACGTTACTATCAGCAAATGTTATAGACACTCATGAATTTTGGCCTATGCAGTTTGTCCTGAAAAGAAGTGTTTCTGATAATCCTCTTAAGCCTAGCAGTCAAAGATGGGGTGTTGTCCAATGTGTTGGTGCAAAGGAGCATACCGTCAAGGTACAATGGAAAACTGTTCCCATATCCGAGCAAGATAATTTGGCTGAAAACAAGATGGCGAATATGAGTGCTTATGAACTGGAAGAGCACCCAAACTTTTGTTATTGTCAGGTGATATTATGTTCAAGGTGTTCCAGACACAGCTTGATGACCAAGCTGATAAATATTGTGGAAAGTCAGTGATTAATTCAAATATAGAGGCTGCTCTAGGATGCAGGACCAGCAACATTTATTGGAAAGAATTGCGCGATAACTTTTACCTGTCCTGTATTGGCAATGTTATTGGTGTCACTTCCCAAAATTTGGACCGTGACTGGCACAAAATATGAACAACTTCACATTCTGAAAGCCTAAAACCTCAAATGAAACGTTTGAAATGAAACAATAATAAATTTGTTATGATCAGGAATTTTAATTAACATATATGTATATTCTTTACAGAATACCTTGTATGGGAAGAGTTGGCTGAATGGTTCAAAGGCAAGAAGGAAAACATGTGGCCTGTGTTCGAATCCCAGCAGGTGTAGAAGAGTGGTTTTTCTTATTTTTAGACATGTGAAATTTCCCTTTTGCCCTTCTATCCATTTTTACCAAATCCCGACTTCTTCCCCCCCATTTTTCTTCCTGGTTGCAGAGCAACGGTAGGATTTGCAGCGTGTCATGAGAGGGGTTTGGTGTTAGCACAGCGCGCGGCACGGGAAGGGAGTGCACGGCACAGAAGGTTTGCTGCTCGCCTTTATATCTAAGGCATTCCTTTCCCATTCCATTCTTCCATCGGCAGCAAGGTGGCAGCGAGAGTTTGAGTGGAGGGCGCAGGAGTGTCGCGGGTTTGGTGTTCAGGTTGTAGCGCTGTTGAACACTCCTTCCAGTAGACCACCTTCATGGTTAACGTCATCGCTGTGTAGCTGTTCTCCATCGCCATTGTCGTGTTACTATAGCAATCCTCTGCTACTGTAGCAAGTCTGTGATTTCTAGTTCCGTCTTGTTTCTGCTGTGATTCCATTCGGGGAGTGAAGTGGTAAGCTCCTTGGTCCACATTCTATATACAGTTTCATCTTTCCTCTTAAGTGGCTACGGAGGGACAAAGCTCACTATTCTGTCTTTGTCATCGTATTTCTCTGTTTCAGGCCGTGCCGTGTTTGATAAGAAAAAGAAGTGAAGCTGTGCACTGTCATTTTCTTTTGCTTAGTTCTGTGGTCCTGTTATCTTGTTTTCCATGTGTGATAAGGGTGGTAAGTTTCACCCCTTTTTCCTTATCTTCTCTGTGACCGTGCTTATGGTTGTGGCGTTGTGAACTTGTGGATTTAGGTGTGGTTGAGGGAGAAGATTTTTGTTGCAATGTGTATATCTTTGGATGCATGCTGGGTTGCTGCTACAGTGTTCATATATATTGTTGTGCTGCTGCTGTGTGTGCGTGTTTGTGTGCATGGGTGTTCGGTGTGCAGCGTATGTGTTTTGGGATATTGTTGATGCTTGAACCTAAGCGTGGGTAATGCTAATTAATGAAGGAAGAAGTGATTGGAGACTTTTACTATGATGCGTATGTATATGTATACATTTAGAGAGAGGGGGTTTCAAATCAGAGAACCATGTTGCGGTGATTGGAAGCTAAAAGATATGTTTTTATATAAGGAATTGTTATAAATTGCAGGAAGAAAGTAAAAAGAACGAAGAGAGAAAAGGAATTCTGTTGCTGTGTGTGTGTAATGATTAATCTTCAGGTTTAGTTGTGGGCTAAGGGCAGTTAGTTTTGATGAGAATTTGAAGAGAATGTTAAAATGTTGTTTCAATGTCAGGGGATTGAGAAGTGGCTTTGCAGCAAGTGTTTGGTGGGAGGAGTAGCGATTTAGGAACGCGGCAGGTGAGTGAATAATGTTCCCTAACATTTATATTTTCAAATGCATTGTCATTTCAAATGTTGAATTTCAAATATGAATTTCGAAAAGCAAATTTTACGAAAGTATGGTTTAAATCGTTAGAAATGATTTTTCTTTCGATTGGTTTACAAAAGAATTATGATTATGTATGAAAATGGATGAATAAGCTTTTGAAAAAAGTTTGGCAAAAGTTGCAGTGAATTGATGTTATTCATGAAATATTCCTATGGGAATTGCATATGTTTTTACAGTAACTTGATTTTGAATTTCATGCTGGGGTTTTTGAAATTTAAAATGGCTTTATTAATGATTATGGTATTTGAAACGATTGAGATCATTACATGTGAAAAGGACCCGACGCATGATGGAAATATTTTAGGATGGAATACAGAACGCTGGTTGCTAACAACAGTACTGTTAGTCCTTGGTGCACCTTGGTTACCCGAGCTCGACGGATACACGTGGGTCTCGTACTCCCGACGGATTGTGGCCTCGAGCCACCAGATTATTACGTGAGTCTCGTACTCGCGACGGCTAGTGGCCTCGAGCTGCTAGATTGGTTATTTACCCTCGTGGACTGTGTGTCCACGTCTGTTTTCATTCTGTTGAAGTCCTACAGAAAGATCATGGTTTTGAAAAGATTGTTTGAATGAGTTATTTGAAATAGTTATTTCATACTGTTATTTCCCATGAAATACAAATGTTGACAAAAAGATTTGCATTAGATTACGAAGCGTTATGAAGTACATTTTCAATATGATTATGCATTATTTTCCGCATTCTTTAAATCCTGTTTTTGGGACGTTATTCACGAGTAGATTTTTGGCTTCAGATACTGCAGGTGACCCTAATCCTCCAGCTGAGCGGTAAAGAGCCTCACTGTTGATCCGAAGCTTCGTTTGATAAATACTACTTTTGATGTAATTGCTTCTTAAGAACTTGTATTATTTTGGAAAGGAAAATGATCTGCATAAACCTTAGTAAATATTTCATATGACTTTGAAAATGCTATGGAAAATTTAAAGGTTTTACTTAATGTGCTAGGCTTTCAGAATATGAGGTATTTATATTATGTTCTGGTCACGGTCCGAAATTTGGGACGTGACAAAATTACATTTACTACAAACGTTCAAAACTTCCATAACGTTTTCCAAAATAATTAGAATCTTTTCTAAGAACTATGTGGAGCATTTACCTTCTTTTCAAAATAATACAAGCATTTTCTAAATGATAATTATATCAAAAGTAGTTTTATAAAAATAACATTTCGGATTGGCAACGAGGCTCTTCACTGCTTAGCGGGAGGATTAGGGTCACCTGCATTATCTGAGGCCAAATAATCTACTCATGAATAACGTCCCAAAAACATGATTTAAAAGAATGCGGAAATAAACAATGTATAATCATGTTTAAAATGTATTTTATAACATTTCGTAATCTGATGCAAACCTTTCCGTAAACACTTGTATTATTTCAGGGGAAACAACAATTTGAAATAACCATTTCAAATCAATCATTTAATAGTAATCCTTTCAAAACCATAATCTTTCTGTAGACATTATTGTTTCAGAGAAACAATTTGAAGCAATCATTTCAAATCAATTGATGTAAAACAATCCTTTCAAAACCATAGTCTTCCGTAGGACTTCAACAGAACAAAAATAGACGTGGACACACAGTCCACGAGGGTAACTAACCATCAGACGCGGCTCGAAGCCATGAAATAGACGTGAACACACAGTCCATGAGGGTAACTAACCAATCTGGCAGCTCGAAGCTGCTAACTGTCGGTGGCTCAAGGCCACTAACCTTCGCGAGTACAAAACCCACGGTGAAATCTGGTAGTTCAGCCACTACCCTTCGCAAGTACAAAACCCACGGTGTAATCTGGTAGCTTAGCCACTACCCTTCGCGAGTACAAAACCCACGGTGTAATCTGGTAGCTTAGCCACTACCCTTCACGAGTACAAAACCCATGGTGTAATCCATCGAGCTCGGGTAACCAAGGTGCACCAAGGGCTAACAGTACTGCTATTAGCAACCAGCGTTCTGTATTCCATCCTTTCTAAAACATTTCCATCATGCATGGGGTTTATTTCATATATAATAATCTCAACCGTTTCAATGCCATAACCGTTGGTAAAAACCACTTTGAATCTCAAAAACCCCAGCATGTACATTTAAAATCAAGTTACTGTAAAATCATATGAAATTCGCATAAAAATATATTTCATGAATAACATCAGTTCAATACAACTCTTGCCAAACTCTTTTCAAAAAGCTTATTCATCCATTTTCATACATAATCATAATTCTTTTGTAAATCAATCGAAAAAAAATTATTTCTAACGATTTAAGCCAGACTTTCATAAAATTTGCTTCTCAAAATCTATATGTGAAATTCATCATTTGAAATGACAATGCATTTGAAAATGTAAATTTTAAGGAATGTTATTCACTCACCTGTCCCGCTCCTAAAAAGTTACTCTTTTCAGTCGATCACTTTCGATTATTCTCACTTCTCAATTCCCTGATATCCCAAAACAATATATTAATATTCTAATCAACATTGCAACAAAAATTCATCATTCTTAAACCACAACCAATCATGAAGGCAAATACTTATTCAATCCTAATCCTTGAACATAACCCTTGCACAACTTTATAACTCTCACACTTCATCTCTGTGAATACGCACACATACATATATATCCATCAAAAATTTCTATTCATTTGCCATCATCACATCAATCCTATATACACTTGCTAATATAGAAATATTCCAACGATTTCTTTTATCGCCATTCCTATTCCTTTATAATGCTTGAAATATGAAAACAATAGCCTTTAAATATAAAAAAAAAATCCAAACTTTATAACCATGGTTAATTTTAAAAGTTCTGACCAATATCATATTCTTCCATTCAACTTAACACCCATATCCCAACAATTGCCTAAATGTCAAACCAGTTGAACCACAATTCACAACTCAGCAACAATCTCAATTTAAGCACATTTCACTTAATACCAAAACATAGTAGTTTTTTTCCCCCTAATATTTCTTCTCTTCCAAAACTTAAACCCAAATTCAGTTTGCACACAACAACAATATATATAACTATACATTAAGCCAAAACAATAGCACATACGCACATGCATAGTAACATAACCCCTTTCTTTCCTTCAACTAATATATGCTACACATATGAATTAAATTCCCAAGAATACCAACTATTGCTCCAAATTTCTTCTTCATTCGCTAATCCATTAATCCACTGCTGTCAATTTCTCAAATCCATTATGCATTCATAAATCTGTCCACAAGCCTAATTTCCAGGATCAGTGATAAATATGCATATACACATACATGTTCACCTACAGCAACACCCTATGCCTAAGTCAAAACAGAGACATCCATTAGCTATTCTTCTTCCTTCATCCAATTGCATTTCCCACACATGAATACATATATATTCTTCACAGCACACACACTGAACATATATATATTCATTCACAGCTCATTCACACAACAGCTATACACACATATAAATACACCTTCATAGTGCACATAAAGCTCAATTATACATACGTATACATATCAATCTCCCTTAACTAGAGCCCCAGGACTGCCAACCAACATCACAGCATCATATATCCACAAGTATAATACCCAAAATCAACGAAAATCAATTCAATCCATCACACCACACAGCTTAAATGGGGTTATTTACTTACCCAGCTTCAAAATTTTTCCCAAACAGAGTAACACATCATATACACATATACCCACATGGCTTCCGTTGATTTCACTGATCCTCAGGATATCCACAAACACAATACACAGTGTACTGATTAATGAAACCAAAAGCAGAACAGAACAAGGGAAGAGTGTGGCGACTGCAACATAGAATAATACGCATGCTTGACTAAAACATAATCAACAGAAATTGGAAATTTCTCCTAGTCCACCCACAGCAGCCAGTGAAAAGATCAATGGAAACAATTTTCTAACTAACAACCGTGAAACCAATCAACAGAACATACCCAAATTTCTCACCTTGGCTACCGATGCCATATCTGAGCTTCATCACTCTCCACGAACATTGCTTCCTCGACCCACACCTTCCTCGTTCACTAGCTTCTTTAACACACATAGCTCTACCCTGTATAGCAACGGTAACTCAAGCATAAAGAACCGCATTCATATCCCAATAGCAACTCTGTTACACAAAGCTTTACTGCCCACATCCTCTGTTCACTCTGTCTCACTCGCCGTCACGCTCTCGACCTTATCGCAGATTTCTCCTTGCCAAATAGTGATCTTTGCTCAGCCTCGCACCTCACATATACTTTCCCACTGCCTTCCATCAAACACCTCTCTGCCCATTTATTAGCTACTGCTTTAGCAATTTTTGGCAACGTCTCCAGCACAAAATCACAAACGAAGAATTGAAGGAAACACGGCAATGATGGCATGCAAAAATCTCCCTCGCCGCTCGCCTGCCGCCCCTTCCTCTGCAGCCGCTAAGAAATGGCAGAGGAAATGAAGAACATTGTATGGGCTCGGCAGAGGAAAAGAAAAAATGACGGGTGAAATTGTAATTTTGCACGTCAGAAAAATAAACCCTTATTTGCAGTTACCAAGTATCGAACTCAGGACATCACGGTTTACTTCAACACTTTTGCCCACTTGACTACTTCCTATTCATTGATATTCTCAGTAATGAATATGCATATATTCCTTGCTAATTTTTTTTGGGACTTTCCAGAGACATTACAATTGGTTTCATAGATGGTTCTGTGGAGGTCAAATGGGCTACTGTCTTAATAACCAAGGTGAGGCCTATAATTTTATGTTCTTCAGATGAATAAATCTATAACAAAAATCTATTCCTATTTAGTTTGCTGATATCTTCTATCAGATTCTAGAAAGTAGAAATTTTATCTATGCTTTGTATGGCGCAGCTGCTATCTTGAATAGTTAGGGTGGTTGAGGCTTGTATTTTTCCTCTATTCTGGTATGGTGTAGGAAAATACTTACATTTATAGAAAACAATCTTGGCTTGCTGTTGTAACTTACAACTACATAAATTTACACTGAACCAGATATAGTTAGCTGCCCTGCTCTTCAATAAAAACATCTTGATGATGATCTCACAAATGGAAAACTAACTTTGTTATAGGCATAGGCATAACAATAGGAAGTATCTGGTATGGTTAACTTGATTCATATCTACGTTTTACCTTATGATTGTGCTTATCATATGTGGAGCCCCAGCTGTTAAATGAGGACTTGAGTATTCTATGATTGAATTAGATTTCAGATTTTGTCTTTTTTTCCTACTCTCAACCTGCTTCTATATCACGTACTATTTTGCAACTCTAGAACTCCAAAGCACCTCCCTGTTCACAATTATATACATTCCTCCATCCCTCCCTACTCAGAGATACACACAGAGCAACAACATACAAAACAACAGCCAGGGAAAGAACCCCTCTCTCTGTTCTTATTTAGTACCGACTCCTGCGTCATTAGTCACTTGAGGAAAATCTGTGTTTTTATATCCAGTTTTTAGGTTACTTGGTTTTTCTTTGGAAGTCTTTATACATAAGATTTTATCCCACAGGTTGCACCTTATGAAATTCTTCGGGTTGATAGAATTGACGATTCAAGAACAAGCTTAATTCCTGAAGCAAATGCTGAGGATCTTCCTCAAGAGATAAATGACCATGAAAGTTCATCTTCTAACCACAAGGAAAAGGTGAGGTCAATCTCTTATCTGTGTGATGTGTTGGTATCTAAATTTATTCATATCTAAATGCTGAAAAATGTACAAGGCCTTCTTCGTAAGTTTAATTGTTATCTAGGAATTTAGTAGATGCGATAATCTAATCATAAGCTGTGCATCACTGTGTGGACCAGTTGTCAAATGTTAATGGTAGTGAGAACTGTGATAAGCATACAAAAGACTGTAGTTCCTCTTCCCTTTCTCAAGCTGCTTTTGGACTTCTATCCAGCATTACGGATAGTTTATTCCATACAATTAGGGTAGCATCACATTCAAGTGCAGTTTCCTTTGTCCCTACATCTTTAGAGGGGAATGAACCTGAGTTTCAGCATAGGATAAAAGTTTTAGAAACTTCTATCCTCTGCAAAGAATTATATCCAGTGAGGGAGTTCCAGTCTACTGAAAACAGAACTCCAGATCAAGTTATAAGGGATAACAAAGATTTCCCATTTTCTTTAGACAGCCATGAGCCAGATCAGTTTAAGCAGTTTGATATATTATGTAATTGCTCAGACCACCACTTTTTTGAAGAGAGAAAAGGGTTAGCTGTATCTCAGGTTAGACACTGAAAGGTCATCATTTAATGTGATATACAAGTACCTTCAAAATCCTAAGGCTAGTTTTTTCTTCCCTTTTTTTCCTTTGTAGGTGAAAAGAAGTTGGATGAAAAAGGTTCAACAGGAATGGAGCATTTTGGAGAAAAACCTTCCAGGTGAGCATTTTATCTTATTGGTTTGAATCATGATATTTTATATGCTATGATGCTTTTTCTCGTCACATAATTCTAAAAATCAGACTAGAAAATTACATTCAGATTACTGCACTCCCATGCCTGTTTATAGAGAAATTGTGATTGGTATTAATTTGTAACTCTTCTATCTATTTTAATCTGTGAAGAATCCTATTTTAAATGACAGAGCCCACATGGTAAGATGGCCTTAAATTGGTTGATACTTCCTTGAAAGGCCTAAAGAGGAGGATTAAACTAAAGATGAAATGTTGATCCTCAGAAGAATCATGCTCCATCTTATGAGCAGATTACTGCCAAGTAGAAACTAATAACTAATAGTTTTGGTGAACTGTGTTTCCATTCCCCCCTCTATTGTCACTTGTACTAATCAGGCTTTATTAGACACTAGATAGATATTTATTCTGGAAACAGCATGAAGATAATTAGAATGTGGTGCTGATTGTGGAGTAAATTCCTGGGTTAATTAACCTGATATTTTCTGCAAATGCACTAACAGAATCTTGTTGAACCATACAGATACTATCTTTGTTCGTGTCTTTGAACAAAGAATGGATCTCCTACGAGCAACCATTGTTGGTGCACCTGGAACTCCTTATCATGACGGGCTGTTCTTTTTTGATATATATTTCCCCCCGGAGTATCCCAATGAACCACCTGTAAGTTGATGAATACGACAACAAGTGCTTATGGAATTAGTTTGATTTATGCATACCAGTTTCTCTATTTTGAATTCCATGCCCTTGTTTGCCAAGTCTTCCTTGTCAGTTAGATGTTCAAAACATAGCAGCTCATAGAAAAACTGCATTTATATATCTGAACATACCCTCAAGCTCTTCATGGATGGTAGAGATCAAAATAGAATTATCCATCGATCTTCACTTAAAACTGAATGTATGTATTTGAACAAACTTTTAATTGAAGTGGTTCTGGATAATTTCATAATGATATGAAATTGAAACTCTCTGATGAAATGCACGTGAGTATGAATTTTGCTAGCCCCATTTTATGAATTAAAATTAAGTTTTTATAATTTTTTTTTGTATAATGCATGATATAAAGGTTTTGTCCACAAAACAATTCCAACTTCATGTGGGTGGGACAGACATTGTAATAAAATTATTCATAAGCTTTCACTTAGCATTTTAAACCCCCCTATCTCTTATATATGATATTATCATTCAAGTATTGTTGAGCACAATTGGGAATAGCAATTTACGTTTTTAAGTTGTAATAGTAATTAACAGTATTTAAAATCTGATGCAGATGTTGCACTACATTTCTGGTGGTCTGCGATTAAATCCTAATTTGTACGAGTCGGGCAAAGTCTGTCTAAGTCTCTTAAATACATGGACTGGTACAGGTACTGAAGTTTGGAACCCGGAGGTCTCCACAGTTCTTCAAGTCCTTCTCTCATTGCAGGCCCTTGTCCTTAATGAGAAGCCTTATTTCAATGAGGCTGGATATGACCAACAGATTGGCAGATCTGAAGGAGAGAGAAACTCAGTGAGCTACAACGAGAACACTTCCTTGTCAACTGAAAATCAATGCTTTATATACTAAAAAGGCCACCAAAAGTGAGATAATTATTTCTACACTCTGAATTTCTTTCATTTTAATGGTTTATTTGGTTACAGCATAGGTAGCATAGACACAGATCATGGGCTATTGGTAATCTATTTGATAGTATCTTCTCTAACACAGTTTGATTCTTCTTGGTAGCACTTTTAGATAAAGGGTGTGGGGTGGAAGGGGAGGGGGGTGCACACTACAAAAAAATTGATTTTCAGCGGCGACAAATGTCGCCGCTAAAGGCACAAAAGTCGCCGCTGAATATCATTAGCGGCAATATATTGTTGCCGCTAAGTCGCCGCCTATGAGACTGTCGCCTATATACATTTGCGGCGACAACTGAAAGTTGCCGCTGAATATCAATAATTAGTGGCGACAATAAGTCGCCGCTGAATGTCAATCATTAGCGGCGACAATATGTCGCCGCTAAAGGTAAGTCAAAGGCGGCGACAAAAGTCGCCACCTAAAGCATGAAGGTGGATCTGCGGCGACAATTTTGTCGCCGCTGAAAGTTGTTTTTTTTTAAAAAAAATTCTAAAATTTTTTCTTATATAAAAAATATATAATTTAATCTAAAAAATAATGATAAATAACTAAATAAATAAATCAAAATATAATATCATGTATAAATAATTTCAATTATTGACATACTTAAAATTAAAATAAAATTGTTCATTTTATACATAAATATTATATAGAATGATCAATAGTAGGAGTAGAAGAAGTAGGTGCATGTGGTTATCTCCTCTGCATCAAGGTAGCAAATTGAGCTTGTATCCTTTGCTCCATTTGTTCCATTAGTCTTTGCTCAAATTGCACACGCTCTTCTTGCAACTTTTCACGCTCTGTTGCACGCTCTTCTTCCATCTTTGCACGCTCTGCGTCCATTTTTTCTCTCTCCTCTTGATTGAGGTGTAGAGTATGTACCTCGGCTATTCGTGTTGTCATGAGATGTAACAGAAAGACTTTTTCCACCTCAATCTCTCTTTAATACTGACATATCCTGTAAACTTGCTCAACTTGAAATGTTAGAATAAATGATTCATTCGTTTGTAATGAATATCGCATGTTAATTATATAACTATATGTAATAAATAAAAGACTTATCTAGTTCACTAGAGCAATCAAAGACTTATCTACACGGTTAGCCAGTGATATCATACATGTCAATCACATCATAGGTGGCATCTATAGTCCTCAATGGTGATGTGTCCATGTCATTTAAAAAGGATCCAATCAATCTTCTATATGCATTGAAGGCTCAAGAATTAGAAACACAATAAGGAGCAGAAGAATCAAGAGGCTAGATAGAACATTTAGGTTTCAATTTGATACATTAAAGACACAAAATATTAGTATACAATCTTGAAGGTGCAAAATGTAGTCTTAATGAATACCCTTAAAAGCTTGAGTCCATAGCAAAGCATGAATATCCATAAAATTGATGTGGCATAAGTATGGAAGAAGTTTTGACGTGTTGGATCAAACAACAAGCTCCCTCATAATAGAAATCTAACAGTACATTGTTACCAAATCTTTTTATGTCAAGTTGATTATTTTAATTATATTTTAAAGTATTTTCAGTCGGTTAAATGTAAATAAACATGTCATGTGCCACATAGATCACCACCACATGTACTCATGTACCAAATCTTTAGTGGGTTTGGTTCAGTTATTTATTGACCTGAATTTGCAAAAGCTTGATCCATTTAACAGCTAAAAAATGTTGTCGGAGAAGGATAACCTTTTTATGCACAAGCAAGCACTTGGAAGTGCAAATAAGTAATTGGAACAAAAAGTACTGTCAAATGACAGCGCACAAATGTAGATAATGCTTTTAAATAATATATCAATCCATTTCATTTCATTCATCACAGCCACACGCGTCTCTCTATATAATATATCAATCCATTTCATTTCTCACAAAATTTGATCACAATTGCCATGACAGAACCTCAAGAATTGCATATTTCCATAATTGGTATGTCAACATTCTCATCTTTTAAACTATCATCTCTCTTTTGTTCGTACATCACATGTCACTCTGCAGAAATTTACTCAACATATACAGATGATCTCTCCTTACGCACACACTCACATATTTAAAATTGATGTTCAAAGCTTTTTTAATTTGTATCCATGAAAAATACATGCTTGAAATCAAACTGCATGACATGGATACAACAGAGGAATAACATGGTTTCAATATGAAGTTCAATGATTTATAAGACGACATGAACCTGAAACAAAGCCATCTTTGATAAATCCAACTACAGATTCACAAAAGACAAAATGCTCCAAGTTTTAGAATATACAATATGACCACCTATATATGTATAGCTAATGGATCGATCATTTGAATTGTTTTCTTAGAATCTGATGATGGAGCCAAAGACAAGAATAAATATGGTGATACAGAGACTGATGCAGCCAAGAAAACAAATCTCAATGGAGATATCGATGAATTCCCTAATGAAGCAAGCACCACAATCAATGAGAACTAAAACTAAGCTACTCACAACATGTTTAAGAGGAAAATTTATTAGTTTTGATGGGAATGATGACACGCCTTTAATATAACCAAATACAAGCAGATTGGTTCTGTCCATGAAGCTACATAGCTTGAGATTAAAGCTTGATTCCACGTTTTCAAGCTTCATTATTACATAAGCAGTGATTCAACCTCAAAACCCCAAATTTAAACGGTGACAAACACTTCAAATTGCCGACGACGTCACGCGATAATCGAAAGAAAAATCAGAGACAGATTGGATAAGTAGTCGGAGAACTCACCTCAAATTGCCGACGACGTCACAAGCTCGCTCTCCGTCCTCCGGTCACTCCTCTAACGTCACAATCCTTCAGCTGTTTGCTCGTGGTCTGCCTCTGTCTCTCGCTCTCGGAGTTCTTTTTCGCGTCGACGAGAAATAAGGAAAAAAAGGAAACCCCTAAGATATAAATATGTTTCAGCGGCGACAAATAAAAGTCGCCGCTGAAAGTCCACTTTCAGCGGTGACTATATTATGTCGCCGCTAAAAGTCTAAATATTTTTAAACCCACTGGAGGGGGAAAGAATTGTATTAAAACTTTTAGCGGCGACATTTGGATATAAAAGTCGCCGCTAAAAGTCTAAATATTTTTAAACCCACTGGAGGGGGAAAGAATTGTATTAAAACTTTTAGCGGCGACATTTGGATATAAAAGTCGCCGCCGAATATAACCTTCTGCGGCGACAAAAAATTGCCGCCGCAGAATTCTTGACCTTTTACGGCGACAATTAGTGTCTTCGCAGAAAAGTGGCACTGAGTTTTTAGCATTAGCGGCGACAAAACGAAGTTACCGCTGAAAGTCTTTCTTTCAGCGGCGACATATCATTGTCGCCGCTGAAAGCCTTACTTTCAGCAACGACATTTCTGTTGCCACAGATATTCAGGACTTTTAGCGGCGACAAGTAAAGTCGCCGCTGAAAGTCAATTTTCAGCGGTGACATTTTTTGTCGCCGCTGAAAAGTCGTGGCCAAATCCTTATTTTTTTGTAGTGGCATTGTATCCCTATAAAATGACCTAGATGTACTGCTTTGTATAAAAGTACTCTTTTTATCCTATTTATAAGTCACTTCCAACAATTTTCACTAGAACTAAGGAAAACCTTAAATCTTATTAACTCTATCTTAAAATTTAATAGCTTTCCAACTTTACCTCTTTTTAATACTCCCTCTTATCCTAAATATAAGAGTTAGACAATATATTTACTTTTGTCCTAAATATAAAAACCCTATCTACTTTATATAAGTTTTTACCTCAAGTATCCCCTATTGGTTGAACATATCAAGGGGGTTCCTAATCAAGAAGTAGTTGAGGGAAGTCAAGACAAATTTGTTACAAATAACTACCCTAATTAATTTTCTTAACATTCACAAATTAGTTATCTAACTCTTATATTAAGGATAAGAAAAAGTATATACACATTTCAAGAAAATAATAGTCTACATAATAATAAATAAAAGGTAAAATTATATATTCATATAAAAAATTTAATGATGGGAGTTATAAATATGACCAAAAAATACATTCTCTCCCTAGTTTATAAATAGGACCAAAGGAGTACTATGTAATTTTTGGACGCAAAGGTGATGATGATAATGAAAATAAGAGCATCTAAATTTCAGAATCTAGTGATATGAATGAAGTTGCAACTAAAAATGATATGCCTTTCTCAGCATTTTGAAGCACTTGTGGAAGAGCATTTTAGCCAGCATTCACAAAGTATACTTCAGTCTTGTATAGCATATCTTGAAGGAGCTCCTCTCGCATTTCCTTTTGGATGTCAAAGAACAGAGCATGAATCTGTTAATGGAACTTCAAAAGGATTTAAAATTATGCTTGCCAAACTCTTCCCTAAGCTTGTAGAGGCATTTTCTGATAAGGGAATAGATTGCAGCCAATTTGTTCAGCTGCAAAATAACTGCTTTAACTTGTAACTAACCCTCAAGCTTACCCCAACCCTATGTTCTCAATATACGAGCCACAAAGAATTTGTTTTCGCATAGCTACAAAAACAATATCACGTGGTTGCTGAAATTCTGGTCTAGTGTCTTATGGAATAGATGATGTATTATTAGTCCCTTGTGGGGTTTATGTAAAGTTCTTAAGTTAAAAATAAATAATTGGAGTGGTTTCTTAGACGCATCTTTTCATCCTTTGATTGTGATGTAATAGATGTGTTTAAAATGCTATAAATATAGGACTTGGAGGATGATTTTTTATCTTAAATGTAAGATCTTAATCAAATTTATCTTTTTATATTTATTAAAACTTATAAACTAATATATAATATAATATAATATTATATAGGAGTATTTTAGGGAGAGTAGGTCATATATGTTATGCTTAAGTAATTTATTTAGTTTCTTTAATCTATCTAAATTAATTAAATAAATAGCTCTAATATTAAGGATTAAAGGAGTATATTAATATTATTTCACTGGCTTTGATGAGAAGCTATAGGAGCTGAAGATTTCTTGATTTACATTCTTCTTAATATTTTCCCCCTCATTGTTGGATAAATTTAATTTTGAGGTTAATATATATTCGATTTTTAGTGACCTTTTATATTCTTAAGCTTCCAAGTTCCAAAGAAGATGTAAGGAGTAAACTATATCTTTTATTGGCCAAAAGAAAGGGAAAAAAACAGATAAATATATATTTTTAGATACCTTTTTTTTTGGCTGTATATTGTTAGATACTTTGAGATTCCAGTTAGATTTCTTTGCATTGGTAAACAAATTATTTCTTTGTAATTTTTATCTATATTATAAACAAAGAGTAGAGAAGAAAAGTAGAGAGCTAGAGAGGTAAAGCAAGGGAGTATATCTTATTCTGTTCAAAAGTGGAGAATACATAATACATGGTCTCTCTTTTTAGGCATAATTTTGCAATCTCAATTCTATCAGAATCTATGATTTCCTAGTAATAGGAGATATGGGGATATATAGACATCTATAGTATACATTATATTCAAAACACTCCCTCTTGGATTTCATTAGATATTAATGTACCTTGTTAAAAAATTTCAACTAGGAAAACCCTAGGGACAAAAACCTAGAAGAAAAAGAGTATATCATTCATTGATACACTATCCACTAGTGCCTCATTAAAAACCTTGCTAGAAAAATCTAGTGAGTATTTCTAAGTTGCTAGAAAAAGAGTATATCATTCATTGATACATCGTGTATCAACTCTCTTTTTTGACGACATCAGTTGATATTTCTAAGTTGTGAAGCCTAGAGTCATGAACAAGCTTTTCAACATTGTGACAAAATGTGCTTAGCTCCATTCCAGTGCTTTCATGTTGGTGAAGAAATATATCTTGCTTGAAACAAATGATATATCAGTCTTGTACAACTAGTAAGACTTACAAATGCTCCAGTTGCATTAAAATATGGTACTTGTTGACTAATATTTCTTCATAACTTTCTTGAGGTTTAAAAGGATATTTATCCATATCTAAAGATCTTACCACTCTCGTAATATATATGATTTATGCATATAAAAATACTTTAATACTTTTCTTGCTTTAAGACCTTTATTTAAGCAATTCAAATGTTTGTAAACTCTTAAAGAATTTTAATGATATTTATGCTATCAACATAAATATAGTAATGATAACGAACTCATTTCCAGATATTTTCATATACGGCAAACTACCAAATTATAGGATATCAATATTTAATCCACCATAAGATAACGTGTAAAACGCATGTTTATATGATATTGACATCATACTTCGAGTGCTTGGGCTACAAAAATCATTTCACCATCTTTCATGTTGTATCTTTTCTTGTGTTAGCTAACATCTATCTTCATCTCATGATATATTTATATATAATATCCTTGTTTGATCATGTAATAGTATCATCATGATTATTGTCGACAGTCTTCTCGGTTCTTTGCACCTCAACATCTTTTGAGATCTTTCATATCTCAATTCTTGTCTCTTCAATATGATCTTCTCGACTATTTGGTCCATTTTTCTTTTCTCTTAGAACCTATCATTTTCTCATGCTTAGGAATGTCTTCTAGTTCATTTATAATGATTAGAGCATTTATCAACTGAAATATGAGATATAGAAATTATCATTAGGCTAGTAATTGCATCTGGCAATATTTCATTAATGCAATATGAGTATGGACTTCTTGTTCATATTGCTATATTTAAAGATCTATGCTTTAATTATTGATAATGCATTCTATGTATTCTCATTTCCACCGACCCATTTTTCTCCCTTCATGCTAGAAAAACTTTATCAAATGACAATTAACAAATTATGTAGTATAAATCTTCTAAATCTATTTTTTTCTTTAGAAACATTATCTTGTTTCATTTAAAGACAAATAAGAACAAGGAGATTCTTACCTATCATTTATCACAACTTTCATTGACTATCCATCGATGTGCATTGTGATGGAATATATATTACATACACATTTAAAATTATAAGATGAAAAATATTCAACTCCGGACCAAAAAGTCTTTTATAAGAGGAGAATACATTGTTGGCTTAATGCATTTAAGTGTGATAATATGTAAAATCAATTATCCCAATGATAAAGTGAGAATTTTGTTCTCATAAATTTTGACCTTACTACTTATGGAAACTTTGACAAATAACTTTGCTCCATAACCATGAGAAATATGCTTTTACTAAGCATATAATCATAGTCAATCAATGGTCAACTTGAGAAACAATTGCATGCGTTCTCAATAGAAATCATATTAGTCGAGCAATCTAGGACTTGTGCATTTAAGATAATTATTTGAACAAGTTTGTAAGTTTCATGTTACAAATTAATGATAAACAACCATGTGGCCATCTTTGAGATGTATATATTATTCATCAAGTATTTATTTGATCCACATGGTGTTTACATGGGCCCATATGCATATTTGGGACATTGTACATATACAATAATCATATCTCAATTCATAGTAATGATATCATATTTAGTTCCTTTTAAGGACAAGCAGCACATAGAAATTCTTAAATTACATATGCCATCTATAAACAATCTTATGATTCTTTAGTGAATATATGCACATTCTTCACGATATTTTGTATCATTATAATCGGGGGTAATCTAACCAATCATGCCAAACAATACATATATAAACTTCAAGTATTATCATCTGAATGATAAACTACCATATAAATCTTTTGGAGCATTTTATTTTCATTTTTGACCAAATGGGATGAATCACATTCCATTATAACCCCTGAGGGTGAATTGAGTCAAACAACTCCTGGCTTTTCTTTTCATTGTTGACCCAATGGGAGGAATTCATGCCTCATTATAAGCACAGAAATTGAAGCTTACATCTTCTTACTTAAGCCAAGTAAGTGTTTGATGTGGTCATAACATCTTAACATTATGTGGCCTTTTGTGCACATAGATATTTATTGGATTTACAATAAGTGTTAATATTTTAGCTCTCCAAGAGCTTTTCTTCATGCCTCGTGAACTTTTGGCCCCACAATAATTTTTTTTTGCCATTATACTATCAATAAATTCAGAATCATTTGCTTGAATGTCCATTCAATAATATAAAATCATGATATCAACAAATATTAAATTGATTATCCTAAATATATAATGATAGCTTCTAATCATAGAAAATCACTGGTCATTTAATAATATAAAATCATGATATAAGTATATATCAAATTAATTATAAAAATTCTAGCTTTAAGCTATAATATAAAAATCAAAACTTTAATTATAATCTTTAGATAAAAATCCAAATTTTATAGCTTTCAGCTATAATATAAAAATTAAAACTTTACTTATGACATTTGAATAAAAATTCAAGTTTAAAACCAAGTTATAATATAAAAATCCAAACTTTATAGCTTTCAATTATAATATAAAAATCAAAGTTTTATTTATAGTCTTTTGCAGAAAAATTCAAGTTTTATAACTTTCAACTATAATATAAACATCAAAGCTTTACTTATAAAATCCAAGTTTTATAGCTTTAGCTTTCAGCTATAATATAAAAATAAAAACTTGACTTATGGCTTTTGGATAAAAATCCAAACTTTATAACTTTTAGCTATAATATAAAAATCAAAACTTTACTTATTGCCTTTGGATAAAAATCCAAGTTTTACTTATGCCTTTGGATAAAAATCTAAGCTTTATTTATAGACTTTGGATAAAAATATAAGCTTTATTTATAGACTTTGGATAAAAATCTAAACTTTATAGCTTTTAACTATAGTATAAAAATCAAAGCTTTACTTCTAGCCACTGGATTAAAAATTCAAACCTTATAACTTCTAGTTATAATATAAATATCAAAACTTTATTTCTAGCCATTGGATTAAACATTCAAGCTTTATAACTTCTAGTCATAATATAAAAATTAAAGCTTCATTTCTAGCATTGGATTTAAAAATCCAAGCTATATGAACTTCATGCCATAAGATGAAAAATTGAAAGCTCTATGACTTCATGCCATAAAAAGAATAATTACTGTCTATAAAAGTATAGACAATAAGTCATGAAAGGCATACTATCAAAATACTATATCTTGAGGGCATTTGTGTTTATATCGTGCTATAAATAAAGAAAGAGTAGAGAGTTAGAGAGGAGAAATAAGGGAATATATCTTATTCCATTCAAAGCTAGAGAATACATAATACATGGCTTAATTTATAGGTACATCTTTACAATATTAGTTCTATTATAATCTAGGATTCACTAGTAATAGGAGATATGGAGAGATATAAACATCCACATATATATATATATATATATATATATCATATTCATAACAATCTACTCATTTTCTTTATAATAAAAGTGATTAAACGACAATTTGATCACTGAATTATTAAATTCATATAGTATTATACTATTAATCCTTAAAAATTAGTAAGTGCATTAGTAATCAATCCTAAAATAATTCGATACACAATTTTTTATCAAATTGTGATAGGTTTGTTATTTACGAAAATCAATCAAATATTCATATATAATATGTAACGAATTGCACTATTAATAAATCACAAATGGTGCCAATTACTCAAACTTTGTATTATAAAATATATGAAAAAGTATTAAATTAACTTGTATATTTTTTTATACTCATTAACTTATATTTTTTATAAAACATTAACTTGTATATTTAATTATTAAAATATATAAAAATTTCTTAACTTGTATATTTTTAACATAGCAGTTTTGCCCAAAATAAATTAGCTTCCCTAATAGTATATTTTAACAATATCATATAATTTTTGAACCAATAGTTTCAGACATAATATAATTTTCCAGCTGTATAAAAAAGAGTTCCTAACATTTGTACCTCACATTTTCATCAAATACATATACTAATAGTTTTCCTCACAACATATGCTTCTAGTTTTGTTTGTAAGGTTGTGCCGCTCTATTTTTGACCAAATTCTAACACCAATGATGGTGTATACGTTACGAACTTAGACATATACTTCATGGTTTGTGGTGACATAACTCTTAGGATCTCTCGAAGTTCAAATTTCCTCATCAAAGCCAATGCTTCCTCTAGCAAGGTCGCTTGAGGCAAGAACTCTTTCAATTTGCTGCAGCTTAAGGAGCAATGGAGAATTTACTCCCAAGTGGTGAGTTATAGCCTATTCCATTCAACCTAGCTTTCAATTAAGCCTCTTCTTAGATCCTTTAGGACTTTTCTTTTAATTCTTTTTCTGATAATGAATAAAGCAATAAAACTACTCTATATTACAATCAAGAAATAAATAAAAATCTTCCAAAGGAAACAAGGAAAATTTTGGTGGCATTTTTAAAGCACATTTAGCAAGCAAATCGGCTTCA
Organism: Leucaena leucocephala; assembly: GCA_037074615.1. Taxonomy (NCBI): domain Eukaryota; kingdom Viridiplantae; phylum Streptophyta; class Magnoliopsida; order Fabales; family Fabaceae; genus Leucaena; species Leucaena leucocephala. Next base: position 6,798,644 of record CM073550.1, read on the forward strand.
AAATTCTTATCTCTTCTCACTTGTTGAATATTAACAACCAATCTTAATAAGTACGCTGTGACTTTCTTGGATTAAATTTCAACGAACATGAAGATCACTATTTTCCTCCTTGATCAGCGGAATAGCATCAAACATATTCGTCTATCATTTCTATCACATGCTCGTTTAGCCCCAAATACATGCCCTAAGTTCAGCCATTAAAGGATCTCCTTTTGGAATATTGGGCACAAAAGCTTCAATCGGATTTCCTTGCTAGTCTTTGATAATACCTCCACATCTCGCAATGTCACCTCCATGAGAATAAGCTTCATCAATCCCCGTGCTATCCTTGCTGATGAAATTACAACCTCTGATTTTGACTTGACTTACATGTAATTTGGCGGTCCAACAACTAGACAATATAGCTTTAGCCTTTACAAATAGCACGAGCACTAGAGTTGATTTTCCTAAATACTTTCTCGTTGCATCTTTTCTAGATAAGCCAGTAGATAATGACAAAAATCTCTTTCCAAGATCCATCACACATCCCCACCTTTTCATTTAGATTCATACAGGACCAAGTCCAGAAATCGCAACTGAAGAATCTCCCATGTAATCTAGGTTGAAAAAATTGACATCCACAAGGATTTAACCACTGCAGAAAAACAATGATTTGGCTATGACTTTCCAATGGCGACAAAAAAAGTCGCCGACTTTAGCTGTCGCCGCTAAAAGTCCTGAGTTTTTGCGTTATTTTGTCGCCGTAACAGAAGGTCATAGTATCTATAGCGACATATATACATCACGGCAGAAAGTCTATAGTTCTGCGATGATAGCCGCAGAAGGTAGGATTCAACGGCGACTTTTATATCCTTCAGCGGCTACAAATGTCACCGCTAAAAGTGTTCATACAATTTTTTTTCCAATTTGAAGGGGTTTAAAACAACTATCTAATATATAGAATTAAATTATTGAATAATTTCATTTTTAAATAAAAAATAAAGGAATTTCACATGTTATTGTAGTAAAGAAAGATTATACAGAGAATAATGTGATGTCTATGAAAGAAAGAAATGAAATAGGGATATGTATATAAGAGAGATATTATAAATGTGTGTCAATGAGTATAAGAGTTAGCATGTGTGTATTAGAGACAATGTGAGGAGAAGATAGAGAGAAGGAGATGTGTGTGTGAGAGAGATAAGGAGAAATAATAGATGTAAAATACATACGTACATACATACATACATTTTTAGTTACTTTGCATATGCCCTCTGTTGCTGCATTTCATGTAACATTTGAACTTTTATAAACATGATTTATAAGGTATTACTGAGCTTAAGAGTATTTTTCTAAAATTAAAAAGTCTCAAAAGTGAAATTTTAGAGAAAGAATAAAGGAAAGAATAATCATTAAAAATATCTTGGGGTTAAGAAAAATTAAAAAAATTATAAAATGAGTATTTTGGGGGTTTAGAAAATTATGAAAGAGTTTATTTCATAAAAAGAGACCCAAATGATTTCATAGTTATTTTTTAGAAATTAAATACCTATTTTTTTAGAAAATTCAAGAAAAATAGTTAGAGGTTATTATTTGCCCAAAAAATTTTATAAAAATTCCCTAATGAGTTAAAGAAGCTATTGGAAGAAAAATATTATTTTTTATTAAGAGGGTTATTTTCTAAAAAATATTTAGTAAAAGTAAAACTTTTAGCGACGACTTTATTTTGTCGCCTACATTTTTATATTTCATTAGGGATCTCCTTCTCTTCCTTATTTCTCAGTATCAACGGCTTCAGAGAAAAGTGAAACATCGAGAGCGAGAGACAGAGGGAGAGCACGGGGGAACGACCGGAGGATTGTGACGTTGGAGGAGTTATCGAAGGAAGAAGATCGAGCTTGTGACGTCGTCGGCCATATCAGGTGAGTTCTCTGACTGTGTCTTCAATCTGTCTTTTCTATTTTCTTTTGATTATAGGGTGGGTCACTAATTAAAGTCAAGATTTTGAGTAGCTTTTGGTTGATTAAGTGAAAATGAGTAAGTATTTTAGTTTTCTAACTTCAAACTGTACCAAAATCGTTCGACGTTGGGGTTGCCAGTAGACTTGCTGTGGCTATGTGGTTTGAAGTGTTTCTAACCGTTTAAATTTGGAGATTAAATCACTGATTAAGTAATTAATGAAGCTTAAAAATGTGGAATCAAGCTTTAATCTCAAGATATGGTTGTTGTATGTTATTCTATATTTCTGAACAAGGTTACCGAACAAGGTTAGAAGACAAACAAGTGAATGGTAATTGGTAATTTTTGTTTGCTCTCGTTTACTTGGTTTTCCACTTCTGTTTCTATAACAAATTCTCTTTTATTAGTAATTTTTGTCTTGAAATCATGGGTCGACTCGTTAATTTGTTTCTACATAAAGTTAGAAGCTTGACTTATGGTAAAGCTCTGTAGTTCTGACTTATGGGTATTTTCTACAACTAGAATAGTTCTTGCTCTTTTCTATAACTGGATATTTTCTTTACATCCTTTGCATATATGTTACTAGAGTTGTTTCTTACGTGAATATTACTTTGCTGAAGTGTTTTAGATTATTTTTCCACTTCTTGCTTTGGTTTTCTAGTATCCAGGTTTCTCAAAGTATTGATTTTATTCTAGAAATTTAAGAAATTGTGGTATCCTTGTTCCCTAAAGAGAGTGATGGCTTTTTAGGTTATTTTTCTGTTTGTTTTGCCTTCCTATGAAATAATTTAGTATTGAAGATTATTCGTTATTGATAAAAGAAACAGAGCCATTCATAGTGAGAATCTTTGATGAAAAAAATTGGCTATGAAAATTACAGAGTAAATTTATTTATCATAATGTATATTTTCCTATGAAATTAAGCAAATCCATTAAAGAGTAAATTTATTTATCATAATGTATATTTTTCTTATTGTTATGAATTTTTTAGGGAATATACAATAAAGCTTGAAGCCAAAGGATCAAGGAGTGAGTAAAGTCAATATGAGTTTTCTCAATGATTTCATTCACGAGTAAGTTATAATATTTTGAGTCATGATATTTCTAGTAATTACATTAGTATAAGATATCTAACAAATGATTTTTGTCTTCAAAGGTGATATCATTGTCTACACAGAGCTATGTGAGTGATAAACTCATAAGTTTATCAATTGGTCCATTAACGTAGTTCAATCGTTATTCCATGTTTATAGTTAATGGATTTCGTTTTCACACAAAAGATGGTGCAATAGGAAAAAACCTAAAATAATGGTGTCGTGGCTAAGGTTGATGACACTAATAGTGACAAAGAATATTATGGTGTGTTATAGCATATTTATGAGTTGTCTTACATAGGCAACAGAATGTATGGCATATTTAAGTGTCATTGGTGGGATATGGCGTATTATGACAAAGGATGTAAGGTTGATAAGTATGGGTTCATAAGTATCAACATGTGATATTCATTACAAACTAATGAACCATTTATTCTAGTATCTCAGGCTGAGCAAATTTTTTATGTGGATGACATTGTTACACCTAGTTGGCTCGTGGTTGTCAAAACAAACCCACGTGACTTGTTTAATGTCCCAACTAAGAATGATACTAAGGATAGTGAGGTAAATGGCCATATGGTTGATAAAGAAGCTTATCAACAGTTGGTGGTAGTTAAATATTTACCATGCAAGTCCTACACAACCTGATAATATTCTCATTAACTTATAAGGAGAAGATTGACAAATTCAAACCTTAGCTCAAAGAGAACCATCATAAATAAATGAAAATAATGACATTAAGACTAGATTTAGTGATGAAAAGGATCTTCTTGATGACTTTGATAGTGATATTAAAGAAGAAAGTGACATGGAAAATGAAATAGAACAAACTGATGACTCAGAAAACATTGATAGAAATGATAGTGCTATAGAAGATTTAATTGAATGAAATTAGTTGATATGGTAAATTTTATTAATATGTAGATTGATTATTGATTACTTGCTATTTAAAATTGGATTGATTGTTACTTCATAAATAAAATGTATATTTTTGTAGAATATGCCTGTATTAAAGAGAGGTCAATGTGGGAAAGGTATTTCTGTTATATCTCATGACAACACAAATAACTGAGGTGCATACTCTACACCTCAATCAAGACCTATTAGTTTACCTTGATCCCTGCAAAAGCAGCTTGAGAAAATGCCTGCCAACTATCCCTTACTCCCTATACTCAAAATAATAATAATTGATTTACATGATATGAAACATTTAATTGTATAGTATTCAACATGAATGATAGGCTCTTCTAGTGCAATCAACAAGCATAAAGGAGTTCATAAGTCTATTAATATGAATTTGACGACCACACAAGAAGTAAAGATTCAAGTCAAATTTTTAGATTCCATGTCAAGAGCAATTGATCTAGAAGCAAGAGACTTTTCTAGTTATTAAGGCCCATTTGAGGTTAAAAAGGATGAACATACCCCTAAAGCAAATTTTAAGGAATTTCTAAAATTTTGGCTCAATATAAGTTATTTAGCCAAATATAATTATTTGAAACATGAGGAGGCCTCGAATAATTAGATAAAAAGGGGCTTCATTGTTTTATTAATTACATGAGTTTATAAAATTGGTTTGATCCATGAAAGAAGAGAAGATTGACTTTTAAAATATTTAAAGGCTAATTATGCCAATTAGGACATTATCTGGGAAATTCAAAAAGAAATATGTACATGTGGAGTTTTGATCTAAGAAAAATTAGAGAATTTTCCTATAATATAAAGCAAGAGGATGAATTTTAGGAGCAAGGAAGTCATCAAAAAGCATTAGGTCAAAGTTATGCTTGTATAAATTTATTCAATGTTTCCTAAAGATAGACAAAAAAATATATATTCCTTTCACATGGATGCCATTATGAGGCCATGTGAATACATTAATAAGGAGAGATAATATAATTAATTATGACATAACTATTATAATAATTATTTAAGTTTTCCAAGAGACCAAAATTGACAAAGGTTATCCGATAAAGAGTTATTTGGATAGGATAAATGTAATATTGCTTAGAAAAATTATACTTTTCCTATTTTACCCCTAAGTTGGCGCCATGTGAATGGTTTTTCATTGATTGGAAGATTCAATATTATTTAGTCATAAGTATAGCATGCCTAGTCATCAACCAAGGGTGATTCATAACCACTCTAGTTTAATGTATATTTTATTTGAGTGCCAAATAATCACCCTTAATTAATTAAAGTTTTCATGTGAACCAATAAGAATGAAACATGTAGATAATATGTGGTCTAATTAAAATTAAACAAGTGTTCATATGTGGGCAAATAAGGGAAAGACATACCAATGTAATTTTTATCAACTTTGAGGGCAATTAGCTAATTGGATATTTATAAATAGCAACCTCTCCCCTCCCATTTACACATTTCGTCCAAGTATAGGGGGAGAAGTTTTGTGCAAGTTTCTCTTGAAAATGATGCAAGAAACCTCAATGATTAGAAGCAAATGGTGCAAGAAGAAGACCTAAAACTAAGAGGTAGTCAACTTACCTTTATTGTGTTATGTAGGCTTGTGTGTTGATGTGATTATTTATTTGCTTAATTATGTGAAGCATATATGAATGATTGAAATTCTATTTCTACTTATGCTATGGCCATATGTATGATTGATGTCACCTATTGTTAGCGCTCAAATTGTATACTAAATTAATTTATATATAGTATAGGGGTCAACTTAGGTCATATTCTTTACGTGGAGTAAATGAGTGACTTAACTTTGGATTAAATTAAGTGTGAGAATGAGGAGTAGTAAAATATAACTTAATATTTTTAGAAAGTAAAAGGAAAAAATAACAAAAATACAATTAAAGTAATAGTATAGAAGAATATCACCAATAGAAAGAGTGCTCCTAAGGATTGATGCGTGGTTATTATTGTTCAATCATATATTAGAGTTATAGCAATTATATATGCTAAGTTCCTATCATGCAAAACCCATGACAACCGCCATGGTCATAATCAAACAATCCACAATTGTACATAGGTATAGCATACAATTGTATCAAGAATGATTAATGAAGATTTAGTTAGCTATAATAAATTAAACAATAAAAGATTTGTTTCTCTAACATAGATATTCAACTGAACACCCTATAACTAAACATGTAAACATAACATGAATAATTATAAGAAGAAACCAAAAATATTAAATAAAGAATACCAAATCATAAATTGAAATAATAAATCACAAGAGTTTGATCACATAGGTGTCTCAACCGAGACCCTAGATCCAACATATACAAATCTCAAAACATAAACCTAGGAAATCATAAACTTGCATAAAGGAAAACGATCAACTCATAAAATTGTTCAACTCATACTCTAAAACAGATGAACTCAAGTCACTACACTTTTTCTCAATAACTCAGAAGGAAAGGGATTGGATGGTGAAAAACATGAAGAAGATAATTGTGATGGTGGTGATTGATATGTTGAATGGAGGAGCCTTAGGATCCTTTATATAGTTTTTGAGAGTAAATCCTACTGATATGAATCTCTTCACTTATTAGCTTTTTTAAAAGATAATGATTATCTTTATTATCCTTCCAAATTGTCATCTTTTCTAATATCTCTAGAGATAATCTTTTTTAACTCAAATATCCTATAAATAATTCAAATAAAATAATAATAAGATAAAAGAGATAAAACAATTAGTAAGAAAGTAGGAAAAGATAAAACATTTATCTATTATCCTTTGATTAAATTCAAATTTTAGATATTGAGAAATTATATTTGAATTAATTCAAATAAAATAAAATATAACATAATATTAATATTATATTATATTATATTAAACTAGACAGCCTCACTATAAGCCTATAAAGGTAGTTACTAAAGGGTAACCAAAGATGATCCGAGTCATAGAATGATCCTTGTCATCTTTCATACAAGGATAATATTATTGTAACCTCCTGTATGAGGTTCAAATCTTCCTCCTTTAGATCACCTCAGCACAGTCTTCCTTCGTTTTCTATAAGACATGTAACCCAGTTTCTTCCTTTATAAACATATAACTAGTAATCCCTTATAACATTATTACTTTATGGATTAAATAATACTCCTACCCTTAATCCCTAATAAAAATTGAGTTACACATACTTAATTTTCTATATAAAATCTTTAATATTCTAAAGTACAAAATTTAGGAAAAGGTAATGAAAATATAAGAGTATTGCTCATATCAGAAGAGAAATATGAAATCTGAATATCTATTTCTCTTTAAATCGATCAATATCCCTTTGAGGGATTACAATGTTTATATAGACATCAGATTCTTCTTCTTACATTCTTCTTGATTATTCATCCTAATTATGACAAATATAAAATACTATTTATATCAACTTTATACCACTATTTATACATCATTATTCATATTATCTTTATTTCAACTTTTTCTTTTCACTATTCTTCTTTTTTTACTTTTTATTTCTTCTTTGTCTTCTTGATATTTATCATTCTTCAAGGTGTTGGCAACTCTTGTCTTTTTAGCTGTCAGCAACTTCCTACAAGTCCAACAAATTTTCTTCATATAACACATATCCATTATAGGATCTTCAAAATCTTTCTTTTATGGCTTTTCTCATCACAATAATTGCATTTGTGGACTGCATATTCATATAACAACTGACATATTCTTCTTCTTATATTTTATGTATTTTCAAATATATTATTCTTCAATGTGTCATAAAATTGATTAAAATAATTGAGATTCTTTGAAGTTCTTCCTAATGAATAAATTAAGGTTATTGGGCCTAAGAAATAAACTCAAGCAGCTTCCTCATCTATTTCAAGTATTCTATTCATTTCTTGAAAAATTATATAGTAATCCTAGACTCTGATTATTGATACAGATTGCATGAATTCTTCATCATCTTCCATATCTTCCTTGTATTCATCTTGATGCTCAAAGTGTCTCTTAGTAGTTTCAAGTCGAATTAAATTTATGGGATGATAAAATTTATTGAGTTATTTTAACAATTGTTGAATAACACCTTATAAAACTATATGCTGGGTTACAATTCCAAAATAAGTTTTTATAGCTCTCTTAATCTATTCTAGTAACTCTACAATTTCTTCTAAGGTTGAGGATGGATAAATAGACTAGATCAAACCATGTTGATAAAGGGCTTTTACAAAATTTGGTGGAGTTCCATGATAAACAATAGCTTTATTAAAAGTGAAATGAGACACATACTTGACATATTGAGATTTGAGAGTAAAATGATTAAGATTATAAATCAATCTTTTATAATAATTATAATTATCTCTAAGTTTAAAAGATGGACTCACACTTGGACTAGATCTTGGACTAGTTCTTGAAGTAGAGGTTTGGTTTGAATTCTGGTTATTTTGATTTTTCTAGGTTGTTTCCTCTTGGGCCTGCTTCCTTATTATTTCTAGTTAAGGAATAATCCTTTGCTCATTTATATTTGATGTTACATAACTCTCAAAAGTTTAGATTGATGCTTCAGCAACAGATTTTGTTATATGACTTCTATATAAACATTCTTCCAATTTTTCCACTCTCTAATGAAGTAATTCCATCTAGTTAGAGATCTTTAAAAATTTGTATTAATCTGAATGTTAAAAGACTCATAGAAGTTTCCATTATTTGTAACTTCATATTTATTTTATTTATTACATAACTAAATTCCTTACTAGACTCATCATTAAATGTTTGACTTACATTTATGCCTTATTCCATCTTCTAAAAAAATTAGCAATTAAATTATTTTATCATTTTATATATTCAATTTCATAATCATAATAGAACATATCATTTTGCCATTTGATTACAATTTTATTAGATAATTTATTTGTTCTTATTCCTCTATCTAACTAATATATAATTTGAGTATTATCAGTTTTAATAGTAAATCTTGTGTTTACTATAAATAATTCATATTTTTCTACCTCCTTTACTATAGTTAAAAAAAATTCCAATTAGAATGATATTCACTCTAAGACTCATTAAATTTTCCACTAGTATATCTTGTAATTAACTATTCTCTATTATTTTTATGATATAGTGCTTCTCCCCAATAATTATCAATAGCATTTGTATAAATTATCCATTTTATATTATTATCTAAAGGAATAAATAATTTTAGTAAATTTTGACATAATTTTTTAATTTGATCTATAATTTTTTCAAATTCTTCATTCCATATCCAATACTTTTTTCTCATGCTAATTTAGATATTTTAGTAGTTAATTTTGATAAATTAGGTATATAGTTCCTAGCTTGATTAATTAATCCTAAAACTGATTGTAACTTTTTTATTTTTTATTTCTTGAAATTCTAATATTTTTTTACTTTATGTTCTTGTAATTCTATTCCTCCTGGAGATATCTATTATCTTAAAAATACTATTCTAATTTTTCTTAATTATGCTTTCTTAAGTGAAATATTTAATCATTTTTCTTTTATTTAATCATTTTTAATCAGAAATTAATATGTTAATGATATAAGATCAAATAGAAGAATATGATATAAATCAAAGTAAAATAAGACAATAAACTTCAGATGAAAATGTTAAACAAACAATAATATTAATTGAAGAAATTAAAAAAGGACAATAAGTATTAAATAAATATATATGAACTATTTATGAAGAAATTGAAAAAAATAGATTTACAAAGGGAAAGAGAAAGAAGTGGAACAGAACAAAGAAATAAAAAATAGATTTAGATAACAGAGAAAGTAATAAGATTGCAGAAATATCATGTAATATGGAATTAGAAATGAATTATTTATTATAAATATTAAAACCATAAGTAGATAATGAAAAGAAAGAAAAGAATGTAATAATGAATATGATGAATGCTTTAGAATTCAATGATGAACAAATAGAAGAAATAATTGGTCAAGAGGAAGAAAATTTAGAAGAAATAAGAAGTGAATTTGTAAATTTAACAAGAATAGGAAATTTTGAATATTTAAGACAATTAAATATGGAAGAAGTAGAAATATTAAATAGTGATATAACATAACTTATAAATCAATATGAAACAAGTACTATACGAACTAATGAAGGAAATCAAATAGAAGTAGAAGTCGAAAGTAATTTATATCATAAAAAACCTTTGACAAATATTGAGATACCTTTTGAAACAATTTTTAAAACCCAGAATAAATCAGGATTTACACCTACACCTTTAGAACAATATGAAACTAGAAATATACCTAATACAGGAATATGGTTAGATTTAGATTGTAATTTAGATAATAAAAAAAGATTAGAAGAATGGAGTAAATCATAATTAATAGCATTAATATGATGAAATATAGAAGTAAATCTGGCTAGTTTAATAGTATAATCAAGTTTAGCAGGAAATGTATATAATTGGTAGAAAAGTAAAATTCATAAATTTAGAGAAAATGTAAGACAAGTAAATCAAGCTTATCTGAATAGAAATTTTTTTAATGCATTTTTAATAAGAAGATATAAACAAATATTAAGCAATGAATTTGTAGGAAGAAGTACAATATTAAATGAAGAAACAAATATTAGAAAAGTTATAGGAAAATTACATGAAATAGAAATATATACTTTAGATTTAAAATATTTAAATCAATATATATGTGAATTTAAAAAATATTATTATGAGGTTAGAATAGAAACATATGAATTACAAAGATTTTACTTAGACTTATTTTATAGAAAATTATTAAAATTAATATCTAAAACTATAATGGATGATTATAATAAAGCTTTTGGAACAAGAATTGATTTAATGACATTTTTAGATACTATGGTGAGAAGAGAAAATTATTTAATAGATTATTTATCAGATAAATGTAAACATACTTAGAGAAATATAAAATATTATTAAACTAATAAAATAATGTTGGAATGTGGAGAATTGAAAATACCTCATGGATGTAAAATAAAAAAATAGAGAAAAATAGAAAACGAAAATTTAAGAAAAAATATAGATTTAAAAAATATCCAAAAGAAAATTTTTATAGGAAATTTAAACCTAGGAGATATTTTAAGGGAAAAAAGAAAATTAATTATAATAAAAGGCCAAGAAAATGTAAATGTTATAATTTTAGAAAAATATGTCATATAATTACAGAATGTAAAAAACCAAAAATAAAAAATAAAAAAATAATGAAAATTTTAGAATAAGTATTTGAATATGAATTAGAATCTTTAGAATTTAATGAACCAATATATAATGATATAGAAATATAGAAATAAAAATTTATAAATTAAAAAAATATAGGATATAATTTTGATGAGGATGAATTAAATGAAGAATGTGAATTAGAATATTCATCAATTGAAAATAAAAAAAAAATTATAAACTTTATATGATGAATATAATAGAAGATGAAGGAACAAGTAATCAGAATAAAGAATATGAAGAATATATAGATAAAAAAGAAGGACTATGTAAAAGAAGAATAATTTTTAATAAAAAATAATATAATAAAATTAAAGATATAAAATTAAATATGACACTAGAAGAATTAAAAAAAATGATATTTTATAAGAAAAGTTAGCAAAATTTTAAAAAGTAAGAAAAGAGAAAAAAAGTGCATATATAGTATTAGGAAAGAAATACCATATGAATCAATTTTGAGAGAAGTTTTAAGAATACCTTTGGTAAGTAAAAATTTAATAGAAAAGAAAATATCTAAATTAAAATTTAAAGATAAAATTATAAAAATTTATGCAACATGAGTACAATTACTTGTAAAAGTATATTTTAAAGAAAGAATATATTCACTATAAAATTATTAATAATTGATGAAAGAATTATAAGTAGTGTAAAAGATAACATATTAGAAATATTAACAAGAATTTTAATATATAAAAAATTGAAATTTATAGCAAATACTAATTTTACAATATTCAGAGCTAATAACATAATGAATATAATATTATAAATTATCATTTCTCATAGATTTATAATATGATATAATTGTATAGTAGTTGATATGAGCTATAGTAATCATTTATTTATTTATCCTAATTTTTTAAAATATATAAAAGCAAAATATCTTAATACAAATCAATTTAAACATGAAAAATAATAAAATCAATAAAAACACAAGAAAATATCATTTTTAATCATTTAATCCATATAATAAATTAAATATCAAAATAGTCACAACTACTACAATAATACCTATTAAATATGATAAATTTTCTAAAATAAATATAAAATAATATAATAAAATAGGGATTTATTAACGATGCATTAAACATTGAGAATTCAAATATGTCATTATATTAGTATGATTTATACTAAGCAAGCATGTTAAGCATCAAGTATTTATCTTGCATGTATAATAAGTAGTGTTTGCTATTGATATTTTCCTGAATCTCACACCCCCTTATCCAATCATAATAGGTATTTGAGTATAGAAAGGAAGATTGAAAGAGATAAAACAAGAAGAATGATATATAGAATTGGAGAATTATATGTGTCATTGTATTATATATTAATTATCTAAGTATGTGATTGAATATATAAACATGGCTAGTGTGTAATATGATATACCATGAAATTATGTATGAAATTTATGGCATGTTAAAATGAGCATTTTAAAGCATGAGGATAGTTCATACATGCTAAAATCTTGAGATGAATAAAAGTAACATTTTAGTGAGGATAAAATGTTGAATCTGTAACAAGAACATTCCAACAGTTTAGTGATATGAGAGTACTCATCATAAACTTTAAATTTCTATATGCTTCAATTTGATACGTATAAAGGAAGTTATGAATTTTTGAGATTTAAGAATCTAAAAATTTAGTTTTGACTAAATAAATAGTAAATTTACATGAATTTATTATATAAATTATAGGATCAAAGTCTAAATTTATATTTTTTTTTTTAAAAAAAATTGAAATAACTTTAAATAGTAATTTGAAACACTTCTATACTACACTTATATAATTAGTTATATTTTTTAAAAAAAATTAGACGATAAATCTAAAATTATCAAGTGAATAATAATCGGACCAACTAAAATAAAAAAATTTAATTTATTGGCTCAATTAACGATTCACTTAAATCTTGAAGTTTTAAATTTGAGATGTGACAGCTCTCTCATGCCATTGGCTCTTTTGACTAACTGTAATATCAATACTCAATCTTTTTTTCAAAGCTAATTAATTACAATAAAGTCTTTAGAAATTTCTTACCATATATCATACGCGTCTCACTCTGACTTCACTGGTTGACATGACAATCAGATGAGTTTAGTTGATTTAGTTCTTTTAATGTCTGTCTCGATTTGATGTAAAAAAGTGATTTTACGCTGGATGGGGAAAATATATGGAAAGAGTTTTGTTTTGTAGAACATTATAAAACCCTCATTTTTTAACTTATCTAATCAATTATTCCATTAAACTCTTATTTAATTTTTTTAGATAAATTAAAAAATTAAATATTTTAATTAATTATGATTAAATATAAATTTTTAAAATAAATTTATGGTATATACTCATTACTCTAATTAAATTAATCAATTAATTTTTATATTATTTATAATTAATTAATTTATTTAATTTCTATAATTTATTTAAAAAATTAATTAACTCTTATATTAAATACTAGAGGTAGTAACTAGTAATTAGTTGAACTGATGAGAATTACATAAATGATATTATTACTATCTGTAGCAAGTATAAGATATTAGTATTAATTTTACCCATATCAATAAATTTAGTTAGACTAATTAAATTTGTAATAGTTTTTTGAAATTGCCCTCAATCAATGGTTAACGTTTCTTTAAGAGTCCTAAATTTATTTCTTATGATTTATTTGACTAGGTAATTTCAAAAAAGCATTTATATTTAGATAGAAAATGGATTATACAAAAACACCTAATAAATATCTTATGTTTATACTTTTTAGTTCTAGACAAATAAATAATACTTGTTGATCCTTAATACTCTTTATAGTCTTAAATATATAATCTACTTATTTTTTAAGAAAATTAAGAAAAGTAGATAAATGACTTAATCATAATATATATTAAATATTATCAGTTTATAAGTCAGACAAATTATTTTAATAAAAAAAGATAAATATAAATATTTTAAAGTAACTTATTTAATTTTTTTAATCTCTAAATAAAAGTTAACTGAATTTTATATTAAGAATTGGAGGTAATATAAAAGTTAATTAGCTAATTTAGATAAATTAAGAAAGATAAATAAATCAATTAATCATGACCAAATCAAAACTTTCAAGATGAATTTATATTATATATTTTTTAATCTATTCAAATTAATTAACTAATTCTTATATTATTTATAATTAATTAATTTATTTGTTATACTTAATTTATTCAAATTAGTTATAAAATTAAGAAATTGGTACATATGAAAAAATGTTAAAATTGGTTTTATCAAGCCATATAAATATATTTATAATATATACATAATATTTTTTGTTAATATACTTACCTTAAAATATATATTTTTATATTAATTCTATACAAACTTATATAGGAAAAAATGACATTTTTAATCTAGATAAATAATCTATAATATATATATTAAGTACACCTATTTTACTTAATAGTAACAAAAGAAAAACAAAAAAAAAGTAATGGTGACTATGGTGTATAAAAAAAAGTTTTAAATAATGAGGGATAATCCTAAAATAATAGAAAGATATTATAGATATTTTTATTAATATTAAAATAAAAAAAAATTTATCCCTCCAAAACTCTCAGTTTTAGAGAGATAGAAGAGAAAAGGAATAGAATATAAAATAATAAAATTTTACATCGCTATTCTTTTTTATTTTTCTCACATATTACATCTCTTTCTTGTCTTATCTAAAAAAATTCCACAACCAAACCAAAAGAGGTGAGGGAGTAATTGAATTTGTTTTTATTTTTTCTTTTTCTCGGTGATTTTGGATGAAATCCTGAACCGAGCTCGCGCAGTTTCTTCTATTTAACACCTCCACTCTGTTGATGTAAGGGTTTCGTTCTGCTGTCTCTCCCTTCTATCTCATGCGCACCCTGCAGCGGAGGGAGAAGAGGAAGAACAAAACGAACAACGAAATTAGAACCATAGAGGAAAAAAGAATAAGCATTTAATTGATTTGAATACAGCTCAATCTAACTTCATTTCAGATACCAATTCTGAAAGCAAACAATGGACGAGGACCTTGAGTACGATAATCAAATGATCGAAGAAGAGGATGACGAAGAAGAGGAGATCACCCAGGAAGATGCGTGGGCCGTCATTTCTGCCTACTTCGAAGAGAAGGGTCTGGTCCGCCAGCAGCTCGACTCCTTCGATGAGTTCATCCAGAATACTATGCAGGAAATCGTCGACGAGTCAGCCGACATTGAAATCCGACCTGAGTCTCAACACAATCCAGGTCACCAATCCGATTTTGCTGAGGTACTGTTTCCTCGAGGAAAATTTTTCGAACCCTAAATCTGTTTTCTTTTTGTTTTCAAGATTGATTTGGTTGTTTTTCCTCTGGCATGAGTTTGGGATTGTTAGACCTACACAATTATCTAAAGTGTGCCATTTTTCATTGAAATTTATGCAAGTTTAGAGAAATAGAAGTTGAGCGAATCACTTGTTGAGCTGGAGGTTTACTGATAACGGTTTTCTCTGCAGACTATCTATAAGATCAGCTTTGGTCAGATTTACTTGAGTAAGCCAATGATGACGGAGTCTGATGGAGAAACTGCAACCTTGTTTCCCAAGGCAGCCAGGTTGAGGAATCTTACGTATTCAGCTCCTTTGTACGTGGATGTCTCCAAGAGGGTTATAAAAAAAGGGCACGATGGTGAAGAAGTTACTGAGACTCAGGATTTTACCAAGGTTTTCATAGGGAAGGTGCGTCATTTATGAAGTCTAGTTTTAGACGTTGTAATTCATTTCGGGATGGTCTGCTCATATACATCTTTCTTGTTGCCTATTCCTATTATCTGTTAGGTTCCTATAATGCTTCGGTCAAGTTATTGCACCTTATACCAGAATTCAGAGAAGGATTTGACTGAGCTTGGAGAGTGTCCATATGATCAAGGTGGCTATTTCATTATAAATGGAAGTGAAAAGGTTCTAATTGCTCAGGAGAAGATGAGCACTAATCATGTCTATGTCTTTAAGAAGAGACAACCTAACAAGTATGCCTATGTGGCCGAAGTTCGGTCCATGGCAGAGTCCCAAAACAGACCACCAAGTACCATGTTTGTGCGTATGCTCTCCAGAACAAGTTCCAAAGGGGTAATGTGAATTATAGTTGTATTTTTTCTACCAGCTGCTGTTCTGCAAGACAATGCTGAACCTTTTTGCTAATGACTAAATATGTTCCTAGTAACATTTAAATATCTTTCTCTTGTTTGCTTCAGGGTTCTTCAGGACAGTATATACGTGCTACACTTCCATACATTCGAACTGAAATTCCTATTATTATTGTTTTTCGGGCATTGGGGTTTGTTGCAGACAAAGATATTCTTGAACATATATGTTATGACTTCTCTGACACACAAATGATGGAGTTACTTCGTCCATCCCTGGAGGAAGCATTTGTAATTCAAAATCAACAGGTGGGTTCCACCAATATTAATATTGTTATTATTTTCTTTCTCCCAAGTTGCTGCTTGATAAGGGACTTGAAACTGCTTGGTGTCGGGGCTACTTTCCCCCACTGATTAAATCAAATTTCAATCAGGTTGCTCTTGATTACATTGGGAAAAGAGGTTCAACTGTTGGTGTAACTAAGGAAAAGAGAATTAAGTGAGTAGCATATTGACAGAATCCTGTGGGCATTTATGTGCTTCCTTGATTATCGGAAGTTTCATCTGTTCATTTTTAAAATATGTAGGTATGCTAAGGAGATCCTTCAAAAGGAAATGCTTCCTCATGTTGGTGTTGGGGAATTTTGTGAGACAAAGAAAGCTTATTATTTTGGGTAAGGTTATTCCTGGTAAAGATTTGTAAATTTCTTCTGACAATTTAAATATTTATCATATTGTTTATTATCCTACAGATATATCATTCATCGACTTCTTCTATGCGCACTTGGTCGAAGAGCTGAGGATGATAGGGATCATTATGGCAACAAGAGGCTGGACCTTGCTGGTCCTTTACTTGGTGGTCTTTTTAGAATGGTTTGTTTCTCTTGTAATTTATAACGCATGAGTTTTGATATTTTTCTTTCCATTATGTACGCAATTTTGTGTTCCTCAATTTCTTTTTGTTGTATTTTGCAATGCCAGCTCTTTAGAAAGTTGACTAGAGACGTCAGAGGTTATGTACAAAAGGTGTGTTCTAGCAGCATTAACATATTGCTCTCTCCTTATTAGTGTTTCCAAGGTCTATAACCTTCGATTTGTTAATGGCGCAGTGTGTTGATAATGGGAAAGATGTTAACCTCCAATTTGCTATCAAGGCAAAAACCATCACTAGTGGTCTTAAATACTCACTTGCTACTGGTAATTGGGGCCAAGCAAATGCTGCGGGCACCAGAGCTGGAGTTTCACAGGTTCAATTATTATTCATTAGTTCACTCAAGAGTCTCTCTCTCTCTCTCCCCCTCCCAAAAAATGATGCGTATACTTCTGTTGTCTTCCAATCCATTCCAGGTGCTGAATCGCTTGACTTATGCATCGACATTGTCTCACTTGCGGAGACTCAACTCTCCCATTGGGCGGGAAGGTAAAGTTACTTCATAAGCCAAACATGATCAAATCTGCAATTTTTTTTCCTTGGTTAATCATGGATTTTAGTTAAGTAAATTCCCATAATAGCCTCAGAAACTCGAAGTCATTGATAGCTGTAGACAAAATCATCAAACTGGTGACCTCAATTAAGCATCTTCCAAAACCCTTTCTGTCCTCCCTGTAGCTGCCTTGTCCTTTTTATTTCTTTCTCATACAATGCCCATCTCAGCCATCTCCAGAGCTTCACCTGGCTTAACTCCTTACTGATTCTCACGTGCACAAGTTCCCTTTATCTCAGCCTAATATTCATTAGAGATTAGCCTATGCTTTACTATGTTACACTTTTACTGTTGTGGCCTATAATCCAATGTAATGCAAGCCAGCTCTATGATGGTATGCCTTAACTGTAGGGTGCTTAGCAATGACATTCATTAAATAATACCATGATGTCAATATGGTTGTACAAACTTGGTATTTTCTACAAATCGATGAATTAAGCATTATTGTGTCTCATAGAATGATTGTGTCTAAGTCGTAACTTCTCTTTTCCTTCTTTTTTAGGTAAATTGGCTAAACCAAGACAATTACACAATTCACAATGGGGAATGATGTGTCCAGCAGAAACACCTGAAGGACAAGTTAGTCTTTGGCACTCAATATATTTTCCTAACATACTAGTTGTCGTGAGGAGCTCACTCTTTTGACATATGAATCATTTTGACATGGCTATTATATAGGCTTGTGGACTAGTGAAGAATCTGGCATTGATGGTCTACATAACAGTTGGTTCAGCAGCATATCCTATCCTGGAGTTTTTGGAAGAATGGGGTACAGAGAATTTTGAGGTGCATACATTTTGCCCTTCATCTATACTTGGTTCTATGCATATTTGTGTCTAAATTAATTATATTTTGATTTTGATTCTGTAGGAAATTTCTCCTGCAGTTATTCCCCAAGCTACAAAAATCTTTGTAAATGGTTGCTGGATGGGTATACATCGTGATCCTGATATGTTAGTGAGAACATTGAGAAAGTTGAGACGACGAGTATGTGCTCATTTCTTAGTGCTATATAATTTTCATAGCATAGAAACACTAATTTGTGTTGTACAATATTTGAAGCTATGTAGGTCATACTTTGTTCGTTCCTATGTTCTCTGTCTTGGATTTTTTATCAGCATCAGTGTTATATTCCTTCCTCCCATCCTCCCTTAGGGTATGTTTGGGAGTTGGGAGAGAATGGGAATAAAAGAATCCAAAGAAAATAGAAGAGAAATGAAAGGAAAGGATTGATAAAAGCTGATTTTAGTTCTCCTTTTGGGAAAACATTGTCCTCCAAAATTTATCAAGTTGATGGAATTTAAAGTCGAGAGACAATTTTGTAAGGTTAGTTGATAGTTTTGCATTCTCCTCCCTTCCTTGTTTTAAAATCCCAGACAAGGGGAAGATTTCAATGAAACTTAACCTTTGCTTTCCTTGTTCTCTATTCATCATCTAAACAGACCAGCGCATAATGTGTCTTAGTACACTATATGAAATTATTTGCAAGCTGATATTACACTGGCGAATTTGTTGTTCTGTACCTCCTATCTTTAATTAGATTTGGTGCTTGTGCTGCCGTCTTTTATGGTGAAATTTTTGAAGGAGAAATTGATATGAAGAAACTTCCAAACTAATGAAGAAGCAGTGTTATACAATTTTCTTTAAAGATCATATTTCTAAATATTTATTGCTGACAATGCTGATCATGGTCCCTCATTGGAAATTTCGTGCTCAAGCTACTATTTATCTGGGCATTAGTGTTTTTCTGAACCTTAACTAATGGTTATAATGACCGGTCAGAAACTTCCTTAAGTGATAGGTTTGAAATGAACGAGTCAAAATGGATTTGTTTTAGCAGGTCAACTTGTTTAATACTAATGTGTTGTGGCAGCTAAGCTTCCGCATTGTCAAACCTCTAAATTATAAATGTTGAATGGGATTCTGTTGCAATAAAATTTGCATGGAAGATTCAAGCCTAGCAAGTTCGGATGCAATGGAAGTTCGAACTGCTAGGCCAGTGCATGCTGTGCTTTAATGTAGAAATAGTTGCTATATGCATAACAATACTAATTTAAATCAAATATTAATTTATGTAATTAAATTATATATGTAATGGTTGCATTATATTTTAAACCTTAAAGCAAATTTTTAACTCATTAAAATGTTATTTAATTGCGTGTTAACTGGTCTTCCTTTTTCCGGTTTAATGATTGGCCCTTTCAAAATATTGAATGTTTTATATGATTAGATGCTGTGATTGATTTGAATTGTCAAATTGTTGCTTTATTGGTAATTATTGAATGAGTTATTTTCTTTTGACTGATTTGTTAAAATTATTTTACATATTTTGGTGATAATTTTCAAATTTGTTGCTTATGACTTACGTTTGCAGGTTGATGTTAATACTGAAGTGGGAGTTGTTAGAGATATCCGCCTTAAAGAATTGCGCATATATACAGATTATGGTCGCTGTAGTCGTCCATTATTTATTGTGGATAAACAAAGGCTTCTCATAAAGAAAAAGGATATTCATGCTCTACAACAGAGGGTGAGCCAGTAGAAACTGTAATTTATCTCAGTAGTTGGCATTGTTTCTTGCAATTGTCTCACTAGTTCATTATGTTATCAGGAATCGCCAGAGGAAGGTGGATGGCATGATCTTGTTTCCAAGGGGTTTATAGAATATATTGACACAGAAGAAGAAGAGACCACTATGATCTCCATGACCATTAATGTTGGTGTTACAAATCTCGATTTGAATATGTAAGTGCTTTAAAATGTTATGAAGCTTTAAGGAAGTTAATGGTTAATAAATTGTAACAGGATCTCGTTCAAGCAAGGATCAATCCTGATGATGCTTATTCTGATACTTACACTCATTGTGAAATCCATCCATCATTGATTTTGGGTGTATGTGCGTCCATTATACCCTTTCCTGATCACAACCAGGTAAATGAGTTACTTTGGAGTCCTGTTTCTGAACAAAATGAATTTTGTGCTTCATGTTACTTACATATTATTGATGCCACCAGTCACCGCGTAACACATATCAGTCTGCTATGGGAAAACAAGCCATGGGGATATATGTAACCAACTACCAATTTCGAATGGTACACTTCTAGCTCTCATTTTTTTTTAAAAAAATTTGTTTCTTGCCTTTATTATTGTTGATGCTTATAATTGTTTTCCTTTCCTTTCAATTAGGACACGTTGGCCTATGTACTATATTACCCTCAAAAGCCACTGGTCACTACAAGAGCCATGGAGCATCTCCATTTTCGGCAACTTCCCGCGGGAATTGTAAATTCCCCTTTGTCTCTTATCATTTTCTTGTGACTTCAATTAGTTCTTGATCTCACATGTTTTCCTCGCATCTATCTTAGAATGCAATTGTGGCCATTGCATGCTACTCTGGGTATAATCAGGAAGATTCTGTCATCATGAATCAATCTTCAATAGATCGTGGTTTCTTTCGGTCTCTGTTTTTCCGTTCATATAGGTGTGCTTGGAACCAGAAAGTTAATTAGATATGTTCCTTTTGCTAGATGTCCTCATTGTTTTTCTAAGAGGTTGCTTTTTAAACTTTTGAAGGGATGAGGAGAAGAAGATGGGAACTCTTGTCAAAGAAGATTTTGGTCGACCAGACAGAGCTAATACCATGGTGAGGATTTAGGCTCCGCATTTGCTTTTATGATTCTTTATTGCCTGTCTATGGGAAATAAACCAAGTTCCATTTTACAGGGCATGAGGCATGGCTCTTACGATAAGCTAGATGATGATGGTCTTGCACCACCTGTGAGTATATTTAACCTGTGCTGTGTGAAATGAGAGTATCCTATCCTGAAATTAAGCTTATATAACAGACTCAAGCAATTTAGTTCTTATGTAATAGGGTACTAGAGTGTCTGGTGAAGATGTTATCATTGGAAAGACAACCCCAATCTCTCAGGATGATGCACAGGGCCAACCTGCACGTTATACTAGACGTGATCACAGCATAAGCTTACGTCATAGTGAAACAGGAATTGTTGATCAAGTAAGTTTTACCATAGTTCTTTGCTCTTTTTCATATTGGCCTACATTATGGAAGCTTCATGTGTCTCAGATGTTTAGAAATGAAAAATCATCTTCAATGTTCCTTGTTTTTATTTATTATCTTTCTGTATTTGGAAAGGATCTCCAGTCCTCTGTCTATCAATAAATTATTTTTCATCTGTAAAAATGGAAGCTTATTGAGTGTAGGGGAAGGGGGGATAATTATGAAAGTTGAATCTTGAATGGGAGAGAAAAATGATGTCTACATTTTAAGTGCGAACGTCTAATCTAAATTACCTAAAAGTTGAATCTCTTAAGCGTGGTTTTGTACCATCATAGACATTGTTTGTTCTGTAGGTTCTGCTGACAACAAATGCTGATGGGTTGAGATTTGTAAAAGTGCGGGTGAGATCTGTTCGGATACCACAGATTGGTGACAAATTCAGTAGTAGACATGGTCAGAAGGGGACTGTTGGAATGACTTATACCCAAGAAGATATGCCATGGACTATGGAAGGCATCACACCTGATATCATTGTCAATCCACATGCTATCCCTTCTCGAATGACTATTGGTCAGCTTATTGAGTGTATCATGGGAAAGGTTGCAGCTCACATGGGAAAAGAAGGAGATGCTACACCTTTTACAGATGTTACTGTAAGTAACTTCCTCTCATCCCAGCTTATCGACTGCCCCCCTCCTTTAGTTAGCCAATATGTAGTAAGACTCGGTTGCTTATCTATGCTGATGTTCCAGCTACAGGGGCATCAATCTGAAATGGTGGATGCAAATATGTATCCTTAATAAGAGCTTTGGTCACAATAATGCGATTAGAAAAATATGCTTTGTTTTGTTATTTTTCTTTTTTGGTTTCATCCTTGTGCAGGGTCATTGTCTTATATTTTATCTTCGTTGTAGATATGGGTAACTGTAACTAAATTTAGTGTACAAAAGGTTGATAAAAATTGAAGTGCTTGCCTCCCTTTTATGGTCTACATCTATTTTCTTTATTAGTGAAGATTACTTTTGAGTTAACTTTATTTCCACTAACTACCATTCAGGTGGATAATATCAGCAAAGCTCTACATAAATGTGGGTATCAAATGCGTGGTTTTGAGACCATGTATAATGGTCATACAGGCAGGCGTCTAACCGCCATGATTTTCCTTGGCCCTACATATTACCAAAGATTGAAACACATGGTTGATGACAAGATACATTCACGTGGCCGAGGTCCTGTGCAGATCCTCACTAGGCAGCCTGCTGAGGGGCGATCTCGTGATGGAGGTCTCCGATTTGGAGAGATGGAACGAGATTGCATGATAGCCCATGGTGCTGCACACTTCTTAAAGGAGAGATTATTCGATCAAAGTGACGCATATAGAGTCCATGTTTGTGAACGTTGTGGTTTGATTGCCATAGCAAATCTTAAGAAGAATTCTTTTGAATGTAGAGGCTGCAAGAACAAAACCGACGTTGTGCAGGTCAATAACACTAATCTATTTTGCTGGTCTTTTACATATGTTTCTCATTAACTTTTGTCTTGTCAATACATGTCCCAAGTTGTTCCTTTGGCTCTGATTGTGGTTGCAGGTTTACATTCCTTATGCTTGTAAGCTACTTTTCCAAGAGCTCATGGCGATGGCTATAGCCCCAAGAATGCTGACGAAGGATATTAAATCTTCCAAAGATCGAAAGAAGAAAGGAGCCTGAGATGTATGTTAAGCGAAGCTGCTTGTCTTTTAATTGACAAACCTGGCTGACTATGATAGTGGTTTTTATACTAAAACAGAGATGCAAGTGGGTTTAGTATGAGGACTTGCTCTGCTGGCCGAAAAAAAAAATAGTATGGGGACATAACTCATTTTTGTTGTATTTCTATTTCATTGTTTCTTAGTTATCTTGGCTGATGTTGAACTTAATACCACCAGCTGAGCAGTGAGTTTAAGGCTTGTATAGATTAATGTATTGTTTGATAAGAAGAGAAGGGTAAAGATTTACGTTTTTTTGTACGTATTTTTTGGTAGTATGAACAAATATGAAGTAAAGGATATAGCTAGAGGACCTCTTCATTATCCGTCAAACGGTGGGCGGAAATGAAGCAGAGGGAGTGTAGGGTATTTTGTTCTCTTATCTTCCTTCCTATTTTTGGTTTTGTATTTTGCGGTTAATGAATGTATTTTGTTAACCAAAGACACGGTTCACATTTCATTTGACCCTCATTCTTAAAATCGGCGAAATCGTTTAATATTTCATGTATTATATGCAGAGTAACATTATTTTTCATACGCTTAAAAATTTGACCAAGGGATTTAATCATTTAAACATGAAGTAAAATACTTAAAAAAAAACGCTATGCTCAAGTTGTTCGAAGGTTTGTGACTTTTCAATCACCATCAATGAGCAAATGCTTCGCATGTTGAGATTCCATGCATTCTTCGTTTGACACCAGATCCACTTTGCCTTAATGTTTTATGCGTAAGTGGAGAGAAAATAAAACCGAACACAATAAAAATTTAAATATTCCATTATATGTAGCTTTTAATGCAAATTTTCTGTTATAACTGGTGCGGTTTCAATTTTTTCCCATTTATTCAAAACAAGAAGGTTCCATCACGCTTTATACAAACATGATCTTGAGTCAAATATTTAGTAAGATTCTGACCCCAAAAAAAATACCGTGAGCCAACAGATTTGATGGAAATGACATACAATGAAACAGAAAATGAAGCTCCAATCCTTGGAATGTGGAGAAGATGACACATACATATATTGGAAACCTGTGTCCATGCACTTGCACACAAATTGGGATAATCATACATCTAATTTTCATACAAAGAGAAGCACCGGGTCGTTGCACTTTGCCTTAAAAAGTATCTTGTGTAACATAAAAAAATTAAACTTTTCATCCATACAAAATGATTCTTTTTCCCCTTAAAATGTGCTTCTTTTGAGAGTCAATATTTCTATCCTTCCTCCTAATCAAAATGAATATCCAGAAAGCGATAATTAATCAGATATGCATCTATAATTAACAAATAATGCAGGCCCTCACTACAAGAGAAAATGTAATTTAGCTAATGATGATTCGAGTCAGTATAAAAAAGAAAATTAATGTTGAACAAGTTATTTAAAACAGCTGTATCTCCTAACTAGATTACCTGTTGTGATTGCTTTTTTTTTTTTTTTCCTGTTTTGCAGATTCCACCTGGTAACTGCTTGTCTACTTCCTTACATCTGATCGATCTATCTCATGCGCCATGAAAATAACAAATTCTTGCCGATGATATGAAGAATACTGAAAAATTTTGGCGAGTTTGTTTATGAACCGTTAGAAAGTGGGTTGATCAATTTTTAGTGGATTAGATCCAAACACAATAGCATTGGGGCCATTATGAGAATAAGGGAGAGAGTGTGGTATATATGTGTAATATACCCCATATGAAAAGAAGTAGGAGTTACCCACCGGATATGCTAGAGCAGGACGTGGGTAAGTTTTATTTTTTAATCCCATTTCCCCTCCTTTCATGTGTGCATAAACACGAAAGAGATAGAAGCATTTTCTTAGTATGGTTGCTCTGAATATCTCCCTCTGCATTCGAAGCTCTTTTTTTCTTCCTTGGGTGTCATTTGCCGTGTACCAGAGTTCATACAAGGTGCTCCGGTTTCGTGTGGGTATCTCGGTGAATCAAAAAAATCCAAGGTACGCTTGAAAACTTATAGTGGTATTAGAGCAAGGTTTTGTGCTTCCCTATGCTTCTCTGTGTTTTTTTCATTTTCTGGTTATGCACTGTTCCGTATGTTTATTTATGTTTTAAAGTGTTTATTTTGTGATAAGATGTATAGAACATGCATTTAAACCATAAAACATAGGTAAACTCACCGTCCACAGAACATAGATCTTTCATTCAAAATTGGGTCATTAGAAACCAACATTTTAGGCTTTAAAATTAGTCCAATTGCGTAGAGCACAAAAAAAGAAGAAAACAACACCAAGAACATTGAAATTGGACGTTGGATGGAGAAGTTATGACCAAAAAAGGGATGATCAAGGCATCATTTTGAGACGCGTGAAAAAAAAAATAGAGGAGACTCTGTTTATGCAGACTGGGCATCCATTAGAAAAAAATATTTGTTGGGCTGTCTGTAGCCCAGTTAAAAAATTGTTTTTAGGCTGCGACGGGCCAAGCCCATTACAAAAAAAATGTTTTATTTTTGTGGCAGCATGGATATGGGTCGAGTCGAATAAGTAGATCCAACCCAGACCCACAATTAAATTATTTTTTTAAAAAATTTGAGTAATTAAAAAATTAAAAAAAGGAAAAATCTGGTGGGTGACATGTGGCAGTACCAGACTGGCGCGTGTATTGTTCGAGAGTGGGTTTTGTTTAGTTTTTTTAGTCTTTCTGAATTTTTCCTTTTTGGAGCGTGCGAGGGAGCGTAAGACTTCCGATTGAGGTGCAGTTTGTTCATAAAAATCTCTAAAATTAAGAGTTTTATTTTGATATATAATTTTCCTAATTTTGGAGGCAATTCTAAACCTATTTGTGAATATTTAGTTTTTTTGTGTTTTTTAGTGTTTAAAAAATCTAAAAAATTATGATAATTAATATTTTTTATTATTTAGGTAAAAATGACTTCATCTAGCACCGAATCCCTAGGATATAGCTTATATGATGATATCTTATTCTTAGATGATGTCAATAGACTAGAAGAGAACCTTCAAGAGGACCTTGATGGGGAACCTAAAGAGGATCGAGAATAAAAACTTGATAAACTTTCTAAATAAGACCCTAGAGAAGTTGGTAGAGGAAGTTCCACAAATGGAACTAAAAGTAATGTATGCTTCTGGACCAATGTCAAAAACTTTATTCCCTATCGAACCCTTTCTTGAGCAGCCTTTCGTGGTTTCTTCATACTCAAACTCCAAGACGGTGCCTACTTTTCACGATGAATAGAGAGAAAGTGAACTTCTCTAACCCCTGCTTTGGCTATGACAATAGTTGAAAGAGATGCAACTAAACTAACAAATATAAAAGGCATTAATGGCGTGATTAGTGATTACATTAGAGTCATGACAGATAAGGAAAATACTGAATTCTACATAAAAGTCATAATGGAGTATATAAAAGCAACTAAGGTTAGAGGCAAGCCTAGACTACGATCCATAAGCAAAATGTATTGGCTTAAAATAATATAATTTATATCTAACATTCACAAGCCGCCTCGTATGCTTAAGAAGCTAAGAAAAATGGTGTTAGAATATTGTAATGCTCATATCAAATGATGTACATTTATATTTGATTTTTATTGCTTTACTTTGCTAAGGACATGTTATATTACTCTTTCTTTGTAAAGACTTACCATTTATTATATACCTTATATGCAAGAGAAACATGTTTCATTTCATTTCTATATCTTAGTTATGATTGATGTATGCTTTTTATAAGCGGGAGCTTTTAGATAATGAGTATTCTTAAAGCAAAATTTGATAAGGATAACGCTTATATTAATCTTGATAGGAAGTGATGGTGTTGCTAGTGGTTATGTGATGGAAGGTACAAATATATTCACCCGATCATAGGTCTAGTGATTTATTATTTATGATAAAAAAAATAAAAATACATGACGTTGTATACTTTACCTGTGCTATATATATGTAAATTCACTTAAATGTTCTATAGTTTAATAAATTAATGTGTGATAGGTTTGTCACATAACCGATATTGAACAATGTCATCAAAGAACATTATTGCCAAATTAAACAAGGGAAAAACTCAATGGGGATAATTGGTATATTTGGCACTAAAAGGTTAAATATATTGTAGAAGAACATAATGCAATTGGGCCATTAACAATGGCAATGGTAGAGCATGAGGCTAGAGATATGGTCATGCACAGGAAATACCAGGAAGTATATATGTCTTGGAAAAGGAAGAATAGTATAGCAAGAATCACACTACTGAGTGCAATGGCTGATAATTTGATGAGTGAGTTTGAGACACACAAAATGATACATGCTATGTGGATTGCCCTGAAGGATAAGTTTGGCGGAGTTTCTACTACTAATTTTAGAAGATTAATGATTAAATTCGATACCTATAAGCTCCAACCAAATAATCCTATGATGTAACATGTGAGAAAAATGTCCAACATGATTCAATAATTGAAGGATGCTGGACATAATCTATCTGATAAACAACAAGTGCAGGTGGTCATTAGTTGCTCCTTGCCAGTTGGGAGCATATGAAAGTTAATATGACCCATAATGAAATATGATCACTTTCAATGATGTAACTAAGCATTTGGAGCTAAAGGATGAACGTCTGGAGGCTTATAAGGCCAGTGGACAAGCCTATTTAACCAAAGGTACTAGTATGAATTCAAAAAGGGTAAGAAATTTCAGAAAAATATGAAGAAAGGCGGTCATCCACCCAAAAAAGGAAGCAACAATATAATAAGAAGGGAAAAAGGCGGTAAGAAAAAACTATATCTAAAGAATGTCAAATATTTTGCCTACCATAATATGGTATATTTCGCATGTAATTGTTTTAAATAGACTGAGAGTAGAAAGGTAACAATGAATTATATGAATTCACATGTCTCATTTGTTTCTAGTATTATTTTTCTGATAGAACATGTTTCCTTTTTTTAGATTATTGAATCAAACTCCACAGACCACGTAAGTAGAGATCGAGGATCTTTCGTGGAATACATTCTATTACTGTTTCAAAGCAAGTGTCTTTACGTTGGCAATAATGCAAGGATCGAGGTTTGAGGCATTGGCACTTGTAAACTTATTTTGTGTGGTGGAAAGACCTTAATGATGCATGATGTGCTTTATGCTCTCGACATCCGACAGAATTTAATTTCTATAATTTGTCTAGTAGACTTTGGGTTTAATGTAAACTTTTATGGTAAGTTACAGAAATTTATAGTAACTCGATATTTTATGGTTCAACTTTTCAATTTTAAAAGTTCTTTATTTTGGATCTTGCTGGTAATTTTAATGCTCACGATTGTTTTGCTATTACTTCGAATAATTCTTATATGAATATCTGGTAAGATAGACTAGGACATATTAATCAAAATATAGTGATTAAATTGGGAAAAGAAGTCTTGTTGGGGGGTAATCCCTAACATGGATATGTCCTTATGTGAAAATTGTATAGCTGGTAAGGCTACTATAAAACTATTCGGTAAGTAAACACGAGCCAAAAATCTTATACAATTAATCAATTATGATATTTACGGTCCAATGAGTGTGAGGGCAAGACACGGAGCTTAGTATTTTATTACCTTTATTAATGATTTTTCACGATATGGTCATGTCTATTTGATTTCACATAAGTCTAAGGCACTAGAGTGCTTTAGACAATATATAAATGAAGTAAAAAAATCAAATGGACAATAAAATTAAGGCATTATGCACTAATCGATGTCATGAATATCTTTCAGATCAATTCAAATAACTCTGTGAAAAAAATAGATTATTAGGAAACTAACTATCCCTGACATACCTCAATAAAATAGGGTTACCAAAAGAAGAAATAAAACTCTTTTAAACATGGTTAAGTCTATGATGGCTCAGGAAAACCTTCTAATTTTATATTGGGGTGATGCTTTATTGACGGCAACCTTCATACCTAACAATATTTCCTCCAAATCAGTCATTTCCATATCCTATGAGTTATGGACTAAACACTAGCCAGATATAAGATCCTTAAACATTGGGGCTCGACAGCCTATATCCATGATAGTTCTCATAGACATGGGAAACTAGGTTCTAGAGGAAAAAATATTTTTATAAGGTATTATGAAACCTTAAAAGGATATGTATTCATAAGTAAAATTGAAGATGTGACAGTGACTCAAATAGAATCAAGAGATATTGTATTCATTGAAACATAATTTTCCAGTAGGGGAGATGTTGACCGTACTATATTTCTTTATGAGACTCATGAACAGGACAGTGCTGAACAAATTGATATACCAGAATCCTCTAGGTATGTCAATCTGAGTGGTAGCCAAGAACGGTAAACATAAAGACCGAGACAAATAAAAAAAATAAACAAGTAGCTCCTGTCATTAGGAGTAACAAGAAAAGTGCTCCAAAGAGACGCTTCCAAATAGAAGGCAAAGCACTCGTAGTTATTCTATAAGGGGATGATGAACCCCGCATTGTACATAAAGCCTTGACAGGTCATGCCAAGGAGGAATGGAAGAAAGCAATGGAAGAGAAAATTGACTCAATGATGAAAAATCAAGTTTGGGAGTTGGTTGATATGTCAAAAAGGTGTAAAGCCATTAGGATCAAGTAGGTTCTCAAAATCAAGAGAAAGGTGGATGGATCAATTGACAAATTCAAAAGTCAGTTGGTTGCAAAGGTTACAAAGGGATACACAAAACAGGAAGGTATATATTATGATTATACTTTTTCAACTGTTGTGCGTTTCAATTCGATAAGACTTATTCTAAAAATAGTAAACAGTTTAAACCTGGAGTTATATCATATGGAAGTAAAAATTGCATTCCTGAATGGTGATCTAGATAAAGAAATATATATAGAACAACTAATAATTTTTATTGAAAAATGGTTTGAAAATAAGAAGTGTAAACTTAAAAGATCCATTTATGGATTAAAACAGTCATCCAGACAGTAGTACTTAAGGTTTCACAAGGCGATAAGCTCATATAACTTTCAGATGATAGAGGAAGACTACTGCTTCTATGTTAAACGGTTTGAGGATAACTTTATAATATTATCCTTATACGTAGATGACATATTCTTAGCTGGAAATAGTTTTTGACTCAATGATAGCTATTAAATAATGACTTTCATCAAAGTTTGAGATGAAGGACATAAGTTAAGAAGAATACATACTTGGAATCAAGATTAAAAGGAATCACTCCATGAGAATCATCACTCTTTAACAAGATAATTATATCAAGAAGATACTTGAGTGATTCAATACGAGTGACTCATTCCCATGGATATTTTGTCAGGAATTGGAAGACACGCAGCGGAAATTAATTTAAATTTTTTTTCCATTTTTTGCCAGGATCTACCGTATGTGTTTAAGTCAAGTGGGAAGAAGTATTACCCTTAGTGTGCCTCAGCGACTTCCACAGCTTTCGGTCACGACATTTACAGCTTCTCTCTGCGGCTCGTGCTCCCTTTCTGATCACAAGAAGTCGACGACTCAGGTCGGCTTCCTCTACTGGTATCCACATGAACAGCGTTCCAACCACGAACGACGTGTTAGCGTCTTTTGTCCCTCCAGGGCTTTCTCTCCTCTCCATCTCTATTTCGGCAGTTTCTTATCTACAAACCTTTTGCAGAGTCCCCTTCGGCCTTTCTGTGTTCTATATGTTTCTCTGTGTAAAACGCAGCTCCTAGAATCAGATATATAGGATGCTATGCGTTTTTCCTCTCTCAACCGAATTGGATTTTTGGAGTTAATCTTATATTAATTCCAAAATTAATACAATATCATATATTGTATAATTTTATAAGAAACTAATTAAATAAATAATATCAAATCCGTCCCACAGATTTAATTACCCATTTATTTAATTTTAAATAAAGATGAGACTAGACTATATTTGATTTATTCTCATAAATCAAATTTGAGATATCCTATCAATTTGAATTTCAAATTCAAACGTGATAGAGATTTAATTTATCCTTATAAATTAAATCTTATAAATATCTCTTATATGAGATATCCTATCAATTTGAATTTCAAATTTCAAATGTGATAGAGATTTAATTTATCCTTATAAATTAAATCTCATATATCTCATATATACATATAATGTATATATACGAATTTATATATATATACGAACATAAATATAAATAAATATATATACATCTATCCTGGATCATTCATTGAATCTGGACATGTCTTAGATTCAATGAATCTGGACATCATAGCTCGTGTTGGGCTATTTTGTGTACGACCCTGTAGGCCCATATGAATTTGGCAGTGGGCCATTTGCTATACTAGCCCACAAGTCACAAGCGGTCTCTAGCAAGACATAACGACTACCCAAATCATATGAGGATAGATAAACGATGTAACTTTTTATACAACCATATCATGTCCCTTCTGTCACGCGATATTTTAGTTATGGATGAGGCATGGATAATGTCATCCTCCTATTCCTGACTGTTACTTTCTCGATCCCTGAGTAGTCTGACTATAGAAATGGAACTACCTTTCCATTACAGTATGGCCATACATTTCTCAGACTCACTCATCGAGGGGCCCAGTAATATCTCTCTATGAATGTGAGGGACAAATTCCATCTTGACCATTCACATTCCTCCGCATGAAAAACCACTAAGGCCGAACATAGTCTTTATGATCACTCGGTCAAAAGTGACTTTTGACTAGGTCAAAGCTGAGCGTTTTGTCATGTAGGAATCCATGATGATCTCAGGTCAAAGGGCGTATTGACATGGTTTGTATATGAGAGAAGCTTATGACGTTACCCATACAGTTCTCTCATAGCGGGTCGGTCCAGCACCTTGTACTCTTACATGTGCTTATGACTTTGATTTATATCTCTATACATCTTCAAAGTCATACTGGTCTTATTTCATCTGTGCTCCCGCATAGATGATCGACCAGGGACATTTAGGATAATATCATGAATTATCCAAGGATGGTCATCATAGTAAACATGCAAATAATATGATAACTCAATTAATAAATTCATAAATCAATAATGTTCATAAGACAATGATTGGCCCCTAGGGCACGATTTCCAACATATTTAGCATGTGTCCCAAAACTAAATTAGACAAAAACCAAATAGAAAGAGTTCCATATGCCAGTACCATTGGTAGCCTTATATATGCAATTATGTGTACAAGGCCATATATTTGTTATACTATGGGGCTAGTTAGCATATTCCAGTCCAACCCCAGTGAAAAACATTGAAAAATAGTGAAAAGGATCTTGAGATACTTAAAGGGCACATTTGACTATGCATTGTGTTATCAAGGAAGTGATCTGCGCCTAGTCATATATTTTGATGCTGATGTAGGTGGTAATAAAGAAGAATAAGATCAACTTCAGGATATACCTTCTTTCTTAACAATGGCACATATGTTGGAGTAGTAAAAGCAAACGTACATTGCTTTACACTCTATGGAAGTTAAGTTTGTGGGATGCACTGCTCTAGCGCAAGAGGCTATTGGCTGAAGTGATTTATCAAACACCTAGGATTTGGGAATGAGAGGACCAATATGGTGTTGATATACTGTGACAATACTACAATCATACTCTACACCAAAAACCCTAAGTATCATAGCAAGACCAAACACATCGTTATCAAGTATAACTTTATGCATGATTATATAACACAAAAAATAGTAACTGTACAATATATTTCAATCAATTGTATGGTTACAGACTCTCTAACTAAGCCAATAGGAAAGAAATATTTGAGAAACATGTAAAAGCCACTAGCATAAGTAAAATATAAAATTACAGACTATATGTAATATCTTGTTTTCATTAATGATATCATGTCATTTATTATTACTTATATGTCAAGGTAAAAGTATACAATATCTAGTATGTCATATAGGTTCAAAAGGTTAGCTCTCTCACACGAGCAACCACCTTTGATGCTAGAGAAGCGTTCAAAGATGAGACATGTGTTCACCAATAAAGTAGCAAAAGTACCGATATAGTAGAGAAGAAATATAATAAATGTCATATTGACTTAAAAAATGTAGCAAGTCAAGATGAGATCCATGAGTATGGATATGGATCGAACTATGGATACCCACATCCATGAAATTGTAGCCAGATAACAAAATTTTCAAAATTAACGTCATATTATGTGAACAGAATTGAAGAGTTTTAATTTAGATAATATAAGTGTTTGGACTTAAGTTTGTATGGTTTGATTGATAGAATAAAAATGACATATACTCTTCTAGGATAAGAGGAACACCGTAATATGTGATTCATATCACATGTACAAAAGAACCGCAAATGGAAATCAAGTGAATTAATCTTTGCTTCATAATTGTGTGAGTTCTAAAAAGGTATCATCCTTTCATTAACATCCTTTGACTTCGATGGTATTATGGAAGTATGTTTCAGCGATTACTACTTTAATATATGTCCTATGGTCAAATTATATATGAACTAAAGGTATTATGCTATGAAAGTGGTTGATTCATATCAAAATGATATATCGGCGAAAGAAATGTTGCCAAAATATACACATTCATGCTTGTGTCTATGACCGGTACCTTGTGATATTATTTTATTAATTTCATAAGTATGGATACTATACATAAGTGGAGGCTATCTGAGTTATATGCTAACTTAAGGAATCAAATTAGCCATAAGAAAAGTGTATATGGATAAATCTAGGACATTCAATGCATTATAACATATTTGATCGAGCTACAATAAAGGTTTGCTTTGTGTTGGTCTCTATAAAAAGGATTTCTAGTACAAATGCCTGGATAGAGACATCATGCCTACGTAGTCACGGCAAAACATTTAGTATGAAAGATGGAAGAGAATGATATTAGACCCATGACAGCTAATCCACCAAATATGAGTGGGAGATGTTGGAAAGTGGGCTGATCCACCTTAGTGGATTAGACCCAAACCCAATAGGCATTAGGGCCATTGTGAGAATAAAGGAGAGAGTAAGGTATATATCTATAATATACCCCATATGAAAAGAAGTGGGAGTTACCTATTGAATATGCAGAAGAAGCAAGACATGGGGAAGTAGGTAAGTTTTATTTTTAAATTTCATTTCCCCTCCTTTCATGCTTGCATAAACATATAAGGGATAGAAGCATTTCTTAGTGTGGTTTCTCTGAATATCTCCCTCTAATATGCTCTGGTTTCATGTGGGTATCTCAGTGAATTAAAAAAGATTCAAGGCACACCCTGAAAACTTACAGGAACCATGCAAAAGACTTGGTTACTGGAGAAGATGACGAAGAAAAAAGTTGAGTCTACAGTATCCTTAGGAAGAGATGAGCATAGATAATTATTCCTTGATTCGAATCTGTTTTATCATAGAGCAACTCGGAAGTGTCCTCGTCCTCGAAGATTTGGATGCGTACGAAGAAATACTGCTCTAAACAAGAGAAGATGTGCAGGAGTCGGTTCGATTTAGAAGTTTAGTTGAGCTTGATCAGTGTCGTGATTCGATCTCTTCGAAACCTTATTGAAAGATTTATCATAAACCACAATGTGTTTTGATCAAGACATGTTTTCTTAAAATCACTGCGAAATGTCGCCAATGTGTTTTTATTCCCATCTCCTGTTGTCGCTTTGAAATGACCAGATGACAAACTATCGTACTCCTTACTCCTTGCTCATGTTAGTGAGCTTTTAATTTTTTTAATTAATATAAAACAAGCTAAAAAGTAAATTATAAATAGAATAAGAGGAATACATTTTTATGCCCATGCAACCATATGCATCTATAGATAGTTTTTTTTTGTCTAAGTATATGTATAATGTTATAGGTAATCATATTCGAGAGATATCATACACTAAATGTGAGTACTTTTTTCAGTAATGATTCAATACTTAATTTACCGCAATATAAAAGACTAGTCTATTATGTTAGATTTAACGTTATTAAGTTTAGACATATAATTTCTAATTGAGAATGAAGAACATAAAAGTAACCTCAAATTGCAAATCCTAATCCAAGAGTAGGATGAACATAGCTTGTTTGATTAATCGTTCGTAAAAGTAATTGCTATTTTAATTAATTTTTATATATTAAAATTAGAGTAAAAGTCAATGTAAAATCAATATGAAGCAATATCAAACACCCCTTGATATCAAACATAACAAGTCTGTACCAAAAAAAACATAAAAAGTCAATTGGAGGCCCAACTAACTTTAGTTTTAACCCTGTATCAAACGTTGAGTTAGGATTTGAAGTAGTTTTATTAGCTTGAGAAGTCAATTTGGAGGAGTAAACCATGATATCAAACAAGCTCAAAATCATTTAAGGATTAGGTTGGGATTAAATTTTGTAGTAAAATTACTTAAGCACTCTTGCAAACATATGTTTAGAATTTGGACTTGCTTTAAGGCATTATTTCACTATGCTCTAGTGCAAAAAATTATTTTGAAGATATGAAATATTAAAATACTCAATTCACTCTCCTTAAGTGTGTTGTCATTTCTAATAATACATTCAGTCTTTAGTAAAAAAGTTAGATAATTAATTTAAATAGATTAAAAATATTAGTTATGTTCATTATTTATAAAAAAATATAGTTTAATTTTCTTAAAGTGTCGTATTTCAGCATGATTACTTTTGGATAGAAATCACTTAATGTGTGTACTCAATAAGGACATTTTGAAGAAAAATTCTAAATTTGAGGCATAAAGTATATTATGGTCTTATATTAAATACAAAATCTAACTCGCAACTAATTTTTTTATTAAAAACATTGGTAGTATATACAAATTAATCACAAATATGTAACATTCTGATTATAAGAAAGATGGTAGGTGGGATTTTTCGATGTTGGATATCATGTGTGTTTGGATAAGATTTTAGAAATGAGCTTATGAAAAAAATAGATTTTTGGGCAGCTTATAGAAAAGGGCTTTTGGAGAAAAGTTTATAAAAACAAGTGGTTTTGAATAAATGAGTGTTTGTATAGTTATTTCCAGAAGTACTTTTATTATTGGTAAATTACGAAAAAAGTATGAGTATTAAATGAGAAGAGATAAGAGATGAGAGAAGAGAGGAGAGAAGGTGTAAGAAAGAAAAGAGAGAGGGTGTAAGAAAAAATAGGAGAGATGGTGTAAGAAAAAGTAGGGGTAATATAGTAATTGGTTAGTTTATAAACTCTTTTACTGTTCCATAAGCTACTCTGACCAGCTTATCTGAAACCTTAGTTTTAACAATAGTTTAGTCCAAAAGCCCATTTGAATAAATATGGTTGTTTGTTTTAAAATTTCTCCAAACCTAGGTTTTGAGCCAAACCTAGGTTTATCAGTTTGCCAAACACACCCATCACTTTTTAAATTAAAATTGGCTAAAAGGCTATTTATTAAGACTTCAACATCTCTCGGGCATGAATGATATGTTCTAGTAATTTCTTTAGTCCATTTTTATTCCTCCCAAATTTCTTTTGTTCCCCTGAAATGAAGCAATCCCTTCCATCGATATTCCCATCAAATATCTCTTAAAAGACCTCAAGACTATGCCCCTTTGGCTACCATATCGATGAATCCCTCTTTCATTTCTTTGTATCTTGCCCCATGACAAAAGCTCTTTGCTTTGATCTCCTTAACATTTGTCTGCCATGTTCTACCTTTCAATACTTTGGGCGGTGGCTTAAGTGCACTCTTCTAGCTATAAACGATGAAATTAATAGCCCTCTCTAATCAAGAAAATCCCTGTCCTTCTCTACTCAATCTGGTTGACAAGGAATTCCACAATCCATGAGGGTAAGTGCATCAATCCTGAAGTCATCATTGCCTTCACTAATGGCAAATGTTCCTACAATCACATGGTGGTATCCTATCCCTATCATAAATCGGTCTCACGCACCTCCAAAGATACCACCCCTACCAAAGAGCTTCAATTTTTCCCTCGGATGGATGGTCTATCTTTCTGCTCAAAATAAAGACAATCATGTATCTTATCTTTTTGCCTCTATTTGTTATGAAGGCTCTCCCATCTATAACTTTAATTGGCAGTGTTGTTTTTTGAAATAACTTTACGTCTAATATTGCCTTGGGGTTACTTTAAAATTTAAAATAAGGATTGCGTATAGTGTAATCTAGAGTTGTTATATTTGAGGAGTCAAAAATAAATTGAATTCCTAGTTAAGTAAATACAATGCAACCGAAGTTAGAAAATTTTTTTTTATTAACTAACAACTAAATGCAAGGAATTAAAAATAAATATAAATAAAATATTTTTAGTATTTTTAATTTAAATAATTAATTAATAAAGAGTGAATGGAACGATAATGCAATTAATTAATAATGATAAAAGCAATCCTTTAATTCAATACATGATGCAATCATAGCTTCAAGAGATATGAGAGTTATAAACAATGAATTAATAATTATAATTGAACTTTTAATCTAACAACTGAGCCACTTCGAATTGTCACAAAATATTTTTTAAGTTCTAATTTATTAACTGCCATTAGAATAATAAAATAGGACTAAAGATATTAAAATCTAATACTCAATTATAACTCAATAATTAAAAAAATAGGATTAAAGCTAGCAAGAGATACAATAATCCAATAATTCAAGCCACCTTAAAAAATTATAAAATATTTACTAAAATCTCAACACAAAGTCTTGACCCAAAATAGAGTAATGAAATCAAAGTTAATTAAAGAACAATATCAATTGCCAAACAATAATCCAATTACAATAATTCTCAATAAATATAAATAATTTATTATCAATCTTCCCTATAATTATAAAATTATCTTAAGACTTAGAAATTATAATGTAATTAATGGGTAGATAATTGGAGTAACTTAAACTCTCCTTTTGATATTATCAACTCATGTCTTTGTCATTGAATATGAGGATTATGATGCTCTAGCCATAAATTACCATCCAACTTGAGAATTCAACCATGAAAGGGAGTGTTGCAGTCATTCTATTCAGTGTTCTCCATGTTGTTGTCGTGATGTTGTTCTGGTGGTGTGCTGGGCTGACGATCGTGTGTGTGAATGGAGAAGGAGGGTCTATGAATGGAGAATGGGAGGTGTCGAGTCAGACGGAAGACGATGGCATGAAAGGTTTTGTGATGTCGCCACTACACACTTTGCAATTTTGGTGCATGTACATGTGGTTTTGCTGTTTCCTCCTGTACGTCTCGTGTTCAATTGTGTTCTCGGCAGCCCGTGTCTATGAATTGCTGAAGGATTAATTTTAAAAGTAACCTAATGGCCAAATCGAAATGTCTAAGTACTTGAAATACAAATTATAATAATGTAATACTTTTTGTTCCAAAAATAATTGTTTGGGAGAAGTAATAAAAATATAATAATTATACCCCTATTAAGTACTAATTCAATGTAAGATATATTAATCCAAATAGTGCACAAACTATACAATTAAGGACCAAAATAATGACAAAAGCCCACTAAAATAATATGAATAAATATATACAAATATGGGTTTGTTAACTCTCCCACACTTAGCTTTTTGCATTCTTGGGCAAAATATCAACTAAAGAAATCGAACAGTTAAACTCAGTGCAAGCAAACATAAAACTGATAAGGTAAGAATATACAATCAACTTAAACAACCTCTATCCCTAATCAATCAACAGTCATGGAATATTTTGGAGAAAAGAAATTAACACGAGCCACATAGCAAGATAGAGGAACAAAACATAATAGAACTCTCATGGTATAAGTGTCTAACTCAACTCTCAAATATAGGAAATTTTTACTCAATCTACCTATATTAGTACCTATCATAGCCTTGTAAAGATTCTGCTATCTCCACTACTAACATACCATATATTCATGATCAAGGGGACTTTGTTGGGTTATAATATTGGTGAAAGGCTAATGAATTGATGGAACAAAATGTAGAACAAGTGTAATGTATGAGTATTAAGAACAGTTCAAAGTGAGCTAAAGTGTTACTATCAAATGAATATTAATGTGCCAATAGAATCAATTCTCAATATTCAACTATCAAATGATGCCTCATTTCAAACTTCATTCTTTGTTGCTAATTTTTTCTTTTTTTTCTCTTTCTTTCTTTTTTTTCTAACTTCTTTCTCGACTTTTTCTACACATTTTCTTCTCTTTCTTATCTTTTCTATTTCTTTTCTCCCTTTTTTTTCCTTTTTTATATTGGCAAACCTAACCTACAATGATAAAGGTGGTAAGAGAACATAATGTAACTCATGCAAAGTACTTGTTCAAAAATAATAGAATGAAATAAAAGTGATGGGCTCAAAGGAGTAAACAAAGATAAATTGAAATGGCTTGTGTTTGGGTGAAAGGGTTTAGAAATGAATGCCCACATCATGCTCACAATTCTAGGTATTAATGCAGCTTTGAAAAAGAATCTAGACAAGTTCTAGAGGTTAACCAAAACTAAGTGAAAATCACACAAGATGATAAAGAAAAGTAAGGCTCAAAATCCTTCCATTGAAGCTTTCTCTAAGATGTTTCCTCCTTAAGATCAAGTTATGAAACGAGGTTAATAACACTGCACTAAAAGCAGTCCACTATGCTAATCAATTAAGAATAACAATTATTCAAATCAAAATGCATTATTACCTAGACATGTAAGGTTCACATGCATAAAGAAACAATGATTTAAAAATAAAGCCTAAGGATTGCAAAAGTCAAGTAGAAGGTGGGAACTACAATAAAAAATCGCCCATACAGCAGTGAAAAAACCCAATCAATTAAGCTCAATGATTCAAAAATTTTAAATTTTTCAGATTATGGCAATTCAAGCAGTGGCAAGACAAATAACTAAAAGTAATTCCTCCCCACATTTAAACCATGTGTTGTCCTCAACGCATCACTAAAACATATATCAAAGGGAGAAGGGAAAATGGTTAAAGAGTCATAAACTAAAAGGGAAGATTTATTCAAAGAAAAACTAACCTAAAACTAAGAAGTCCTTAAAATGCAACTAATTATAAGAAATTGTTAAAAGATATAAAGTAATAAATCTAAATTATTCTAACTTTTACTAATGGGATAGTCCCTCCGCCACATTTATCTCAAACAATAAAGGTCAATAAATTAAAGGGTGAGGAGGCAAGGAAGGAAAGGGACAACCTTGAAAATATAATCTCTTTAAACTCTTGTAAGAGAAGTTCTTATCCTGGATGAGAAGCATGTATCTCTTCATTGCAGCTCTGCTTCATACATTATTTTTCTTTGATGGTAATGGTTCTGGATTAATTGGAGAAGCCCCAATATAGGGGATATAGTGATCACCATACAATTTTCTTAGGTAAGGCACCTGCAAGAGATTTGAGAAAACGCAATCAACATCTTTTTCAACTTCAAGTA
This sequence comes from Leucaena leucocephala, assembly GCA_037074615.1. Lineage (NCBI taxonomy): Eukaryota > Viridiplantae > Streptophyta > Magnoliopsida > Fabales > Fabaceae > Leucaena > Leucaena leucocephala. The sequence goes on from CM073550.1 coordinate 6,839,481, forward strand.
TGTGACAAGAATCAAAATACTTGAAACCGTAAAAAACCTTCAAGCATGAAAGGTTAGCAATCAAAATAGTAGATGTCAAAACTCTATAAGATATATAAGAACACAAGTATTTCTCTCATCCAATAAAATCAATAAGACTCCCTTCAATAAGAGTCTTGACTTCAACATGAGGAATTGAAATATAATTATCAGTGATTAAGTCTTTATCAGGTGTCAAATCACATGATAATATTTCATTCTTATCAGCACCCTCCTTTTCATCATCTTGAATGGTAGGCATAATTTGCGATGGTTTGGGCTTGATTTTATGCCTCTTTTTCTTTGTTATGCCATTTTGTGGTGCTAGAGCGACTTGCTTGATTATTGTGGTAGCCTTTACTTCATCGTGTGATTCCTTAGATCCTAGTAATATAACAAATATACCTTCCCCAAACTTATCAAGTCCAAATTCAATAGTAATATCATAATTGAAACAAGATGATACATCAAAATCATGAGTAGTAGAAAGCCAGGTATCTATTTGTAAACAATAGAAACATGATAAGTCACCCTCACATGCACATAAATGAGAAGGATGAGAGGAAGATAGACAAGTAAAAGTATTACCATGCTTTATAACCATGTCATATATGTCAAGTTCATGCACATCAGTCTCCTTTCACTTGTAGGGGCAGAAGGTGATACTTTATCCACTTGTATCTTAGTGTTAGTTGTAGCATTTTCATCATTTTGTACTAGTGATTATTTCTGAGACTGCTCCAAAAGCTTCTTTTCTTGTAGGCTTTCAAATTGAATATAGACTTCTTTCTCAACTCAGGAAATTTCTTGAGTAGTATAGGCCGGAGGAGACTCAATTGCTATTTTCTCATCAACCAGTTATTCATCCTCTTCATTATCTTTTAATTGTATTTTCTTAACTCCACTTTTCTTACCACTTCTTAGTGTGATTGTATTCACGGATTAAGGATTTTTCGCTGTGTTGGAGGTTATAGAACCAATACTCTTTGCTTGTTGTTCACTCAAGTTGTTGAAGATTTGAGTAACAAAAGCATTTAAGTTCTCATGCTTAGTCTCCATTTGTTCCAATTTAGAGAACACATTTTGTAGACATGAGTCTATCTTATTCTCCATAACATGTAACTTAACCTCAGTTTCTAAATTCTTATGGTCAAATTTTGAATTAAGTTCGGTAATATCTTTCACAATCATAACAAGTTTATTACCTTCAAAAAAAGAAAATGATGTCCCTTGATTAGACACAACTTGATTTGAGAAATTTTCTTGAGTGTTGCCTTGATCTCCAGCCCATCTAAAGTTATGTTGATCTCTCCAACTTGAATTATAGGTGTTATAGTAGAGATCATCACCTGTAAAGCTATAGAATCTAAGTAAGAAAGAATTTAATGCTCTTTTAATTTCAAAATTCATATCATCAGTATAAAAGTCATAAAGATCATAATTAATATTAGAATTATAAATCCCCCTCATGTTTCTATTATCCTCACCATTATACCATAAGTTGTTCTCACCATATCTGTTGTTCCCATTAAACCCATTATATTCATTACTTCATTAAAATCATTCATGGGTTTTTTTTCTGATTCAGAATCACTAACAGATAGGTGTTTACTAGATATAGCTGTCAAATAAAAAAATTAGAATAAAAGAAAAACTAAATAAAATAAAACAAAATGAATCAACCAAAAGAAAAAAGAAAAAGAAAGAACAAAAAATCCAAAAAAAAACTTAAATATTTATTATTTCTTAAAAAATTAAAATGAAAATGCAAAAATTATGCAAACTAACTAAGAAAGGCTAAAAAAATAAAAAAAAAATCCCAATTAATGTTACATGACACTTAGTTTCAAGGGAACTAATTTCTTGGCTCCCTAGAATGGCGCCACTTAAAACAACCTTATGTCCGATGTTGCCTTAGGTTTATGTCAAAATTTAAACCAAGGATTGCGTATAGTGCAACCTCTGGTCGTTCTCTTTGAGGAGCTATAAATAAAATTGAATTTATAAATAATTAAATGAAAACCTAAGTTAAAAAGTGGGATTTATTTTGATTGACTAATAATTAAATGCAATAAATTAAAAATAAATTTAAATAAAATATTTTTGATATTTTTAATTTAAATAATTAATTAATAAAGAGTGAATAGAATAATAATACAAGTGATTAACAATAATAAAAGCAATCCTCCAATTCAATAGCTCATACAATTATAGCTTCAAGAGATATGAGAGTTATGAACAATAAATTAAGAATTATAATTAAACTTTTAATCTAATAACATAACTACCTCGAATTGTCACAAAATATTTTTTAAGTCCTAATTTATTAACTGTCACTAGAATAATAAAATAGGACTAAAGATATTAAAATCCAATGCTCAATTATAACTTAATAATTCATAAAAAATATGATTAAAGCTAGCAAGAGATACAATAATCCAGTAATTCATACCACCTTAAAAAATCAAAAAATATTTATTAAAATTTCAACACAAAGTCTTGATCTAAAATAAAATAATAAAATTAAAGTTAATTAAAGAACAATATCAATTATCAAAAAAATAATCTAATTATAATAATCATCAATAAATATAAATAATTTATTATCAAGCTTCTCTATAATTATAAAATTATCTTAACACCTAAGAATTGTAATATAGTTAATATATAGAAAGTTAGAGTAATTTAAACTCTTCGAGATTCTAAACTCATATTTTTATCATTGAATAGGAGGATTATGACGACCTAGCCTACCATCAAACTCCAGAACTCAGCCATGGAAGGGAGTATTGCCGTCATTCTGTTCAGTGTTCTCCATGCTGTTCTCGCACTGCTATTCTGATGGTGTGCTGGGCCGACGGTGGTGTGTCTGAATGGAGAAGGAGGGTCTGTGAATGGGGAATGGGAGGTGTCGAGTCAGAGGGAATACGATGGCGTGGAAGGTTCTGTGATGTCACCGCTGCACACTTTGCGTTTCTGGTGCCTTTACATGTTGTTCTGCCTCCTCATCCTATGTGTTTCGTATTCAATAGTGTTGTCGGCAGCATGTCTGTGAATTGCTGAAGGATCAATTTAAAAATTATCCTAATGGGCTAAATGGTAAAATTTGGCTCAATAGATCTTTATATATAATTTTTTAATTTATAATTATTTATTATTATTTATAAATTCTGATTTTTTATAAGTACCTAAAATATAAATTATAATAATATAATATTTTTTATTTCAAAAATAATTATTTAAAATAAATAATAAAAATATGACAATTATACTCCTATTAAATACTAATTTAATATAAAATATATTAATCTAAATAGTGCATAAACTATACAATTAAAAACTAAAATAATAGCAAAAGTTCACTAAAATAATATGAATAAATATAAAAAAATATAAATTTATCATTCTTATTCACCTACTACTTTTCTATAAACTGATCCATTATGCTGTCTCCTAGATTCACATATATAATATTTCTCTTCAACTAGAGCCTCTTCACATATATTGTGTCATGAAGTAATTTTTTCATCTGGAAAGCTTTCAACTGACAGCTGATAGAACTATAGGTTCTGACATAAATTCCGTGCTTACTTCTTACTTCTCTATCTATTCTGTATCTTTTATTTATTTTTGGTTTGTTAATGGCTTTCTAGGAAATTTTATTTGTTCTACTATATATGCTGTCATGTAACCTCATTTTTTATCTTTTATAAAAAACAAAAAAGAAAGTTAAAAGGAGATATTCATGCACCTTGGCGGTGGGTGTTAAAAAACATTAAAAAGCATGAAATTATCAATAGCACAATTAACCAGCCTTGCATCTTGGCATATTACAAGGAGATTCATATACCTTGGCAGTGGGTTTTAAAGAAACCACATTTAATATAAATAATTAATATAATTAATATTTTAATATTTATAAATTAGTTATTTAATTCATATATTTAAGATCTAAAAAAATTAATTAGAGAGACATACACTAACACTTAAACATAAACTAACATTTCTACTTGCATCCACACACGAGTTGGATAGGTCAACAAGAATGATGTGCTTTGACACCTCTACATGAACCTCGCACTTGTTTTTTTTTCCTACAAGGAAATTAAACTACATGATCTTTTATGTTGTCTTAGCCAAATAAGGATAAGGTTCTCCCAATTAAAATAGGAAATATTCTTTCTATTTGAAATAGTAAATCTTCTAGAGAATTTTCCTGGTCAAACAAGAAGGAAATCCTCCTATTACAAATATGAAATTCTCACGTAAAGTCCACTAAATTCCTCTAAATTTTGAGTTTGAATCTTAGGAAAAATCTATGTTGAGAGGGGAAACTATAAACCCATTAGGATACCAAATAATAGGATTTAGAAAATAATATCAAAAAATAGGAAACTCTCACTATTAAAAAAATAAATTTGATTGTTGTTTAATGCTATAAATGATGGTTAAGAATCGTTATTTGCATAGTGTCATTTACAGGGTATACTTTATTTGATGGTTATATACAAAATGTCAAATAAAATATTTTCAGATTTTATTTTAATAAAGTCCAGGCAGGATATTTCGGTTGATAGCTGAAGACTCACTACAAAAAGATATAAATTTGGCCACGACTTTTCAGCGGCGACAAAAAAAGTCGCCGTTGATTAAAGATTTTCAGTGGTGACTCTAATTGTCGTCGCTGAAAGTCTTGAGTTTCTGCGGCGACAAAAATGTCGCCGCGGAAAAAGGACTTTTAGCGGCGACTTTACTTTGTCGTCGCTGAAGAGAACACTTTCAGCAGCGACATTTCTTTGTCGCCGCAAAAGCAATTAAAATAAATATTTTTGGCTACACTTTTCTGCGGCGATAACACAAAGTTGCCGCTAATACGTTTTAAATACCCTTTCCCCTGCCCCTCCTCGTGACTCATTTCTTCATCAGTTAGGTTGAAACCCAGCGGCGCTGTCGAGCTCCTTTCCTCACGCAGGCGGTGGTCGTGCTCCCAGTCGACGGTCACCATCGTTCGCGAAGTCGCTCCTCACTGTCATTGTGCAAGTCGTCACCCTTCCTTGACGAGTGCGAGGTCCCCTTACCGTTGGCAGTCGGTGCTCCGTTGAGGCTGAAATACACGTCGCTCATCCGTCACTCCTCCTCAGCTTCAGAGTCTCTTCGCCTGAAAAATTGGTCTCTTCCCCGTCGATCACCTCAGACCATCGGCGTTATTCACAGTAAGTCCAGTCATTTTTACCTCTGTCGCTGTCGTTGTTGGGAAATTTGGAAAATTTGGGAAATTTTTGTGAATTTGGGAAATACACGTATTGTATTGTGCCTGTTCTGTAGTACCGCCGACTATGTATGCCTGTCTGTTCTGTAATGCCGCATCATTGTTGATGAATTTATTCACAGCTTCTGAAGTTGCATTGCCGCGTAGTATATGTATGATCTTCAAAGTTGCAGAAGCCAGTGACTCGTGAATTGCATGTATTTTTAATATCTTATTCCATGTTTCCCATTATAATAGGATAATCATATTCATAAAATGGAATTGTAACAGACTATTTTCATTTAGGATATGAAAAAAAGTTGATGCTAAAATAACATGTGTTCAAGGTCTTATTTGTATAGACGGAATAATGATTGAGAATAATCTTAATCATGTTTAAGTGTCATTAGGAAAAGAAATTTTTTCTGGGTTTGATTTAAAAAGATTAAAGAAGTGAGGTTAATAAATTTTAATAAGAAATATGTAAAATAAAATTTTCTGGTGTCTTAACCTTGTATCCTAATTGTAATTGCAGTTGGGAAATAGTTTAGCTTTTTTTTTACACGCAAGGAAAGTTCATTTGCAAAATGAGAAAGTTCATTTGTACACTAGGGAAGTTCGTTTATATAATAAGGAAGTTTATAATATGCAAGTGACTTTTCTGAAATATGCATCATGAACCAATATGTTAGTCATCTTTGTAAGATGAAACTAGCTTCCATGATATGCAAGTTACTTTCGGTAAGTGTAATTAATTTTTGTCATGTGCAATTACATTTCCTTTGGCATCTACTACCTATTAAGAGTATTTTGGTATTTTCACCTTAAATTAATTGAAGTTAAGGACTTGAAGTTTCAAGTCCATTGCCCAATTAACTTGTAAAGTAGAGATTTATTTCTTATTTTTCCTTGATTGAATTGGAGTAATTGCATTGTGAATCTGTTCATTTGAAGTTTAAACTAATCAAGTTAGTTGGTTGGACTTGATCATGGATTTAACGAATTGCATTTTGATTGAGTCTTTAGGGTATGATTGTGTTTACTTTTATTTAACTGTTGAATAATATTGTTGTTTCTTAATGGAGAAACGATGTATTTAATCAATAAAGTTTAGTTATTATAATATTAAATTGATGTTGCGTGGATCCATTACCTCATTATATTATTGATATGTTTGTTGGCTTTTGTTGTTGTATCCTAGGTCTAACTGTTTAGGGAATATAAATGGATAAAAGTTGGTTACATATTAGAGATAGAGGCAACCTATCATATATTAGAGGAGTTGATGCTTTTCTAGAATGGGTATTTAGTCAACCTGGCGTGGGAAGTCAAATACGTTGTCCTTGCAGAAGATGCATGAATGTTATATTTAAAGGAAGAAGAGATGTCAGGACAGACTTATTGAGCAAGGGTTTTTGGAATAGTTATACGGTGTGGGACTTGCATGGGGAAATTAGAAGATTTCAGACAGATTGTATAACTTCTAGTAATGACAAAGAGAATGCTACTGCTAGTGAAAACTTTACAAGGATGATATGCGATGCATATGGAGTTCCATGTGTGGATTATACAAATACTAGTCACTGTGACAGCGAATAGCCTAATCTATAGGCTAAAAGGTTCTTTGACTTGTTAAAAGATGCTAAAACTGAACTTTATCTAGGTTGTGTCAAGATGTCTAAACTTTCTTTCATTGTAAAGTTGCTTCAAGTGAAATGCCTTAACCATTGGAGTAATAAATCTATGGATGTCTTGTTGGGCTTATTAAAAGAAGTTCTCCCAGAGGGGGCTTTAGTGCCAACTTCATTCTATGAAGTAAAGAAGATAATTCGTGACTTGGGTTTAGATTACCATAAAATTGATGCTTGTGAGAATGATTGCATATTGTATTGGGGAGAGCACACACATGCAGAATCATGTCCTAAGTGTAAGATGCCTAGATGGAATTTAAACAAACAGAAAGGGAAGAAGGTTCCACATAAAGTCTTGCGGCATTTTCCCATAACACCAAGGCTACAAAGACTGTATATGTCAACAGACACAGCTAAAGAAATGAGGTGGCACAAGGAGAAACACTCAAATGACGAGGTAATGAGGCCTCCAACTGATTCTCTAGCTTGGAAACACTTTGACAACCAGTACCCTAACTTCTCTGCTGATCCAAGAAGTGTTTGACTGGGTTTAGCAAGTGATGGATTTCAACCATTCGGGAATATGAGTGCCAATCATAGTATATGGCCTGTTGTGTTAGTGCCATATAACTTGCCACCATGGCTTTGTATGAAAAGCCCATACTTCATGATGACACTTCTTATTCCTGGTCCAAAATGTCCAGGTGATGACATAGATGCTTATCTTTAACCTATGATTCAGGAGTTGAAGCAATTGTGGGAATCAGGGGTACAGACGTATGATGCGTATTGTTAATCAAATTTTATCATGCATGCCACTATATTATGGACTATAAATGATTTTCCCGCATATGGAAACCTTTCAGGGTGGTCAACTAAAGGTAAACTTGCTTGTCCATACTGCCACAAAGACACGCATTGTATTTCGATAAGGAGCAAGTTGTCTTACATGGGGCATCGACGCTTTCTTCCACAAAATCACCCATGGCGCAAAAATAAGGTATCATTTGATGGTAAAGAAGAGCATATGGATCCACCAGTTGCATTGACTGGAGATGAAGTGCTCAAGTAACTTCAACACTTAGGTGATGTGACATTTGGCAAGGGTACAAAACGAAAGCGGCATACACAAAATAATGCTTACAATTGGAGAAAAAGAAGTATTTTTTTCCAGTTGCCTTACTGGAAGTACTTGTTAATACGACATAATCTTGATGTGATGCACATAGAAAGAAATATTTCTCAGAACATTGTGTGCACGGTGATGGATTTGGTTGGAAAGACGAAGGACATAGTTAAAAGTAGGTATGACTTGATGGACTTAGGTATTAGGAGTGATATGCACCCAGTTGAAGATGGTGATAATGTTTATATTCCTCTTGCTCCTTACACATTGTCTCCTGAGAACAAACAATCCCTTTTACAATTCTTGGCTAACGTAAGAGTGCCTGATACTTTTTCATCTAATATTTCAAGATGTGTCAACATTCAGGAGTGAAAATAGTTTGGTTTGAAGAGTCATGATCACCATGTGTTATTGCAAGAGATCTTTCCAATTGCAATACGTGGGTTATTACCTTCTAAGGTATGTGAACCAATTATAGAGTTGGGAAGATTTTTCAAAAATCTTTGTTCAAAGTCGTTATCTTGTGAAGTGCTTGACAAACTCCAAAGTCAGATAATATTGACTTTATGCAAGTTGGAGACGATCTTCCCCCCTGCTTTCTTTGATGTGATGGTTCACTTGCCAATATACTTGGCAAGGGAGGCAAAAGTTGCTGGACCAGTTCAATATTGTTGGATGTATGTAATAGAAAGGTAACATTCTTCAATTGTATTGTATATTTATATTTCATATTTGTGGAATGGTAATTACTTCTAATGCATTAGGTATTTGTGGACACTCCAATTGTATGTTTGTAATAAAGCTCGGCCTGAACGATCAATTACAGAAGGATACTTGGCAGATTAAAGTCTCACGTTCTGTTCAAGATATTTAAAAGATTTTCCTACAAAGTTTAATATGCCACGTAGGAATGATGACACCAACGATGATACGAACCCTGAGTTTATAATATTTAAGGAAAATGGTCAAGCTAGGGGGAATTGTCAGTCAATTTCTCTTCCTTATGAAGAATATTGTCAAGCAAGAATGTATGTGCTACAAAATTGTGAACAAGTTTGGCTATTTATGGAGTAAGTTGCCTGACTCGAGCAAAAATGTACTTGTCATATTGTATTTTTTACTTATTGCTATCATATATTGTAGGGAATATGCAACAGAGCTTGAAGCGCATAGATCAAGGAGTGAGCAAAGTCAATATGAGTTTCCTCAATGGTTTCATTCACGAGTAAGTTATAACAACTTCAGCCGTAGTATTTATAGCAATTACATTTACATAAAATATCTAACCGATGACTTTTATCCTAAAAGGTGGCATCATTGTCTACACTAAGCCATGTCAGTGATGAACTCATAAGTTTATCAATTGGTCCATTGACAATAATGAATCGCTATTCCATGTTCATAGGCAATAGATTTCGTTTTCACACAAAAGATCGTGCAACGGGAAAAAAAACCCAAAACAGTGGTATTCTAGCTAAGGGTGATGACACTAATGCTGACAAAGAATATTATGGTGTGTTAGAGCATATTTATGAGTTGTCTTACATAGGCAGCTGAAAAGTATATTTGTTTAAGTGCCATTGGTGGGATGTAGCTCATCATGACAAAGGATATAAGGTTGATAAATACGGGTTCATAAGTGTCAATACGCGATACTCATTGCAAACAAATGAACCATTTATTCTAGCATCTCAAGCTGAGCAAGTTTTTTATGTGGATGACATTGTTGCACCCGGTTGGTTCGTTGTTGTCAAAACAAACCCACGTGACTTGTTCAACGTACCAGTTGATAATGCTATTGATCATAGTGGGATTCATGATCCTATAGTTGAAGAACCTTATCAGCAATTGGTGGTAGACTTAAATGTGTATCGTGCGAGTCCAACACGACTTGATGATATTATCATTGACTTATATGGAGAAGATGAACAAACGCATACCTTAGCTCAAGGAGAATCATCACAAATTCATCAAAATAATGCCATAAATACTGGTTTTAGTGATGAAGAGGATTTTCTTGATGACTTTGATATTGATACTGAAGCAGAAAGTGACACAAACATTGAAATAGAAGAAACAGATGAACCAGAAGACATCGATGAAAGTGACAGTGTGACAGAAGATTCAAATGAATGAAATTAATTGATATGGTATATTTTATCTACATTAATTATTGTTTGATTGATTTTTTTTTTCTAAATGAAATGTATATTTTTGTAGGATATGTCAGGATTAAAGAGAGGTCGAGGTGGGAAAAGTCTTTCTGTTAGATCTAATGACAACACAAATAGCGGAGGTACATGCTCTACACCTCAATCAAGACCTGATATTTCACCTCTACTACTGCAACAGCAATTTCAGGAAATGCCTGTCAACTCTCCTCCTACTCCCCATACTCAAAATAGTAGTGCAGGTAAGTTTGTTTCAATTTTGTAATAATTGATTTACATAACTTGTAACATTTAATTGTTGTAATTCAACTTCAATGCTAGGCTCTTCTACTGCAATCAACAAGCGCAGAGGAGTTTACAAGTCTGTTAATGTGAATTTAAAGACTGCACAAGGAACGAAGATTCGAGTCAAATTTTCATATTCAATGTCAAGAGCAATTGGTCCAGAAGCAAGAGACTTTTCTAATTATTGTGGTTTGACTCTTAGAACCACAATCTCGTTCAGGGATGGTGGAGGTAGCTGGAAGAATATTTTTGAAAAATATGGCCAAGATATGATTTTAAAAATAAAGGTATTTATGTCAAATTTGTATACTTATTTAAGTTTATTTTTATTATTAGACAAATGTTTACATTTATTTGTTACAGGATAAATTTGAACCTGCTGATGAAATTAGTGAAGAAAAGTTTCATATAGCTATATCAATTATTTTACAAAATGCATTCAGAAATTGGAAGAACAATTTGCACTCTCACTACAAGAAATATGAGACTGATGAGGATAGATTGGCTGATCCTCCTCAAACTATTAGTTTTGAAGATTGGGAGTGGTTATTAATATATTTTAAGTCTGACATATTTAAGGTATCTCACTATCCTTCTAAATAAATTATATTTTTTCTAATTATTAAATTCTTATTAATTTCTTATTAGTTACTACATTTTGTTGTAGAATAAAAGTAGAAGGAACATGATAAATCGAGAAAAACAAATGACTAAACATACTTGTGGTCCTCGATCATTTGCAGAGATTGAGTATGCTAGTGTAAGTTCAATCTATCATCACTATACTTTAAATTTTCAATCATTTTTTTAAATCTAATTTTTGCATTTTCTCGTATGTTATTATTTTGTAGAGAGATCCTACTACTGGACAACCTATTCCTCCTGACCAGTTGTGGGAGATAACGCATACTAGGAAGACATTAGACGGACAAGTTGTATGGGCTGACCCACACTCTGAACAGCTTCATGTACGCATTGTTATTTAATATCTTATTTTCATTTACTATTATCAATAATCTAACAGTTTTAAGTTTTTATTATAGAGTCGTATGCACAAACTTTCTCAACAACAAGATCAAGATTCAGAGAGTGATGCTCGAATGACGTCAGAGGAAATATTGGCGACAGTTCTTGGTGAGAGGTCGGGGTATGTAAGAGGGAAAGGATATGGAGCGGAACCTTCAAGGAAGAGAAATCACCATCAATCTACTGATAGTTCAGTTGTGGAGAGTGTGCGTGCCCAACTGCAAGAAGAGTTTGATAAAAAATTTCAAGAGGAGAGAGAAAAAATGGAGGCTGAGCGTGTAGTAGAGCGTGCAAAGATGGAAGAAGAACGTGAAAAGATACAATAAGAACGTGTGCAGTTCGAGAAAAGACTAATGGAACAAATGGAGCAAAGAATACAAGCTCAATTCACTGCCTTGATGCAAAAAGGACAACCACATAGGGCTACTTCTAGTCATAGTATTGAACCTTTTACATAAAATTTATGTATAAATTAAACAATTTTATTGTAATTTTAAATATCTTCATATTTTAGATGATAATAAAAATATTTATTAATATTATTGTATTAGAGTTTATTTAATTATTAATTATTATATTATATTTTTTCATATTACAGAAATTATTGAAAAAAATATAAAAAATAATTTTCATTTTTCTATCTTTAGGCGGCGACACTATGTCACCGCAGAATCATCCTTAGGCGGCGACAGATTTGACGCCGCTAATTCAACTTTAGGCGGCGACTTTTATTTGTCGCCGCAAATATGTATAGGCGACAGTCTCATAGGCGGCGACTTAGTGGCGACAAAATGTCACCACTATTGTGATTCAGTGGCGACTGTTAAACCTTCTGTGGCGATAAATGTCGCCGCTGAAACTCATTTTTTTTGTAGTGACTATTTCTTCGAAACAATACCAGCCAGAATAATAGGAACCCTAGTCATAATAAATAAGATAATATTCTTCCTAGTCAAAATAGGAATCCTACTAGAGTATTATATTCTATTTTAAATGGAAAAATTATAAAACACATAACTATATATATTATCTAAATATCATCAATTCTTTTAGTATATATACATATCAAGAAGGATAAGGCTCCATAAAATATTTCCTAATTATAAAGTACGAAAGTGACTCATCCTTTCCTTCGCTCACTTTGAAACTACAGTAACATTACATACAGACACAACAAAAAGATAGTGATATGATGAAGATTTATTATTTAACCGCATAAGAGCAAATTCACTTGGAGGCACCACAGCAACAGCTTGATGAAGCTTTGAGAAAAGAAGTACTCCTCTTTGTGATCTCATGTATTGGCTTGTTTGTATACCTTATGATGTTATACACCCATGCCCCTGCCACTGCTCCCACCACCGGTGCTATCATGTACACCCATATTCCTCTGTACTCATGCCACACCATCGCCGGCCCTAGGGTTCTCGCCGGGTTCATTGATGATCCAGTTACCGGCCTATCATATGAATACTAACATGAATATCATACACTTAATTAATAGGTCAAAGAATAATGTAAAGAGCAATTTTAACAATTATATTGGATTATACTCCCCTATCCTAAATTGAGTTAAATACTAATTTATAGAGATTAAAAAATAGTTAAATCAGTTATTTATAGAAAATATTTGTTGATTTTCTTAAAGTACTGATTTTAATCATTTGTAATGGAAATTATCCCCTTTATAAAAAATCTTTTAATATGTATAATTATAAATTTAAGAGACAAATATAATTGAAGTCTTATATTCCATATCAGAGGAATATTATAAATGTAATATTAAGTATACTCCTGATTTTTCTTAAAATTTTAATTTGATAAAAGAGTTGAATAAATCTTTTCTAACATCTGAAGTTTAGTTATAGGTATCAATAATCTCTTTGGTCAAATATTGAGTTGTCAATTTGAACGGAAACTCATGACATTGTGGGGATTACTTTAAGTGTTAGGGCTAAGGTTAATACCCGGTAGCCAACACATTAAGCATGACGGTTGCCCCTACGACGATCCCAGCTAGCTCACCAATCTACAAAAATGAAAAACATAGAAACATATAAATATCCATCAAAATATTAAAAAAAATGATTATTTTGGTACGCTTCTTATGTTCAAGTATTTCTCCAAGTGATTCAACCAACAAATATATATATTATTGAAATAATCCAATTAACTAGAACATTTTTGTGTAAATAGTGCAACCGCAAGTAAAATTTTCATCAATATAGATACTAACGACTTTTTATGCTAGTTTCAACAGCGACTTCATTAACTAAGCATATCTTGTGATCGGAGGTTTCTGCCCTTTTAAATAAATAAAAAAAGGGTAGATTTGCAGCATGATTGGCCAACCTCCATAAACTAAGCATCCCTCAATGAAGATAACTAAAAGAAACCTAAAATTACCGCTCTGCTATCAGTTGCCACACCCGAGATGACAAACATGAGGTAGAAGGTGATCAAGAATTCAACCACAAAGCCCTGAAGATATGACCCAGATAATAATGTTCCAATGAATTGGTCATGTTTTCCTGTGAAAACAAGTCTTAGAGTCACACTTGCAAGAGTGGATCCTAGAACCTGAATTAATATATAAGCTGGTACCTGCAACAACAAAATATTAATCATCAGAACAACCAATATACATATACATATATATATATATATATATATATATGCTAAATTATACAAGACTCCCATATAAACTTTAAACCATGTACAAAATTAAGCCCCCCTCAACCTTTAAAACTTAAAAATAAGCCCAACCATTAGTTATACACCCCTTGAATTATATTTTTGTGTGTATTTAGCTTTGAGTTATATATGCATACAAACCCTATAAACTTTAATATATGTGCAAGTAAGCGACAAACTAAACTATCAATAGATGAGTTATCTGCGTAAATGTAAGAATTTAGAGAAATTCATTGTAAAGTTGTAGAAGGTTATCCATACATAACATAAGTTCAGAGGAGTTATGTACAATTTCGCCATATAATAATAATAATAATAATATATATATATATATATAATTTATCTTATGAATCAGACAAATTCATTTCACAAAGGAAACCAATAAAATTAAGTAAATTAAGGTGGTTTATTAACCTGTTTGAGGGGAAATCGTTTAGTGGAAGCGAAAGCGAGAGTGACAGCAGGATTAAAATGGGCACCAGAGATGTGACCAAGAGAGTAGACAAGGGCCATAACCAAAAGACCCCAAACGATGGCAATCCCAGGAAGCGTTACGATGTTGTTGTTGTTATTGTTCACCACTATTGATGCTCCCCCTACAAATATCAGAAAGTATGTCCCCACCAACTCTGCCACCAACTGTAGTTATTCATTTATAATCACATCAAGAACAACAACATAGTCAAATACAAAAATGATCATATTACAAGTTTAGTTAACTTTTAAGTTTGAGACTTTAAGGAGAAAGATGTGAAGGGACCTTCTGTAAGAAAGGGACAGAGACAGAGATGATGGAGCCTTCATTAGATTTGTCATTGACATTAAGAACAACCTCATGGGTTCCTTTAGTTGCAGAGGTCTCAGCCATCACCAATGGTCACAAGCAATGGCGAAAAACTATTAGAAGGGGGGGTGTTAAGGTGGTGCTTCTAAGTTTGAGAAAGGACGTAGTAGGGAAGGCCACTTTATAGGAACTAATCAACCCCTTACGTAGGAAAGACTAATCTCTTGGAATGATGGTGCGTCTAAGTTTGAGAAAGAATCCACATAAGGGAAATGATGGAATAGAGAGAAAAGGGTTTGAGATTTTCTTGGAATGGAGAAAGGAGATGTATACTAATCAACCCCTTACGTAGGACAGACTAATCTCTTTCATATAATAAGGATAAAGATTAATAGATATTTCTTTATAGTAGAGTGTATGTAGGAAAGAAAATAATTTTACAGAATAAAAGAAGGGTTATATAAAGAAATAATTAAGTCATATTACTCATAATTTACAAATAGTAGGATTTTTTTTCTAAATTTTTATATTATATATATGTATATAAATATATAGATAATATATATAGATACCTATATTAATTAAGTCTGTATAAGATATTTTTTTAATCTATTTTTTCATTACAAATCATTCATAAAACGTTAAAAACAATTAAGATATCTATGATCAATGAAATAAAAAAAAGAAGGGAAAATCCCACAAAAGATCACTTGAATTTCAAAATCTTAAATTAGAAACTCGTATAAAAATGTGTTGTTATTCGCCTATCAGTATAGTTAATAACTATTAAAGTATATGAAATAAAACTGATTTGCAATTTTTTTTATTTAATGAAGGGCATCTCTATACCTTTATATGCTTAGAACACAAAGGATTTTTAACTCTCCTAATAAATATATTTTCTAAAATTTGAATATATAGTATGCTCCTTATTAGTTGAAGTCGCTTACCTCCTCAATCAACAATTTATAGGTAAACTAATTTAAAATTTTAAAATTCAAGTGGTATTGTTTAGGAATTTTTCCAATAAAATATTCATTAACACTTCTAGAAAGAGATCATATTAATTTTGTAATATGAAAAAAAAACTTTTGCAATATATATGTATATATAGAAATTAAAATACAGGACATGCTAAGTTGGTAATTTTTTTTTTGGCTAGCATGCTATGTTGGTAATAATTTGATATTATCTAAAAGATAATATTCACAATTTTAATATAGACAGAAATTAAAGACAATGTCTTATGTTCATTGAATGCATTAATTAAACGATTAAAAAGAGAATAAAGAAGAGAAATGACAATTAAAACAGTCACAACTAATTTCATGAAACATATTTTTCCGAGTCATAAGTATTAGTGGGTTCTTGAAAATCCATAAAAGCTTTTGTTTAACAAATAACTTTTCACTTGAATTATGAAATAATCACAACTAAAGGCAATGAACTAGTCATCATACATCTTAAATCTTGATAATTAGTAAGAAGCATTAGTCACTCTGATTATATTGTTATAAAAATAACTGATAAATCCATAAGATTAAGAAGAGAGAAAAGATAAAGACAAGAAAATTATAGAAGTATATTGTATTCTTCCACTTGCTCTACAACACAAATGGCATGTACTATTTATAGGCAATAATGACCTAGTAGAATTTGAAAAGATGGAAGATGAAGGGGTAGATACAGATAGAAGATGAAGGGGAGATAGAGATGGAAGATAAAGAGACATCCACAATTTAATATTCATAATTCTCCCCCTTGGATGTCCATTATTTAATAATGTGCCTAAAAAAACTTTCACTAGGAAAAACCCTATGGAATAAAAACCTAGTGAAAGAAAAAGAGTACACATTTAATTGATACACTCACAGCACTGCCTCATTAAAAACCTTGCTAGGAAAACCCAGTGGAACAAAACCTCAGCCAAGGGAAAAATAGTACAGCGTGTATCGACTCCCCCTTTTTACAACGTCAATTGATATCTTTGAATCCGCGAAGTTCGATATCATGTACGAGGTTTTCAAATATTGTTGCTGGAAGTGACTTGGTGAACAAATCTGCTAGATTTTTCTTAGAACATATTTGCTGGATATTAATCTCACCATTCTTTGGAAGATCATGTGTGAAACAGAATTTTAGAGAAATATATTTTGTCTTATCTCTTTTGATATACCCTTCTTTTAGTTGGGTAATACATGCAGTATTATCTTCATATATGACTGTTGGGATCATTTTACTAAATGACAATCCACAAGTAGTACGTATATGATGTATTATCAAATCTTAACCATACACATTCTCGACTTGCTTCATGTATCGCTAGTATTTCTACATGATTAGATAATGTGGCTGATATAGTTTGTTTCATTGATCACCATGAAATAGCTGTACCATTACATGTAACAAATAGCCTGTCTGTGATCTACCAACATATGGATCAGACTGAAATCCAGCATCGACATAGCT
The DNA here is from genome assembly GCA_037074615.1 of Leucaena leucocephala. Classification (NCBI taxonomy): domain Eukaryota; kingdom Viridiplantae; phylum Streptophyta; class Magnoliopsida; order Fabales; family Fabaceae; genus Leucaena; species Leucaena leucocephala. The sequence continues at coordinate 6,856,933 of CM073550.1, forward strand.
GTCAAAATCAGGTTTGTATTCATTTGAATAAAATAATCCCATATCCATTGTACCCTTCAAGTAACGAAAAATGTGCTTAACCCCATTCCAATGTCTTCATGTTGGTGAAGAATTATATCTTGCTAGTAAGTTAACAGCAAACAATATATCTGGTCGTGTGTGACTAGCAAGATACATAAGCGCACCAATTGTACTAAGATAAGGTACTTCTGGACCAAGTAGTTCTTCATCACTTTCTTGAGGTTTAAAGGGATCTTTATCTTTCTCCAAACATCTTACAATCATCGGAGTGCATAATGGATGTGATTTATCCATATAGAAACGTTTTAAAACTTTTCTCCTATAAGTTTCTTGATACACGAAGATCCCATTTTTCATATGTTCAATTTGTAATCCAAAGCAAAATTTTGTTCTTCCCAAGTCCTTCATTTCAAACTCTTTCTTTAAGCAATTCACCGCATGAAAATCTCTTCAGGAGTTCCAATGATATTTATGTCATCAACATAAATAGCAATTATATCAAATTTATTTTCATATCTTTTTATAAAAATGCATAGACATACCTGATCATTCTTATATCATTCTTTCAATATATATTCACTAAGTCGATTATACCATATCCGCCCTGATTGCTTAAATCCATATAAAGATTTATTTAAATTAATTGAGTATCGTTCTCGAGAACTTGAATTGTATGCTTTCGGCAATTCAAATATGTTAAGGAGACTTATATAAATGTCATTATCAAGTGAGCCGTACAAATAGGCTGTAACAACATCCATTTCATTTTCTTGTATTTACCTTTTCTCTCCTCTTAATCTTGTAGATTGATTAGTTAGTTTTATAACACGTTATCAACACGACTGCTCTATAAATTGAAGTTATTGTAAGGTCTATCATCATAAGGTAAGCTTCTATATTACTTTCATGTTGAATTATAGTTTCATACTGGATTACTTTTTAATTATTCAATATTCTTAATATTGATCTTTATTTACATTTTGTTATACTTTTATGATAGTATCATCATATTGAATCTAACAAAACTTGAGTTTATGGCTCTTAACATTACTTAAGTTTGTTATACTTTTGATGGCTGAACAAAATAATGAGTTTCTAATGAAAAATTATGAATCCCGTCCAACTGGCTCTACTGCATTCCCAGAAGTAAATATAATAACAAATGAATCATCCCATGGTCGGGGACATGACGTGGATGCGGCCGTGGCTATGGATGAGGCCGTGGTCATAATTATCACTCAAGGTGGACAAACAATGATGATAACCACAAAAAGAAAACTAGTGGGAATGATAATTATATTAAAAATTTATGTCATCGTTGTGGTGGTAAAGGTCATTAGGCTCATACTTGTTGTACACCAAGACATTTAGTTGAACTATACCAATAATCGATCAAAAGGAAAAATAAAAATAAAGGCAAAGAGTCAAAGATAGAAACAAATTTTACCAGGGAAGAAAGCGATTCTGATTATGGCACATGGATGTGACTCATTTAGATGTTGTTGATTTCTTTGTCGATCCTAATGGAAGAATTGATCACCTAATTAGTAATAGGAGTCTCCAAAAATAAGCTAACTTTTATGATTATGTGTGTTTTTCCTTTTGCTGTCATAAAGTTATAATTCTCTCAATAAAAAAAAGGTTTCTACTTACTATAAAGTTATTTATCCCAATAAATAAAATTATTTATATTTCTTTTCATTAATTCTTTTTGTATTTCTTTTTCATTTGCTATGTTCCTGTTAATGAAGAATGCCACTCATTGACATTAATAAAGAAGATTTGTGTCTCGTTAATAATGCAACAACTCATACAATATTCAGAAATGTAAAATATTTTTCTTTTTTGGTGATGCGAGAAGTCAATGTCCAGATCATATCTGGAAGTATAAAGATGATTGAAGGGTTTAGAAGAGCTAATATATTGTTACATGGAGGAACATAATTATACATTAATAATGCATTTTATTCCTCTAAATCTAACAGGAATTTGTTGAGTTTCAAGGACATCCGCAGAAATGGATACCATATTGAAACAACAAATAAAAAAAACCAGAAATATCTTGTTATCACATATATGATTTCTGGTAGAAAATGCACATTGAAAAAATTCCCTGCTCTTTCATCTGGAATGTACTACACATTTATTAGTATAAATTGAAACATATGCTATTGCAAACCAGAAGTTTGCAAGTGAGAATAAATTTAATATTTGGCATGACCGGTTAGGCCATCCTGGGATAATAATGATGCAAAAAATAATTGAGAATTTATATGGACATTCATTGAGAAGATAATCAATTCCACAATCCCATATTTTTTCATGTGCTGTATGTTCTGAAGGAAAACTAATTATTAAACCATCATTGGTAAAAATAGAAAGTGAGTCTCTCACATTTCTAGAACGTATACAAGGAAATATTTGTGGGCCGATACACCCACCATGTGGATCATTTAGATATTTTATGGTTCTAATTGATGCATCAACAAGATGGTCGCACGTTTGCTTATTATCTTCTCGTAACCTGGTGTTTGCGAGATTACTTGCTCAACTAATTAGATTGAGAGCACATTTTTCAGATTATCCCATCAAGAAAATACGTCTAGATAATGCCGGTGAATTTACTTCACAAGCTTTTAATGAGTATTGTATATCTCTGGGAATCGATGTTGAACATACTGTAGCACATGTTCATACACAAAATGGTTTTGTAGAATCATTAATTAAACGTTTGCAGTTGATTGCAAGACCATTGCTTATGAAATTAAATCTCCCAATATCTACTTGGGGACATGCAATTTTGCATGTAACAATGTTAATTCGTATCAAGCCAACTAGTTATCTCAAGGTCTCCCCTTTACAAATGGTTTTTGGTTAGGAACCGAATATTTCTCATATAAGGACTTTTGGATGTACGGTATATGTTCCAATTGCTCCACCACAATGCACTAAAATGTGTCCTCAAAGAAGAATAGGAATATATGTTGGATATGAATCTCCTTCTATAATAAAATATTTAGAGCCAATAATAGGAGATTTATTTACGGCTCGATTTACTGATTGCATTTTGACAAATCAAATTTTCTAACATTAGAGGGAGAAAATAAGCAGCTAGAAAATAAAATTAGTTGGAATGAATTATCATTATCTCATCTTGATCCTCATACAAAACAATGTGAGCTACAAGTTCAAAAGATAATTCATTTACAGAGTATAGTCAATCAATTGCCAGACGCATTCACTGACCCCAAGAAAGTGACTAAGTCATATGTTTCAGCTATGAATGCTCCTATCAGAATTGATGTCCCTATTGGACAATCCATTGATGCAAATGGTCAAAAGCACACTTGAAGCGTGGCAGGGCTATCAATTCCAAAGATAAAAATCTTTGAAAAAGAAAAGGAGCTACAAATATAGATGGTCAGGTCGAGAATATTCAACAAAATTTAGTGACTCCAGAAGAGTTCTTTGACAACACTAACATCTTAATTCCGAGAGAAATTCAGGTACCTAAAATATGTGAAAATAATGAGATCTCAATAAATTATGTTGTCAATAGAATACAATGGGATCGAGATAAAGTCAATGTTGACGGTATTTTTGCATATACTATAGCGCTTGATGTAATAAATAATTATAAGGATCATGAACCAAAGTCTATTAGCGAATGCAAAGAAAGAGATGATTGGCCAAAATGGAAAGACGTAGTTGAGGCAGAATTAAAATCATTAGAAAAATGAAAAGTTTTTGGCCCTGTGATTCTTACACCTGAAGATGTAAAACCAGTTGGATATAAATGGGTTTTTGTGAGAAAAAGAAATGAAAATGGTGAAGTAGTAAGATACAAAGCATGACTTGTTGCTCAAGGATTTACACAAAGACCTAGTATTGATTTCGTAGAAATATACTCACCAGTGGTGGATGTAACTACTTTTCGATATCTAATTAGTCTGGCAACAAATGAATGCCTCGATTTGCGTTTAATGGATGTTGTTATAGCCTATTTGTATGGCTCACTTGACAATGACATTTATATGAGTCTTCCTGATGAATTTGAATATTAAATTGTGGATGTCTCTTCATCTTCCATCTCTATCTACCCCTTCATCTTCCATCTCTATCTACCCCTTCATCTTCCATCTTTTCAAATTCTACTAGGCCATTATTGCTATAAATAGTGCATGTCATTTGTATTGTAGAACAAGTGAAAGAGGTAGAGAAGGTGGAAGAAATATAATATACTTATATCATTTTCTTGTCTTTATCTTTTCTCTCCTCTTAATCTTGTAAATTGGTTTGTTAGTTTTATAACATATATAAGCTTTTGGGAACTAATTAAAAAGGCGATGGGATCAAATCTCACCTTATAACAAGCGATTAATGGTGGAGGAATTTTTTTTTTCAATGAGGGCAATTAGATCATTTCACAAAGAATTTAATTCCATAATAGTTCCAAGAGATTTTATAGGAATTACGTTATTTCGAGAGATTATCTTAAAATTCTCATAAGTCCTAGGTCCTTACATGTCTTTCTCCCTTCGTCTTAAATGTTTTCAATGTTTATCTTCCATATTTTTTAATACTTGAAAAAGAAATCCAAGATAAGTGTTGAAAACTTAGAAAATGAAAATATTGAGAATATTTAAGATAATTACTGAAAATTTAAGAAAATCAGTACTAAAAATAAGTATTGAAAGTATGAAAGATATTGAGTAATGAAAGTATGAAAGATGAGTATTGAAAAATTCACTCATAAAATTTGTAATTGCAATCAAACATCATGATTCTTTTTTAAATTACAAATTTTAAGATTCTTAATTGTAATTAATAGTAGTTTTAGAGATCTTTAAAGGAAAAATCCTAAACAAATACCACGTAAATTTTAAATTTTAAAATTAGTTTGTTTAATACATTTTATAAGATATTGACTACAATTGTAAAGTAAATAATAACATATTTTTATAATAATTCTTGATTTAAAATTTTAAAATTGAAATGGTATTGTTTTTATTTTTCCCATCTTTAAATCTTTGTTTCCCAAAAGCATATATTATTCAACAGACCACCTTGGTGGTGGCGAAGTGAATTTATTCATTTTGAGAAGCACTCTGGGACTAGCGGATGAAAAACGAAGTTTGAAATTGAATTAATGATTAATTTATTAACAGTGGAGAATCAAGTAAGCCCTCATATTTATGATAAAAATAAACTACTCATCTTATCCTAAATATAAAATATATTTAAATAATTTAATTAAATTAAAAAAAATTAGGTTAGTTAACATTTTTTAAAGTACCTTAATCATCTTGTTTAACTCTCTCTCCTTCTCTTATTTAATAATTATTGAGAAAGTATAAATATGGATAATTTGAAAAATGGTTAGTAAATTTAAGAAATAAATCTTATATTTAAGATTAAGATTAATTCATTAATTATATTTTATATTAAAGATGAGATGAATACATGGTTTCTATATTACTAATATAAGATTTGAGTTTGCAAGTGGATCCCACTATATTAAAAAGAAATCTTTATTTCTTACTCTTCTCTAACGCTAAGGGCTGCTTAAAATCCTTGTGTGACTGAGGTGTTTTACTCTCTTCCAACCAAATTCACTGTTGTAGAAAAGGACTTTAACAATAATTAAAAATATTTTTTATACTGGCTTCTTAGTTATTATAGATATAACTAGTATAAAAAGTATTAGATTTTTTATATTGATTAAAGTTACAACCGACATAAAAAGTTTATTATTTTGTTTATAAAAAAAAAAAAATTGATTTGCTTTCTTTCCTACCCTCCATTGTAGAAGAACCACTAACTTATTATGATATTATTATGATAAGTGGTGGTTCACACACTGGGAGAACACTCTTTGTGTATGATCAAGACTAACCAGTGGGACAAGATTCTTATTGGGTTTAAGGGGTTTACTTGTACCGTTTGCTACTCTTCATTATATTTTTTTACCCATATATGTAATAAATATACAATATTTAGTATATCATATAAGTTAAAAAGATTGACTTTCTTATAGGAGCAATACCTTTGACACTCAATATGAGTGAGTAGAGATGAGATATTTGTATTTATCAATAAAATAACAAAATTGTTGATATGATAGAGAAGAAATACAAACTAAACATTGTTTTAATATAAAAAATAGAGTAAGTTGAAACAAAATATATAAATATAAATATAAATATAGATTGAATTGTGGATGCCTACAATGATGATACCTATAACTCCGTATCAATTTTTTAAAAAAAATCGAAGTCATAGAATTAAAGAATTTAGATTTAAATATTATATGTGTATATACCTCTAAGTCTGTATATTGTTAATGATAAAATCAAAATGATATGAATCTTATAATATAAATGTAACACTATAATATATAATTCATATTCTATGTCATAGTATTGCAAATAAAAAGCAAGTGAATAAATCTTTATTTTTTTATTGTGAGTCCTAAAAGGAGCAATCATTTTAATGATGTCCTTTGATTTTGATAATATCATATGAAATATGTTTAAATACCTGCTTCTTTAACATGTATCCTAAAATTATGATAGATGTGATTTAAATGCATTATGCTAGGAAAACAACTTATCTATATTAAAATGATATATGGATAAAAGGAATATTACTCATATCATACATATCTATATTAAAATGATATATAGATATAAAGAATATTACTCAGAATATGCACACTTTTTTTGGTGTGAAAGACTAGTACTCTATAATATTATTTTTGTTAATTTTATAAATGTTGATACTATACATATGAAAAAGACGATATGGGTTTTATATTGACTCGACTCGATAGGGATTAAATTGGCTAAAAAAGAAGTGTAATAAATAAATATAGGACATATAAAGCACAACTTTGAAATTGATATAGGCTAAAGGGTTGTCTTATGTCTATCCTTATGAAAGGAATTCCTAATCCAAATACCCAAATAGATACGTCATACCCATGTGATGATAAATCACTAAGTATGAAATAAAAAATAGAAAGAGGTTGGATTTACATTATCTAATCTACCAAGTGTCATTTAGAGATGTGGGGTTATACCTAATTTACCTTTGATAGATAAAGGCCCCAAGACTAATACAAGTTGGGTTCTAATAAGAATAAATGAAATATATGGATACATTGAGGTAGTTTTATCTTTATTATTTAAAAATAGGTTAAGGGTAACATCCAACAACACACTACTAGAGTATTTTTCTAGCGTCACTTAATATACTAAACAAGTTTTTAGTATATTTAATATCTTAAAATATTTTTTAATAATATTATTGTGTAATGCAGAAGCCCTGCAATGGTGGATTAGGCTATTAGGAGTAAAAATATTATGGAACATCTGTTAAATGATTAATATTGGTTAACTTAACATTTTGTACTATTTTTTGAACCTTCAAGTTAGCTTTGTATCATTTTTTACTGACATGTTTATTAAATGGTTAACTTAATGACAGTAACGTTTTTATATTATTTTAAAATTTAAATGTATATATTTATATTAAAAGAAATTTTATAATGTTAGGTACACATAAAAGAATAATATTATGTATAGAATTTACACCTTAACCTATGAAGATGCTTTAAAATTTAAAAATATACAATTTAGTTTTATTTAACTATACATAATTAAAAAGCGTTGGCAAAAAAAAACGATTTATAATTAAAAAGTGCTCAATCGTTGAACTATAATAATTATTTTGTCCAGCTTAGTATTTGACTTCTTAAACTTGAAACTAGACCCACCAACCCGCCCAAAATTGGTGGGGTGAGTTGGTTAAATGCCAACCCATTTGAGTCCGGGTCTTTTTGACCTGCACCCGCCCAACCTATAACCGAGGTGGGCTAACCCGCCGGTTTGGCGGGTTAGCCCTTTTTTTTTTAAATATTTTATTAAAATTATATTTGCCATTTCCCCCCATTTCACTTCCCATTTTTCACCTGCCCTCGACAACTCGACTCAACGCCTCGCCTGCTCAGCTCCTCTCCGGATTGCAGTTTTGGATTGACGCCGCGAGCCTACGATTGCCTGCGCCTAGTCGCCCTTCAGCGGTTCAGCCCTTCACTCGATTTCTCCTTGTCGTCCTCGCCGTCACTTCTGTTCCTCAGAGGCTCAGCCGTCATCTTCGTCATCGCCTCCTCTGCTCAACAGCTCAGCCCTAACCCTTGTCGTTGCCTGCTCCCCTCAGCCCTCAGTCGTCGCCGTTGCCTCCGCTCGTCAGAGGCTCAGCCGTCGCCGTTGCCTCCTCTGCTCAACAGCTCAGCCCTAACCCTCGTCGTCACCTCCCCTCCTTAGAGAGTTAGCCGTCGCCTCCTCTGGTTAGCAGCTCAGTCCTAAGCCTCATTGTTGCCTCCTCTCGTCAGCCCTCAGTTCTGACTGTCGCCTCCCCTCCTTAGAGCTATCTCCGTCGCCATCGTTTCCTCTAGTCAGCAGCTCAGTGCCTCAATTGTAAGCGTCGTCGTCGCCTCCTCTCCTCAGCCCTCAGTTCTAGCCGTTGCCTTCTCTCCTCAGAGACTCAGTCATCACCATCGCCTCCCCTCCTCAGAGACTCAGCCATCGCCATCGCCATCACCTCCTCTACTTCAAGGTATATTAATATTTGAGCAAATGAAAATTGTCTGAATTCTGAAATTTGATCTATTCGGGGCTTAGGTGTTTGGCTGTTTGTTGTTCTGTGATTCTGTTTGAATTTTGTTATGTTTGGGATAACACCCCACGTCGTGGCTCTTCTTTCTATTTGTTCTGCTTCTGGCCTTTTGCAGATATGTGGTTCTGGTTTCTTAGTTGTAGTTCTTTTTGTGGTTTTGCTTTCTTTTTGTTCTGGTTATGCAGATTAGCATATGTGTGGTTCTACTTCAGTAGGCTTAGCTGCTTAGGTGTTTGATTATTTGTGATTCTGTTTGAATTTTGTTATGTTTGGGATAACACCCCATATCGTTATTTTTTTGTAGATGTCTGATAATAATGTTCAGAATGAGATTCAAATGCAACCTAAAATGCTAACTGATGTAACTGATGGAGGAAATGAAAAAAAATCTGGCAATGAAGAACCTTCTGTGGATGATAATGTTGCAAAGAAGGCAAAAAAATGCACATATGATGTTTGGAGATATTTTAGTAGAATTGGAAAACAAGATGGGAAAGAAAAAGCTACATGTAATGGTTGTGGAAAAGCTTTTGCAATGGGGGTAAGCAATATGGCACTTCAACCCTTTGGCGTCATGTGGAATCATGTCGGTCAATCCCAAAATTTCGGGACATTGGTACTATGATGCTAGACCAAGCTGGGAAGGTTAGAAGTAGACACTTTGATAGTACTAGATTTCGAGAAATTCTAGCTAAGAGTATTGTTTTACATGATTTTCCCTATTCTTATTTTGAATATGAAGGGGTTAGGGAAATGTGTCAATTTTTGAATCCAGATTGTAAGTTTATATCTAGGAAGACTGTTGTGGTAGATGTTTGGAACCTCTATCTTAAGCAAAAGGAAATTGTGAAAAAAATCAATAGAAAATAGTCCTAGTAGGATATGTTTAACTACTGATTGTTGGACTGCAATAACTGGTGAGGGATATATTTGCGTGACTGGTCATTTTGTTGATTACAAATGGGGTCTCAATAGCAAAATACTTGCTTTCACACACTTGCAACCTCCACACTCTGGATCGGTGTTGGCTCACAAGCTGAATAAAGTTGTGGAGGACTGGGGGATTGAAAGAAAAGTGTTTTCTATTACCGTGGACAATGCTACAGCAAATGATAATATGCAAAATATTTTGAAAGACATGCTAAGTTTGAATGATCCCTTGATATGCAATGGTGAGTTTTTCCATGTGAGATGTTGTGCTCACATCTTGAATCTTATAGTTCAAGAGGGGTTGAAGGTAGTAAGTGTTGCTGTGCAAAAGATAAAGGAAAGTATTAGATATGTAAAGGCATCAGAGGCAAGGGTAATTAATTTCAAGAAATATGTTGACCAAGTTGGTATTAAGACTTCTATGGGTTTAAGGCACGATATGGCAACTAGATGGAATTCAACCCATGACATGCTTGAAAGTCCAATTACATATCAACGTGCCTTTGCGAAATTAGCTATCCATGATGACAACTTTCCTCATTCATTAACAAATGAAGAATGGTCAAGAGCAAAAGAGATCTGCAGCTTCTTGTCTCCATTTGCAGCAATAACAGAGTTGATGTCTGGGTCATCATATCTAACTTCTAACATGCACTTCATTCAGATATCAAAGATTCAGTTATTGCTAAAAGAATATGTGCATAATGATGATCTTGTGCTTCAAGAAATGGCTCACTGAATGCTTGCTAAGTTTGACAAATATTGGAGTGCTTATAGTGTCATCCTTGCAATTGCAATCATTCTTGATCCATGGATGAAGTTTGATATCATAAAGTTTTCTTATTCACAACTTGATCCTATACATCATAATGAAAAGATTGAATATATTAGGAATAAGTTATATTGTGTTTTTGATTAGTATAAAAAGAAAAGCTTGAATGTGGGATCATCATCAACTTCAATCCACTCTACTTCTTCTGGTGTTACTGGTTCTGCTAATTCTATTAATGTCACGCAAGATGCACCAATAGTTCAATCTCCTCTTCATCCGGGTACTGGTGCTAGAAAGTATAGTTATGTAAACACCACAGCTTTTGGGGTAAGTTTACAACTCTTCATTTACTATATGTCTTACAATGTTATGTTGATTCATACTTTACTAATACTTTATTTATTTATATGATATAGTATTATCTTCAATGCAAAAGCAAAGACACTCAATCATTGGAAAAGTCTGAACTCGACTTTTATTTGGAAGAAGCAACTCTTGATCCTAACTTGTTTATAGAGATGAATGTCTTAGAGTATTGGAAGAATAATTCTCCTCGTTTTCCATGTCTTTCGAAGGCAGCTGACATTCTTAGCATTCAAATCACTACAGTTGCCAGTGAATCAGCTTTTAGTATTGGTTCAAGAGTTCTCACAAAGTATAGAAGTTGTCTTCTTTCAGATAATGTTGATGCCCTTATTTGTACCCGTAATTGGATGCTTGGTTTCCCGTCTGATAATACTGGAATTGGTACTAGTGGTGATGCTATTGGTAATATAATAATTACATTATTACAATTTATACTAATATTGTCTTATTGTCTCATTACGTCATTTCTTTATATTATTATTATATATATAGTATACTCATTTTGTTTTATTGCTACTTGTAACAGATTTATCTATAGACGGTGACAAAGCTGAAGAAATAAATATTTTGACAACTTCAGATCATGGTTCAAATCCAATTAATATTTAGAGTTGAAACTTCAGTTAATTGTTTTGTAGATTGTACAGTATAAACTAATATGTTTTATATTTGTAATCTTTTAATTCTCTATTTTTATGAACAACTTATGTGACATATTTGTATTTGGATAAAATTTTATTTAAGCTATGGTTACAAATTCATAAAAAAAAGGAAAAGAAAAAAAATTGATCTGGCGGGTTGGCGGGCGGTCACGAGTTGGAATATCTCCAACCTGCATAAAAACGAGCCTCTTTAGTGAGGCCCGTTTTGAACCCAGCCCACCGCGGGTTAGCCCGTATTCGGCGGGCTAACCCGTATTGCCAGCCCTACTTGAAACTCAACTTAGAAGAAAATTATAAAAAATATATTATTTAAATTTAAAAATTTAAAATTTATTTTTTTACTATATTATATAAGTTATTAAATATTATATATTTTTGTAATATTTTAATTTATGATTTTGAAATTATTTTTTTAGATTTTTCTTATATGAAACTATTCATTTTCATTAATGATTATGCCGGGAAAGCTTTTTTGTCGCTTTAAAATTTTCCCCTGCACCGACGAAGAGAAAGTAGCGAGTACTCCAAGAGGTGGAGGTGGTGGTGGTGGTGGGGTAAAGTGACTCGTTCTTGTTACGGTGAGATTTGGATTTGGATTGGATTCTTGAATGAATTGGTTTGCTTCTGTAAAAGCCCTGGTCTTCCTCCTCTATGCTACACTCTGTTCGCATTTGATTCGCCATTTTCGCTTCCGAACAAGATTCTCCCTGTAAACAGCATCTTTCAGGCCTTCTTCATTTCTGCATATGGCTTTTTATTTTCTTTCTTGCTATCTTGTTCCAATAGAGTTCATCCTCTTTGCTTGAGTAAACTGTGAATGGATGGTGGTGGGTCGTTATCATTTCATGATCTTCGCAATCTTTCTTCTGTTTTTTCCTCTTGATTAAAAATAAATAAATTAAATTGTGCTCATGGTCTCACTAGATTCATTTTGAATTTTCTGGATCTTGTGTTCTTGTTTTCTTTTTAGTCATTCTTCTTGGACCATTTCACATTCAAAAACACTGAATCGAGAACCCCATTATTCATCTGTGAACTAACTTTTTTTACATATAGAAGATTATGCCACTGCTATGGAAACTCTTTTCAGTATTTGTAGACTTTCTGGGTTCATATAGATCAAGCAAATATTCTTTCTATGCTCAATTACTAGTTCTTCTTGAGGAATATTAGGTTTTGATGGAGATGGCATTTCTATCTAATCATTTGATGATATTTTATTTGCGATTATTATAATCACTTATGTTTATTTCACTACTTTCGAAAGTGTGTTATAAAGCTGATGAGAGGCAAAATAACCCTTTCAACATTAGTTATTTTTTAAAAAAAATTGTATTTTTTTCATCCTATAACAGGCATGGGGAATATAATAATATGATGCAAAAAAAAAATCCAAATAGATTTCACTAATCAAAAGCCCCCGTAGCATTTTGTAAAAAAAAACTCCCCTATCATTGCTCATGTTTGTCATCTACAGTATCCCATGATTGATCAGGATGAGCTGGTATGTATATGATGCATAAAAATTGACGTTTTCTGGTAGAACTCAGGGTTATAAGTTTAAGTTTTCACTGGGCCATGACATTTTTGGTTGTTTAATTATACTTACTACTTTTCTTCTTTACTGAAATACTTGATACACAAGTTGAATATGGCATCCAAATATATATTAAAATCTTATTAGGTTCACTTATTGCAATTTACCAGTCCTTGATTAGGTGGATCTCCTTCTTGTTACTAATTATCTTTTTTTTTTATATATATAAAGGCTCTATTCTTGTTTTCTTTCTTTTTTTTTAATACCAACTGGTTTCTAGAAGCCATGTTTAGTCTTGACTGATCTGGATCAAGTCGAATTGAGCTTCATGGGATAAATCTCTCTCAGCAGTATCAAGGCTATATTTTCCTTTATTGTAATTGTGAAAACCTTCAAGCAAGAGCATCTTGGTTACACTAGGATGAAATTGGAATGAACTCTTCTTACTCATAACTGGATACAAAATATTTGTTGATTCTAAACCATATGAATGTATTCCTTTGGCTTAGACGCTAAACTCACTGTTTATAATCATGAATATTTTATTTGATTCAATTTCACTTCTATAATTATCAAGACATCCTTTTCCATTTTTTTATGGTGCTGATGCTGGAATATATTTTTGATGACCCACAATCTAGCTGCCATTTGTCTTGATCCACAAGCATTATGTTTGAAATGTGCCATGCCACAGTACACTTATTTGTTAATGGGGATTAGAAGATTCATGATTCATTTATTAATTATGCTGATATGACCTTATAACTTTCAGATTTGACATCTCACCTAATTCTGTTAGCTTCTTTCAGTCATATACTGCATCGCATGGTTTAGGTTTCTATTTACTTGTTGACATATGTAACTCTAGAATTATGAAATATTATCACATGAGTGACAGTTGAGTCCACATTATTGAAGTGATTAATTTTTCTTCTCTTGACCTTCTCTCTTTGTCTGGACACTGGTGTAATGGAATTTGAACTGTAAAATGGTAGAATAAGGGGAAACTAGAGTTTAAGGAATATATACGTTAGAGGAAGAAAAACTCAATTGTATCTCATGAAATTTATATTCTATTCCACTACACAGCAGTTTATTTATATGAAATATATCTGATAACCGACATGGCAAAGTGCAAGTATGCCGAATGCGTTTGAGAGTCCAAATTTGCTCTGTGTCGTCATTTTTCCATTTACTACTTGGCTGCTTTAAGTTGGACTTTTCTGGTGCTTCTCCAAGCTAAGGGGATTGATGAAAGATAGGGAGAAAAACTATTTGGTGTATGTTTTTAAGCATGCTTTTAGTTTCCCTTTATAGGAATATGAAGACTTCTCATACAGCTTTGTGATGAAATAAAATACATAAATATTTTTCTCTTCTACCTATACATTCTATCCAATTTTTCTCCCAGTTTCTCCCTTCCTTCTCTCCCTTATCCTATACCTGTGTCTGCTGTTACTTTTCTTTCTCTGAAGAAAGTTCATTTGTTAAGAGTTCAGAAGCAGTATATTGTCCTTACTCTTAACCTTAATTTTACTTGGTTATGTGCTTCTACTTCTTGCAATTCTCTGTATTGATCTGGTTTCATCTCTTATTTATATATATAGTGTTCCAAATTCATGGCCTATGGGCACTGCCTATCCCAGGAATGGAAACCCAGCAGCCCTAGAGAGGATGAAAACTCAACTAATGGTTGTTTCGATTGCAACATCTGCTTAGACTTTGCATGCGAACCGGTAGTCACTCACTGTGGCCACCTTTACTGCTGGCCCTGCATCTACAAGTGGCTTCATCTCCAAACTGATTCCTTAACATCTGATGAGCAACCTCAATGCCCAGTTTGCAAGGCTTGTATATCCTCTGCTACGATCATTCCTCTCTATGGTCGAGGGCAGGCCTCATTGGCTCAAAGCGAGCACCACAATGAGAAGGCATCGGATCTGGACATTTCTATACCACCAAGACCACCTGCTGCCAGTGTTGAAGCTCCATTGCCGTCATCATCACCATCTTCTCCTCATAACCCTTATCAGAATCAACATTTTGTTACTCCTTCTCTAGACCATGAGAATGCTTCACCACAGATGGTTAATCTTGGTGCTGCTGCCTTGATGCCAGGTTTTCGTCATCCTTTGCATGGGATGTTTGGGGAGATGGTGTATGCTAGAGTGTTTGGCAACCCAGAAAATGTATACGAATATCAGAATTCTTATCATGTGATGGGAGCTAACAGCCCCAGATTGAGGAGGCAGGAGATTCAGGCAGACAAATCATTGAAGAGAGTATCAATTTTCCTGTGTTGCTGCCTTGTTTTGTGTCTTCTAGTGTTTTGACAACGTTGTAGTAGTTGAGATGATTTGCCAAAGACCATTTGGTCTAGTGGCACAAGATGTACCCTTGGTTGTACTAGGTCTGGGGTCCGATCCTCAACTCTTCATCAGCCTCTATGCCTGCCGTCTAAATTAAAAAAAAAAATAGTTGAGATGATTTTTCTCTCCCTGCTGTAAAGAGATGATTTTTCTCTTCACAGGCTCTATGCCAGCCGTCCCAATTCAAAAAAGAAAAAGTAGTTGAGATTATTGTTCTCTCCCTGCTGTAAAGAGTGGTATGGTCCATGAGCTTTGTAACATAGTGCATTATGTTTGTTGTTTGTTGAATATGAGGCTAGTGAACGTGTATTTTTCCCCATTTGTGGTACATGATAATGGAACTTGATATATTGCAGAAACTGACAGCACGAGAGTAAGCAAACTTCTTAAGGATTTTTTTTTTCTTTTTTTCCTTTTTTATTTATTTATTTTGGTCTCTCCCGCAATGGATAAGATTTGCATGTCAAAGTGTGCTGGCTAAGTGGATTAGGTTTTGGTATCCATTTTTAGGGATATATATATGCAGTTGGTATATTTTGTAGTATCTGTATCTGATGTTAAATAAAAAGTATTTTTAAAAAAAAATTGTATATTAATTTAATTTATTTTTATAAGTTGATTGGACATGTTTTACTATGTAGTGCAAATGTATGGAATGTGAGAAACAAATTGTAATGTTCATTTTTTTATGAATTTGTAAGAACCCATGATCAATAAACAATCT
This sequence comes from Leucaena leucocephala, assembly GCA_037074615.1. Taxonomy (NCBI): domain Eukaryota; kingdom Viridiplantae; phylum Streptophyta; class Magnoliopsida; order Fabales; family Fabaceae; genus Leucaena; species Leucaena leucocephala. The sequence goes on from CM073550.1 coordinate 6,872,993, forward strand.
ATATGAACTCACAACGAAGAAAAAAAGTGTGATGATAAGGTAAGAGATAAATTTTAGAGAGAGTGAAAAGAAATACTCCAACAAATTGTTATCCTAAAGAAGGAAAGAGAGACAAAAAAATGAAAATGGAAATAATAAATTAAAACACATTAGGGGATGGATGAAAATGGAAATAACAAAATAAAAATAAACTGATATTTAATGCTCAATAATATTATGAATATGATTATTTACAGTAGAAGATTAATCCCATGCAAGTTTCTTTTATCAGTATCATTGCAAGTTGAGCTATACATGATATAATAAAAATTGCTCTAATTTACCCAACAAAACAATAAGATATACGTTATGGATGAAATTAAATAGATGTGGATGCGGGTCAACCTACATGGGTTGCCCATATGAGTTGAGGGAATGAATTGGGAAAACCATTTGATGGAGAAAAGGGAATCGGGTTGCTATACAATTTTTTTTGTTATATAGGGTTATAAAGATTGGATCATATTTGTTATAATTAAATAATTTATCTAATTTTATTAATTTATTTAAATTAATTGAGTTGCTCAGAGAAGGTTCTCATGTAGTACATACAAAAGAAGGAAGAAAGATGGCTCTCCTAATAATGTGCTGAGAAGAGAAAGACTTGGTGAATTCACTGTATTCATGAATCTTGTGAATATACATCAACATAGATTCTCTCCAAATAGAGACAACTAAGTAGAGAGAGAAAAGAAATTGAATTTTGGTTCATTTATTTTTCCCTCTTCATCCAGATGATTCACAGATGTAAAAATCCTCTCTACTACTTTCGGTATTGTTCCAACTTTTATTATTTTGGTTTTAGGGTGTGTTTGGATTAGCTTTTAGAGAATAGATTTTGAGAAGAATAGATTCTGGAGAATAGATTTTGGAAAGAATATATTTTGAGAAAAAAGTGATTTTAAAAATTAGAGATATTTGGATGATTAATACCAGAATCACTTTTTCATAGATAATAAATTTAATTTAATTTTAAATTTTTTTATTTAAATGATTACAAAATAATACATATACATATGTATTTGAATAAAGTAAAAATTTATAATATTTATCTAAATTTTAATTTTTTTTCTATTGAAAACTTTATTAGAGAACTAATCTAGATGACCATAAAAAAATATGGAAGATTGTAACTTTTATTGGCAAATTTATCTTTTTTCCAAAATTTTCAAATAAAAAATTAAATTAGATTTTATTTGTTTTATCTTTTTTTAATTAATAAAATTTAAATTATTAATTAATAAAAAATTCACCATGGCAAGGGGGTACCAAAAAGCTACTTTGTGACCAATTATTCTCAAACCATGGTTTGAGTTCTAAAATTGCTTTTTAAAAAAAAAAATCTTGTTTGGCCCATATTTTACAAAACTATAGTTTTGGTCTATAATCTATTCTCAAAAGTGATCCCAAACACACACTTAGCAAATATTTCTAAATAATTGTTTTTGGTTGAATTCAATGTCAACTACTGACAAACCCATATTTTTATATATTTATTTATATCATTTTAGTGAAAATTTATCATTATTTAGTCATTAATTATATTATTTGTGTATTATTTAGATTAACATACCTTACATTTAATTAGTACTTAATAGATGTATAATTGTCATATTTTTATTATTTCTCCCAAACAATTATTTTTAAAACAAAAAGTATTACATTATTATAATTTTGTACTTCAGGTACTCAGGAGAAATTAGAATTTATAAATAATAACAAATGACTACAAATTGAAAAATTACATATAAAGACTCAATGAGTCAAACCTTGAGATTTGATCCATTAGGTTACTTTTTAAGTTGCCTCCTTTAGCAATTCATGAGGGACGCACATTGAGACGTAAGGAAAAGGATGAGCTGTAAGCAAAAGGCACACATCTTTGCTGTGAGAACCATACACCATCAACCCCACCTCTATATCCACTCGACCTCCATCTTTATCACCCCTTTTTCAGCACCGCAAGCAACACCAACAAGTATAGAATAGTGAACAACGAGAGCAACAGTGCAACGGACACCACATACGCCATCCTTTTCTGCCAAATCCATGGCTAAACAATCCTATATGATCCGTGAAGCAGATATGGTATTTAGGTGTGGCTAGAGCATCTAAATCCTCCTAATCAATAGCAAGGGCATGAGGTTTGTATCTCAAAAGGGGAGTTTAAGTTACTCTAATTTTCTACCCTTTAATTATTTTATTATTCCTATATCTTAGGATAATTTTATAATTAATGGGAAGTCTTATGATAATTTATTTATATATCTTGAGGATTATTGTGACTAAATTTTTGCGTGACATTTGACATTATTCTTTAATTAATTTTAATTTTATTTACTTTGATCTGGGTCTGACTTTGTATTGAGATTACTGTAAATATTTAGTGATTTTCTAAGGTAACTTAGATTATTGGATTGTCTGTCATTTGTTAGCTTTAATTCTTTATACTTTGAATCTCTAAGTTATTTTTAAACATTGGTTTCTAATATCCTTAATCCTATTTTATTATTTTTGTGGCAGTTAATATATTAAGATTTTAAAAAATATTTTGTGACAATTCGAGATAGCTCAGTTATTGGATTAAAAGTTTAAATTATAATTCTTGATTCATTATTTTTAACTCTCATATCTGTTGAAGCTATAATTGCCTGCGCTATTGAATTGGAGGATTGATTTTATTATTATTAATCACTTGCATTATCATTTCATTCACTTTTATTAATTAATTATTTAAATTAAAAATACCAAAAATATTTTATTTAAATTTATTTTTAATTCATTGCATTTAGTTGTTAATCAATCAAAATAAACCCCATTTTCTAACTTAGATTGCATCGCATTTAGTTATTTAGGAATTCAATTTTATTTTTGGCTCCTCGAAAATAATGACCCGAGGTTGCACTATATGCAATCTTTGGTTTAATTTTTGAAGAAATCCTAAGGCGACATTGGATGCAAGGTTGTTTCAAGTGGCGACGTTGTTAGGGAGCTAAGAAATTAGTTCCCTAATAACTAAGTGTCAAGTAACATTGATTATGATTTATTTATTTGTTGAGCCTATTTTAGTCAATTTGCATTTGCATCTTCATTTGATTTTTTTTAAAAAAACAAAAAATTAGGTATTTTATTTGGTTTTTCTCTTATTTCAATGTTTTTCTTCTGACTGCTACTGTTTATACCTAGGAGTGATAGGGCTTTATCTTTGATTCCCTTAAATCTTGAAATTGAAAGGTCTGTGAAAAAAATTAGAAAAAAAAGGAGAATAGAGGGTACAAGTCATGTTATTGTCGAGGAGGGGCATATTTCACAAAAGTCAAGTTTGTCATCTAGTGAATAAGAGTCTAGTGAGAGAGCTACCTCTAGTAAATACGTGTCTATTAGTGATTTTGAATTAGAACAAGAAACCATGGATGGTGCTAACGGTAATAATAATTATAATGGGTTTAATGGGAACAACGGACATGGTGAAAACAACTTAGGGAATAATGGTGAGAATAATAGAAGCATGAGGGAGATTAATAATTCTAATGATGATTATGATCCTTGTGACTTTTATACTGATTATGTGAACTTTAAAATTAAAAGAGCATTAATTTCTTCCTTACCTAAATTCCATGGTTTACAGATGATGGTCTGCACAGGCATTTGAAGACCATGTATATGGTATGCTCTTCCATAAAACCACCCACAACAAATCTTTAAGATGTATTGAAGAAAGTATTTCATTTTACTTTGGAAGGCAAGGCTAAGGAATGGCTTTACACACTCACCAATATTTTACCACATTGACTTGGGATTAGTTGAAAGGAGCATTCTTAGATTAATATTTCACCGCCTCTAAAACTTGAAGGCTAAACAAAGAGATAACTAGCGTGGTACAACGAGATAATGAATCTATACAAGAGTATTGAATCAGGTTTATCACATTTCTAACTCAGTGTCCACACCACAATATTTCGAAGAATGATTTGGTCAGTTATTTCTATGTAGGGAAACTTCCACATCATAAGCCCTCAATTCATGCCGCTGTAAATAATTCATTCAGAGAATTAAGTCTCAATGCTGCATGGGACCTACTTCAAAAGATGACTACCAATGACCCTCAATCTGGAGACATAAGTCACCAATAACCCTCAGAGAATTAAGTCCCAAGATATTCTTGCTGAAATTGCTACTTTGGGGAACCAAATAGAGAAAAGATTTAGTATTTTAGAGAATAATGTGAATGCCAAGCATGTTAATTCAATGGGTCATTCTCAAGCTCTAGTTGCCGATTATGAGTAATGTGGGTCAATGATGCATGTCTCCAATACTTGTTCTCGATATGAAAAGGTTTCTGCCCTGTATCAAAATAGGAATGACCAATATCAAAAGAGGAATTCCTATTCTAACACTTACAATCCAAATTAGAGAGATCATCCTAACTTTAGATAGGATGGGAATCAAGGCATCCCTCAAGAAAATTTCTCAAATTAAGTGATGCCTAATCAAAGGGCATCATCTTCTTTTTTTGGAGGTAATGAAGTTGGTATGATTGTGAAAGGTATTATTGAACTTAATTCAAAGTTTGACAATCATAAGTCATAAACTAAGGTTAAGTTACATGCTATGGAGAATAAAATGGACTCATGTCTACAAAATGTGTTCTCTAAATTGGAGCAAATGGAGAATAAGCATAAGAATTTGAACGCTTTTATTACTCAATTCTCCAAGAACTTAAGTTAACAAGAACCAAAGAGTAGTGGTTCTATACCCTCCAACACAGCGATAAATCTTAAATCTTTGAATGATATTATACTGAGAAGTAGTAAGAAAATTGGTGCGAATAATGTGCAATTCAAAGAACATGAGGAGGATGAAGAGCAAGTTGATGAGAAAATAAAACTTGAGTCTCCTCCTCCCAAAACTACTTAAGAAACATCCCAAGCTGATAAAGAAGCTTCTATTCAATCTGAACATCTACAAGAAAAGAAGCTCTTGGAGAAGTATCAGAAACAACCAATGGTACATAATGATGAAGAGGCAACACTATGATAAAGGGACCAATAGAAAAGGATCACCTTCCGACTCTAAGGGTAATGAGGTAAATATTAATGACTTGCCTTTTTCAAATTCTTATTTGGTTAGTAAAAAGATTGTTAAAAAGAAATATAATGATGAATTGTTTGAAATGTTTAGCAAATTTGAGGTTAATGTGATATTGCTTGAATTGATTAAAAAGAAGCCTAAGTGTGCTAAATCCTTGAAAGACCTATGTACAAACAAGAGAAAATATAGGCATAGTAAGAGAATCCAATGGGGTTGAGTGTTAATGCCTTATTTAAGCCACATTTGCCTCTTAAATGTAAAGACATGGGTTCCTACACTTTTCCTTGTACTATAGGTAGAATTATAATTACTCATGCCCTACTTAACTTAGGTGAAGCAATTAATGTCATGCCAACATTTGTTTATAAGGCTTTGAATATTAAAGCTTTGAAAGACACTAGTATAGTGCTTGGCATAGCTAATAGGATGGTGAGAAACCCTAAAGGCATTCTTGAGTATATTCTCGTGCAATTTAAAGGTCTTGTTTTCCCAGCTAACTTTTATGTCATTGATATGACTAATGACCTCCCTACTGAGAGCACTTTGATTCTAGGTAGATCATTCATTCTAACTCATGAGACCATAATTAATATAAAAAAGGGTCTTATCACTATGGGATTAGGAATCAAGAAGTGCAATTTAATCTTTCAGAAGCTATGAATCATAGTTATGAAGATTACTCTTATTTGGGTATTAGTTCGATTGAATGTCATGATGTGTACTACTTACATGAGACTGATATGCATGAACCTCACTAGTGTGATATGGTTATAAAGTAGGATGATGCTTTTACTTGTCTTTCTTCCCCCACCCGTCTTATTTCTGTGCATGTGAAGGTGCCATATCATGTGTCTATTATTTAGCGATAGATAGTTAGTTTTCTTTTACTCATGATTTTGATGTATCATATTGCTTTGGCTCTGATATTACTGCTAATTCTACACTTGATAGCCTTGAGAAAGGTGTATTTCTTGATTCTGTAGAAAATGATGATAAAGAGGTTGATTCACGAGCTACGAATATAACTTCCCCATTGAGTGGCGATAGAACATTAGAAGAGGATAACAGTAATTCTGCTATTGCCTTAGTCCTTTCTAATCACGCTCTGACTGCTAATTTACTTTCTCTTTCTATTGATCAGACTAATCCTAACTCTCCTATTTCTAGGTCATATGATGGTGGCACTGAGTCAGGAAGTGGAGAAAATATACGCCACACTGAGCTTATATTTGCTTCCCTAAGCCACATGGACACACCACTTGTACTGAGTACACTTGATTTAACAAAGATGATTCCTTCTATTGTGCAACCCCCTAATTTAGAATTGAAACCCCTCCCCTCTAACTTGAAATATGTCTTTCTTGCTGATGATTGTAAATTGCCTATTATTATTTCCAGTTCTTTGAGTAGTTCTGAAGAAGAAAGATTAGTTTCAGTGTTGGAAAGGTATAAAAGGGCTATAGGTTGGTCTTTAGGGGACATACCAGGGATTGATCCCTTGATTTGCACACATAAGATCCTTTTAGCTGAAGGGTTAAAGCCAATTAGCATCCACTAAGGAGGTCGAATCCTTTTATTTATGATATGATTAAAAAGGATATATCTAAATTATTGAGTGATGAGGATCATATATTCAATCTCAGACAGTGAGTGGGTGAGCCTGGTACATGTAGTACCAAAGAAGAGCGATATCACAGTAGTGAAAAATAAGAGTAATGAACTTATTCCAAGAAGAGTTTAAAATACTTGGAGAATGTGTATAGACTATAGGAAGTTGAATGAAATAACTAGGAATGATCATTTTTTATTACCCTTCATTGATCAAATATTGGAAAGAATATCTAGTAAATCTCACTATTATTTCTTGGATGGCTTTTCAGGGTATTTCTAAGTACCGATTGCACTTGCAGATCAAGACAAAACTACTTTTACATATCTTTTTGGCACCTACGCATATCGAATGATGCCCTTTGAGTTGGTAATGCTCCAGGCACCTTTCAAAGGAGTGTGATGGCGATCTTTAGTGATTTATTGGAGCGTAATATGGAGATTTTTATGGATGACTTCACTGTTTACGATGATGACTTTGATGATTTTTTGTTTAGTCTTGAATATGTTCTTGATAGATGTATTGAGAAAAAGTTAGTTTTGAATTATAAAACATGTCATTTCATGGTAGATAGTGACATAGTGTTAGGTCACCGTATCTCTCAAAAGGGGATTGAGGTTGATAGAGCCAAGATTGAAATCATTTTTTTACTTCCCTATCCACTTGTCTTAAAGATTTGATGTCCTTTTTGGGGCATCTCGGGTTGAAAAAAGATGTTGATTTTCACTTTGATGATAAATATAGGCATGCCTTTTGACTCTTTGAAATCCTTGCTTGTTTCACCTCCTATTCTCACTGCACCTAATTGGGATTTGCCTTTTGAATTATCTTGTGATGCTTCTAACCTTGCAGTAGGTGTTATGCTTAGTCAGAGGGAGGATAAGAGATTTATAGTGATAGCCTATGCCTCTAAGACACTTGACCCCGCTCAAGTGAATTATACCACCACTAAGAAAGAACTTTTGCTATAATCTTTGCTTTAGATAAGTTTAGACAGTATCTGATAAAAACTCTCGAGTAATTATTTTTACAGATCATGCAGCGATACGGTACTTGTTCAAGAAGCCCTAGTCTAAACCAAGGCTGCTGAGATGGGCTTTATTACTACAGGAGTTTGATATTGAAATCAGAGGCTGAGCTGGAGTATAGAATCATGTGGCTAACCAACTTAGTCGATTACCTGAAGGCACTGAGAGAGTTGACTCCTCTTATCTTACTATTGACTCTTTTCCTAATTATGCACTTTTTGCCTTAGTTGTTCAGGAGCCTCGGTACTCTAACATTGTTAATTATATTGTAACTAATCCTGTACCTCCTACTATGTCTAAATTTCAAGTTGATAAGCTGAAGAGGGAGACAAGATACTATATCTGGGATACTCCAATTCTTTATAAGCAATACAGTGACCAAATCATCAGACAATGTGTTTCTAACAATACCTTTGCACATTCTTTATCTTGTAGGGGCATTTTAGTGCTAATAGGATTGTTAGGAAGGTTTTATAATGTGGATTTTACTGGCCTACTTTATTAAAAGATGCTTATATTTTCTGTAAATCTTGTGATAAATGCCAAAGATTTGGGAGTCTATGTAGAAAGCATGAAATGCCTTTAAGACCTATGAATTTTGTGAAATTTTTTTATGTTTAGGGCAAGGATTTCATGGGTCCTTTTCCTCCATCATTTGGGTTTTCATATATATTACTTATAGTAAACTATACGTTTAGGTGGATAGAGACATTGCCAACTAAGAAAGATGATACTTCTATTATTGCCAAGTTCTTACATTCTCATATTTTTTGTAGGTATAGCATTCCAAAAGCAATTGTTAGTGACCAAGGAACACATTTAGGCAATAGAACCATCAATTCTCTACTTACTAAACATGGAGTTAATCACAAGCTAGCCACTCCTTATCACCCTCAGACAAATGGATTGGTTGAAGTCTCCATAGGCAGTCTCCTTTCGGTTACTCTATGGCAAGTATTGACATCTACCTATGGAGATTGAGCACAAACCTTATTGGGTGATCAAAACATGTGATGCAGACCTTGAATCCTCACTTGACCTGGATGATGCAACTCCAAGAGATTTAAGAGATGAGACTTAAGTCTTATGATAACGCTAGAATATACAATGACAACCTAAAAATAATTCATGACAAAAGCAAATTCTAAGGAAACAATTCTATGAAGGTGATAAGGTTCTAAAGTTAAAAGCACAGTTAAAGTTGATGCCCGAGAAGTTTGTCATCAAGTGGGAGGGTCCTTTTAAAGTTACCAAAATGCATTCTTTTGGTACAGTAGAGCTGGTGGATGAAGTAACGTGTCATATTTCAAAAGCCAATGGTCATCTTCTCAAGCACTACCATGAGAATCATAGACCTCTTAATTGCACGGTTGTTCCTTTCCACCTTTCTTCTTTACTTTTTATTGTATTGCTAGTGATATCTATTTGATAAGATAGTTAGGAGTAAGTGTAGGGAAGGGACCTGCACAGTAGTTTTAGATTTATTTGCTTTATGTCTTTTAATAATTTCTTATAATAGTTTACATTTTAAAGACTTTTTTAGTTTTAGGTTAGTTTTTCTTTTAATAAATCTCCCCTTTTAGCTCATGACCCTTTAATCATTTTTTCTTTTTTCTTTGATATATGCTTTAGTAATGCTTAAGTATGGGGGAGGGATTACTTTTGCTTATTTGTTTGGCCACTGTTTGAATTGCCATAATCTAAAAAATTCTAAACTTTTTGAACTTTTGAGCTAAATTGATTGGTTTTTTCATTGCTGTATAGGTGATTTTCTATTGTGATTCCTACCTCCTACTTGGCTTTTGCAATTGTTGGGCTTTGTTTTCAAATCCTTATTGGTTTATACATATGAACATTGACATGTCTAGGTAATAATGTATTTTGATTTGAGTAATTATTATTTTGAGTTGATTAGCATAGTGGAGTGCTTTTGTTGCAGTGTTATTAATCTTATTTCATAGCTTGATCTTAGGGAGGAAACATCTTAGAGAAAGCCTTATTAGAAGGATTTTTGAGCCTAACATTACTTTCTTATCTTGTGTGATTTTTATCTACTTTTGTTTACCTCTAGAGCTGCATTAATATCTAGAATTGTGAGTACGATATGGGCATTTATTTCTAAACATTTTCTCCTAAACATAAGCCATCTCAATTGACATTTGCTTACCCCTTTGAGCCCATCATTTTTATTTCATTCCATTAATTTTGAACAAGTGATTTGTATGAGTTACATTATGTTCTTCATGATTAAATATGCACTATTGAAGTTGCTATCTTTATTTTTTTTGGGCTAGGATTCCCAATATAAAAAGAAAAGAAAAAAGGGAGAAAAGAAAAGAAAGAGAAGCAAATGTGCAGAAAAAGCCAAGAAATAAGTTAGAAAAAAAAAGAAAGAATGAGAGACAAAAGAAAAAAGAAAAAAATTGGTAATAAGGAATAAAGTTTGAAATAAGGAATCCTTTGGTAGTTGAAGATTGAAATTGTTGTTCATTTGATAGTCACACTTTAGCTTACTTTGAATTGTTTTTAATACTCATAAATTAAATTTGTTCTACATTTCACTCCATTCATTCATTAGCATTTTACCAACATTATAACCCAATAAAGTCCCTTTGATCATGAATCTATGATATGTTAGTAGTGGAGATAGTAAAATATTTACAAGCCTATGGTAGTACTAATCTAGGTGGATTGAGTGAAAATTTCCTATATTTAAAAGTTGAGTGAGACACTTATACCTATGAGAGTTATATTATGTTTCCCTTTCTCTATCTTGCTATGTCTCTTGTGTTACTTTCCTTATTCCAAAGCATTCTATGACTACTGATTGACTACGGACAAAGGTTACTTGAGTTTATTGTATATTTTTACCTTGCCAGTATTATGTTTGCTTGCACTGAGTTTAACTGTTGAATTTCTTTGACTGATATTTTCCTCAGAGCGTAAAAGGCTAAGTATGAGGGAGTTGACAAACTCATATTTTTATATATTTATTCATATCATTTTAATGGACATTTGCCATTATTTGGTCATTAATTATATTATTTATGCACTATTTAAATTAATATACCTTATATTTAATTAGTGCTTAATAGGGTTATAATTGTCAAATTTTTATAATTTCTCCCAAATAATTATTTTTGGAACAAAAGGTATTACATTATTATGATTTTATATTTCAGGTACTCAGTAGAAATCAGAACTTATAAATAACAACAAATGACTACAAATTGAGAAATTACATATAAAGACCCAATGGGTCAAACCTTGCGATTTGACCAATTATGTTACTTTTTAAGTTGCCTCCTTCAGCAATTCACGAGGGATGCACAGTGAGATGTAAGGAAAAGGACGAGCCGCAAGCAACGCGCATGAGAAAGGAAAAGGCAAACAGCTCTATTGCGAGAACCATACATATCAACCCCACCTCCATATCCACTCGACCTCCATCTTTATCACCCCTCTTTTATCATCGTAAGTAATGCCAGCAAGCACATAACAGTGAACAATGAGAGCAACAATGTAGTGGACACCGCAAATGCCATCCTTTTCTGCCAAATCCATGGCTGAACAATCCTGGATGATCCGTGAAGCAGATATGGTATCTAGGTGTGGTTAGAGCGTCTAAATCCTCCTAATCAATCCCAAAGGCATAAGTTTTGGATCTCAAATGGGGAGTTTAAGTTACTCTAATTTTCTACCCTTTAATTATTTTATGATTTCTATGTCTTAGGATAATTTTATAATTAATGGTAAGTCTTATGATGATTTATTTATATTTCTTGAGGATTATTGTGACTGAATTTTTGTTTAGCATTTGACATTGTTCTTTAATTAACTTTAATTTTATTTACTTTGATCTGGGTCAGACTTTATATTGAGATTATTGTAAACATTTAGTAATTTTCTAAGGTGACTTAGATTATTGGATCGTCTATCATTTGTTAGCTTGAATTCTTTCTACTTTTAATCTATGGTTTTTTTTAAACATTGGTCGCTAATATCCTTAATCTTATTTTATTATTCTAGTAGCTGTTAATAGATTGAGACTTTAGAAAATATTTTGTGACAATTCGAGATGGTTTAGTTATTGAATTAAAAGTTTAAATTATAATTCTTGATTCATTATTTTTAACTCCCATATATGTTGAAGTTATGATTGCATGCGCTATTGAATTGGATGATTGATGTTATTATTATTAATCACTTATATTATCATTCTATTCATTCCTTATTAATTAATTGTTTAAATATACTAAAAATATTTTATTTAAATTTATTTTTAATTCATTACATTTAGTTATTAGCAATCAAAATAAACCATATTTTATAACTTAGGTTGCATTGCATTTAGTTATTTAGGAATTCAATTTTATTTTTGGCTTCTCAAAGAGAACGACCCGATGTTGCACTATACGCAATCATTGGTTTAATTTTCGAAGTAACCCCAAGGCGACATATGACACAATGTTGTTTTAACGACCACCCCTGAAATCATGAGTGAAATAAATAATAAGTCAAATTATAGTAAGGAACGAGTCGTATCTCACGAGAACGTAAGTTTGATTCTTATTGTTGTTGTGAGAGTTTTTTTTTATAGGTGATATCGCAAGTCTCCTGTAAGAGTTATCTGAACTCTAGAGCTATGCCCTGGCTTTAATAAAGGACTGATAACAAATTTACCTAAACGTTCTTTTATACCAAAACAAAATAATTCAAGTTACTAGTCAAGATCCAAATTTGTTGAAGAGGCAGCAACAATACCAAACAAATCATGTCCTACTAATTTTGTGTTGTATAATCTCTTGTCATTACTAGCCGTTCTTTGCATCATGAGTCCTGATTGAAAAACCCTCTAAACTATGATTTTAGAAGTATTTTATACTAAATTTTTTTTTATATATTTATTTAAAATTACTTTTAAAAAGTTAATCCAAACATCTTAATCCTATCCTAATTATGATGCTTCATTCGCTAAATCCATTATTGAAGCCTAACGTACTCCTAATTAATGTCAAGATACTAATTAACGAAGACAAGTGACCAATTACTTTTTTGTTTTGGTACATAATACTTTTTGACTTACCTGGCTAATGCATTGAGAAAAACTCAGAACCAGACGGCGTGTCCAACTTCTTTGCATGGCCTCAGCAACGCGACATTTGAAAGGAAAAAAAAAGGGTAAAGGGACAAATTTAACAATAAAATTATATGTCAGGGGCATCTGGCACCATTAAACTTGTAAGGATGCAAAAATATACATAAATGTTATAAAGTGGGGGCAAACTTGATGATGCCAAATGCGCGTGACATAATTTTATTGTTAAAAAAATTGTACTTTTGTCCAAAACTAAAAAAAAAAAAGCAAAAATTTGTTTATCCAAAAGGAATCCAAAAAGATAAAGGAATAAACATATTAGACAAAAAAGTAAAAAGCAAAAGAAGCAACACAAAAAGCGGCAACAACGTAGGGCATGTTTGATACAAGAAAAATAGAAATGGGGAAGTAAAAATTTCTTGTTTACAATATTTTGAATTATTTTAATTTTATAAAAAAATTAAAAAATGAGATGATAAAATTAGAAATAAAATATTTTAAACTATTTTATCTCAAATTATAAAAAATTAGTTTAGACTATTTTATCTTAAGTTATAATATATATATCAATTTTATATTCATTTATATCCTATTAAACAAATTTTTAAAATATATTTTTAATTTAATTATATTTTTACATCTACTTCTATCAAAACCTATAAGGGTAATAGGTTAATTAACTTTAATTAATATTATTATTTAATTAATTTTAATTTCATTTATTTTGATCTGGGTCAGACTTTGTATAACATCGGACACAAGGTTATTTCAATCACCACCCCTGAAATCATGAGTGAAATAAATAATAATTCAAATTATTGTAAGGAACAGGTCGTATCTCACGAGAATGTCAGTTTGATTTCTATTATTATTGTGAGAGTTCTTTTGGTAGGTGATTTCGTAAGTCCCCTATAAGAGTTCTTTAAACTCTAGAGTTATACCCTGACTTTAATACAGGACTAATAACAAACTCATCTAAATGTTCTTTTATTCCAAAACAAATCAATTCAAGTTACTAGTAAAGATCCAAATTTGTTGAAGGGGCAGCAACTATACCGAACAAATCATGCCCCACTAATTTGTGTTGTATAATCTCTTGTCATTACTAGCCGTTCTTTGCATCATGAGTCCTGTTTGAAAAACCCTCTAAAATATGATTTTAGAAGTATTTTATACTAAATTATTTTTTATATATTTATTTAAAATTACTTTTAAAAAGTTAATCCAAACATCTTAATCCTATCCTAATTATGATGCTTCATTCGGTAAATCCATCATTGAAGCCTAACGTACTCCTAATTAATGTCAACATACTAATTAACGAAGACAAGTGACCAAATACTTTTTTGTTTTGGTACATAATACTTTTTGACTTACCTAGCTAATGCATTGAGAAAAACCCAGAACCAGACGGCCTGTCCAACTTCTTTGCATGGCCTCAGCAACGCGACATTTGAAAGGGAAAAAAAAATAAAGGGTAAAGGTACAAATTTAACAATAAAATTATATGTCAGGGGTATCTGGCACCATTAAACTTGTAAGGATGCAAAAATATACATAAATGTTATCAAGTGGGGGCACACTTAATGATGCCAAATGCGCGTGGCATAATTTTATTGTTAAAATTGTATTTTTGTCCAAAACTAAAAAAAAAAAAAAAGCAAAAATTTGTTTATCCAAAAGGAATCCAGAAAGATAAAGGAATAAACATATCATAAAAAAAAGTAAAAAGCAAAAGGAGCAACACAAAAAGCGGCAACAACATAGGGCATGTTTGATATAAGGAAAATAGGAATGGGGAAGTAAACATTTCTTGTTTACAATATTTTGAATTATTTTAATTTTATAAAAAATTAAAAAGTAAGATAATAAAATTAGAAATAAAATATTTTAAACTATTTTATCTCAAATTATAAAAAATTATTTTAAATTATTTTATTTTAAGTTATAAAAAAATAAATATATATCAATTTTGTATTAATTTATATCTTATTAAACAAGTTTTTAAAGTATATTTTTAACTTAATTATATTTCTATATCTATGTTTGTCAAAACCTCTTCTAAACTATCAAATGAACCTGTAAGGATAAGCAATAAGTGAAAAAATGAAAGTGCCCTCAACTAGAATCACCCTCGACAATAATTGCGTCTGTTTCGATGAGTTGCACAAATAGCATGCTCATCAAAGCCTAAGACCACGAGACATGAAACATTCCTTCACACCCATCATCTCTCTTAAGAAGCAACTGAAAACAGTTTCAGGCGGCAGTCTCTGTGCGAATCGTCCCTCAATAGTGAAAAAAAGAGAGGCAAGTGATCCACAAATGTATGTGAAGCAGCATATATGTTAAATATAATTAAATGATATATCAATTTATAAATTAAATAAATTAGATTATAGAAAAATGATAAATATAAATATTTAAAATAATTTCTTTAATTTCTTTAATATTTTTAAATTACTCAACTGACCTTAGATTAAAGAATGAAGTTAAATATTATCTCTTCAAATTCTTCCCAAGAGGGAGAGATCTCCAAATTAACTCAGCCGTCACTCAACTTGTTTGGATTGCAATTAGGTTAATTTTTCTATTTGATTTATTGAGGAAAAAAATCTGAGTACTAAATGGCTTATTTGAGACTCTAGAATATAACTAATTATCTGTTGCACCAACCTATTTTTACAAAAAAAAAAAAAAGATATATAGAGCACTGCATTTTAAATTTTAAATCATCAATATAAAGAAATCGGATAGATCATTGCATTATCTTTGAACGAGTTAAGCGAAAAAGAAATATTTTAATTCACTTTTAATAAAATAAACTAGAGATTTTTCCCCTGGGAATAAAAAATAAATTATAATTGATTAATTATTTTTAATTATTATTAATTTTTGTTATAGTTAAAAATTTAAAATTTGATCTTAGAAAATTTTTGAGTTATATAATTAAAATTTTAAAATTTAATTTTTAAAAAATTTTGAGTTCATACTTTAGTTTTTAAAAGATTTTAAGCGTTATAATAATAATTAATCAGTAACCCTATTAAAGTGATGCTCAAAATTTTTTAAAGATCAAAATAAGATTACTGATTGATATTATTGATTACGATTTATAAATAAATGAATTAAAATTATTAAGTTGAGTTGATCCAGATATATTTTTAATTAAATTAGGTATTATAATATTTTCATAGTATAGTTGATGAATAGCATATAATTTTGTGTATTATTATTAATTTTAAATTGAATGCATTAATTATATATTTTTTAAAATAATATGACAATATAATATGATTTGGTTGAAAATCTTAGTAGTTAACTATTTATCTGCAAAAAATATACAATGGTTAAGAGCGTTCAGAGCTGAATATAACAAAGCAAACGAACTGATCCAGATCAAATCCAACAAAACTGTCTGGTCAAAGATGAAGTGTTTTATCAAGGGCATGTCCACCGAAGAAAGAGTCATTTTCTTTTCCTTATCTCCGAGCGTCTTTCGATTCTCATGTTGACTTTTTATATTGTAAAAAAATCATGACTGTTCCGTCAACTAATAATGACCATTTAGTCAACATATCAATAAAAAAAATATACAAGAACGTACATAAAATTTTTAAAATAGTACAAAAACATTATAGACGTGAAGTCAACACGTTGCACTTTTTCACTCTTAACGATCCCGTCTGCGGCCATAGATTCTTCTACATTGCACAATTGCTACACTTCTTCGGTGCTAGAGTTATCCCTCTTCCAATCATCTCATCCACTGTCATTTTCTTTTGATTCTGTCATAAGTAATTTTACCTTGGAACTAACGAATTGCAAATTAGGAGTACTGTTGTTATAAATCAATGCATCCAAATCCTTTTGATAGGATTCATCCATATACAACAAATAAACCAAAGAAAATAAGAGGGTTGTGCAATTCTCATGTCTTGCAAAAGACTCAGTGGCAGATTGGTTACTATGACTCAATGAGAGAAAATGTTATGCAATATGTGTAGATTATTTGTTAAATAGTTATCGTTGGTTAGTTGATTTAATGTCGTGACATTTTTTTATAAACTTTAAATGGAGTTTTGTATAATTTTTTTGATTGACACGTTTGCTAAATAGTCAACATTAGTTAGTCTAATAACGTGATATTTTTGTACCGTTTTAAAGTTTTTATATATACTTTACATCTGAGAAGAATTTATTATGTCAGATAGTCATGGCAAAATATATTATAAGTAATTTTACACTTTAACCCTTCTGAAGAATATCTCATTATAGAAGTTTGGAGTTTACTTTTAGTGCAAAGGAGTTTATTATTAGCTTATTAACTCATTGTGAAATTAGACTATTTAAATTTATGTTTATGTTAATAACTTAGATATATTATTAGTTATACAGATATTATTATATATAATATTATTTTCAATTTAATTATTATGTGATTAATTCTACCAATAGTTGATATTAATATTTATATTTTATAATTTGTAAATATTTTTGTCCTGCTTTTAGTTTGTAAATAATACCATATGTTATACATTTTATTATATATTTGATATGTATGACTTTTGTATAGTATGATAGCTCACAAAATTTTATTATATACAGCCATAGCATAAGGGAATTACTATAAGCTCTATATCAAAAATTTAATTATTAAAAAGTCACAAATATTATAAATATGCTGTTAATGTCAATATCAAGCTGTTAACTCTTTAATTATTATTGTAATTTGTTGATAATTAAATTTGTGATATGGTTCAACGAGGAAGAAATTATGTAAGGTTAATTTAAAATAATGTAGGGAAAGGTAGGTAAGATTATAAGTGTGAATGTAAGAAAGAAGATATGATATTTTTTGTTTAGTTGAAAAGAGAATAGGAAGATAATTAATTAAAAAGTTGATAAATATACCCTTATATTTTTATTTAAATTAATTTACTCTTTATTTATAATATTTATATCCGAATTATTATTTTTTAATTTATGAATCTCAAATTTTTTTACCTCAATTATATATATGATAAACTTAAAAAGAATTAAAAAATTTGATAAAATTTTAATACTATCTCTCATTAATTTTATAATTATTATATATATTAATATAATATATAAATTAACAAAATCATTTAACATGTTTAATATGCCATGATAGAAATATTATATAGAGGGAATTGAACGGTATAACTATATGTTTTATTGAATATATTGTAAATTTGTTGATAATTAAAGAAAACATGGTACTTGCTTAATATTATATATCATTATATAATTATATAGTCAAATCTAAAAGTAAAATAAAACAAATAAATTAATCTCACTTAAGAAAAGGAATATCAAATAAATTAACCAATGACATTTAGCTTAGAAATATAAAATAAATCAACCAGATTCAACTGGCTTTTGATTCCAACCATAATCCATTTTCAGTGGCATGGTGCAAATGTACGGCTTTACTCGAGTCACAGCCTGCATGATATGGAAACAAATAATCAGTCCATATGATATGAAAAGTCATCATGCCAAGGTATTACTAATCAGAAAATCCTTTATGTAGGAAAAGGACACACACACAAAAAAAAAACGCAAAGGAAAATTTGAATGCATGCAAAATCAATAGGAAAACCTACAAAAAGCACAAACACAACTGGAAATCATGTAATACAAAAAGAAATATAGAAATCACATCAAATCTTAGATAATTGTTTATCATGTTTTGAAATAATTTTCCCTCATTTATTACTATACATTAGATGAGCCACAAAGAATATACACAACTAAGAAAGAGCTTGTAAAAATTGCATGAACAAAAAGGAACAGGCTTAAGAGCTCAGAGTCATGAGTAAAGGAAAGTTTAATTTATAAAGCGGCATTATCCTCCAAGTAAACTGATATGCACATTCGAGCAATTCATATAAAAACAATTTACTCCTCCACCAAATGCCACAGCAGTGAAGCCCTTTCCCAAAACAATCTTCAGCAAACGAAATCTCAAGATGATAAAGAAAAAACAACGTCAACAATTTTAATCAACCGATGAACATACCTACTCAAATACCCAACTAAAAATAACTTCACAGAAACCACGCAACATTAAAAATCAGCTCTAACAAACAAATTAGCTATTTAACTAGAAAGGAAAATAAAAGAGGAGTGAGAGAGCGAGAGAGAGTTGTTACTTGAGAAATTTATAACGAACAAAACTGAAGGAAGCAGAATCAGTTTGGGAGAAACATGTCATTACAGCTAACGCAATTGCTAACAATATCAGGAGAAAAGGAAACTTCCCAGGAGAAGTGAGAAGAAATGTCGATTCTCCACGTGACGGCGATGGCCAAGTTAGCTTTCGATAGGCGCTGGATTTCCTCGCCCTGGAGCTTGGCGAAGCCAGCTTCGAGGTCGTCGGTGGCAACAGTGGTCATGTTGAATTTGAGATAACAAGAGAGGAATTAGGAAAAACAGAGAAGAAATTGATCGGAGTTGGAAGAGAAAGCGACGGACAAAATAGATACAGAGCAAGAGAGCGAAAGCCGCGTAGCTGAGACAATAGAGAGAGTCGGTAAACTTAGCATTTTAAAAAATTAATAGTAATAATTTAGTCAAATATAATATTTCTCATCTTTCAAACCCCTCAAAAGTATGTGAGAGAGTGGGGGGAGGACAAAATTTTAAACCCTCAATTTTTGTTAATCAAATATACCGTTTTGCCCTTACCTTGCCCTCATAAACCCCCCTCGAAACAATGCCTTGAATGCATGTTGATTTCTTACTTAGCATGGAAGCATAGTTCGAAGCTGTCGAATAATTCGAAGACAAGTTCTTGACTAGGAATCAACGGCCAGCACTACAATTCTAGTTTGCTGATTTAATTTCCAGCTGAAGATTTCAGAATTGAGAACTCAACATTCTTCTGGGTACTCTGCTTCTTTGTTAGTTGTACCCCCTCTATCACACACTTCAAAAGCTTTTACTGCGCTGCCATTTCTCATCGTCTTCCTCTTCAGTCTTAAAAAGCTTCAAATTAGCATATCTTTGTCTCACCCAGCCTTCAGGAGAAATGGCGGGTCGGTTCGGATTTGGTTCCGCCGCTTCGACATCCATGATCGTCATATACACGCCTACGCCGGACCTCGCCTTCACCAATCTTGCCTTCTGTTCCCCTTCTGATCTTCAGAAGTTCGCTGTCTCTGGTTACAGAAACCTCTTCCTGGCTTTGATTGACGATTCCTTTGTTGTTTCTCTTGCATATCCTTTTCGAATTTTCGGAAATTCAATCACAATTTTACGTCTTCCATTTATGTATTGGCTGTTAACGGAAAATTGGGTTGAACAACTAGGCCTAGCATCAGTTTTCATAATGCCATTATGACTTTAAATCAGACGGTTACTTTGCTTAATTGGTTTATGAATTAGTTCTCAATAAACTTCTTTGTGGCCTTAACTGATGCATACTGCTCATGAGAGCATAATTGGTGGCCATATTGCACTTAACTCCGTTCAACGTCGGTTTGTCAAAGTTTCTGCTGCTGAATCCATATCTGTGAGCAGGTTGGTTGGTTAGATATAGCGTGTTTTTAACTCATCTTTTTTAGTTTCTTATCATCTATCATATAATTTTAGATTTACCCCACCAGAGAACTTCAACCTTGCGGTGTTAACAGTTGAGCTGGACTTTTTTGAAAGGGGAAACAGAAGTGAACAAGTACATATTTCAATAATTCATTATTTAAGGTACCATTTTTATTCCATCAACTTTATCAATATCATTCTGATTCTCTGTTTTGTAGATTGATGCTGTTCTTCTGTCCAAGCAACTTAAAAAGAGATTTATAAATCAGGTAGCATCTTTTAGTAAGTTAATTATGCCTGTTAGTTGGCTAGCCTTGGTATTTTTTCAGTGTATCAGTTATCATGTATTGATTACCGATCAAACAAAACTGGCACTGTATATGCATTTTGATTTTTACACTACTTTATGGCTGCTGGACGACGGTCTTATGTGGATTCAACTTCAAAACCAAAAATCTATTATTCACTATAGGAAGCATCTGGACTCAACTTTGAACTGTTTTTAAAAAATGAGTTACTTTATGAATAACTAAGTGGATCACTTATTAGAAATCATATTACATGAATACATTATTTAAATGTTGAACATCATCTTGTTACTCTAAAACAATCATGTCAATGCAACCATTAGTCTTTTTCTTGATTTTGTAGGAAGGTTAAATTATTATGCTTCAACATGATATTTTATGTTGTGGCAGGTCTTCCAGAACGATAGGAAGGGACCTCATTCATTGTATTTAGTTTGATAAATTCCTTACAAGTAGTTTAATAAGGCTGTGTTACCGACAGGAACACATTAGGCACTGACACTGTGGAAACATATAGACTTTGAAGAGTCTACTAGAGGTGGATACACTTTTAATGTCCATTCCATATCAATACAATTGAACAACCTGAGACTCATTTTAAAAACCTTTTCCCTTAGTTATTAGTGTTATTAATTTACTTCCAACTTGTCATTATCAAAACTTATATAAAAGGTTATTTGGTCTAGCGACTATATCAGTCCCTTTTCATTTAATCATTACGGGCCATTTGTTTTACTTTTGGAATGTGGATCTTATTCATTGCAGATTATGACAGCTGGGCAGAAAGTAGTATTTGGGTTCGATGGAAATAATTATCACTTCACTGTCAGTCGAGCAGTTGTTGAGGGCCAAGAAAAGTCTAATTTTCTTGAGAGAGGGATGATTTCAGATGACACATACATCATTTTTGAAGCATCCCGTTACAGTGGAATTAAGGTAAATTTTCCATTTCAATTGGCTCATTATTTTTTCACATTGTTTTTATCTAATTTAGTTTTACTGCTTATAAATTGTAGTCTACCTTTTCTTCTTTTTTTCCCATCGAGTGTAATATGGTGAATTTATGGACACCTTTCCTTCTAGAGTGGCCATGCAAAAACATTTTAGTAATGTCTTCTGCATTTCATTATAAAAAAGTCCACTTTCTCAAAGAACTTGATTATCTAGTTTGCAAGTAGTACATGGTCAAAGTTTTAAAATCATGAATGATGGATAACGTTTTAAGCCTTTATTTCACTAAAATAGTTATTTTTTCTTCTCCTTACCGTTGGTTTGAAGACATATGTGATTAATCTGAGATACAAGGCTCTTAAGAAAATAGTGACATTTCAGGCATTTATTTTCTTCTTTGCACCATGCTGATTATAGTTATATTTGGACAAGTTTTGTGATTCATACCATGCTTTGCAGATTATCAATCAGCGTGAGGCTGCCACTAGCAACATTTTTAAGCAGAAAGAGTTGAATCTTCAGTCTTTGGGTATTGGAGGTCTGAGTGCGGAATTTGCAGATATATTTCGAAGAGCTTTTGCTTCTCGTGTTTTTCCTTCTCATGTGACATCCAAGTATTATATATAATATCATAATCCACGTAATCTTCTGGTTTTTGATAGTCTGTGTTCTGAGTTCCTGGAAGTATTTGATGTTTCAGGCTAGGTATCAAGCATGTGAAGGGAATGCTGCTTTATGGGCCTCCTGGTACTGGAAAAACTCTAATGGCACGTCAAATAGGAAAACTTTTGAATGGAAAGGAGCCGAAGGTTTGTAAATTTGTTAAAATAAAGCTGGAGGTTTCAAAGTTGCTTCATATACTTGTGTATTAAGATGGAATATGCACATCTATGGAAATCATCATGTATGCTGTCAAAAATAAACCATAAATGGGCTAGAGATTGCATTGCTTTGCTTTCCGTTTAGTATCTTTTGGTCTCTTTATTATTTATCAAATTGTGCTGTTAATTTTATTGTTTAGGTTCTGCCTACTTTTTATTGTTTTTATTTTCTTGCTTTTTTGGTGAGTTTGTTGTTGATTTTAAATCTATGCTTGATATGATAATATTGAGTCACTTCTTTTGTGAATTCTTTTGGTCCTTCGATTTAATCAGTAGAGTAATTTTTCCATCCACCTTTTTGCTTCCCTGAAACATCTTAATTCTTACTATGATTGAGAATAGGTTCTCCTGTTAATATTGTTGAATGCGACTCACTTGAGTAATGACTGATTTTCTATGCCCCTTCCCTCCTCTCCTTTTGGTGATTGACTGAATTTCTACTTCTTTGTCTTAACTGTTGAACATGCTATATTTTTGTGATACTGTCTTCACTTCCTCCCAATTCCTAATTGACATGTTTGATTAATGTTTAAAGCTTGAATTATTGCACTTTATTTTTATTGTTTGGCTTATCTTTAGAGGCTGATGGAACTATTTCGTTTTTGGTGTGACTTGTGGCTGTACTAGATTGTCAATGGCCCTGAAGTCTTGAGTAAATTTGTTGGTGAAACTGAAAAGAATTTGAGGGACCTCTTTGCTGATGCTGAACAAGATCAGAGGACCAAAGGTAAGGAATATCTACACATTACATATATATAAGGTGTTATTTCTGATTACCATTGATCCAGGGAACCATTATTTAATTTGTAGGGGATGAAAGTGATTTGCATGTCATAATTTTTGATGAAATTGATGCTATTTGTAAGGTAAGTTTTTTTTTATTTAAAAAAAATCATGACATTTACGTTTTTTGTTGCATATTGTAGGTATTGTTAATTTTTTGTTTACTCCTAATACATAGTAGATGTAAGCTAGTCTTGTGCAATGGAATTCTTATATTTTAGCTGTAGTGAGGCTTTTCTGTATTATAGTCAATGTTTCGTTATTTAGTAATGTACATAACTAGTTAAGATTGAAGACATTGATTAATTAGCGTACCCTCTCTGCATTTGCTTGAGTTTTAAGGCTGGGAACATGATTGTAACATTTCGATCTGGGACATTGAAAGTTTTGCCCTTTGTTCTGACTCGCTTTGATGTTATGTTGTGATCTAATTGTTTGATACGATTAATAAGTAACATTTCTTGTGCAGTCAAGAGGTTCAACTAGGGATGGTACTGGAGTTCATGATAGTATTGTGAACCAACTTCTTACTAAGGTCAGTGAAGATCTTTAATGTCTTCTTGATAATTTAAAAATTTAAATTGTTCTAAGTTAAAATTTTTCATTTATACTTATCAATATCTCAAATAAACTTTTTTCTTGGTTTGCAGATAGATGGTGTGGAATCACTGAATAGTGTTTTGCTTATTGGAATGACCAACAGAAAAGACATGCTTGATGAAGCTCTTTTAAGGTCATTATTTTAAGAGTAGAGGCTGATTAATGTATATCTTGTATTATTCAGAGGAATCTGTACAACAATATATACAAGTTTCCTAATAAATACAAGCATAAAATCAGGGATAAACAAGACAGAAAAGGATCCTTGAGATATTTGACTATTTACATAATAAGGATAATAAAGAGAAATAAATCTTATTAATTATTCGGATTTCCCACACGCTCTATGCCTTCCATGCTCATTCCAGATATTTAAGCACTTCTCATGGGAGCTTAGTTTGAATAAATGAGGATACCTTTGGTTTGATAATTCATGTCAGGTGATATTATTGATTTAGACAACTATAATATTGTAGAATTTCTAGGGCTTGAATAATGCCATGATATTACTCATAGGAGCTACTGAATTTATAGAGTACAATTAGATAGAAAATAACAATAATATCCTATCCTAATCTTATCTGAATAATATCCTAATATCTCATCTATAATCTCCCCATATCTCTCATAATATCTTAACTGTTTATAATGATTAATTATTTCCATAATTACCACACTCCCCCTCAAGTTGGATCATAGATATTGATCATGTCCAACTTGCTTACAAAGCGTTCGAACCCATCTTCTGGTAGTCCTTTAGTAAGGATATCGGCTACTTGTAACTTGGTGGGAACATATGACAGACTGATGATCCCATCTTCAACTTTTTCTCTAATAAAATGTCTATCCACATCCACATGCTTGGTTCTGCTATGTTGAACAGGATTCAATGCCATACTTAATGCTGCTTTGTTGTCACAGTAGAATTTCAGTGGAGAATCAAACTAAAAATGAGCTTCTTCTGCCACTCTTTTCAACCAGAGCCCTTCCATAATGCCTTGGGATAGGGCTCTTAACTCGGATTCTGCACTACTCTTGGCAACAACTCTCTGTTTCTGACTTTGCCAAGTCACTAGATTACCCCACACAAAGGTGCAGTATCCAGACGTAGACCTGCTGTTATCCTGATCTCCTGCATAATCTGCATCTGTAAAGATTTCAATCTCTCTGACATTGTTCTTTTTAAAGAACAATCCCTTGCCAGGTGTACCTTTAAGATATCTTAGAATTTTATAAGCTGCATCTAGATGTTTCTTCTTCGGAGCATGCATGTGTTGACTGGCTACACTTACTGCAAAGGCAATATCTGGCCTAGTATGCGAAAGATAAATGAGCTTACCAACTAGTCTTTGATATTGACCTTTATCTGTTGCCGCCTCATTTGCCTCTTGCTTTGTTTCTCGAGCTGCTTCTTTTTCCTTTTTTTTCTTGTTGGTTTCTTTTTTGTACAAACAGGTACTTTGCTCGGTCGACACCCAAGCATTCCTGTTTCTTTGAGAAGATCCAGTATATACTTCCTTTGAGAAACATAGATCCCCTTTTGAGACCTTGCTACTTCCATACCTAGGAAATACTTCAGTTTTCCAAGGTCTTATACTTCAAACTGCTTATTGAGTGCCATTTTAACTCTTTCCATCTCCTTGATGTTATTTCCTGTGAGAATAATGTCATCCACATACACAATGAGGATAGTTATCAAATCACTCTCTTTTAACACAAACATGGTGTGATCTGACAAGCTTTGTTTGTAACCTTCAGCCTTGAGTACTGTAGAGAATCTGTCAAACCAAGCACGTGGTGATTGCTTTAAGCCATAAATCGATTTTTTTAATCTACATACCTGACCATTTTTCCCCTTATCAAATCCAGGTGGGATACTCATGTAAACCTCTTCCTTTAATTCACCATTAAGGAACGTATTTTTTATGTTAAGTTGTTGGAGGGGCCAATCGAGATTAGCAGCAATAGAGAGTAAGACCTGTATGGTATTTAACTTAGCAACAGGGACAAATGTTTCATTGTAGTCAATTCCATAAGTCTGGGTAAATCCTTTGGCAACTAGCCTTGCCTTGTACTTATTTAATGAACCATCAGCATTAAATTTTGGTGTAAACACCCATTTGCATCCCACAGGTTTGGTTCCTTCTGGTAGTGTAGTAAGCTCCCATGTCTCATTCTTTTCTAGTGCTCTAATTTCTTCTATTACTGCATTTTTCCATTCTGGACTCTCAAGAGCTTCATATACGGTTCTAGGGACTTGAATCCGATCAAGATTAGTAACAAAGCTATAATGCTTCTCAGAGAGAGAGGAGTAAGAAACATACTTCTGAATAGGATACTTGGTGCATGCTCGAGTTTTCTTTCTTAATGCAATAGGGAGTTCTTCCTCTCTTGTCTCTGTTGCTCTAATATCGGCATTCACAGGACCTTCTACCGGTGATGAGATTGGGACCTCTTCAGGTATGCTAGACTCAACTACCTGTTTATTTCTACGTGAGTAAATAAGATCAAATTGTTGATCTTGGACCTCCTGTCGTGGCATAACATTAGATTGGTCTGTAGAGAGTTGAATAGGGGCTGAAGGGGGTATGGGTTCTGGAAGACACTCACGCTGAAACTCACTCCAATTCTCCCCCTGAGTTGAAGGTTTGGTGAAATAGGGCTCCTGTTCTGCAAAGGTAACATCTCGGCTGACAAAGAGGTGTTTAGAAATAGGATCATAGCACCGATACCCTTTGTGGGAGTTGGAGTAGCCTAAAAATACACACTTGACAGATCGGGGATGAAATTTAGATGGTGGATGATGTTGATGGACGAAGGCAGAACAACCAAAGATTCGAAGCGGTAATGTGTAATCAAGGTGAGTAACAGTGTGAGTTTCACGGAGTTTATCTAAAGGAGCAATATAGGACAGAACTCGACTAGGGAGACGGTTAATTAAATGAGTAGCAGTGAGTATGGCATCCCCACAGAAAAAGTTTGGGGTATGATGGGTATATAACAATGCGCGGGCAACTTCAAGGAGGTGTTTGTTTTTCCTTTCGGCAATTCCATTTTGTTGAGGACTATAAGGGCAACTGCTTTTGTGCACAATACCATGGGTTTTAAGAAAACTGTCAAGTGAGTGATTAAAATATTCTGACCCATGATCCGTGTAAAGGACTTGGATTGTGGAGTTAAACTGATTTTGGACATAATGGAAAAACTCAATAAACACGGAGGAAACAGCTGACTTGTCTTTTAACAGGTAGACCCAACACATGCGTGTGTGATCATCAATGAACGTAACAAAATACTTGGAACGAGTACGACTTGGGATACGAGAGGGACCCCAGACATCGCTGTCAATGATTGAAAATGGGCGAGTAGACTTATAGACAGAGGGCGAAAAAGTAGGCCGATGGTGTTTGGCTAACTCACACACATCACAATGTGGAATAGCACTTTTATTAGAAGGTAAATGTGACAATAATTTTTGTAAGTAAGAAAAATTAGGATGACCCATCCTTTTATGCCACAATACGATATCATTGTCATCGGAAGTCGAGACTAAGCCACTTATTCTATATAAAGTAGTCACAGTAGAAGCATCAAGGTAGTAGAGCCCGTCACATTCTTTAGCTGTGCCAATCGTCATCCCCGATAAGAGATCCTGAAAAACACAATAAGATGGAAAGAAATGAGCAGAGCAATTGAGTTGTTTAATCAGCTTACTAATAGATAGTAAATTGCAAGCCAAGTGTGGGACATGTAAAACAGAGTCAAGATGTAATTTTTCTGACAGATGGACAGTCCCAGCGCCAGCTATAGGAGAAGAAGAACCTGTAGCTGTCTTAATTGATTTACTTCCAGTCATAGGAATATAGGAATCAAACATTTTGACGTCCGAGGTCATATGGTCGGAAGCTCCTGTATCAACAATCCATTTGGTAGGGACAAATGTATGTAAGGCAGTAGCATGAGTACCTCGGTGGGTGGCAGCAGTAGAAGATTGTTCAATATGAAGAGTTTTGAAATACCCAAATAATTGATTCATTTGCTCTTTACTTATAGCGGGGACAGATGAATGATCCATTTTTGAAGACCCATGGAGTGAATTTTCCATTACTTTTTAAAAAAAAAACTTGCTGGCACACTGGGCTTGTCACTGGAGCCTGCTACGTACTGGGCTCTTCGACTTAGGCTTGCTGGACACTTCACGAGACGAAGACTGTTGGAACTGAGGAGCAGCGGCTTCACGGGAGTGCTGGACTCGTCGACTTAGGCTTGCTGGACGCTTCACGAGACGACGACTGTTGGAACTGAGGAGCAGCGGCTTCACGGGAGTGCTGGACTCGTCGACTTAGGCTTGCTGGACGCTTCACGAGACGACGACTGTTGGAACTGAGGAGCAGCGACTTCACGGGAGTGCTGGACTCGTCGACTTAGGCTTGCTGGACGCTTCACGAGACGACGACTGTTGGAACTGATGAACAGAGGCTTCACGGGACGATGACCGCTGGGACTGAGGAACAAAGGCTTCACGGGACGATGAATCAGAGATCGCCGCACGTCTCGCTCTACAGGAACAGAGGGCGCTATCGGACGGGAACAGGGAACACCGACGCTTACACACGACGACTGTTGGCGCTCGTTGTCTGGCACTCGTGGACGAAACAGAGGACGCTTGGTGTTGAAGGTGGGTTGTCGCCGTCGAGACTCGTCTGTCGCTGTCTGCTCGTTGGTCGTCGGACTATCAACACTGCGATCACTGGACAGAGCAGAGTCGACGATATGGGGGGACGGTGATGGCACTGGCTTTGATACCATGTAGAATTTCTAGGGCTTGAATAATGCCATGATATTACTCATAGGAGCTACTGAATTTATAGAGTACAATTAGATAGAAAATAACAATAATATCCTATCCTAATCTTATCTGAATAATATCCTAATATCTCATCTATAATTTTCCTATATCTCTCATAATATCTTAACTGTTTATAATGATTATGTTGGAAATCGTGCCCTAGGGGCCAATCATTGTCTTATGAACATTATTGATTTATGAATTTATTAATTGAGTTATCATATTATTTGCATGTTTACTATGATGACCATCCTTGGATAATTCATGATATTATCCTAAATGTCCCTGGTCGATCATCTATGTGGGAGCACAGATGAAATAAGACCAGTATGACTTTGAAAATGTATAGAGATATAAATCAAAGTCATAAGCACATGTAAGAGTACAGGGTGTTGGACCGACCCGCTATGAGAGAACTGCATGGGTAACGTCATAAGCTTCTCTCATATACAAACCATGTCAATATGCCCTTTGACCTGAGATCATCATGGATTCCTACATGACAAAACGCTCAGCTTTGATCTAGTCAAAAGTCACTTTTGACCGAGTGATCATAAAGACTATGTTCGGCCTTAGTGGTTTTTCATGCGGAGGAATGTGAATGGTCAAGATGGAATTTGTCCCTCACATTCGTGGAGAGATATTACTGGGCCCCTCGATGAGTGAGTCTGAGAAATGTATGGCCATACTGTAATGGAAAGGTAGTTCCATTTCTATAGTCAGACTACTCAGGGATCGAGAAAGTAACGGTTGGGAATAGGAGGATGACATCATCCATGCCTCATCCATGACCAAAATATCGCGTGACAGAAGGGACATGATATGGTTGTATAAAAGGTTACATCGTTTATCGATCCTCATATGATTTGGGTAGTAGTTATATCTTGCTAGAGACCGCTTGCGACTTGTGGGCTAGTATAGCAAATGGCCCACTGCCAACTTCATATGGGCCTACAGGGTCGCACACAAAATAGCCCAACACGAGCTATGATGTCCAGATTCATTGAATCTAAGACATGTCCAGATTCAATGAATGATCCAGGTGAATGTATATATATTTATTTATATTTATATTCGTATATATATAAATTCGTATATATATATATATTATATATATATGAGATATATGATATTTAATTTATAAGGATAAATTAAATCCCTATCACGTTTGAATTCGAAATTCAAATTGATAGGATATCTCATATAAGAGATATTTATAAGATTTAATTTATAAGGATAAATTAAATCTCTATCACGTTTGAATTCGAAATTCAAATTGATAGGATATCTCATATAAGAGATATTTATAAAATTTAATTTATAAGGATAAATTAAATCTCTATCACGTTTGAATTCGAAATTCAAATTGATAGGATATCTCATATAAGAGATATTTATAAGATTTAATTTTAAGGATAAATTAAATCCCTATCATGTTTGAATTTGAAATTCAAATTGATAGGATATCTCAAATTTGTTTTATGAGAATAAATCAAATATAGTTCAGTCTCATCTTTATTTAAAGTTAAATAAATAGGTAATTAAATCTGTTGGACGGATTTAATATTATTTATTTAATTAGTTTCTTATAAAATTATACAATATATGATATTGTATTATTTTTCGGAATTAATATAAGATTAACTCCTAAAATCCTTTTCGGTTAGGGAAAACGCAGAGCATCCTATATATCTAATATTAGGAGCTACGTTTTGAGACAGAAACACACATAGAACACAGAAAGGCCGAAGGGGACTCTGCAAAAGGTTTGCAGATAAGAAACTGCCGAAATAGAGACGGAGAAGACGAACTTTTGAGAAAGCCCTGGAGGGACAAGAGACGCTAGCACGTCGTTCGTGGTTGAAAAGCTGTTCGTGTGGATACCAGTAGAGGAAGTCGACCTGAGTCGTCGACTTCTTGTGATCAGAAAGGGAGCACGAGCCGCAGAGAGAAGCTGTGAACGTCGTGACCGAAAGCTGTGGAAGTCGCTGAGACACACTGAGGGTAATGCTTCTTCCCACTTGACTTAAACACATACGGTAGATCCTGGCAAGGAATGAAAAATTTTTAAGATAATTTCCGCTGCGTGTCTTTCAATTCCTTACAGATTAATTATTTCCATAATTACCACAAATATCTAATTATGTAAAACTCACTCTGTCTTGTAATATGGGTGCAATATATCAAGGATACACCTCGGGTTCACTATAAAGTCATGACTAATGCTCACACAATTCTAACACTCTCCTCAGGTTGGAGCATACATATCATATTTACTATGTTTTTTCTCTAATATAGATGGCTCTAGGACTTCTGAAAGACTTGGTGAGAACGTCTGCTAGATAATCATTGGAGCTGGAAAATCTAGTTACAATGCATCCATTAAGTATATTCTCCTTCATGAAGTGCCATTCAACTTTCTTGTGGTTGATCCTTGAAAACCTAGGTTGGAGGTACTTTGTAGAGCTTCCTCACTCACAAATTAGTTCATCTTGCCTATTTCTCCCAACGTCAGTTTTCCATGTGACAGTTTCAGAAATTGATTACATCAGTATGACTGACCTCAAAAATCTGCTTCATTGAGTCAAGGGAAATTTAGCGTGAATTTAGCTGGTGACGCATAATTTCCTGCATGGGTGTCTGTTTGTTATCTGAACTGTGGAATTCTTATCTTGTTATTGTTTGATGCTGGCATTCTATTCATTTTGTTTGCGTTGCTATTGGAATCGGATGACAATTGCCCAACCTTTAATGGCATGGTTTTTGACAAGTTCTCCATTTGGAATTGGATCATGATCGTTTATGTCATCTCTAATCTCATTTGATTGAGTTTTTGCTCAATCTCTTGAATCAGTCATCTGAACCTGTTTCCTTTTCCATTGGTTCAAGAGACTGATTATATACCGATTATTGATACAAACCATAACAGTAGACTAAGTTTTGTATTAATCTTAAATTATTCAATAGAAGAGAACTATACACTCAGTTCCCTTTCATGGCAGTATTAATGCATTACAATAAGGTTAGTTATGCTTAAATAACTAGAGACTTATTCTTTCTCGTATAACTTATTTTTAACTCTTCTAACCAACTACTATTTGTTTATATTTTGCTAATACTTCCTTGTTGTATCAGCTTGTGTTTGACTATTGAAGTAGCTGTGTGTGCATTTATTTTATTTTAATTATCTATCATTTACTTATGTGATGTAGACCAGGCCGACTAGAAGTGCAGATTGAGATAAGCCTTCCTGATGAAAATGGTCGATTCCAAATTCTCCAAATTCATACTAACAAGATGAAAGAGAATTCTTTCCTGGCTCCTGATGTGAATCTTCAAGAGCTTGGTATGTGATTAGTTATACATTATAATATGATGAAATTAACCAATAAATTTTATGCTTAGACCTTTAGGTTGGATTATCAGAACGATTTTCGTGAGGGATATTTAACATTTTTTCTTATAATATTTGTTAATACACTCCCGTTTTTTATACACTTTTCTTATAATATTTTATGACCAGTTTCTCCAAATGTTCTGTTAAGGGGAGTTTGGCATGCTAAAAACATTACGCTGTTGCTAGCTTTTTAATAATCAATACCAATATTTATATATAATGTAAAGGTAGAGCTGGCTGTCAAAACGTGGCGGGCTGTGCCCTCCCAGCCAGCCAGTCCGCTTTTTTTTTTTATTTATATAAATTATTAATATTATTATTTATTTTACCCAAATATTAATTTGAATACTTTTATTATTGAATACTAGTAAAGATAATTACTTATTTGTTAATATGTATTAACATGTTATAGTTGATTAATATTATGTTAATGTTTATTTAGATTTATAGTTATAAAATTTGATATTTTTTTATAAAAAGTAGAAATTTTTAAGAGTATAATATTAACTATTTTTTAATTATACTAATATAACATTAAATTTTTTTATTAGTATTCTAAAAGTTTAGAAATAATTTTTTAAAAATATTAAAAATTAAAAAAAAAAAAAAACTGGCCCGCCCCTAAGGGGGGGAAACGGGCTGGCATTTTGTTACCACTCTACGTACAGGAAACTGTACTATTCATAAATCATGAACGTTGTTACTCATTTACTGGACTCCGTACAGTACATGTGACCCATGTCTTTTTCTTTTTTTCTTTTTTTGATAAACCATATGACCCATGTCTAGTTCTATGGAAATTTGAATTGATTTCAAATTATACTGTCTGAAGTTTGCTTTTAAAATAGTTTTAACTTTCAATACCACATATTGGTTGGTGGAAGTGGGTGAACCTATTTTGGAGAGTTGAGTCGAGTATATATATATATATAGAGAGAGAGAGAGAGGGGAGAGAGAGAGAGAGGAGACATAAGAAAATTTTTGGTTAGAATATAAGTTGATTCAGTAAAAGCCACCTTTGTATAGGATTTTCTTTAAGAATTTTCAAGTTAGAACTTTTTAAACCCAATAGCTTAAGTTGAATCGATGCCTAAGACTGTTTTTATTTTTATCACTAACATGCCCCTGCAAAAGTGGCCATTTTAAGTCATGAGGGGACTGTTAGAATACAGCATTAGTCTATTTCATTCGTTAGAATACAGCATTAGTCTATTTCATTCCTTCTTTGGTTAGATTATAGAAATCTCACTACACAAATGTGTCACATGCGCCTCCTTTAGAGAAAATGTGAATAAGATGTT
This sequence comes from Leucaena leucocephala, assembly GCA_037074615.1. NCBI lineage: Eukaryota > Viridiplantae > Streptophyta > Magnoliopsida > Fabales > Fabaceae > Leucaena > Leucaena leucocephala. The sequence continues at coordinate 6,906,497 of CM073550.1, forward strand.
ATTCATAATCACTAATCAGTTATTCTGATAGGGTTTCCATTGATTCCTTCCTTCTAAATGTGAAAATACTTGAGAAACAAAAATGAATTTTGATGTCAAGAATGCATAAATCATTTCGTCTAGACAAGAAACAATCATGTGATATGAACTGACTTGATGAATATATCAATGCATAAATCGTGTAGCTGCTCAAACAAAAAACTACAGTGGTGCAGAACTTGAAGGTGTGGTGAAAAGTGCAGTCTCATTTGCTTTAAATAGACAACTAAGTCTTAATGATCTCACCAAGCAAGTTGAGGAAGAGAATCTTAAGGTAACGATGGAGGACTTTTTGAATGCACTGCAAGAAGTTATTCCTGCATTTGGAGCTTCCACTGATGACCTTGAAAGATGCAGGTAGTGATTTTAACTACAAGACTTTATAGTTCTTAGAAATGGGCAAATTAGTGTTGTTATATCAAGGAAAAGATGTTACTCCCTCTTGATCTTAATATAAGAGCTAGTTGATTTTTTTGAATTGATTAAGGAAACTAAATAAATTAGTTAATTATGACCAAATCTAATCCCTCAAGATGAATTCATACTATATACTTTGATCTATCCAAATTAGTCAATTAGCTCTTATATTTGTTATAATTAACTAATTTATTTGGCTTCCTTAATCTATTTAGAAAAGTCAACTAACTCTTATATTATGGACCAGACGAGTATTATTATAATTCTAACCCATTACTTGTCCATACATTTCACATATGTTGAATGTAGCTGAGAAATAAGTTATTAGGTTGCTGATTTGAATAGTATGTGGGGCATGACATAGGGAGCCAGTGGTTCCTCAGCAAGAATGATAATGTGTTACTGATTTTGCTTTGCCTGTTTCTAAATTCTTGTGGCTGCAAGATTAGTTTGAGATTTTAGTTGAAAATGTTTTGGAAAAATGCGATTCATGAGCTGTAATATTTGGGAACTGTTATTTTGCCATTTTAGAGTCAAGTTGCTAGCGTTGTGACATATATTTAATGTCTCCCACTTTCTCTGAAGCATGAATAAATATGTTGCTTCATTTGGATGTGTACACTTCCTCTTCTTTCAGTTTTCATTTGGATGTGCAACCTTTGTACGTTGTGGAATACTGATGAATTTAACTCCAGAGAAAGTGTTATTCAACTCGGCAAACACTCCACAAAGGGTAGTCTAACGGAGAAAAGATGCAAAATGAAGGGAAAAAACCACAGGGCATTCGAGAGCATAACTCTCCTCACAATCTCTTCATATTTTCCATACCTCTTCCTCACAACTACCCTGACATATAATCCCCCATTCTCTCTAACAGCCTACAAGTAAAACCCACAAACACCATCTAATTATTGGGCTTCCTCTCGTAATAATCTTCCCAAGTATTATCAGAGTCTGAAAGATTAGCCCACTTGATAAGAATCTCAAGACGCCCATCAGAAGCTTCCTATGCTTGAAAACTGTCTGAGGAAAGACCTGCATCTCCACATCAGCTGTCAAAGATGGAGGTGGAACTTGAGGGATAAGAGCCAATGAAATAGGCTTCTTAGGCTATGAAATATGAAAAAATGGATGAATCTTTTGTAGAAGATATTTAGAATTAAAGAAGAGTGATTATAGGAATTAAATGTGATTATAGGAGGATATGGGGGATAGGATTAGATTGTATTATTAAAATGTATCCCATGATTTACGCGTCTCTGATTGTACAGTCTAGTGTATATATATGTATGCTTCAACCTAGATAATACACAACACAGAATTACTTCACTTTCATGTTCTTTATTAAGTAAATCCATCACCCACTCCAACATGGTATTAGAGCACGCTACGATATCACAATCTTCGTCCTCCGCTGAAGTTGACACAGTCACATTTGATGGTGGGATGCGTTTAATCACCAAAGTCGCCAGCGTTGAAGGCTCAACAGTGGTCATCGTGCCCGAACGGCTCACTAGAGATAATTATGGAGAGTGGGCACAATCTATGATTCTTGCACTTGATGGCCATGATCGATTACAATTGATTCAGCAGGAACCTCCGCCCACCGATGATGCTAACCTTCGCCATCGATGGAAGTCAAATAATTCACTGATGGCGTCATGGCTTCTCAATGCAATGGTCCATTCGTCAGAGTTTCATGTTCATTCTAACCACAAGAGAAATCTGGCATGGCATGAGAGAAGCCTACGATAAGAGACCAACAGCTTCATTGGTCTTCGATCTCCGGTCACGGTTGTGGATAGTACGACAAGGCGACATACCTCTCAACGAATACTACTTGGAAAAGAAAGCACTATGGCAGGAGCTGGATCAACTAAAGCACCACGCCTAGAAAGATGCCGAAGACGCTGCAAGGTTCCGACGGGACTTGGAAGAAGAACGATTGTTTGAGTTTCTCGTTGGTGTAAATGCAGTATATGAAGAACTATGAGGATGTCTCCTTGGGCGGGTTCCTCTCCCTTCTGTGTCCGAAGCATTCGCACTCCTAAGGGATGAGGAATCCTGCCGTCGCGTCATGTTACTGGATTCTGCTCCTCGCTCCGTAACCACAGAAACCTCTTCTACCCTTGCTGCCCGTACGAGTGAAGACAGGAAGGAGCGCCCTACCTGTGACCACTGCCGGAAGACAGGACATACGCGGGACACCTGTTGGGACCTCCATGGGAAGCCCCTCAACTGGAAGCCTCGCCCACAGGGGAATGTTGCAGAGGTAAGTGATTTGGGCTCAGTGCACAGCGCAGGCCCATTAAGTAACCAACCTGCAGGAATAGCCCAGAACAATCCAAGATCGGTTGGATGGACTTCAATGCAAATAGGCTCTGTTCTTACAGGCCCATTTCATACAAGCCCAATCCATGATAGCTCTACAGATCCATTGGCCCTTATTCTTGAAAGGTTGACTGCTCTTGAACAAAAATCCCATAAGCAACCTGTTGCTAGTGTGGTTCAGCGAGGTAATTTCTCTCAAGCCCTTGCTATTATTAAAAGGAAAACTGCAGGGTCATGTTGGATAGTGGACTCTGGTGCCTCAGATCACATGACAAATGAGGTCTCACTATTCTCTCAATATATTCACGCAAAAACAATTCTTACGGTTACGATTGCTGATGCCTCTGATTCCCTCATTGCTGGTAGTGGTACCATTAAAGTCTCACCCACACTAACACTGCATAATGTTCTATATGTCCCGAACTTAAAATGCAATCTATTATCTGTCAGCCAGTTAACCTGAGATGAAAGATGCTATGTTAAATTTTTTCCTTCCCATTGTATTTTTAAGGATCTGCTCACGTGGACGACAATTGGTGTTGCTAAAAAGCTTGATAGGCTCTATTACCTGAATGAATGTCATCAGTCCGCATCTTCCTTATGTAATAAAGTGTCTCTCTAGGGCTAGCGAATTGGAGCCGTGGCACAAACGTTTAGGACATCCGAATTTTCTATGTATGTGTAAGATGTTTCCTTGAATATGCTCTAATAAAACTTTAGATCTTTTGTGTGATTCTTGTGAAATTGCAAGACATCACTGCACTCATTTTCCTAGTATTCCATACCACCCATACAAGCCCTTCTCCATTATTCACAGTGATCTATGGGGACCATCCCGAATTTCAAATCGCACCCAATCCAAATGGTTTATAATCCTAATCGATGATCATACTCGTGTCAGTTGGGTCTTCCTCTTAAAGGATAAAACTGAAGTGTACCAAACTTTCGTTGATTTTTATAAAATGATCCTCACTCAGTTTGATACAAAAATTCAAACCCTTCACACTGACGATGGCACAGAGTACTTTAACCAGCCCCTATCTGTCTTTCTTTAAGAACATGGCATTGTCTATAAAAGTTCCTGTCCTTATAGCCCCCAACAGAATGGCATTGCTGAACGGAAAAATAGACATCTGTTGGAAACTGCTAGGGCCCTTCTTTTTAGTAGCAATGTCCCAAGTTACTACTGAACCGATGCTATTCTCTTGGCCACCTTCTTGATTAACCGAATGCCTTGTAAACCTCTGTCGTTCTGAACACCTCTCCAGGTTCTTCAGGACCACTTTCCCCTGCCCTATCTCAAAAACACCCTTCCGCTTAAGGTTTTTAGGTGCACCGCATTTGTTCATCTCCATCATACCTCCAAACTTGACATAAAGGCTGTCAAATGTATCTTCCTGGGCCCTGTTAGTACACAAAAAGGCTACAAATGTTTTGACCCTTTATCTAAGCGCCTCTATATCACTTGTGACGTTACATTTCATGAAACTGTTCCTTTCTATACCACCTCTTCAGTTCAGGGAAGACTTGGAGTGAACCTCAGAGTAAAACTCCACAATCTCACCCTGAACCCCAACCATTATGTCCACCAAGAACCTGATATCATATATACCCTTAACTCACCAACACATGAGGAACCTAAAGAACACACTAGCTCAGGGGGAGATACTAACAAGTGGGGACGAGTATATACCAGAAGAAACATGACAAGTAATGCTCCTCTAGAAAATGATACGCACCAAGAGTCAGAACCAGATGCAGGTCTTGATCAACCACATGGACGGTGATCTTGATCTTCCAATAGCAGTGAGAAAACAACGCAGAGCATACACCAGACATCCTATAGAAAGGTTTGTCTCTCATCAAGCTTTATCATCTGAATATCATGTCTTTATCTCCTATCTTAATCAGATCATAATACTATAAAATATAAATGACACTGTTACCAGTCCTGAATAGAGACAAGCAGTAATGGAAGAAATGGAGGCACTAGAAAGGAATGAAACCTGGGAAGTAGTTCAGTTACCTAAGGGCAAGAAAGCAGTCGGATGTAAATGGGTATTCACCCCCAAATATCTAGTAGACGGAAGCCTGGACAAATATAAAGCTCGACTAGTGGCTAAAGGCTTTACCCAAATATATGGTATGGATTACTCTGGGACATTTGCACCAGTGGCAAAACTAAACATTATCAGAATCCTGTTATCACTCGCTGCTAATCTGGACTTGCCAATACATCAAATGGATGTCAAGAATGCATTCTTAAATGGTGAGTTGAAAGAAGTATGCATGAAGATGCCTTCAGGATTTCCTGGAAAGAAGGAAGGTCAGGTATGTAGATTGAAAAAATCACTATATGAATTAAAACACCCCCTCGAGTATGGTTTGAAAGATTCACTAGAGTAATGAAGGAACAAGGCTATTTACAGGGACAAAGTGATCACACTCTGTTTTTTAGATATGCAAATGGGAAACTTGCTGTATTGGCAATATATGTAGATGATATTATCCTCACAGGCGACAACCCGATAGAGATTGACAGAAAAAAAGGGGCCCTCAATCAGGAATTCAAAGTAATAGATTTGGGAAGAATGAAGTATTTCTTAGGTATGGAAGTGGCCAGGTCTCCAAAGGGAATCAATATCTCATAGAAAAATACATACTGGATCTCCTAGAAGAAACAAGGATGCTGGGTTGCAGACCAAGCGATACTCCTATTCAGGTGGAGAAAATTAAAGATGATGAAGACCTAGGAAAATAGGTAGACAGGGGAAGGTACCAACGTATGGTAGAAAAACTAATTTACCTATCACATACGAGGCCAGATATTGCCTATGCTATCAGCGTTGTAAGTCAACACTCTCATAATCCCAAGCAGAAGCATCTAAATGAAGTTTATAGAATTCTCAGATTTTTAAAGGGCTCACCTGGTCTAGGACTTCTGTTTAAGAAATTTGACAAGAGAAATATAAAGATACTCACAGATGCTGATTGGGAAGGGGATCAGGATGAAAGGAGATCAACAGCAGGTTATGTTACGTATGTATAGGGGAACTTGGTCACATGGCGCAGTAAGAAACAAAATGTGGTTGCTAGAAGCAGTGCTAAAGCCGAGCTTAGAGCTATAGTTCTAGGAATATGTGAAAGCCTATGGGTAAAGTAAGTACTCGAAGAACTGGGAATGTTACCTAAAGTACCTATCAGGCTATACTCAGACAATATGGCAGATATTAATATGTCCCATAATCCAGTCCAGTATGACAGAACAAAGCATGTGGATATAGACATACACTTTATAAGAGAAAAGATTGATGCTGGAACAATTGAATTAAAATACACTCCTTCCAAAGAACAGACAACTGATGTGCTCACAAAGGGATTAACTCGGGACAAATTCGAATATCTAGTTGGCAAATTAGACATAATTAATATCTATACCCTAAGTTAAGGGGGAGTGTAGAAGATATTCAGAATTAAAGAAAAGTGATTATAGGAATTAAATGTGATTATAGGAGGATATGGGGGGATAAGATCAGATTGTATTATTAAAATGTATCCCATGATTTATGCGACTCTGATTGTACAGCCTAGTGTATATATATGTATGCTTCAACCCAGATAATACACAACACAGAATTACCTCACTTTGTGTTCTTTATTAAGTAAATCCATCAGCCACTCCAACATCTTTGCTTCAGGTGGCAGCTGTAATTGATAGGCCACAGAGCCTATTCGTTCAATGATAGGAAAAGGTCCATAGAAATGGGAGCTGAGCTTCTCATTTGGCCAGGTTGCCAAGGGTTTGTGCCGGTATGTTTGCAGCTTCAAATACACATGGTCGCCCACCTCAAAGTGCAGATCATGACGCTTCTTGTCAGCATAATGCTTCATATATTGTTGAGAATGCTCCAAATTCCGTTTGTTTGAGCTCATCCTAAATAGCATTTCGGGCTAATATCTGCTCATTCACAGCATCAACAGCAGAAAAAGGCTCCCGGAATCTATAGAGGGTAGGTGGATCCTGTCCATAGAGCGCCCGAATAGGTGACATCCCTGTGGTTGTAGTAACACAGCTGGACTTAACGAAGAATGTTTATTCCTCTGAAAAACCTCACATGCTGCCACATATTTCTGTACATCCCTTCTTATGCCATTCCAATAGAATAGAGAAGCCAACGCTTGCAAGTCCGGAGATAACCTGAATGTCCACCAATTGGTGAGTCATGGAACTCTTTCAATAAGGTTGGAATATGGGCAGAGAATTTAGGAAGGACCAGGCTGCCTTTATAGAATAAACGCCCTCGTTTTAATGTATAACCTGGATGCTTATTTGGAGTAGTTAACATGGCCTGCATAATTTTGCGCAGTGTGTCATCTTGCTGTATCTCTTCGTCCCAAGAAGCAAAACCAGCTGGCTGTAGGACTGAAATAGAATGAACCTCCATACTTTCATCTCTTAGAGAGAGGGCATCTGCCGCAGAATTAGTTACCCCAGGTTTGTACTGAATCTGAAATGTATATACCAGAAGTTTAGATACCCACTTGTGTTGTGAATCATCCAGTATACGTTGCTCAATTAAAAACATGAGTGCCTTATGATCTGTCCGGATAATAAACTAACGACCCATGAGGTAATAACGCCATTAATCCATTCCCATTCATAAACAGAACATTTCCTGTGTCTCGAAGCCAGTGAGTGACGCTAATAAGCTATAGGACGCCCTGATTGCATAAGCACACCACCCAAACTAATGCCAGAAGCATCAGTTTCCACAATAAAAGGCTGTGAAAAATCTGGGAGAGCTAAGACAGGAGTAGTGGTCATGGCAATCTTTAACTTATCAAAGGCATTCTGAGCCTTGTCATCCAAACAGAGCATTTTTCTTGAGGAGGGCAGTGAGTGGAGCTGCAATAATGCTGTAACGTCGAACAAAATGGCGAAAGTACCCTGTCAACCCAAGGAACCCACGCAAGCCCTTCAGGCTAGTTGGGGTAGGCCATGACACCATGCTCTCAATCTTACTGGGATCAGCATGTAACCTATCCTTAGAGATAATCTGTCCCAAATATTCCAGTTGGGGTTTGGCAAATACACATTTCTTGGTATTAATCACTAGAAAGTACTGCTGTAACAACTGAAGAGTCAATCGTAGGTGCTGTAAATGAGAGTCACGATCACCACTATAGACCAAAATATTGTCAAAAAACACCAGAATGAACTTGCGTAGATATTGACGGAAGATATCGTTCATCAGAGACTGAAAAGTTGATGGAGCATTCTTAAGACCAAAGGGCATAACCAAAAACTCGTAATGGCCATCATGAGTCTGAAAGCGGTTTTATGCTCTTCACCCTGCTTCATCCTAATTTGGTGGTAATTAGATTTCAAAACTAACTTGGAAAATATCTGAGCACCCCTAACTCAATTGGCGGTATAGGGAACTTTGTGGTAATTATGGAAATAATTAATCATTGTAAGCAGTTAAGATATTATGAGAGATATGGGGAGATTATAGATGAGATATTAGGATATTATTCAAATAAGATTAGGATGGGATTATGATGGGATATTATTATTACTTTCTATCTAATTGCACTCTATAAATTCAGTAGCTCCTATGAATAAAATCATGGCAGTATTCAGCCCTAAACTTCTACATGGTATCAGAGCCAGTGGAAGCATACTGCCACTGTAAGTCCAGCCAGCTAGCGACAGGTTCAGGGAGCTGCTTCCAGCAAGTCAACAACCTCCAGTGCTAACATAAGTCCAACCAGCCAGCGAGCGACGGAGAGAAGCCGGCATCAAAGTCGTCCTCAGTCTCTGCGACGTGCGACCCATAGAAAGAAGCATGTGTCAACGTCGTGCGTCCGTGCCTACGAAGAGTCCAACGTCACTGGTTCTCTCGACGGTCACCGTATCACCGACGACCACCGTCCCTATCCCAGTGCCTTTGATCTCAAAGGTCACCGTCGCTGTTCTAGAGCCCGACAACAAGCAGGAGTTGGGAAGTTGTTGTGCCTGCGCGTGACCTCCGTGTCCATCGCCTGAAGAGCGCCCAAGCGAGTCGGGGTCGTGCATCCGTTTGGTTCTTCTGTTCAACGCTGAAGTGGGCTGGTGTTGCGTGGATCCGTTTGGCTTCTGCTGAAGTGGGCTGGTGTTGTGGGCCTTGTTTTTTTTTCTCAGAAACTGACGTGGGCTTCTTCAATTGTGGGCCTTGTTTTTTTTTTCCAGGGTTGAGCGTTTTTTTTTAGATGGACAATTCATGTGATGGGTCCTCAAAAATGGGGCCCCTTGGGTCCACCTATAAACCCTTTGATACGTCACCAACTTCCATTGTTTCAGATAAGCTCACCCTTACCAACTATAGGGATTGGGCACAGGCAGTTCAATTCGCCGTGGGTGGTCGCGGCAAGTTGGGTCACTTAACCGGTGATACACCACCACCATCTGAACCTGCCGCTATGAACCAATGGAAAACAGATGATTTACTGGTCTGCTCTTGGTTGGTAAATTCTATCTCTCCTCAGCTTAAGTGAAGTTTCATGTACCTTCCTACTGCTAAAGCAATTTGGGAAGCTGTTCGTGGCTCCTATTCTTATGGGAAGGACCATTCTCGGGAATATGGTGTGAGGCGTCGAATTTGGATGTCCACACAAGGTGCACGAAGTGTTACAGAATTTTGACTTGAGCTTGTGGCTTTATGGCAAGAACTCGATCTTATGATAGAGGAGACATAGGACTCTCCACATGATGCTGCCCGTAACAAACAAAACACCGAAAATGAACGAGTGTTAACTTTTTTAGCCGGCCTCAACCTAGACGCAGGTTCTTCCACCTCCTAGGGCGGTATATGCTGAGATCTTGCGTGAAGAATCTCGGCGTGAGGTAATGTTGCCTGTTTCTAAAACACCCGCTTCTACTGATTCCGTTGCTTTTATAAGTCAGGGTGCCAACTATAGCTCGACTCGTGGAAAAGTAACCTGCGATCACTGCAAAAAGGTAGGCCATACTAAAGATAAGTGTTGGGATATCCATGGTAAACCTGTTGGCTGGAAACCGAAAAGAGGTAAGTGTCGTGCTAACCAAGTCTCTCAATCTTAAGAGAGTGCTCCACCACCAGTCCCGACTATCAGCAAAGAGCAAATGGGTCAATTGTTCGAGTATTTTAAAACTCTTCATATTGAACAACAATCTGCATCTACCGCTACTATTGCTCACCAAGGTAATCATGCTGCTGCCTTAAATACCTTTATCCCTACCAGATGGATTGTTGATACAGGGGCTTCTGACCATATGACGTCAGACATCAAAATGTTTGATTCCTATCTTCTTACAGCAGGCCGTCAATCAATTAAGACAGCCACAGGTTCTTCCTCTCCTATAGTAAGCACTGGGACAGTTCATCTGTCAGCAACATTGCATCTTGACTTTGTTTTACATGTCCCACACTTGGCTTGTAATTTATTATCTATGAGTAAACTGACTAAACAAATCCATTGCTCGGCTCATTTCTTTCCATCTTATTGTGTTTTCCAGGATCTTTTATCAGGGATGATGATTGGCACGGCTAAGGAATATGAAAGGCTTTACTATCTTGATGTTTCTACCGTGATTGCTTTAAGTTGCAGAATAAGTAGTTCAGCATCAACTACAAATAACAATAATATTGTATTATGGCATAAAAGGATGGGTCATCCTAATTTTTCTTATTTAAAGCACATGTTTTCCCATTTATCTTTGAATAAAAGTACTATTTCCTATTGTGATATCTGTGAGTTAGCCAAAGACCATCGTCCCACTTTCACACCGTCCATCTATAAGTCTACTCGCCCTTTTTCTATTATTCACAGCGATGTCTGGGGACCCTATCGTATCCCAAATCGTACCCAGTCTAGATATTTTGTTACATTTATTGATGACCATACACGCATGTGTTAGGTTTACCTGTTAAAAGACAAGTCGGCTGTTGCCTCCACTTTTATCGAGTTCTAACACTATGTCAAAAATCAGTTCAACACCACATTGCAAGTCTTATGCACGGATAATGGGACAGAATACTTTAACCAAACCCTTGAGAGCTTTCTTAAAACCAATGGTATTGTGCACAAGAGTAGTTGTCCTTACAGTCCCAACAAAATGGTATTGCCGAACGGAAAAATAAGCACCTTCTTGAAATTCCCGTGCACTCTTGTATACCTGTCATACTCCAAGTTTCTTCTGGGGGGATGCCATTCTCACGGCTACTCATCTAATTAATCGTCTTCCTAGCCGTATTCTGTCTTACATTACACCGCTAAATAAGCTTCGTGAGACCCATACTGTCACTCACCTTGAATACTCATTACCATTTCGCGTTTTTTGTTGCTCTGTCTTTGTCCATCAGCATCACCCACCATCCAAGTTTGATCCCAGATCTGTCAAATGTGTCTTCTTAGGCTATTCCAATTCTCAAAAGGGATACCGATGCTATGACCCTATCACTAAACGCCTCTTCATCAGCCGAGATGTTACCTTTGCAGAAAATGAACCCTATTTCACCGCTTCTTCAACTCAGGGGGAGCATTGGAGTGAGTTTCAGCTTGAATGTATTTCAGAACCCATACCTCCATCTACCACCATTCCGCTCACTATGAACCCATCCAATGTTATGCCACGGCTAGAGGTCCAAGCTCAAAAGTTTGATAATATTTACTCACGTAGAAATAAACAGGTAGTTGGGTCCAACATACCCAGAGAAGTCCCAATCTCATCACCGGTGGAAGGTCCTGTGAGTGCTGATGAGGTTACTCGAGCAACAGAGACAAGAGAGGAAGAACTTCCTATTGCATTAAAAAAGAAAACTCAAGCATGTACCAAACATCCTATTCAGAAGTATGTTTCTTACTCTGCTCTCTTTGAGAAGCATTACAGCTTTGTTACTAATCTTGATCAGATTCAAATCCCAAAAACTGTATATGAAGCTCTTAAGAGTCCAGAATGGAAAAATGTAGTAATGGAAGAAATTCGAGCATTAGAAAAGAATGAGACATGGGAGTTCACTGCACTACCAGAAGGAACCAAACCCGTGGGATGTAAATGGGTGTTCACACCAAGATTTAATGCTGATGGTTCGTTAAATAAGTACAAGGCAAGGCTAGTTGCCAAGGGATTCACCCAGACTTATGGAATTGACTACAATGAAACGTTTGCCCCTGTAGCCAAGTTAAATACCATTCGGGTTCTGCTCTCCATTGCTGCAAATCTTGATTGGCCACTCCAACAACTTGACATCAAAAATGCGTTCCTTAATGGTGAATTACGGGGAAGAGGTCTACATGAGTATCCCACTCGGATTTGATAAAGGGAAAGTTGGTCAGGTATGTAGACTAAAAAAGTCAATTTATGGCTTAAAGCAATCACAACGTGCTTGATTTGACAGATTCTCTACTGTACTCAAAGGGGAAGGTTACAAACAAAGCTTGTCAGATCACACCATGTTTGTATTAAAAGATGGTGATTCAATAACTATCCTCATTGTATATGTGGATGACATTATTCTCACAGGGAACAACATCAAGGAGATGGAGAGAGTTAAAATTGCCCTCAATAAATAGTTTGAAGTAAAAGACCTTGGGAAACTGAAGTATTTCCTAGGTATGGAAGTAGCGAGGTCTCAAAAAGGGATCTATGCTTCTCAAAGGAAGTATATACTGGATCTTCTCAAAGAAACAGGAATGCTTGGGTGTCGGCCAAGCAAAGTACCTATTTGTCCTAAAAAGAAACCAACTAGGAAAAAGGAAGCAATCAAAAAACAAAAACAGGAGGCAAATGAGAAAGCAACAGATAAAGGCCAATATCAACGACTAGTTGGTAAGCTCATATATCTCTTACATACTTAGCCAGATATTGCCTTTGCAGTAAGTGTAGCCAGTCAACACATGCATGATCCCAAGAAGAAGCATCTAGATGCAGCGTATCAAATCTTAAGATATCTTAAAGGTACACCAGGCAAGGGATTGTTCTTTAAAAAGAATAATGTCAGAGATGTTGAAATCTTTACAGATGCAGATTATGCAGGAGATCAGGATAACAATAGGTCTACATCTGGATACTGCACCTTTGTGTGGGGTAATCTAGTGACTTGGTAAAGTCAGAAGCAGAGAGTTGTTGCCAAGAGTAGTGCAGAGTCCGAGTTAAGAGCCCTATCCTAAGGCATTATGGAAGGGCTCTGGTTGAAAAAAGTGGCAGAAGAAGCCCATTTTCAGTTTGATTCTCCACTTAAATTCTACTGTGATAACAAAGCAGCCTTAAGTATGTCATTGAATCTTGTTCAACATAGTAGAACCAAGCATGTGGATGTGAACAGACATTTTATTAGAGAAAAAGTTGAAGATGGGATCATCAGTCTGTCATATGTTCCTACCAAGTTACAAGTAGCTGACATCCTTACTAAAGGACTACCAGAAGATGGGTTCGAACACTTTGTAGGCAAGTTGGATATGATCAAGATCTATAATCCAACTTGAGGTGGAGTGTGGTAATTATGGAAATAATTAATCATTGTAAGCAGTTAAGATATTATGAGATTATAGATGAGATATTAGGATATTATTCAGATGATATTAGGATTTAGGATGGGATTATGATGGGATATTATTGTTACTTTCTATCTAATTGTACTCTATAAATTCAGTAGCTCCTATGAATAAAATCATGACAGCATTCAGCCCTAAACTTCTACAAACTTGTCTTGACTAATTAACTAGTTCAGAGCCCGGTAGTCCACACAAAAACACCAACTTCCATCATTTTTCTTGACTAGAAGAACAGGACTGGAAATTGCACTTTTGCTTGGTTGAATGATTCCCGCAGACAGCATCTCCTTAAATAAATGTTTGATCTTAGCTTTCTGATAATGTGGGTATTTATAAGGCCGAACATTAGGAGGTGTAGAGCCTGGTTGTAAGTCAATAGTGTGGTCAGCATCCCGAGACGGCGGTAGGCCCATAATGGGGGTTTGAACTGCAGGGAACTCCCCCAGTAGCTTCTGAACATCTTCCAAAGGAGAATAAGTGAGTTCTGTCATTTTAAGTTCAGCCTTCCACAAGAAAAGCCTCCTCATCACGCATTGTCGTTTTACACAATGAATTCAGGGACATCGGAGTCTTCTGAAGAGAAGGATTGCCCTGTAAGCACACCCATTCGCCTCCCATGTCAATCTTCAAGGTGGAGCGCTTCCCGCTCACTAAGACCTCATCTAATGATACCAACCAATCTGCTCCTAGAATAAAGCACCACCCAGCTGAAAAGGATAGAGATTGAATTATGTGAAGGCCTGTACAAAATTGATACATCACGGCATACACCTTGGCCCTTAATAGTTCGCAAATCTCCCACTTGCACAGTAAAAGCAACATTAGTATCTATTGGAAGAGATAGAGATTGAATCAAATCATGATGAATGAAACTATGTGTAGCTCCATAGTCAGTAAGGATTAGAACATCCTTACCACAAAGAGAACCAATGAGTTTAGTAGTTTTACCACCAGTAAATCCAGCTATGGCGTTCAAAGAAAGTGTCATTAACTGCCCAGCAGCCGGTTCTTGCTCAGGTTTTTTTTGGGGGGGGGGTGTTCAAATTCATAGCGCTTTCTTGTTCGATTTCGGGTGAGTTGTCCCCATCAATGTCATCTTCTTATGATAAAATAAGGATTTGAAGCTGCTTTTTCTTGCAACAATAGTCAGGTCTATATTTTTTGTCGCACTTGGAACAAAGTCCTTGCTCTTGTTGGCGCTGAATCTTCGCGTCTGTATGTTTCTTAGGGACGATTTTACTAGAGCTAGAATAAGAAAAGTAATGGAGACTTCGTCTACCAAAAGATTTATAGAAAAAAAATATTTTTGGATATGTTTTGTATAAGTTTTTTTTAGAGAAGAGCTTATGAAAAAAAAATAGTTCTAAATAAATAAATATTTAGATAGTTATTAATAGAAGGATTTTTGTTATTGATAAATTATTAGAAAGGGTATGAGATGAAATTTTTTTTAATCATTATTCATTATCTTCAGTTGTCCGGTTTCCCTACCTCCACTATCTCCGACCTCTACGATTTCTACTGTCTCCTAACTTCCACAGGCGATAGAAACATCCCCTGTTGACGTTTGCTTCTTTCTTCTAGTCGACGACCAGCAACTAGTGACCTTAGAACATCTCTCAGCAACTTCTGTTTCCTCCTCTGGTGATGACGAACTGTCATCTCGCCTCCTTTTTTCCTGTCGAATAGAAATGGCAGTAGAAAGGAGACGTTGGCAGATGAGAGAAGGAAGAGAAGAGAATGTCAGAAAAATAGGAGTAAAATAATAATTGGATAATCTATAAGTTATTTTACTGTTCTAAAAAATATTCTTAGTAATTTATTTAAAATTATAGTTTTAAACTATGATTTAGTCTATAAGTCTTTTTAGATAAATATAGCTATTAGTTTTGAAATTTTTTTAAACTAAAGTTTAAGTTAAAAATTCTTTTAAAACTCAAGGGTTTGAGTTTAAAGTTTAAAGTTTAGAGTTTTGGTTAACAGGCATTTTAGAGGCCGACTTTAGATTCAGTAGATCTTTTTTGTTTTTTGGTTGCCTACCCGATTTACTAGAGCTTTTCCCCTGTTACATCCGGATATGACCCACGTCGGTCCCCTGACTATGGTAGGTGAGTCTCCCAGTGGGGATTTTCTATATACGCTAATGTTCGAACTCGAGATCTCATTTAAGCAATATTGAGCCGCTTATCACTCGGACTAACCCCCGTTATTTTTCAGTAGCTTTGTTTGTTGCTGAGGAAGTTGTTGATTGCAACGTCTCAGAAGGAGAGGAGAGTTGGGTAGGGTTCGTCTTGGTACCCGCCCATTTGTTGTCAGCCCATTGTTGAACTGGCCCAAACCCACGCGGATCTATCCTATACAAAAGATCCGATTAGTAACTCCTCGTTGCATTCGATCGTAGTTGCAAGCAATTCGAACCACTCAATATATTCTGCCACCCCACGGTGTTATCATAATGCCATCAGCATCTCATATGCATTCCCGTATGGGGAAGGATGAAATAGCAGAATTAAGTCCCGCTTAAGAGACGGCCAATCCTTCACCACAGAACGGACCTCCTTCCAATTAAACCAATTGAGAGCTCTACCCTCAAAACATAGAACTGCCGCATCCAGCTTATCAAAATCTGGTACTTTGTTGACTTTGAAGTAACGTTCCACCCTGAAAATCCAGCCCAACGGTTCCTCACTTGAGAAAAGCGGCATATCCAGCTTACGGAAGCTAGAAACATCCTTCACATCACTTCCCCCTTGTTCCTCAATCACAACCTCCAAGGGAGCTTGATTAATGTTCTGTGGAGTAGAAGACTCAACGATCTGGTTGTCTCTGTTTTCTGGATGTTTTCCTGCACGCACCTCTGACAACTTCATTTTTGCGATGTCACACTTAACAGTCGCCATATCAGTACTCAATCGTTCAATTTTGCCTTCTGCTTGCAAAATTCTGGCATCGTGTAACTTCCATCCTTGCATTTACCATACCCAGAACGTAGTATGCTCTGATACCTTTGATGGATTTAACTCCAGAGAAAGTGTTATTCAACTCGGCAAACACTCCACAAAGGGTAGTCTAATGGAGAAAAGATACTAAATGAAGGGAAAAAACCATAGTGCATTCGAGAGCACCACTATCCTCACAATCTCATCATATTTTCCATACCTCTTCCTTACAACTACCCTGACATATAATCCCCCATTCTCTCTAATGGCCTACGAGTAAAACACACAAATGCCCTTCACTCAAATATTCCACACCATCTAATTATTAGTCTTCCTTCTGTAATAAGTAAAAGCTGGCCCAGGTCCATCAAACACCAAATAAAGTAGTGATTTGAAAGGTTCTGGTATGATTGTGATATGTAAAATATAAATAAATAATTTAAGTAGTTTTATTATTTATTTAGAATTAGTATTAGATATTCTGCGATTAAGATTAGATATCATAATATATATATTATGATATATTAAGATTAGATATTATAATATATATCATGATTAGATATATATATTAGGATTAGATATTATAATATATATCATGATTAGATATTATGATATATTAGTATTAGATATTTAATTAGGATTAGGATTACCCATCACTTATAAATAAGGGTAATCATAAGTCTTATAAGGATATGCTTTGATTATAATGTGAACTCTTGAATATTCAGTATAGTTTCTGTTTCTCTTCTATTCTCCTTCTATTTTTCTCTATTTCCCTTTTCTTTCTACAATTACGTAACAGTGGTATCAGAGCGGTCGTTCCTTGGCCATTCACAAGAATCAATAACATAATGAGCATGGATATAGAACCGTGTCTTCAGAATATAGCGAATAATCTTGACAGGATGAGCATGGATATAGAATGGCATTTTCAGAATATGGTAAGGCGTCTTGACAAGATGAGTTTCCTTCTGCAGAAAACTCAGCCGGTAAAGAAAGATGTGGCAGAGTCACAGAAAATATTGCAAAAGGAAAAGGACATTTTTGGTGATCAAGAAGAGTACCCGACATCTCAAGAAGATGAGTCTTCCCTTTCAACACCTATTGATGAGCAAAAAGATATGCAAGAAAGCCCCAAAAACCCTAACCAAACTCAAGATTCTAATGCGGTGCAGATAACAGTTCAGGAAGAGTTGACAATTCAGTCTATCATTCTCCAAGATGCAAGAAGTTTAGCATGTTCAAAGGAGATCAATTTTCGAAACACAGCTGATAGTTTACAAGAACCTTCACACATAACGTGTAAAAAGAAAGTGATGAAACAAAAGTTTAGAGTTGATGGATCATTAAATCTCAACTTTTGTGAGAGGTTTAAGAGTGTACTTTGCAACATGTCTTCAAACTTGGCACTGATAACGCTGACGGTTTCAAATCTCCTAGTCCAGATTTGGTTCAAAGGAAAATTGATTAAAATGCTTCTTGGCTCTAGTTTAGTATCGTTCTTGGTATTTGACCCTTGGGGACAAGGGTCTTTTGGGGAGGGAGTATTGATATGTAAAATATAAATAAATAATTTAAGTAGTTTTATTATTTATTTAGAATTAGTATTAGATATTCTGCGATTAAGATTAGATATCATAATATATATATTATGATATATTAAGATTAGATATTATAATATATATCATGATTAGATATATATATTAGGATTAGATATTATAATATATATCATGATTAGATATTATGATATATTAGTATTAGATATTTAATTAGGATTAGGATTACCCATCACTTATAAATAAGGGTAATCATAAGTCTTATAAGGATATGCTTTGATTATGATGTGAATTCTTGAATATTCAGTATAGTTTTTGTTTCTCTTCTATTCTCCTTCTATTCTTCTCTATTTCCCTTTTCTTTCTACAATTACGTAACAGATTGTTTGTGTAACTCAGTTGGATAGTTTTACCACTATTTTTACACCTCAGATGCTTCATTGATGTTTTAGTTATTTCCACACTATATTTAATATTCTGAAATTTGAAGATTTATTAACCAATATTGCTGTTTAAATGTAGATATACTGGCAGTCCAAAATAACTCATTTTGTCATTTGATTTATAGGCTCCATGGCATGGTTGACTGCGGTGATCGACATAAGCACATTTATGAAAGGGCTATGCTACTAGCAAAGCAAGTGAAAGTGAGTAGAGGAAGCCCACTTATCACTTGTCTTCTTGAGGGTACTAGTGGCAGGTATGTGAATTTATATCTTCATTTGAATTTGTTACGGTTATTTCTTCATTTGCTATTTCAAATAGAAAATTTCTGAATATACCCTACTTGTTACAGTGGCAAAACAGCACTTGCAGCTACTGTTGGTATTGACAATGATTTCCCATATGTGAAGATAGTAAGCTTTTTCCTTTTATAGAGATTTCCACTTAAAGTAACTTTTTCTGATTTTGATCTTCTGTCCTGTAATTGGCCAGGTTTCTGCTGAATCAATGGTGGAACTACATGAGAGCACTAAATGTGCACAGATTATCAAGGTTTATTATGAATGTTGTATGGAACCTTAGTGTCTATTGAGTTAACATAATTCCCGAAAAATTAATCACTCCCTTTGATGGAAGGCTTCTCTAATCTTTGCTGCAATTTTTTGTTTTAGAAGTTGGCCCATTTGAATTATCTCTAGTACGATATCTAAATAACTGGTTTAGGTTTGTAAATGCCAAGCTGGTTCCCTATAATATTATAATTCAAATTCATTCCGGTTTTCCTAGCAGGTATTCGAGGATGCTTACAAGTCACCATTGAGTGTCATTGTTCTTGATGACATTGAGAGGCAACTTTTTAACCATTCTTTTACTTGCATTAGTGAGTGACATCATTTGATTTGCTAATTGGTTCAGTATTTATGCAGGTTATTGGAGTATGTGCCCATTGGTCCAAGGTTTTCAAATTTGATTTCACAGACACTATTGGTCTTGCTTAAACGGCTTCCTCCAAAGGTATCTATTTATCCTTGGCTTACTTTGGGAAAACAAGGGGAGGAAAGGGATGCCTAAGAAGATGAATTATTAAGAGTGAAGAAGAAGAAAGAATAATACGAGTGGGATCATGACTTACTAGACCCGTACTGTCAAATTTTCCATTTGAACTCAGTTTTGAATCATACCTGTTGAGTGTTGACTAGGTTTGTTGAGTTTTACTTACTGTTGCTTATGCATAAACAATATTGTCAGGGTAAAAGACTGCTGGTTATTGGTACGACAAGTGAGTTGGTTTTCTTGGACTCAATTGGATTTTGTGACACTTTCTCAGTCACTTATCATGTTCCTACGTTGAGCACAAATGATGCAAATAAGGTATACAATTTTGTTGTAAACGTTGCAATATTTTCTCTTTTCTTTTAACTAATTACATGGTATTGATAATGCATTAGGAAGGTTTCTTTTTAAGAAAAATTCATTGTTCTATGTTATGGTTTTACGATACCATTTTTAGTTGTCAAAAGATAATCAGTTGCTTGCTTTGAAAGATGATTTACGTACTTTTTTCTTCTCCTCAACAAATATACGGCAACATATGCTTTTGTACTAGTCAACATGTGCCAGCATGAATAACTTAAGGTGTATCATGAATTAAAATAACTAAAAATTATATTTATGTATTTATATATTACTGTAACTTAATAGTTTGTGATTTTCTCTTTTTGCCATTTAATTCAGGTGCTTCGACAGCTTAATGTTTTTGCTGATCAAGATATTGATGCTGCGGCAGAGGCCTTGAATGATGTAAGCTTAATCACCTCTTTGCTGATCAACATTTGTTTAATGGCTTCTTAATTTTGCTTGACTATAGGAGAAATCCAATTAGTTTATATTACAATGAAGCAAAAGCTTCCCCTTTGTTACCAATTCTGCTTTATTAGTAGTAGAACGGGATATTTTGAAGTTTGGGACTTTTTCTTTTGATTTTTGGCGAAAGTGCATCTCTAGTCTTTTAATTTCACACAAGGTTTCATTTTGGTGCCTTAATTTCATTGTCTTTTTAGTATTTAGTCGTCTATGCTATAGTAAAAAATGCCAACATTGAAATTTTAAATGATGACGAAACATTCTCAAATGCTAATATATTAAGTTTAATCTTCAAAAATAATAATGATTGGCACAAAAAAAAATCATTTGAGATTAACGGTATTAAGGCTGGAGTATTGAGAAGATACTTTATAAAATTAAAAGACCAAACTGAAACTTTCTATAAAAGTAGAGGATCAAAGTTGTACTTTTGCCTGGATTTTTTCTCTTTAGCTGCAAATGTAGGCCCTTTGCTGGTTTTTTTCTTTTCTTTTGCTTTTTGTTTTCTTTTTCTTTTGATTGGCATATTCATATAGAATTAAGTATCTGGGTTTAAATTTTATAAATAGTCTCTCCGTTTATGGGGATAAGGCTATATACATCTATTTCTCTCCAGATTCTATATGGACCCTTTCCTTGTTGCTTTCTTTTCTTTTTCTTTTAATTGGCATATTCAGATAGAATTCGGTATGTCAGGACCTTTTTTTTTATTTTGGCTTACTTATTTTGGCAGTGACTAACCCCTGCTTATGCTCAATTTGTGTTTTTTCTTAGATGCCTATCAAGAAGCTATACACGTTGATTGAGATGGCTGCCCAAGGACAGCATGGTGGATCTGCAGAAGCAATATATTCTGGCAAAGAGAAGATTCAGATCTCTCACTTCTATGACTGCCTCCAAGATGTTGTTCGTATACGTTCCTTAACAGAGCAGAATTATGGATCTTTAGAAGCAATATATTATGGGAAGGGCAAAAAGTTAATATTTCATGGTGTTGTAATCTTCCTTCTTCTTCTTCTTCTTCCATTTTTCTGTATAGTTATGCTTTATTATGTTTAGATTTAATGTTTAATCTTTCAAACGTGTGCTATACTTGTGTTTGTCAATTGGGCAGTCACTTCCTTTCCACCAACTGATTTCAATATTGATTGTGATGCTTCTCACATTGAGGAAGGCGATCAAAGTCTTCACACACAATGAATTTCAGACATGTAATAGGGAGATACCCCTGCATTTGTGGGAAAACTATTCTGCATACCTATATTTACTCAATTTTTAATTTGGTACCTATATTTTTTTATTAAATTCTTTAATTTTATTCTATTAGCAATGTTAACCTCTATTTTGCTCTATTAGTCTATGTACAAAAGTTAATTGTATTTACAGAGTAAAATTAAAGAATTTAATAAAGATGAAATACAACACCTGGTACCAAATTAAAAATTAAGGGAAAGTATAGGTGTTTCTAAAATGATTTTCCCTTTACAGATCACAACCAATATAAACAAAGTGATGGAGTTTGAGATTCTATTGCACATGGCATCTTACATGACACCTACGACAAGGAATAACATGTGGCATGCAAGTTTCTTTATATATATATATATATATAATTTTTTTAAAAAAGAGTTGAGTTTACCCATGATTTAAGGTAGGGTAAAGGCTCTATTCTTTTTAAGTGATACTAATGATAAACAGGACGATCTGTCAATTATTTTTAGGTATAAATTTAGTCACTAAAGAGTTAGAATAACTCTTTTCTTATGACTAAAATTATAATAAATATTTTTTAAATATTTAATATGTTTTAAATAATTGTATGTTTTATCCCTTCGGTTAACTTATGATGGGTGTGGCATGTAAGTTTCTGAATGACAAAAGGCAGCAAGCAAGAACTACGATGCAAACCAACAATTACAAAGTACATCCAGCAAATCCAGTTTAATAGCAACAACCACCATTTTAAACAGTAAGTGTCACGTCTCGAGCAAATAATCTCAAAAGCATATAGTCCTAACAATTTCAAAACAAATCAGGTTCTAACGTTCAAGGGCCAATCAAAGGTAATTAAATTAAGGATTAATATAATATTTAGTCCCTTAAATTTATCCTCATTTTAATTTTACTCCCTTAAGTTTCAAATTTTAGTTTTTTGTCCATTAAATTAAACAATTCCAATAGAAACACAAGATATACTACCATGCCACCACAAGGATTCTAAGTTTTCCCTAAACTTGGCATCATAATTATTAGCCACACGTGTACCTTATAAAGTCATCCAAATTCATACTAAAAAACAAGTTAAAAGAGATGTCTTGAGGAGAGGAGTCAAACCTCCAGTATTTTCTCTGGAACAGCACTAGAGTCTGAATCTGAAATTGTGTTGAATGAAAATGTGGTGAAGCTAAAGCAGGAATCTCATTAACCAAGGGTACAAAGTTGAAGATTTCTGAATATCCAGTAAAGATATTAAATTATCCAAATGATAATAAGTAAAAAAAAATTATTAGCACATGAACCCTCTTATTAGAGAAAATCATGTTGGAGAAATTATTATATACTAAATGTGAACACCTCTCCTATCGCAGATTAAAATATTAGTTCATTACATTGTAAGGAACTTACTATTTTACTAAACTCAATCACATTGATATGAATAAATAAATTTAAAGATGCAACCAAGGTTTGAATCTCCATTAGAAAATATTTTCAAATTTAATGTTTGACAGTACTTTGAATATAATTGTCTACAAGAGAAGTATACATTTCCTTAAAAAAATGATGCAATATGAAATGATATGCCAACATAGAAGTGACCCGAAATAAATCATGGTCTAGCCTTTCCCCTTTTTTCTTTTAAAAACAAGTTAGTTCCAATAAGTAACTCCCTTATCAAACTGGTGAATGTCCAAATTAGGGGAATGCTAAGCTCACCAACTCATCCCTTTTGGTCCATGTGGTATTTTTAGTGAGTAAACCATTGTCCACAACTCCTCTTGTTCAATTACATATCTATGTGTTTGGAAATCTTCTAGAATCAATTAAAAAAGCAATGATATGCGTAGTTTATGACCTTGCATGATTAACAAAACTAGTTGCTACTAACATGCATTGGCTTCACTTTAAAATAAAAAATCTTCGGACTTTTATTTAATGGAAAAAGTAAGTTAAAAGTGGTGACTTGTGTTCAAGGGAATTAAGGATTTATATGCCATGTGTCGGAGGGTAAGGGGATTTAGGATCATGACACAATATAAGGAACGTATAACCCTACGTGTGTTTGACTAAGTCAAGGCATTAATTGAGCCATATAGCTTTTTTGTTGTGAATTGGGCAAAAAGTGGTAGAGGTTGTGTTCCCCTTTATGAAACAAACTGGAATGGCAACAAAATTAACTTTTTCACCTTTCATATTTAAATGTTTCGTTGAAGTGTTAAGTAGGGATGGAAATAGGACAGGCTAAGTCAGGCTTTGCCCTTAATAGGCCTGGCCTGTTAAGTGCCAATTCGGCCTGAGTCTGGCCTGTTATAGACTATTTTTTTTATCTAAGCCTGGCCTATATAAATGTCTGGCCTGGCCTGAAACCTGTTTAAAAAGCCTGATTTTTTTAATTATACTAATAGGCTACCTAACAGGCCTTCATAACAGGCCTCCTAACAGGCCTGTTAAAATAAAATTCAAGAATAAAATGTATAATAATACATATTAGTTTAATGGTTTGACTCTTGTATTGTGTTCAATATGTGGTAGGTTTAACACCCATTTATTACACTTTAATATTAAATAAATTTTGACTAACAGGCCCAAACCGCCTGACAGGCCTAACAGGCTTCGTAAGAAGCATGAGCCTGACCTCTTAAGAAAAACAGGCTTTCAAACAGGCCTGAGCCTATGTATTTTTCTAAACAGGTCAAAGGCCCCTGACAGGCCGCCTGGCCTATTTTCATCCCTAGCGTCAAGTTCCATTCACATGTTTTATGCATGTTGGGAGGGCAATAAGTTTATGAGGGACTGCGGCATTGACTCATATGGCATTGTGAAAACCATAATAAGTAACATGCTATTAAAACCTAATTTAGAATTATATTAAAACTTAATTTAGGTTGAATTTATAAAATCGATAATCAATAAATCAGTCATATAGTTAGTCTAGTCTAAAATTTTAAATAAATTTATATTAAGTTTAATTTTATAGGTTTTTCTTTCTTTCTTGAGCTTGAGACAATATCTTTTGGAGTAAAAAAATAGAGAGAAAAATAGTAATCTATTATATTGGTACTTTAGTAATTTTATTATGTTGAATAATATATAATTTATACTTAAATATTCTATTTGTTTGTGAATTAATTTTTTTTATTTAAATATATAGTATTATTTTCATAATTATATGTGATTTTTTTTAAAACTCTTTTCTTAATAATTTCAATAAGCATTAAATATTTTTTTACACATGTCCATATTCAATAAAGGTAATGAGAGAGAGTAAATTAATATGATATTTGAGTTTAGTGTAGTTAAAAAGAATAATATTGGAAATCATTTAAATTTTATGACAAATTTAATATTTTTAACTATTTTTATTTATGACAAATAGTGATCAATTGGTCAAAATAATTTAAGCAATTGTCTCAAAATTAATTTTTGAAATTAAATTTCAAATGCTGCCATTAATGTGTCAAAATTTTTGTGGTACTTTTCCAATACTTGTGTTAATATATACAAGTATTAACACTGTAATAAATGGGGTTTAATTTGTTAGAAAATGAATGTATATATGTGCCTAATTAATAAATAGTTTATCCATTACATAATTTGAAATTAAAGTTGAGATTTACTATAAGCAAAAATACATTACTTGATTTCTATAATAATAAATAATTAATTTATTTCATTTAATTATTAATTATTAAATTAAATTAAATTTAGTCGTTAGAAGGGAGGTTTAAACCTTCGACTTTGTGATTAACAGCCACACGTTCTAACTAAGTTATTCCAACAATGTGTATTGTTGTTGTAAGGTTAATTTTTTTAAGAAAATTTTATAATTAAAGTGAATTAACTGATGGCTAAAGTGTATATTTAGTATTTTATATTTTTATAAATTTTTATTTTAATTCATTAAATTTAAAAAATATATTTTTAGTCCTTTAAAATACTTGTCAGTTTTTAATTGTACAGTAATTATCTTAAATTCGTTGAATCAGCATTTTTTGTTAGTAAAATTAATAATATTAAGTTTAAAGGACCGAAAGTATAATTTTTAAATTTAAGAGATTAAAATAAAATTTAATATAAATATAAAAAATCAAAAGTATAATTTTACATTAACTATTTAAAATTTGAATAAGAAATCATCATATCCAACAATCACATTAATAAATGAATCGGTACTAAAAATATTGATTAAAAGATATGTTTATATTTTTTAATATTATAAATTTAATCTAATTAGAATAAAGATTAATTTGTCTATCTAATCTAATTAATTAAATTAAATGTAGTAGTTATACTTAGAAAGAGGGCTTGAACTTCCAACCTTTTAGTCAAGGTCCATCCACTCTAACCATCTGAGCTATTCCAGCAATCGGTACTGTTCTCATCATAACGTTTGTTGTTGTATAGATTTTAGATGATTGAAGTAAATTAAACTGACCAATTAATGACCACATATAAGAATTAATATAAAATTTAAAAATTATTTATAATTCAAACTTTTATATTATAACTTAAAAATCTTCATATTATATTAATATTCTTATAAAATCCTTAATTATCATTCTTTATTTTTCTGGGAAAATGCAAACTGTAATTAATTGTAGTTTTAGAGTTAATACCCCTCAAGTATTCTGTAGTTAATCTAATACCATGGATTATTTTTTTTACATGCATCTAAAATATTTTGTGGTAAAATTTTGCCCTTAACAATTTAGGTTGCTAGGCACACCTAAAAAAAATATTTCAAAGTGCTACATAAATCTCAAAATACTTTAAGGTGTTAGATAAACATTAACCCAATTTATTAATTTTTCTTAAATTATCTTTATTAATATTATCAATATGGATAGTTTCAAATGTGAATAATCAAATAGAGTATTTTATGAAAGTCAATACAATTTTTTATATAAATAATTAGTATAAATATATTTTTTAATATTTATAATTAATTATCTCACTCCTACATTTAAAATAAGAACAACTAACACATTGTTGATTGAGATAATAAGTGCCGCCATCCCATAAATTCGAATATTGCCACTCTTGTTGAAAACTAAACGATCAAAATCTTTTAAGCTGTAAGAGGACGAGGGAGTACAATATTGTATATAAAGGGCCATATAAAGAGAAGTGAGAATAGCATTGGACGCCACAGTCCAACATTCTTAAAACCTTTTGTGAAGAAGATGATGATCAGAGGTTCCCAAGTGTCATGCCTATGGACTTTAGCCTTCTCTGCAATTACACTCTGCTTTGCTTCCTTCAAGGTTTCTGCTTCTTTCCACCCTCCTTTCCACCATTTCCCTAAGCCACCTCCATTTCCATGTGCCAGCAACACCCCTCCGCCACTTTCACCACCCTCTGATGACTCACCACCTCTTCCACCTTCTCAACCTACTCCACCATATCCATGGCCGTCTCCGCCTTCATATTCTCCTCCGTATCCTTCTCAACCTCCGCCATATCCATGGCCGTCTCCTCCTTCTTCATCACCATCTCCTCCTCATACTTGCAATTGTCCGTCGCCTTCATCTCCATTAAGTCCATCCTCGCCGCCATTTGATAATGAGTCTCCACCACCGTATACTGGCCAGTCTCCTCCAACTCCACCATATCTGCCATCTCCACCGTCTCCATATATTGGCAAGGAACCACAACCATCGTCATCACCACCTAATAATTGTGACACACCACCCATATCTCCTCCTTCAAAGGATTAAAAACTCGAAATTATATATATTCTTCCTCCGAGTTACGAATTATATATGTGTGTGTGTATTCCGAGTTATATGTAATTGCGAATACGGATTATATCCTTTGAAATGCTTCAGAGAGGTGAAGTTAATTAGTATAAGAATAAAACTTGAAGCTTTATTTTAATTTCACATATTGTTTTACGTACATTTGCATTGAAAGTATGAATAAGTTGTAAAGGGGGGAAAAGAGAGTATATATGTGCCTAATAAGTGGCCGTTATTATTGTATGCATGTTCTAATGCTTATTTTAGTATATTCCGTTGTTCTTCTTCTTGTTAATTGTTCCTTCTTCTTCTTCTTCTTCTTCTTCTTCTCCGTCTACCTTCGCCAGCCGCTAGCCAAAGACTAGTTGTGCTCGTGCTCGAGCCCTCTTACCTGCATCAATCTTAGCCATTGTGTTTGCGTCTTTGTTCTGCTTCTTCTTCGATGGCTTTTTTTTTTTTTTACAAAAGATCATTTTGCCCATTTCATCCTTATCTGTATGTCTACTAGGGATGCAAATTCTCAAACAAATTTTAGGTGCTTTTAGATAATAAGTATTTCAATGGAAATATTTGTTAACAATTTTCTCTTAATTCAAATGGGGCAAAATCCACAACAACAAAACAAATGAAAGCATGACCCAAAAATAAAAAAGTAAGGCGTGATTCTCCCCACTTCCCTCCATCTCTATTTTTCTCTCCACTTCTCATTAGTCATTTTTAACCAAAGGGATAAATTTTAATTGCTCAAGATTTAATATTCTATAAAAAAATTTACAATATTTCATAATAAAAAAGATTTAAACTCTGACTCTGAACATTTCACAACTATATTTCATTATTAAAAAAAATCTTATCATTAGAATTTTTTATCGTTTTTTCCAGGGCCTTTTTAAAATGTTTATACAAAATTTTAAAAGTATTAATTTATTTATCATTTTTTTACTCAATCAAACAAAAAATATTATTAGCAATAAAAAAGAATCTAAAAAATATTAGTTTCTTATATGATGAATTAAAATTTAAATCATCAATTTAAATAATTTAAAAAATATATTTATATTTAGTACTTTATAATATTTTAAATAAGATTATATATAATACATTAAAAAAAAAACTCGCCCACAACCTGCTGGTAAGTTCACTTAGAATCAGTGATATCTTAAATAACTAATGGGGGTTAGTCTGAGTGGTAAGCGGTTCGATATCGCTTAAATGAAATATCGAGTTCGAGCCTTAACGTATACAAAAAATTTTTGTTGGGAGACTCACCCACTATAATCAAGTGTGCGATACGGGTCAGATCTGAATATAGTCGAGATAAAATTCTGATGAATCAAATGGATAATTAAAAAAAAGTGATGTCTTAAATAAAAAAAAGTGAAGTAAATTAGTTATTTCAATAACCACGTCCCATTGTATCCTCAAAAGGTCACTTACCTCACAATCACAAGAGCATGAATTGGCGGACATTTTTCCAGGTGTCAGAACCCTTTTAGGGAGTTAGTGATGCTTTTTTTAAAATAAAAAAAAATTAAAAAAAATTGAGTTCATCTACCATTTAAAAAAAATATAAAATCTCTCTATTTCTCCTAAATAATATCAATATCGATTAAGATAAATCATCTATTATTTTTATATATAAATTTATATATCTAAAAATTAAAATATCTCTTTAAATAATATGATATGATTATAATTATAATAAAATAATATAAATAATTATATATCTTAATTTTAGTCAGTTAAACCTATAAAGAGATAGCCATGCTTGAGACGGAGCGGTGGCTGATATTGATAGGCCAGCCCAACACCCACACGTAGCCCTTTGCCGCACAATAGGTTAGGATCTAACTTGTTGCTAAGAATCCCCACAAGTAACATATAGAGTGGGTGAAGAGAGGGTGGAAGTAAATGTTTTTATTTTTTTTATTTTTTATTTAATATAATAAAAGATTATTTTTATTTTTAATATTTTAATTTTATAAAAATATTAAAAAATAAAATAATAAAAATAAAAATAAAATATATTAAACTATTTTATTATAAAGTAATAGAAAAAATATACCTCAGATAAAGAGTACTAAATATAAAAGTCATATTACTAATTTATAAATATTAAAAAATTAATTAAATTAATTTTTTAAAAAAAGTATATTAGTTTTTAAAAAAATATCACATTTAATTATTTGTATTTAAAATAATCAAATTAATATAAACTTATTAATACATTAAATTAATAAGGATAATTCGAGAGTCAAAGTCAATTGATTAAGATATTATATTTTTAACCAAAACAAACCATTCAAATAATTTCTATATTTAATAATATTAGAGAGAGAGTATGATTTAATATTCACCTTCTATACTTATTCTTCAGACCGGTGGGGTGGGGCTTGTAGAAAATACTCCTTCTAATCCGATATATAAGATACATTTTTTAATAAAGACAGTCCTATTTATAAATTACACTTAAAAAATATCTGAAATTTTAACCAATTTTTTTTCATTTTTTTTCCTCCGCTAATTACGTCTTACATTACTACATTAATTCTCTATCTCTCATTCACTCTCTCCAAAAAATTTAGAAAATAAAATACACTCTTTTATACATTTATTATCTTTAATTAATTTTTTATTTATAGAACTTGATTATTTGTATCTTATAGATATAACCAGTGATAGATACAGGGTAAACAACACCGATAATAAACTACAAAAGTAGTTTGAGTTATTTTCTGAAAATGGAATGGCTCATTCAATCCTTAATCCCATAGGATTTGAGAATAAGAACTTGCACATTTTTAACACAAGGGTTAGTGGTAGTTTGTTTCATCCGGATTGAAAACCATGTATTTATCACTCCAGCAAAGCTGCAGTAGAATATTGTGATAAGCCCGATTTAACTGCCATGAACATAAATAGAGTCTATTTTTAGTATGCTTGTCATACAAATAGCAAGACTCTAATTTAAACATCATAAAGCTCGCAGGCCTAGTAAAGTTCAGTTAATACACACCAATTCCAAATTCAAGTCTTAAAATTTTGATTAACATGTCTCAAGAAGATGCAAAGGCAAGAACTTGCTAGAACTCACTGTACACGACGACGCTTGTTCTTT
This sequence comes from Leucaena leucocephala, assembly GCA_037074615.1. Taxonomy (NCBI): domain Eukaryota; kingdom Viridiplantae; phylum Streptophyta; class Magnoliopsida; order Fabales; family Fabaceae; genus Leucaena; species Leucaena leucocephala. The sequence continues at coordinate 6,936,735 of CM073550.1, forward strand.
ATGTCATCGAAAAACTGGTGAATATCATCAGCAGTGATTGGCTTTGACGAATCTGCAGAGTCCTGTCATGATATATAAAATGTAATATATAGTTAAATAAAACAAGGCCATACACCCTTCTCTCACATCCACCATTCTGAACAAATGATATAAGCAGAAAATAAAAGGAAAACCGTTTTGTAAGTACTTATATTTTTCTTATAACTTTTACTTTGGTACCCTATATATTTTTCTCTCTTCATTAAATCCTTTAAATTTTCTTTGTCAGCACCGTTAGCTCCTTTACAAGGGCTAAAAGTTCTAATTAAAGGATTTAATAAAGTGAAAAAAGGATAGATACTAAATTAAAAATTGAAGAAAAATATAGGTCCCCACAAAATAGTTTTTCCCTAAAAAATTATTTAACTGTTAATATTGTACCAGAAAAGCACGAAGCCCATCCTTCATTTCCTCAATGCCCTTCAAGATTTCAACTTTCTCTACGTGTCCAAGTTTATTGAAAAAACTCAACTCAGCACCCTCTTGCTGCTGCAATTTTTCTTCCCTCTTTTCCTTCCCCATTTTCTCGTACTCCGCAATTGAGTCTTCTTTGTCCGCCAGAAAAGCAATCTTCTTCTGATTGTAACACTCCAAACACTTCTCACATTTGCATAAAGCATCTCTCCAATTTTTTGAAAGGAACATTGGTTTACTATCTGTACTTGGAGAAGCATCAACAATGTTGACACCAAGGAGACAATTTGCCTGCAGATTAGTGTCTTTAGTGCATGGATTTAAAACTGCACTGTTATCACAATTTTCTCCCTGAAGTGGATCTCTCTCTCCAGAGACAGATTCAGAATCAGCTTTAGCTTTTGAATCCTTAATTTCAGGGGAGCTACTAGAGCATATATTACTCATTGATTTTTCAGATCCACAGGTTGAAGGTATATCTTCCGACACAACTTTATCGTTGCTACCTTTGATATCAGCATCTAGCTGCTTTCCTGCAGCCCATATTGCTTCAGGATACAATCTTAAAAAGGAACATACTTCAGAGCATGCTCTACATATGAAGTCCTCATACAGAGGCTCTCCTTCCTCGTCTCTTGGTATCTGAGAAACAGCATGAGCGAGAGATAATTAAACAAGGTCACATTAGGGGCGTCCCCATATGAAATTTCAAAGTTGATTATGTGAAGAGACAGAACAACTTAAATAAAATATATAGCTATTATGATTGTGGGAGAGAATCAGATACCCTATCATAGAAAACTTTATGATTGCACCTAACAACAAATGCATTGTCCGCTCTAATAAATTTGATTGACAAATATGAAAAAAGCAATAATATGCAGCAAGTGCACGCATGTTTTAAGGATAAAGAAAAACCTGCAGTCAGTAACGATTTTACTACCTTGATATTAGCTTCACGTGAGAACTGAAGGAGAACATGTCAAATCAAAGACAAATAGATACTAAAACAACAAACCCATCTCAAGAGGCATGAGGACTTAAACTAACCAAAACTAATATCTTGAGGAGCATAATGATTAACGTTTAGGAAATTACAAGAGGTATCAAACAGGGTCATATAGAGGATTGACAAGCAAAGCATTTTTTATTACAGAATACATAAAATTGTGGGGAAAAACAGCAAAAGGGAAGAAATAAACAACCATCAATATTATCAAAAGCCAACCATAAACCAAGAACATTCGAGGACAATACCTGTTCAGAGGAACGAGGGACTATTAGAAGCAAGACTCTGAGTAAATCTTGTGTACCAATGACAACAGATTATTTTGAGTTTACTATATTATCTATAAGCTAAGACAAACTCACAATTCAAAAGATCCACTTTAAGGGATTCCTGTAACATCTAAAGCCCAAATAAAATTTGTTCCAGGCCAAAAGAGAATGCAACAAATGATAGTTCCACTAATTTTGCTCTAAGCGGCAGGAGATTCAGCATTAAAAAATCAAAAAAAAGGAGGATCTTCAACTTCATATTCTAAGTAGCATAAGTTGAATCTGCAGAAATCAATGAAACTATATATGATTGTAATCAAGGACTTGGACCAAAAATACCCAAGACCTGGGGAACTGACTCAGAAGACCTACAACTAATTTGCCAAAAGTCAAACTACATTGAAAGCCCCTGTCAAAACTGACGCAAAAGAACAAGATATAAAATGGTTAAGAGAAGAACAGAGACCGTGCTCCAAGATACCAACCTCATCAGTAGACTCCAGGCCAAGATGCTCCTCATGAAACCAGTCCTCACATAAACAGCACTGTATCATCTCTTCTTGTTCTTCAGCATCTGGATCAGGATAAGGCCGACCACATGTGCAATATGAACCTTTGAAGTTTTGATTGTATGAATTCTCAACATTTTCAATATCCTTGTTAGCAAAAAGCTTGCAATAGAACTCCCCAAACTTTGAATTTCCACAATCACATCTGAAGTTTCTTTTTGTCCACAGTTCCACAACCTTAGCTCGGAAACAGTAATGAAAATACGAACTATTCAATGTTGTATTGAACAAGTAAAAATTATTAAAGAAATTATGACATCAAAATTTATATCTTAAGAGAAATGCATAAAATTTAAGATTTGTTTTGGAAATCCCTCTATAATTTGGGTACAGTACAAATAGCATAATGTGATGTTAGTCTCTCATTTCATTATCAAAAGGAGGGTTATGCAAAGTAGTATCTTTTGTCAGTTCAATTGTGATGAAAACCACAATTCTATTGTCCTTATAGTATAAAAGAACTACCTGATGTCCATCATGGCAAGCCAATGAGCAAGCCGTGCAAACTCCAGCATTCCCATCAGGGGTGCAGGTAAGGCAAGAGAAAATTGCTTGCCTTTTCATATAGCCATTGTTATAGGTACACTCCTTGCCATCATCACCCCCTAGAACTAAATCAGCTTCCTAGAAGAATTAAGTATTTGAATTAGATCAGCATATTCAATTCAAGAACACAGATGAGTATAGGTAATACAGCACGAAATAAGCTAGCAGTTTAAAAAGATCAGCTTGCGCATTATCACAATTTCTTATAAACAAGAAAGGAAAGCCTCTATCTATTTATGCAAAGTGCAAACAATAAGATGGCGACTATTTACATTTAGATGGGTATAAGTCAAAATATATGGTAAACATCACCGAACAAAATATTATTGGTCCCAGACACATTGAATTTTTGAAATAGTTACACTGGTTGGTCAACAAAGAAATACTATAGCTGTAATGGTCTAAGTTGGAAAATGCATGAGCAATGCATACTTCCACCAATTCACAGAATCCTATTCTTCAACTTATCTGGTTTAATTTTACAATCTTATGTTTGGTTAAGAGCTACTTTAATTCATTTGGCTTTCAAAAATTATTTAATATAGTCCCAATGTCCATTATGTTAATATGATATGCCAATAATTTTAGCTTTAACAAAAGCCCCTTCTGGGATCAATAATAATAAACACAGCTTGATCAAAAACTGCAGAACAGCCTGAATGTCTATAGAGAATCCATGATTAATCCAGGTACCACCTTCTACTTCTTGTTCTAGCCACTGTCAGGATGTACAGATAAAATACTTCATCTTAAATCATCTTAGGGCCCAAGGCAATGATGCAACGCAACAACACCTTAGTTGAGTCAAGGGGCCTTCATTTTGGTGCTCACTAGCAGTGCCTTTGTTACCTCTCTAATGAATGCATGGCACTTGCATTAAGTTCCTTTCATACACTAAGTTTAATTGCATAATTATACATTTCTAAAATCCTACACAATAACTTATAGCTGTCATTTTAAGTATATTAAGCACAGGGAAAAATTATAACTCCAGCATAATTCAGCAAATTGGTCTTTCAGTTTATGAGGTTATTATTTAAAAAGCTAGCAATACACATTTAAACAAGATAAGTAATTGTTTTGACTTAGAGATTTCAGGAGTTTATTGTTTTTTATGATTATTATTATGCAAAAGAGTTAATCCATATGCCAAATGTTACCATCTTTGTTAATTCATATGTCAAATGTTACCATCTTTCATATTAATTTTCCATATATATAGCTTATCTATAACTTTTCTCCTTTACTTCAAATGCTTGGTTCACTTGGACAAACACTTTTCCAGCACCTCTTGCTCAAGTGCATCGCGTAAGCTAAGACACCTGCTGCATTTGACTACCTTGAATAAATCTCAGTCTGTTCCTAATGTTAATCATTCTTATTTTTCATTTTTAAATTCACGTTGAAGATAAGTATTAATGAAATGAAGAAGAACTCAAGTCTAGCATTATATAGCAAGCATATTTGAAGCCTAGCAATGTTTTTAAATATGCAGAGCTATTACGTTTAACTTAAATTGAGATTCACCTTACCTCTGTCTCTTGTATTACCCATTACCAATTGAAGAATATCATTCACTAAACCATATTTCATGGAGCCATTCTTTTTAAACCATAATCAAATAAAGCTGCTAACAATTAAATGGATGGTAGCCAATGCCAGAAATAGAAATTCATACAAACTTGCACAGACTAAAGCAAAAATGTGAAGAAAAATAGACTCACCAGTTCCCGGTCCTCAACTTCCTTAAGGTATTCGTGGATTGTAACTGACTGCTCAGCTTCATCATCAAACGCATCAGTCATTTTTATAAAATATGTTCGACTAGAAAAATTCCACTTCTGATTTCCGAGTTCTCTACAATGTTACTAACATATAAGAAGAAATGGAGAAATTAATGAAATATCATAAGCATAAATTTATCTCTCGATGGATTTTCACGGATCCCCAAGAGTAGAAAACCCTAGCTTCCTCGAAAACTAAGGCGAAATTCCAAAATAATATAGAAAATTACAAAACCCACACAAATAATCGAACCTAATTTGGAGAGACAGGCTTGTCGGGAAACTCAATGTGCCATTAGATTGTTCAACCAAGCAACAATGAAATGAAGCTGCAGAATTATAGAGACCAACTATACGGAACGCGGACAAAGTAGAGAATTGAGTTAGGGTTTTATATATGGCAAGGACTATCTGGACATTTTCCCGCCATAACACGGGATTTTATGTTACGAATCCTAATTCAGTTTCTTAAGCAAGCTTTGCTTGTTTCTTTGGTATTCTTGAGGGAATTGCCTGGTTCCTTGGGATTCTTGATGGAATATCTTGTGACTATTCGAGTTATTCCCACAAAGCTTGGCTTATTTAAATTCATTGATTTTTCGAATTTTATTCGTATTCTTATCTTCCATGATGCATTACAACATTTTTTTAATATTAAATTTTTTAAACTAGAGTCATTTGAAGATAAGATTTCATTCCTCTTAAAGTAATATTAATATTAGATAAGGTTAAATATTAATTATTTTCATGTATAAATTTAAATACTTAAAAATTAGAATGACTTTCTAACTATTATAATTAAAATTATAATAAAATAATATTTTCTAAAAATTGAATATATTTTTTTATATAAAAATTTTTTAAAAATGGTTGGACTCACTCACGATCTAAAAGTAGGACGAAATCTCCCTTCCTCCTAGACGATATCAATATTGAACAGGGCGAGCTATCTATTACCCTCAGGCGTAAACCTATGCTTTATTTGATCACAACAAAGTGGTACTCTACAGAGTTTAAATACGCTCTAAATGATTATATGTCTCATCATTTCACCAACTGAACATGGGTGAACATATTTTAAAAACTCTTATCTTATATTTTATCTCTTTAGAAATTGAGATGATGCATTACAACCTGAACCTTAACGCCCCAAGTCCAATTAAAATTTTTAATAAGTTGGAATGGGCTCCAAAAACATATTGTAACCTCTCGGATAAATCAAACCCAATAACAACAAAATGTTTCTCTGAAAAGCTCTTACTAGACCGGAGATGGATAACGACATATGGTACTGGATATGCATGTAACCTATGGCAGAAGGGGAATTGAAATCCTCATTCTATTTGCAAGTTTCAAATAACCTATTTATATTAATCAAAAAATTAATTAAAAATAATAAATATATAATAAATGTATTTATTTTTTTAACTATGTATTTATTTATAAAGTGAAAAGTGAGTGATAGAATGGATAGAAAAAGAGACGAGAATGAATGAATGAATGAAAAAAGATATAAAAAAGATATATAATTAATTATGAGTAAAATTAGAAAAAAAATATAATAAATATTTAGACAAATTTAAAATAAAACTTATAAAAAGGACCATACTCATTCATAAATTTAAAGCTTATAAATAAGATTGAAGGGAGTAATAAATCTCTTTTATTATCCAATTATTATATGGCTTACTTTTCTTATTTTGTTTGTCAATAAAAAACCATACCTCAAATAATATCAGTTCTAGGTTCTAAAATAGATGGTGTTATGTTTTCAAGAAACTCTTCTCTTGATGTTGGAGCTTGAAAGTGATGAGAGATAATCTCTAATTTTCCATTTCCATCATCAGCCATGTAATTAACCTTACTCATGAAGATATGGCAAGCATATAAGAGAAGAAGAGGATCATGACCCAATGAAAGGCTAAATTATCTTGAAATGGTAGCTAACACCAATATGTCATGCAATTGACATCTAGTAAAAGTATCATTTGCTCAACATTTTTTTTACAAAATATGTGTGTGTGTGTGTGTATATACATTTTGTATAAACAATCAATATTTATTGACTTAATGACTGACATATTTGTGTCATTTTATAATATTTATGTGTATTGTGTTCATGAAAAAGCTTTTTATGAGAGATAAAATTTACTTTAATAATTTCTACATATTAAAATGATTAGTCTTTAACTATTAGTTAAAAAATGACTTAAACTCTACCAAAACGCCTCCATGTGTACTTTTTTCAAGGACCTACATGTGTACTTTTACATTCAAAGAAACTTTTTTATGCCAAGTGCACATAGGAAAATATTTTATAGGTATATTTATACCTTAACCCTAAATTATATACTAGTTTATAAATTAGGTAAATTAGTTCAGGAGAAAATAATAAAATAAAGTTGATTATATTTATGATTAAACCTAATACTACAACTAACACTTATTTCTGACAATTTTTATCAAATTGTCGAAACCTGGAAACAAATTTTTGTCGAAAAAATATTTATTTCTGACAATTTTTATCAAATTTAAATCACTACCTACCAATCGCTATCTTGTCCAATTTTCTTTCAAACCAGCTTGTTTAGTTCATTGATCAGACAAATTAGGCCTAAGAATCCAATTTGAAATGAATTAACAAAATACCAACCCATGTCCCTTTTCTTTTTCATTTTTTGAATGAAACCAATTACAGCTGCTTTTTTAATTACCTCCTTATCCATTTCTAGAATTGTACAAGAGATAAAAAATTTCAATCTTTTTTTTCTCTAAAAGGAAGCATACTTTTTTTCTTGGAGGAAAATATCTTTACTAAAAAAGACTTGTGTCAGATAAACCTAATAAAAATAATTAGAACTTTATTTTGATCCATCACAGTATTAACAATCTAGATCAAATTTTAGTCATGAAGATTAATAGGTATTTTTTTAAAAAATAAAATAAAATATAATTTTATTCCAAAAATTTTCGCACAACCAGAGTATTTAAAATTTCTCATTGAATCACTATTGCCCAAAAAGTATTAAAAAATAAAAATTACCATAACTATTAAACATTAAGAGTTAATATTTTTAACGGCCAGAAACAATGTTGATCCATATAAATTTTTCGATTCAGCTTTTACACGAAAACTTTTGAAGAAAAATTAGACTTTAACCCTTTCAAAAATTGTCAAATGTAAATAATTAAACCCAATCCAACAGGCTATAGTTGTAGGAGACTGGTAGTCTATACTGTCCACTTAGTGAAGGGAAGCCACTTCTGAAGAAGTATGTGATAAAAGCTCATCCAGGAAGGCATATATAGCTTGGCCATTAGGTAGCTCCACGATAACAGTTGGCATACTTAAAATATGACAGCCATTTACAAGTGCTATGTGAACATAGAACATTACAGCGTCAACAATCCTGGAACCAGGATGAAAATTGTCATGAGACTCAATCCAATACACGCAGCTATAACGGCTCCAACGAAATGCTTTCAGTTATTTGGTGTTATTGCACTAATCCTACTCAGATAGAGTCGACTTAAGTTCACCATTGTTTCGCAGCTCCATGACAATATCGCAACCACCAATCAGTTCACCTTTGTGGTACAGTTGAGGAAAGGTTGGCCAATTTGAGAAGACCTTCAAGCCCTGTCTCACCTTCTCATCAGTTAATATATCAAAGGAGCCAAAGCTTACGTCCTCAGCTCGAAGGGCATCGATAACTTTGGAGCTAAAGCCGCATCTTGGAGCATCTGGGGTGCCCTTCATGAAGAGCATTACAGATGAGGAAGCTATCAATTTTTTAAGGCGGTCTTCAACCGATCCTTCTGGAGCATACCCTTTTTCTTGTAAGACCTTCTTGAGTTCTCCATTTTTTTGCATCTCCAACACGATGTCTGATCCGCCAATAAGTTCACCCTTGATATAAAGTTGAGGGTAACTAGACCAGTTTGAATAAACTTTGAGGCCTTGACGGACTTTTTCGTCAGAAAGAATGTCAAAACTCTGAAAGGGGACATTTTCTTGCTGGAGAATGTCGACAACCTTTCTGCCGAAACCACACTTTGGTTCATCTGGTTTTCCTTCCATAAACAGCACAACAGGGCTTGAGTTTATTAGGCTTTCCAGTCGGGAAGTCAAGATTGTACTTAGACCAGTCAATTCTGATACGCCTCCCTTCAAATTACCGGATTCTGTTACTTTTGCCTCTGTATTCGTATTGATTCCATGATCTTTTAACACATCCTTCAATTCACCACCCTCATGCATAGCGATTACTATGTCACAACCACCCAGAAGCTCTCCTTCGCAGTATAGTTGGGGATATGTAGGCCAGTTAGAAAATTTCTTCAAGCCTTCACGAACTTCATTGTCTGACAGGATGTCAAAACTTCCAAACTTGACCTTTTCCTTGTTCAAAATTTCAACAACTTTTTTGCTAAATCCGCATTTGGGCTCCTCAAGGCTCCCTTTCATGAATAGCATAACGGGTTGAGAGTCAATGAGCTGCTGCAATCGCTTTTTTAAAGTATCATTAAGCCCTGGTTGCACCTGACTTGTTCCCTTTGGAGAACCATTTTCTTTTGCCATTTCTTTCACTGTTTCAAGAATAGTGGGCCCTGCAGCTAACCCAAGGCCAGCTGGAGAAGCGACATCTCTGGGATTAATTGAATCAGCAACTTTGGCAACCTTATTGGCCAAACTTGATGGATCTGCACCCTCTAATGTATCGAAGGTCTTGCCATCCTGAAAGAGAATTTCTATCAACTATTGAAGTGGGAAAACCAGGTTACAGTTGCACTTTCATAGTAACACAGGTTAAAATACAAAAAGCAAACCAGCAAAAGTTGAAAGGATGTTTAACAACTCAAGATATTATAATTTCAACAAAAAAGGGATAATGCCTCCATGCATGAGGATTTCTCTTTTGATTTTAATCAACATAGAAGAAAAATAAAAACTAAATCTTAATTATAATAAACCACTGAAAGCTAAGAAATATAGACCACAGCTCATCTAACTTAACCAATATGAAATTGTCTACTTTGTTCAGTGTACACATCAACTTAATGGAACCCATCCTACAACAAGCCTTATAATTTTATAAACAATAGCCTACTCAAATACAGAAAAAAGTCCTCTCATAACTCACAAGTCATAGTGCTCTTAAATACAACGCTAATCATGCCATGAATAATAGTTCACATATTGGCAAAAGGTAAATGGCATTGCTAGACCATCTAAGGTTTCCTATACTCAACAGCAGGTAAAGTAAAACAGCAACAAACCACATAACCGGTGAAACTCAGGAAAATTGGTGAATACAAATCCACCCCACTTTGATCCACAAGCCGTGTATGCTACACATGCACAAACGAATCTCTAGATAAGCAAACTCTCCTTGGTAAAAAGGTGCCATTATTTCTAACAGGAGTTGTCAAAGGCAAAAACCACCCATTAGACACTACTGCCTTGAGGTAAAAATGCAATGAACTAAGAAAAAGGAAAATCATATATGTAAATGTAATATTGTAAATATTTCACTATAACAACATACAGTTATCATACTAATCAAGCAAATTATTCATATAAACTGGTAAATGCTTGGGATGTTATTTCATAATAAGCTGTAAAGACTTGAGCTCACAATCAAAAGACGGAAACGCCCCAAAATTCTTGTAAGAAACAAATGCATTTATATAGTGTATATTTTTTTTAATCAATTTTTATCAAAATTTTTAGATTCACAAGTTCAGACACCATTTAGCAAGTAAACTCAAAGTCCAAACAATTAATTAGATGCTAATTCAAGCATACATATCAGAAACTTATGAGATTGAAATTAACAATGTGCTGAATAAGAGTGCATCAACTAGTTATTGTCTGGACCTCTCTCTGCCCCCTTTCTACTGCTCTCACTTTTATTAATAGAGTTTATCCATATTCCAAGTTTAATTATGCTAGTGACAAGAAAAGCTGACTTATAAACTCGTAGAATTTTTTATATGGATTAGAAATAGCTCAGGGAAAAACTATATCCATAATTAAAAATTTGAAAAAGAAAGAAACTTAAAATGAAACATAAAATGGGGAAAATGTATTTTATGGGGAAAAAACCAGAACATTCAGTTGTACATATAAAGAGTCTTTATTTCATATTCATATTAAAAAAAATCCATACATAACCGACCCATTGGATCACAATTTAAAAGTAAAAATTGACAAAGATCTTAAAATCAAGGGCTGGGCCAAGAAATCGAGCATAGCAGCAATGTGAGAATCAAAGAGGTTGCTGCATTTTAATGCAAGGGCGAAGGCTTCTAAAGTACTGTTCGCTGCAGAGTAGAATGGAACATTTTGAAAACCATTTTTCTTCAACTATGGGATGGTAGAGGCATAGCGATGATGGGAAAGTGTGCTAAATGATATGAGATTCTGAATAATATAAGTGTTTCATGAAACCACAAGCTTGAGAATTTACCAGAGTTTACCTGAAACAGAGCTAATGGGAAATGGACTGAACATATATGTATCATGTATTTCTGATTGTTCTCGTGTGTGTGTGTGTGTGTGTGTGTGTGTGGATGTGGGGATATGTGTATTATACTGTAACATGTATCTTCTGAAAAGTATCTCACCAAAGCACAAAGAATATAATCCTCCCCAAGAATACTAATTTTCATTTCCAAGACAGCCTCGGTTTTAGTGATCCATGAAAATCTTCCGCTTGCATCAAATTTTCCTCTAGCCTTAGGAGATCAATGCTCCAATGCCAACCCATACCACCCATGACATGTAACTCAGAACATGCAGCTGAGATACTTACACTATACTGTGAACAACGATCATTTGAGTAACGGAGTTGTTTTTCCATATCTATTTTATGAACTCTCTTCATAACAAATAAGAACTTATACAACAGCACACAGACCAGAGTCTGCAAATTCCCCAACTACCAGATCACAGACAAAATTTACGAATAAAATGGCAGTCCAAATACTGTAATGTACCTTGCAGAATACAAAGTAAGGCACAGCAGAAACAGAATAAACCTCAGACATTTCCGGCTGCTCTTCAGCTTCAACCTAAAAAAGAAAAATGGAAAAAAAAAACACGAATTAGACTTAATGGAAATAACAAAAAACTCCAAAAGGAAAATTTTGATGGGTCGGCAAAGACATAATCAAACCTGAAGAAATTTGCATGGGGGAAATCAGTGGACAAGTGGGAGAAGACTTGGTCCATGTGCTTAGAAGCATCACACCACGAGGCCCAGAAATGAAGGATGACTGGTGCCCCAGAGCGAATCAGGTTATCAAGCTCCGTCTTTGACTTCACATCTTTCACTGATCCACCCATTTTTGTGAAGACAAAATACAAAATTGAGAGGGTGTTTTCTGCGTCGATGATTACAATTCAAACAGATTGACAAAACCCTGCTTCCCCAACCCTAGAGGGTTCGTGATTGAAAATAATATCTTCTTTTAAAAATAAATAAATAAAAATAAAATAGTTTTTGGCGATCGATGCACGCTAGGTTTCATTTCGTGAATCGTTTGCATTCCGCTGCGGGCTCCGCGCTCGGGAGTCGGGACGTGTCTGTTTGGTATAGGATGCTTTTATGGGTGTGTTTGGCAAATTGATAAAATTAAAATTTAGGTTTGATTTAAAACTTAAATTTGGAAAAATTTTAAAATAAATAGATACATTTGTTCAAGTGGGTTTTGGATTAAACTATTATTTAAAATTAAAATTTCAGATAAGTTGGTCAGAGTAACTTATGGAATAGTAAAAGAGCTTATAAACTAATCAATTACTATATTACCCCTACTTTTTCTCACACTCTCTTTCCTACTTTTTCTTACACCCTCTCTACTCTCTCTTATTTTTTCTTACATAATATCACTTTTCTTTCTTACACTCTCTCTCCTCTCTCTTCTCATCTCTTATATATCCTCATTTAATACTCATACCTTTTTTCGTAATTTACCAATAATAAAAGTATTTATGTAAATCACTATCCAAATACTCATTTATTCAAAACTATTTTTTTTCATAAACTCTTCTCTAAAAATCATTTTCTATAAGCTACCCAAAAACCCATTTTTTTCATAAACTCATTTTTAAAATCTTATCCAAACATACATTTAATCTTTCTATTTTATTTATTGGTTCTCATATCACAATCAATTAGTTTTAAACTTCTTAAAATTTGCTATTTTTAAACGTTTTTATCCCTTCAATTTTTTATTTTTTTTAAACTTGTTCTCAGCTGAGACTAATAAAATATTTAATTGTAAAGAAAATTAAAATAACCTACAATAAATAATATTTATTAAGAATGACCTTAAAAATTATAATTATTTAAAAGAATCAAATGCCAAAAAAAATTAATTATTAAATTACCTTTTACCAAAGTCCCTATATTTTCTCCCACATTTTATTTTTAGAACTAATATAAATTTTAAAACTTTCTATATTTTCTATTTTCAGAACTAATATAATTAACTTTATTTTTTTTTTTTACTAAAATTAAAGCCATGGAAATCATCCATGTCATGATCTTTTATTCCACTTATATTTTTCACTTACATTCACATAACCATATCTTCAATATATCATTTAATTATTAACATAAATATTTATCCATCTATATCATTAAGTTTTCCCCTATTTCATATCATCTCATATAAAATAATTTTATATTATGTATGTGTATCATATGACTCACCCCTCAAAAGTATGATATATTGATATAAATATAAGAGTATAAATACAAAAAAATACAAAAGATAGAAGAGATTATATTCCACTCAAAAAAGAATTACAACAAAGGAGCATACCTAAATATAAATTATATCAAGATGTTAAAAAATCTTTATTCCCCATAAAAATAAGAAATATTATTATTTTGTTTACATTGTAATTCATTATAGATTTTACAAATTATATTGAAGTTTTATTGATAATATCTTTTTGGGCTTACAATTATAAAGATCACTTTCGCACAAAAAATATAATAAAATATTTAGATTTTAATAAACTATATTAACATTAGATGGATTTTTTATTTTTAAAACTCAAAAATTTATTCTAAAATAAAAATAAATTATACAAATCTCTTTTGAATGGTTTAAACTTGTATTGCAATTTTTTAAAAATTGTCTAGATACCTTCTTTAACCTATATAATAAATTATAAACATTTTCAAGTTTTCAATTTTTCTTAAAGTTATATAATTTTTATTTTCAATTAAGTTTGTGTCAATTTTTAAAATAATAATGTTGTTAAAATCTAACAATGTCTGTGTTGAAATTTTATATTAGTTTTAAAAATAGGATGTGGGAGAAAATATAGGGTTTTAGTAAGGGATAATTTAATAATTTTAAATTTTTATTTTAATAATAATCCTTCTAAATAATTATAATTTTTACAATCCTTCCCAATAAATATTATTTATTATAGGTCTTTTATTATATTTTTTCTTTAATTGTAATTTTAAAGGGGATTTTGTAGGAGCTTTAATTGGCTTACACAATGACAAAAAAATCCTAATTTAATGTTTTTAATAGATTTGTGAACAAGTTTAGAAATTAATATATTTAAAGGATAAAATGATATCATTTTTGAATGAGACTTTTCGCATTAAAAATTTGATATCTCAAGCTTTTCATATAATATTAATTAATAAATTTTGGATTGATTAGCTCGTAGAGGTCTTAGTGGAATTTGCTTTCTACCCTGCCAAGCTTCTTAAGTAGTTATTGAGTGTACTTTGGTTTGGCTCATAGATTCCATCTCTGAGTTTGAGTTATTTGATTTGCATTCCCAAAAAGAAGTTAAGCCTCCTATTATAGATATTTTGAATTCTCCCTACAGCAATATTATTGCACAAAAGCTTATTTGTTGATTCAAATAGCATATCATCAACATATATTTAAAGCACTAGCATTTCATCATTTTTCTTTTTTAAAAAAAAAAGGTTCAGGGTATCTTGCACCCTTAAATATTTTCTCTTAAAAGGGTCCTTTAAAACTTGGAGGTTGATTTACAAACACCTTTTTTATAATAAAACTATTAAAAAATCTCTCTTTATAGCCATTTGAAGAAGCTTAATATATTTTACGCATGCAAATTCCAGCAAGAGTCTAATCACTTCAAGTCTAGCTAGTGATTGCAGGAAAGGTTTCATCATAATCAATTCTCTCTTCATTATAATCTTTGGCAACTAATCTAACCTTGTTCTTTACCACATATATCTAGTTTCATCAAGTTTGTTTCAAAATACCCATTTTGCCTAATTAATGACGGAATGATCGTCTGGTCTCAAATTTAATTTTTTTCTAATTGGTTTAGTTTCTCTTGCATTGCTATGAGCCAATATTCATCAAATACGGCTCCTTCTGTCATATGGTTCATTTTGATAAAGATATGCACATACTTCTCTAAAAGAACCTTTAGTTCTAACCTATCATTAGCATTCCCAGTAACTTGATCAAGAGGTGAGATTGTATCTCCAATAATCTTCAACGAGATTGTTTGTGATAACACGCTGACATTTTCTCATCACGTGTCATGCAGACAGATTAGTGATAGGTTGATTTTCCTCTTTATCTTTTAAAGAGAGATATCATCAAATGGAATAAAAATCTCTCCCAATTTACTCTCTTGCGGATTCGATTTCCCAAATCTAACATATGTTTTTTTCAATAACCGAAATTCTTATTTTAAATAATCTAAAAGCTTTACTTTGATTGGAAAAATAAAGAAAAACACTTTCATTTAGTTTTAGAATCAAATTTGTCTAAATTGTCTTTTCCATTATTTAGAATAAAACATTTACATCCAAAAACATGTAGATGAGAAATGTTTGACTTTCTATTCTTATAAACTCATACGGAGTTATATAATAGGCAGTGCTCATTGCATTGATCCAAAAGTAGTTATCCACTATGATCACTCCTTATCTTCACAATAGTCATGCCTTGTTCATTCTAAACTCTTTACTAAGATTAGAAAATTTTTAAAGGCATGGTCCTTATGAGACAGAAAATGGTCCCGGTAAAACATGAATAATCATCAAGTATGACAAAGGGATAGAGGTTCCTATCAAAACTTTTTACCCTTGAGGAACCTACTAAGTCCATGTGAAGAAATCGCAGAGATCTTGAAGTAGTATTCGTAACATTGTTGCTCTTGAAGGTGGCTCTCGTTTATTTTGCCTTTCATGCAAGCATCACATACTTTATCATTCTCAAATTTGAGCTTGGGCAAACCTACCTCAAAGTCATTTTTTACCAACTTCTCCATTTATCTCATATTTCACATATGTTAGTCTTCTATGCCACAGCGGTCTTTCATCACTTAAAATAATTAAGCACTTCGTGTCAGCAGAAGCATCATCATCGTGGTCTACTCATCTCTAACAATGTATCTTTTAAGGGTTATTTGGTATGAGAGATTTAAAAAGGTGAGAAAATGTTTCTACGTTGAATTTTAAAAAAAATAAAAAAAATGGGGTTATAAAATTTAATAAAGAGAATATGTAAAATAAAAGAGTAAGAAAAATTAATTAAAAACTTTTAACCCCACACTTCTCTAATTTTTTTAAATCCAACTTAAAAAATTTTCCCCTCCCCTTCTCTTGTTCAAACTATCAACCAAAAGAACTTTTTTAATAGATGAGAAAGAGGATTTATTACCCACTTTATCTATTCCAAGAATCTTTCCTTAGTTGTTATTTCCAAAGGTGACTCTTCCTCCTTTCTTTTTCATGACGTATATAAATTTTTTTGTTATCTCCTGTTATATGCCTTGATGAGGAACCACTATCCAATTGTACCACTTTCCACTTGCGGTTCTCATGCACACCTACATAACAAAAATAGTTTTCGTTCAGTTACCTAAATCTTCTTGGGTCCTTTTGGATTAGTGGCACCTTTTGTTGCCCACTTCATTGTCTTGCTCAATTTTTCTTCCTGTAGCAACATGCATGTTTGGACCTTGTGTCCCTTTTGGTTGCAGTAGGTGCAAGTTGAAGATGGAGAACTTGATATAACAGTAGGCACTACAACGTTCTTATAATACGTCATTTGAGACTCGTACCGAGGCCAGCTTAATCAAAAACACTTCTTTATTGACTTGAGATCATTTTTCAGTTTATTTTTCTTTGACAAACTTCGCTAGCTTATCTTTCAAATCTTTCTTTTTCTATATAAAACCAATTTTTCAAAAACAACACTAGGAGAAGAGTCTTGTTTTTCCAAAGCAGATAACTTCAGTTTCAACCCGCTCATTCTCCTTTTCTAATTCTGAAGAATTTGTTTCTGAAAGAGCAAGTCTCTCTTTGGTAGAAAACAAAAACTTCGCTAAACACACAGACTCACTATGAAGTTCATCAAAAGCATTTTATAGTTCTTCAAATTATAAATCAGTCCCATATTTAGAATGTGATACCTCTTCTTCATCACCTCTGACCATCAAACATATATTTACTTCTTCATCGTATTGTCATGAATACTGCATGAAAGGTCATACTTGTCGGTAACTACTTTTAACCTTACTTGACAGTTATTAACCATCAAGTAAGCACGTGTCATTTAGCAACTAATAAGAAATTTTCTACTATAACAATCAATAACTAATGTATTAACTGATTTCATCAAAGCTCAATCTTGTTCGGTCATAAACACTCATCAGAACTATCTTTATACTTCAGTGTATATATATCATATTTACTCAATTCGTAAGATTATTTTCTTATCACTCAATAATCATTTACTCTCTAAATACTTTAGCAGACTCAAGATTTTAAGCATCTTGAGTAAGGTGTGTTATATTTCATTGTAGAACTATAGTGTTTTTCGTACGCAATTTACTAGAAAGAAAGATTTATAATTGATATTAGTTAAAAAATTATATTTTTATTATTCTCAATAAAAAATAAAAAAATAAAAAGTAACATTTAAAAAGAGACTCACAAAAGAGCACGAGTTTTATATATAAAATATACATAATTACTATTTTTCTATATCTCATTCGTGAAAATTTCCTCATACCTGTAACTCCTACATGAAAACTTTGAAGGCAAAATTAGGTCTTAATACTACTATATATATATATATTGATATTGATATGCAAATATGCTCAATTTCTTGATTGTTTAGTGAAAAAATTAATGATATTTTGTGTAGTTAATTAGAATAGGATGT
The DNA here is from genome assembly GCA_037074615.1 of Leucaena leucocephala. Lineage (NCBI taxonomy): Eukaryota > Viridiplantae > Streptophyta > Magnoliopsida > Fabales > Fabaceae > Leucaena > Leucaena leucocephala. Next base: position 6,954,568 of record CM073550.1, read on the forward strand.
CTCTAATTTTCACCAAACCATTAAGTAAATCGTCATGCATAATCTCCTTGGTCTTTAAAACTTTACAATAAATTTTCTGTACTTTTATTTTCCTTTTATAATGAAGGGGACATGATTGAAGGCATTATTAACTAGTACATAAGCAAGTAAGACTCATACTCATATACAATCATCAATTAGAAGTGTTATTAAAAGATATGGATGAGAGTCAAGAATATGCAAAACCCAAGCTCTTTTGCAACGCCAATTTAGCAAGATAATCCACACAAAAGATTGACTTCCCAAAAAGTAGGCAAGATTTCTACAATCCACTCCCTTTGCAGCGATTCCTTGATGCAATAAATCAATCTGAAATGCTTTACCAAATTGGATAAGACTTAGGGCACACTTACTGTCACTCTTTTTATTATTATTACTCCCTCTTGTTCAAAATATAAAGTACAAAAGTTGGGAGGGGTTTAATTTCTTTATAAGGTACAGTTTGGGTTTGTCTCATTATTTATTTATTTTTTCAATTTTACTACACTCTCATTACATTTACCCTATATTTCATTTATTGCTTCCCTCACTATCTTTCATTAATAAGGGTACATTTAGAAAAAAAATATCTTATCTCACATATTTATTATTTTTACTAATTTTTTAATATGCCTAAATCGGTTCTTTGCATTTTATATTTTGAACTAGAGAGAGTATTATTATTTAAAGTGGCAGGTACTAATAATTTGATATTACAAACATGATCGAACTCACAACTTCCTATTTACAAGAAAGCTGGAGAGCACAAAACCATTAGCGCACTTAGTATCACTCTAAACAAATCTAAATCCCATATCTCACGACAAGCTAGAGAGTATAAAAAATGGCCAACAATTCAGCTTCTGTTATACTACAATGTCTTCTATTACAAATGACTCCTTTTATCCCGTTACCATTGGAGTGCAGGGTTATGCCACCAGCCCCAGCAAACTAGCAACTCCTTGTTTATCAAGAGTTCTTATGCTGTCTATAAAGAATTTCTCCTTCAATTTACCATATTTGTTTAAGTGTGGCCTTTGTGTGGGTGAGTTTGAATCCAATGACTTAGAAATCTTGAGAACACACCCACGTGTTTGGCTAAATTATGCAAAAGTTCTTTAAACTTTCATCCATATGTAAATGTCTCCCTTTGTTCTTAAAACTTAACAAGGAAGTCTTCACTCAGGATCTTCCTTCCTTCCTTAGACTATATATGGTCTTTGGAGTTCTGGTGTTTTGAAGTTTTACATCCCATTAGGAAAGAAGATCCTAACTGAAAACTTCCTTCAAGATTTTCTTAAAATCACATGTCAAAAGGAGAGAAGGAATGCAATTTCTGCCTTTGATGGTTATAAATAACTCCCCTGACCTTAATCTGTTCATTTTTTTCATTAAAATTATATAATACAAGTATGAAAGGGAAGTTTATTTACATATTATGCTCTATTAATTAACTAATGTGATATTTATGGCAAGCTAGTTATTTATACAAAACTCAAATATAGTGAAGCTCCCTGTCATGTTTTAAGAACAGGGATTATTTACATATGGATAAAAGTTCATACATAACTTAGACAGACACACATATTCGAGATTTCCAAGTCATTGGATTGAAGCCCACCCATACATAGATAGCAAATTGAAGGAGAAATTCTTTATAACGGCATCTGAACTCTTCTTGTTTTTTTTTACAAACAAATTTAGGTAAGTTTAATATTAGTCTCCCACCTAACCTAGGATACGACCTCAAAATTTAGAGAAAATTTATAAGAGACTTATAAAATTATCTTCTAAATGAACCCTCATAACAACAGAAAGAATCAAACTTGTATCTTTATAGGATATAAACACATTTTTTACTATATGCCAACTCTCATTTCCGCATTAGAACTCTTGACGAACAAGGAGTTGCTAGTTTGCTGGAACATTGGACCTAGGAAACTCACATAGGCTTAATATCCACTGAGAGAAAGAAACCATTGTAAAACCCTAAACGAGCTTATATCCCCTCAAAAAATACTTGGGATATACCTCTCTTCATCTTCTGTATCTAGATTTTCTTCTTCCTACCTTATGTGCAATGACTGTACTGTTCTCACTGTACATACAAGCCACTAAAAAGCACTAGAGAATAATAAAAATGACCAGACACACAGGCTTTCAAAAACGCAATCCATTGCAGCTTCCATAGACATAGTCTATCGACCCCAAAGCCGGCTTCTTTGGGATTTTGCTTTGGTATACTTTGGCTGCATAGATCTCAGTTCCTGCTCCTTTTGAAGCCTCTTGTAAAACTCCATCCAGTTGTCCACTTGCAGCTGCTATAAGCCCTATATATATATATATATATACACACACATATACACATCACATCATCATGAACATGCCATAGGTTAGAGAAGCAGAAACAGAATCAAAGATACTTTTAAAACAGGACTGTCAGTGAATTGGTGGAATCTTCAATGTTGACTGATCAGAACATAGTCAAATCACTCAAAATGAATTAATTTTAATTTTAATTTTATGTGAAATATGAAACAGGTTTTTATTGACCATTGACCAATTTTTATCAGTTCTTAGCTTGCCATTGCTGGCTCTAAACATATTTTTCTATTTTTTAGCAGTTTCAATTGTTGAGGCATTCTAATTGGTCCAATCCAATTTTTCATAAGAATTAGAAAATAGACATGGGTTATCTAAATCAATGTGGAATATGTAAATCAAACACTTTCTTTTTAATCCAAATAAAAATATGCCCTTACGTAGAGTCCCAACAACTGGAATAGTTTGTGTTAAGATATGGAAATGCCAAAATCCAAGTTTAAGTTATTTCCTTCTAAATTCCCATTTGTTATTTTCTTATGCAATCTAAATTAGCATAGAACAGTAGTTATACTGATTTTATTTTAGTCCATAGCTTCTCATTTTGTTCCATCATTATGGGGTATGAATGAAAATGCTTTCTTCACTGCAGAATCTCAAAATATGAAGTATCATATCGGATTGGATACCGCATGACACAAACCTAAGAGATCAAATCGCCGTCAAACAAACACGAATATGAAGCATATGAGTATAAGAAAGAGAGACAGGAATTCAGTGGAGAGACACCTGAGAATAAAGGAGAAGGCGTTGCAGGTCTTGATTTAAATTCAGGGTGGAATTGAACACCAATAAAAAAAGGATGATTAGGTAGTTCAACAATCTGTGACATGAAGAAGCAAATAATACTTCAGAACCTATGCAGATAGATAGATTTGTTAAATAATTCAGAAGATCTAACAAAATGCATGTACATGTTGCAACCATATATACCTCCATGCGTAGACCAGTTTCATCCTTCCCGGTAAAAGAAAGGCCAGCGTTTTCGAGTCTTGCTACCAGATCAGGATTCACCTGCATTAGAACAATATCGCACTTCTTTGTCCAAAATAATTTTATAAGGTAAATTTAATGCATGGGCATGTAATACCTCGTATCTATGTCGGTGTCTCTCATCAATGAATCGTTTGCTTCCATATCTATTAGGCAAGGAAAAGGATCAGCAACCAAATAAATAGACACATTCTCTCCTTGCCAGTTATAAGCACAAAATGTATAATTAACACTTACAATTTTGCAGATTTGCAGTCATTGACGTGGAAATATGTCCTCCTAGATCCGAGACGCATGGTGCCTCCCATATGCGTTTTTGATCCCTATACAAACGTTAAAAAAATTCCCACAATTAGGAAAAAATGACATTTTTGAAGTTACTCCCTTGGCATTAATACGCGAACATAAATATGGATATGGACCTCAGGCATAAATATGACATAAGGATTCTTTGTATTAGGATCGAATTCAGTGCTATTGGCATCTCGTAGACTGAGAACAGATCTTGCAAACTCTATGACGGCAACTTGCATTCCAAGACAAATGCCAAGGAATGGAATTCTGTTTTCGCGAGCGTATTTAGCAGCGAGAATTTTCCCTTCCACTCCTCTGTCTCCAAATCCTCCAGGAACAAGGACACCATCAGCTCCCTGAAGCCAAATACTACTCAAGTTAGTGCAAAACTAAAGAGAGAAAATTATGACTAGAAGTAACAAGCGGCTCATTTCACATGTCTAAAAGAAAACCTTTAATAACTTCCATGCAGCCTTGTAAGAATCTGGATTCTGCAACATTAAACCAAAACAATAGCCATTGTCAGGATTAGGGAAAATAAGTAACAATCATTTAGGCAAAGGAAGTCGAAACATGAAGTAACCTCTCTTTCTGTTGCTTCTTCAAGGTCACTAGCCGAAATCCAATCCACAAAGAGTTTCTTGCGCCAATGAACAGAGGAATGAACCAATGCCTGCAGTCATGATGAAAGTTCAAAAGCTCATTCTTTTGCATCTATTCTTAGGCCATATTGTTCAAGCATAATGGAAATTAACTCAACATGACAGAGTCAGATGCCATTAAAATATGATTGAATCATAGAGCAAAAGAATTCAGGTGTACAATAAACGAAGTTACAGCTTAGCCTACCTTTAGCACAGAAAGGTAGGAATCTGTGAGGCCTGTATATTTTCCCACCACAGCGATGCGAACCTGCTAATTGCGAAAGTATATAATCATTACCAACAATCATGCAAAATTAATATTTGAAATTAGATTTGGAATAGCAACCCACTGGTTCATGCAGCTGGTCGTGAACATCAGCTCTACAGGTCCATTCCTTTAAACCTAGCTCTTGAGTTCTCCTGTATAAGAGAAACTTACCATATAAGACTTCCAAGATACTAAACAAAAAAATTTCTGTTACCATAACTTCAGTATCAGAACATTGAGAGAATCTGAGAGACGAACCCATTGAGTTTCAGCACTTTCAACATTGCTTCATGAGCTTTCTGGTCCTAGATCACAAGAAGATATATATAGTGAGAAATGATGCCTGGAAATAATAAGATTTGAAGTCCAGCGGTTCGAGAGGAAGGCTTACTCTTAAAAGTAAAGGAATGTGCCAGATGTTGGAAACATCATGAAGAGTAACAATGTTTTCAGCCTGTAAGAACTCAGCTTCATTAGAGCATATTCTTGCAAACCAGAAAACTATTTCAAGTCATATACATAAAGCTAGACTTATCCATTGATCTCATACCGGAACTTGGCAAAACTGACAGAGTTTCCCCTTCACACTCTCATCAAGTGCCTGCAAAAAAAAAAACTACCTTCAGAATCCTAAATCAAAGCTTATAGTTAATAATTTGTGCGCATTCTTGTGATGCATATCCCTCATGTGTCTCTGTGTGTTCTGTGAATATCTTCAGGAGGGTGACGAAAGGAGGGAGAGAAAGAGAGACTAACCGTTGTACTCCGGCATGCTAGGATATGCGGTGTCAGCCCAAGACTTCGTAGTCCACGAACACTATGTTGGGTAGGTTTTGTTTTCTAAACACAGGTAACATAATGATCTATAATCAGATGAAATGAAAGTAAATCGTATTTCAAACAGATCTCAAAGTAATCAAGTTCAACAACAATACCTGTTCACCAACAACATTCAAAACAGGAACAAGGCTGACATGAATCAGGCAAAAATTGCCTGCACCTGTCATGAGCAGCATGTTAGAACTGAATAATAGAAACTAACCATTGCAAGGAATGAACATGGATTCTAGCAGACTTGTCATCAATTGAGTATTCTCACCTACGCGATACGAGAATTGTCCTAACGCTTCAATAAACGGCATGGATTCAATATCGCCTGCATCAAAAGAGTTGTTAACATAAAATCAACAAAAAAGAAGGCAAGAATATTATCTTCATCTTAACCAAGATGAATCCAGAACATGTTTCAAAGCGTACCTATGGTTCCACCCAATTCTATAACACAAACATCAGCTGGACCTGGCTTTCCATCTACCGGTATGTGGGCCACCCGCTCTATCCACTCTTGAATAGCATCAGTAATATGAGGGACAACCTGCAGATTGAAAAAATAATATTAGAAATATTCAAAGATGCTTGTTAAAATAAAACATTGTGGGATTGATTCAAACAGAACCTGAACTGTTTTCCCCAAATAATCTCCTTTTCTCTCCTTCTCAATGACATACTGTAACAAGTGGGACATGAAAAGTAAAGTTGGAGATCAATAAGAATGGAGTTTGTTGTAATGATCTAACAGAATCTTCCATGATATAATTCAGAGTATGTTAAGAGAAACTTGCCTGGTAAATCTTTCCTGTAGTGATGTTATTATCACGGGTCAACTTGATATCCAGGAACCGCTCATAGTTTCCTAGATCCAGGTCCACCTTCGAACACAAACAAGGTCATGATTTCATATTTGTTAAAGACCTGTTTTTGAGGAATTTACACACCAACTCTGACCTCTGAGAAAAATTTTGAAGTAAAATTGACACCTTGTCTTTTTTTTTTGCTATTTTGGACAGACCTCTATAACCAGATTTTTTTAAAAATAATAATAATTATAAATGACTCAAAATCAGAGTAAGTCAGATATCTACCTCACCACCATCATCTAATACGAACACTTCGCCATGCTCAAGAGGAGACATTGTTCCAGCATCTGTGTTTAAGTAAGGATCTGGATGACAAAGGAGGAATCAATGCTCAAGAATAGCTTGATGAGACCATTTAAAAGAAAACATGATACTGAGAAGAGGCTTTTTTTGCGTAAAACTCGTTATCAAGTAAAGAAGAGGTTTTTTTTCAGTGTACACTTGTGGTAAACGTCTTCTTTGTAAAATTTTCATAGCTAGTAAATAATCAGAAGCTTAGCTGGGCGCTGGAGAAAAACTTTACTGGGTTATTTTCAAACAATAAAAGAAAGGAATAAAACTCTTGGACGACAACGAAAAGAAAAGCAAGCAGGATACTTCATGAACTTTTCTAAGTTCGATGAAAAGCGAGCTTACTTTACCCAAAAACAGTAATCATACACTTTATTAACTGCACCCACGACGAAGATGAAGGACGAAGAAGAAGAAGAAGAAGAAGGTACCAATTTTGATAGCAGTAACTCGAAGGCCACATTCTTGAAGAAGAACTCCAATACTACTCGCAGTAACTCCTTTCCCCAAGCCACTAACAACCCCACCAGTGACCAACACGTACTTCATTTCTTCACAAGAATCAGAACAACGAAGAGCAGAGAAATCTTTAAGCTCTGTTTATGGTTCGCTAAAAAGCTGATACTCTATGGCTCTGGTAAGTAGAGCGAGAAGAGAGAGACTAGAAAGAAGAACGAGAAAGTGTGCAGTAAAAGAAACACCGAGAATGGGTGACGCAGAAAGAAGACGAAGAAGAAGAAACGATGAAGCATGAAGCATGAGATGGGAATGCCAAATGGAACATTGGAGGAGGATTTATATAAAATCCAATGATCCCACATTAGAAGACAGAAAGACGAAGCGTATGTGAGAGTAGATGGAGAGATTAACGGGGGGGAAAACAAAAGAAATTAGAAAAGCTAAAAAAAAAAAAACATTTATGAGGGTATTAATAGTTAAGACCTTTGAATCTGTATATCGGATCCTCCATTTGACTGCTAGTCATCAGATATGTTGGGAATATTGAAAATCTTAAAAAGCATTCATTTTTTTTTTCTTTTGTCATCAGATATGTTGGGAATATTGAAAATCCTAAAAAGCATTCTTTTTTTTTTTTCTTTTCAGGTTTTGAGGTAAGAAGAAGAAGATGGTAAAAAATGGTGAAGTCATGTCAAGGTCCATGTGTGTAGCAGGAATTCGTGAAATATGGAATCCTCTGACCGACCGGCGAACCAGGTGGGCCACTATGGCTGGCTGAGCACCAGCCCATATGTTATATTTTGCCACATTTGGTATCATAATCATTTTACACATTGTATCAAAAAAATAATCATTTTACACAAAAAAAATTAAATAATTTTTTTTAATTTTATTTGTTGAGAATATAGTTATAAAAAAATATTTTTTATAAAAAATTGATATACGGTGAATATCAATTTTGTGGGTAAAATTGATATACTTTATAATGCCTTAGAGACAAGAATTAATGTGTAAAGAATTTTTTTAGAGAAGATTTTTTAAACTAAAGCAATGGATATAATACATTGGGTAAATGATCTAACATGTTAATTAAAGAGAGGTAATCATGTTAAACATATAGAAAAAATTTTAAAAAATAAAAATAAACTTAAATACTTTATTATTATCAACTTGTAGTGTAATTTTGAAAAAACAAGTCTTTCCTCTAATTTTATTATTATTAAAATAAGATGATTCAATAACAAAATAAAATACCCCTTAATGGCTGATTTTTAGGTCTTGTGACATATTTTAATTGAAAAAATAAAAAAACTTATATGAGTATATATTTTGTCAATGTATTGTTTAAAATTTGAGAAGTGAATTTTACTATTACTTGTAAATATTAATTAAAATTTATTAGAAATTATCAGAAATTATAAAATGTTTTGATATATATATATATAAATAAGGCATAATTGACAGTATAGGTCTTCGAACATTTGTATATTTAAACTTTTGACCCACATACTTTAATTTTAATTTAATAATAGATCTCAATATTTTTTATTATGCCGCCAAAAGTAAGCTTTGAATTCAAACTTCTTGACAATTATCCAAAGAACCGACCTTACACTATTTTACCTTTCATTTGCCAAATTAATAAAAAAAAAAAGGTGAATCTTAAAATTATTACTTTGACTATATACTTCAGGAAAAGTAAGAATCATTATTCACATCATCCCTTTCCATATCATTTTCTTTACCTAAGGTATTCAATATGTAGTGTTAGATTTAAATAAAAATAAATGAATATCCCTACTTGAATTTTTATATCGGTAAAATTTAGACCTTTGATATCAATTAAGAAATAGTAAATTCCTTTCCCATAAAATCTTTTTCAAAACACACAATTTCACTTAATCTAATCAATTCTTTGATCCCTTCCCAATATTATTATTTTTACACACAAAAGATTAAAAAAAAAACTCAAATAATTTAAGAGTATCCGATCATTTAAATTTTATTCAATCAAAATATAAACACACAAGTAATGACTCATTTAAAAAAAATATAATTAATTTTATTTTTAATAAAAAATAAATATTTTAAATTAAAAAAAAGTAAAAATTAGTTAAATTAAAATATTTATTTTTTAAAAAATAAAATAAAATATAAATTATTTTATATGAGTTATTGTCTAATAAAAATTAAAATATGTCTAATTATTATATCTTAATTGAATAAAATTCATTTTACAGTATTTTATAAAAGATATATTTGTAGATAAAAATGTATTTACATCATTTGGTATAAGTATTTGGTATATCATTTTATCTTATGCGCAAAGAAATTATACCAACTTTATATGATAACTTTGTAATAATTATAATTGTGCTGAAAAGAATAAATTAATTATTTAAAGGATTTTTTTATTTCTGGTCACCCGTGATCTTCCTAGAAATTTCCTTATTTTAAAAAAAAAAATCTTTTTCATGAATCAAATAAAACGTAACATCATCAACGTCATTTTCAAAAATCTTGAACAGTATTGTGTTATAACAAATATTTCTAAATGATTAAATAAATTACATAAACGCATTTCTATTTCAATGAGCAAACGAATCTCCAATAGCATAAGACCGACATAATTTATATCTCATGTTTAAATTTTTTTCTATTTTTTCATTCATATATGCTTTTATTTTATTTTATTTTTACTAGGTGACGCAACTAGTCTGTATTTTGTTGATCTTTGTCAAATTATTATTATTATTAATTTTTTGAGAAAATTAAAATAAAGGATCTATAATAAACTATATTTATTGGGAATGACTATAAAAATTTTAATTATTTAGAATGATGAAATATTAAAATAAAAATTTAAAATTATTAAATTGTCCTTTATTAAAATTGTCTATATTTTCTCACATATTTAATTTTTAAAACTAATAAGAATTCAGCAAAATGTATCTCAATGTTTACAACTGACATAGATATCAATTAAAAATAATAATAACACAGACATTATTTAAATTTATCAAAATTATAATTTTATTTTTAAAATTGACACAAAATTTAATTGAAAACAAAAAAAATTATATAACTTTAAGAAAACTTCACATCTTTTATATTTATTCTATATATATATATATATTAAATAAAGTTTATACATATGTAAAAAAATTTAAAAAAACAATTCACAATATAATTTATTCTTATTTTAGAGAAAAAAATGTGTTTTAAAATAAAAATTGTGAGTTTTTTAATTCATATAATAGTAATATATTTTATTAAAATCTAAATAATTTGATATATTATGATGTTAAAAATGTGTTTATTTTTTTTATTTTAGTAAATAGAGTTTATTTTATATCACATGATATAAATTGAAAAAAAAACTTAATGATATAGATGGATAAATATTTATGTTAATAATTAAATAATATATATTGAAGATATTATTATGTGAAGGTTAGTAAAAAATAAAATTTAAAAAATAAATCATATCATGGATGATTTGGGGGTTTAAATTTTGATGGAAAATAAATTTTATATTAGTTTTACAATAGAATGTGGGAGATAAATATAAAGAGTTTGATAAGAGGCAATTTAATAATCATAAATTTTTATTTTAATATTTAGTATTTATAAATAATTAAAACTTTTATGGTATTTTTTAATAAATATAACTTATTATAGATCCTTTATTTTAATTCTCCATAATTTCTTAGGGTTATATGTTTAATAAGATAATAAGATCTAACCACCCAACCTTTTTACTTCTCCAAAGATAACCACCCATGACCCAACAACTTCCTTTTAGGATAAGGGGTCCTCTTTTACTTGTATTACGAATTATGAATATATAAATATGAATTTGATCATTGGTCCCCACCAAATTAAGATGAATAGGCTTCAAGACACCACTATTTTTTAATTTGTAATATTTTAACTTTATAATTTTTTACAATTCCTATATCTATAATACTACATTAAATTCTAAATATAAAATATTAATTATAATATAAAATCATAAATATAAGGCATCGTTTGTTATGTGCTATAATTAATGTTTTATATTTAGTTTCCCATTAGAAACCATGGCATCAAAATTCAACCTGATTGGCCTATCAAATTAATAAACTAGTGCTCCATAATTAGTTTAATTCAGAGTTTTGGATGAGTCCATTAGATTGGAGTGTTCCTTCCTAAGCAAAAAATAACATCATTTTGAGTTAAAAATATAACATATTTATACTTGATTAATTATGTTTTGTTGAATTATGTTTGATTTATACATAAATATTTCATTTATTATTGGATTAATGTCTTTTTAATTTAAATGTTACTCTTTTCAAAGCTATATATATTTGAATATTTTAATTAAACTATATTATTTTAATTATGATTAAGTTGACGTAATTTCAACACTATAAAAAAATAGTTTTAGCAGCGGTTAATTTCTACTTGTTCAGGTGAAGCGCTAGAAACTCAAAATTTTTAGAGGTTATAAAACTAACTGCTATAAATCATAATCCTTTTAACCATATTTCTAGTGGTTCAACACCAACTGCTAGAAACACCGCTAGAAAATGTAGAAGGTGTAAGGAATTGGAAGACACGCAGCGGAAATTAATTTAAAAATTTTTCCATTCCTTGCCAGGATCTACCGTATGTGTTTAAGTCAAGTGGGAAGAAGCATTACCCTCAGTGTTTCTCAGCGACTTCCACAGCTTCTCTCCGCGGCTGGTGATCTCTTTCCGATCGTAAGGAGACGTCCACAGCTTCTCTCCGCGGCTCATGCTCTCTTTTTTATCGCAAGAAGTCGACTCCTCATGTCGTCTTCCTCTACTAGTATCCACACGAACAGCGTTCCAACCACAAATGACGTGCTAGCGTCTCCTGTCCCTCTGAGGCTTTCTCAAGAGTTCGTCCTCTCCGTCTCTACTTCAACAGTTTCTTATCTGCAAACCTTTTGCAGATTCTGTTAGGCCCTTTTTGTGTTATGTGTTGTGTTCAAAACGTAGCTCCTAAAATCGGATATATAGGATGCACTGTATTTTTCTCAACTGAATTGGATTTTGGAATTAATCTATATTAATTCCGAATACAATATCACATATTGTATAATTTGATAAGAAACTAATTAAATAAATAATGTTTATATTAAATCCGTCCCACAGATTTAATTCACCTATTTATTTAATTTAAATAAAGATAAGATTGGACTGTATTTGATTTATTCTCATAAATCAAATTTGAGATATCCTATCAATTTGAATTTCAAATTCAAACGTGATAGAGATTTAATTTATCCTTATAAATTAAATCTTGTAAATATCTCTTATATGAGATATCCTATCAATTTGAATTTCAAATTCAAACGTGATAGAGATTTAATTTATCTTTATAAATTAAATCCTATATATCCCTTATATATAATATATATATACGAATATAAATATAAATAAATATATACATCAACCCTGGATCATTCATTGAATCTAGACACATCTTAGATTCAATGAATCTGGACATCATAGCTCATGTTGGGTTATTTTGTGTGCGACCCTGTAGGCCCATATGAAGTTGGCAGTGGGCCATTTGCTATACTGGCCCACAAGTCGCAAGCGGTCTCTAGCAAGACATAACGACTACCCAAATCATATGAGGATCGATAAACGATGTAACCTTTTATACAACCATATCATGTCCCTTCTGTCACGCGATATTTTGGTCATAGATGAGGCATGGATAATGTCATCCTCCTATTCTTGACCGTTACTTTCTCGATCCCTGAGTAGTCTGACTATGGAAATGGAACTACCTTTCCATTACAGTATGGCCATACATTTCTCAGACTCACTCATCGAGGGGCCCAGTAATATCTCTCTACGAATGTGAGGGACAAATTCCATCTTGACCATTCACATTCCTCCACATGAAAAACCACTAAACCCGAACATAGTTTTTATGATCACTCGGTCAAAAGTGACTTTTGACTAGGCCAAAGCTGAGTGTTTGTCATGTAGAAATCTATGATGATCTCAGGTCAAAGGGCATAGTGACATGGTTTGTATATGAGAGAAGATTATGACGTAACCCATGCAGCTCTCTCATAGCGGGTCGGTCCAACACCTTATACTCTTACATGTGTATATGACTTTGATTTATATCTCTATACATCTTCAAAGTTATACTGGTCTTATTTTATCTCTGCTCCCGCACAGATGACCGACCAGGGACATTTAGGATAAGATCATGAATTATCCAATGATGGTCATCACAGTAAACATGCAAATAATATGATAACACAATTAATAAATTCATAAATCAATAATATTCATAAGATAATGATTGGCCCCTATGGCACATTTTCCAACAGAAGGTTGATGCAATTTTTAGAGGTTCGAGAAATCGCTAGAAAGTTTATAGATATTTCTAGCATGTATGAGCCATTTTTAGCAATTCAGCACCAATCGCTAGAAATATTGCTAGAAAATATTGAAGGTCAATGTAATTTTTAGTTGTTCAGGAAACCGCTAAAATGTTTATGAACATATATGACAGTTATGGGACATTTTGAACTATTTTGACACATGGCAGGGGAGTTATGGACATTTCTAGCGATTCTAGGGAAAATTGCTAGAAATGTCTTTGGTTATTGAGAGGTCAGGACAAGTGGTAGGTGGCAATTCATTTAAGGCTTGCATTTTCTAGAGGTTTTGGGGACGATCGCTAGAAAATATAAATCTATATATAAATAGTATCGCCTCCTTTTTCACACTTTCGGCAAGTCAGAGGTTAAACTCGACCAAATTTTTTGAACAAATCAAATCCAAATCCAAATCTAAAAATTACTTTACATTTCAAGGTAATAGTAGAAATTTAACTCTCAATTATTTCTAAAGTTATTTTTTATTTTATTTATAAAATTATTATTTGATATTATTTATATTGTTTATATCAATTAACTTTTTATTTTATCAAGATGAGTTGTCTACCCAGAAAGGAGCTGATTAATCCTGACACACCTAACGAGGATCCTATTTGTAGGGCCGTTACTTATATGAGTAGTACTATTGGGTTAGATATAAGCATCGGGGATTATGATCTTAGTAAGGAGGGGATCTTGAGCCTCTGGAAGATAAAGTTCATCGTCATAATGAGCAGCCCTAGGAGGAGTAGTTGGAGTATCAGGGAATAAGTATCTCTAGGAGGATGAGGAGAATTAGCTAGCCCATAATGAGTCACGTTGTGCTCGAAGATGCCAGACTGGCTTTGACGTGGAGTTTGAATATAACTATTTTATTTACATAAAAAGTTATTTATATTTAATTCATATATAATTAATTTTCAAATTACATAGATCCATTAGGAGGCTCAATGTTAAAGAACTCTCATAATTACTAGCAGACATATGCTCCTGCCATTGAACAATTTGGGCTAACCGACTAAAGGAGGAATTATAAAAAAATAGGTATTTTGTAAGCAGTTTTAACCGCTAGAAATTCATGTATTAGAAAACATTTTATAGCATTTATAGAGAACTACTCAACATAATAGTCAAAATGCTATAACTTATCTAGTGGTTTAATAAAATACTAGAAAGAATAAGTAGAAGAAACCAAAGGGATGATGTTAATAATAGTTAAAAATTATTTATTTTATAAATATTTATTTATTTTTATTTATAGTTTACTAATATAGTTATATTTCCTTGTTTTTAGATTTTCTTTTTTATCTCAACTAACACAACTACTTCTTTAACTTATGAATTGAGTTTTAATTAATTATTATTTATCACAATATATTTTTATATATAACATGTAATATATTATTAATTACACATATCAATATAATCATCTAATATAATCAAACAGTTTCTTAATTAATAATATCATATTTTATAATAATAAAAAAATTGGATATTTTTACCTGTAATGAACTTTCTAACGGTTTTGTAACAACTAGAAAATAATAAATTTAAGAAAAAATTACCCATATTCAAATTTTGAACCAAAAAAGTGAACTTTTTTTAGAAAAATTTAAATTTTAGCGCCTCATTTCTAGTGGCTACTAACCGCTAAAAGTTATGGTGTCATCTTAAAAATTCTATTTCCCACCAACAAAGATGACCACTAGAAACTTTCAACTTATTCTCAAAATTGCTAGAAATATTTCAAAATTTAAATATTTTTTTAATTGTTCTCAACCGATACTAATATCAATAATTTGACTTATCCTACTGCCTTGTTTAGCTTTTTAATAAACCGCTAAAAGAGTTTTAGCCTTTTTTAAAATCACTACGCTTAGCACTGCATCTAAATTTCTAACAGTTTATGCAATTATTAGGAAAACAATTTCTAACAATTAAAACTGTTATAAACACTATAAAATAATTATTACAAAATTTTTATCTTTTTTGTAGTGCAATCACAATTGAAGTATTAACCTCTGAACTATTGCCTTAATATACAGTTTCAATAATTATCAAAACTATTATATTGGTTTTGATAATTTCTAACATGAATCCAAACATACTATGTTATCATACAAGTAGTCAAATATAATAAAAAAATGTAGTAGTAAAATGCCTAACCCACCAAATTAAGAGAGAGAACACAGACTCCTTGGACCAATAGAAGACTAACTGTATAAATTGTTCAAAGTGCATATAAAATTTTATGTATGTATTTTATTTTAAAAATAGGGGAAATTATTTACTTCTCACTCTGCCTCATATATTTTCATTTTTATATTA
The DNA here is from genome assembly GCA_037074615.1 of Leucaena leucocephala. Lineage (NCBI taxonomy): Eukaryota > Viridiplantae > Streptophyta > Magnoliopsida > Fabales > Fabaceae > Leucaena > Leucaena leucocephala. The sequence continues at coordinate 6,970,360 of CM073550.1, forward strand.
TTTATATTGTAATATATAATTTTAAATCTTATAATTGGAACAAAATCACATCTATTAGCATAAATAGCACAAATTATGGGTATATTTCTGAGGGCCATGAGAGGTGGGTTCTCTCAATCTCAAAGAATGGTTTGGAAGAAAAGCATATTCTTTGATTTAGCAATTAAAATACACAGAATAATAAGTAAATTCTTTTGGCTTTTCCGAAAGTTCTTCATCGAAAGGATATTTTAAAAGGAAACAGAAAAATATATAAAAAATAATAAACTTTTCCTAAAAATAATAAATAAGTAACACACTTTTCCTTAATTTTTTTTAAATGGTAGAAAATTCTCTTTGATCTGTTGGAAGCTACTTGTTTATAAGTTGTTAATATTGAGGTTTCAACAAAAAAGTTTAAGATATTTAATATATTATAGATGTTTTACGAATTTAAGAAAAATTAAGTAATCTGTTGAAATAATAATTACAACATTTGAACAAATGAGATGTGGGAATTTGGTCAAACCTAATTAAGGAAAAGGACATGTGGAGACGAGAGGATTGTAACAAAAGATAAAGTGCTGATGAGTCAAGCAACCGACGAAACAAAGAATCCTTGTATTGGAAGCAAACTACCTAACGACCAACCAACTCTCTGCACCATAATTAATTTAGTCATCAAGATAATTTTACTTTGCCTTTTTAATGCCTCAAATATATAAAATATACGTATCAGTCCTTTTCTTTCATTTGCCCACATAAACTACCAGTCCATTTAAATCATGGAGGATATTGGTACTCTTTTTATTCTTAACATAAAATATATTTAATTAATTTCATTTAATTAATAAAATTAATTAATATAATATTTTTTAAAATACTATAATTATCTTCTTTAATTATCTCTCTTACTTAATTATTGTTAATAGAATATTATTTGAGATAATTTAAAAAAATATTGATAAATATATGAAATAGATCTTATATTTATGATCATGATCAACTCTCTAATTAAATTTTAAATTAAAATCAAAGGAATATTACTTAAAATTCAATATATAGGTCAAATAATTAAACTAATAAACTAATAAACTTATCTCTTGATCCATTTGATTAAAGTTTTGAATGAGTTGAGTTAGTTAAACTTTATATTTTTTATTGAATTTAAAATAATGTTATTTTGAATTAAAAATAATAATATTGATCATATTTATATTTTAATACTCTATTTTATTAGATTATGGTAGTTTGTTCATGTAACTCACCTTAGTTAATCAAATAAGGATTGTTGTTGGAATTTTGTGACTATTTTTTTTTTGTTACATTTCAAATGCATGATATTTTTTATTTGAAATTTTAATTATAGTGATGCCAACATTGAAAATTGTCATTCTCTTGTCCATTGTGTCAATAAATTCCCAACTTCTGATTACGAAGTACTGATATAGCGAAAAGAAAGAAACTTTTAGAAAATGTTAATAAAATTTAAAAATTTTATAATAATAATAATAATAATAATAAAGATAGGCTCAAAGAAATTTTGTACCCAACTTGTTTTTTTTAGCCACCATCCAACTTCTTGTGTGTGAATTTTTTGTTCGTATTTATATTTTTCAAACCAAGTCTATCAAGTTAGGCGCATACGTTTTTGACATATAATAGGACTATGTTCAAATTTTCTTATGCATGGTATTCAAACAAGACAGAATTAGGAAAAAAAAATAAGACTTATAATTTTTATAAAATAATGAAAATATTACATCTTTATTTTAAAAACTACTTAAAAAAATACCTTTGTTATATTTAAATTATTTTCAACTCATTTATAATTTTTCCAAGTGAATTTATCCAGAGAGAGATATTTTATTAAAAAAATATAATAAGCCCCTTTTAAAGTATGTTTAAAACAACGAAAATGGCATTCAATGAGAAAATAGAAGTCAAAGAAAGACTATGAATTTAGAAAAAATCTACCATGGAGGGACTTGAAAATTATCAATTAACTTTTTATTAGAAAAAAATTAATTATTTGAATATTGCAGCATTGTTTTTGCCAAAAATTTAATATTACAACTTTGACTATGAGGTAACTAAGGTACGTACTAGTTGACAAGTGAACGTGTAAAATGGGTATAATGAGGTTTAACTAACAAGATAGTGTAAGCGGTAATTATCAGCGTCATTATTTATAATTACCCTATACTCAAAGTCAAAGTTAATTACCACTTTCCAAATATTGAAATGTAGCTCATAGAAAATAATTAGTATTTTTCAAGTCGTCAGTCGTTATGAGAATTTGCTACATTTAAGGTTCTTTTTAGATTCTTTTTTTGTCATTCTCAATTTTCTTCTACATTAGTGATTTAATTGCCTACTTGGCTTGAGTGATAAGAGAATCAATATTTTTTTAAAAAAAGAATTTTCAATGAAGCAAGAAGAAAGCTAAAAGTTGAGTTTTAGTAAGCAAAGTATTTTTACAGTGTATTTTTACTCATGGGAGCCAATCTTATTTATAGAGTTGATGAATGAAATATTTATAATAAAAAATATTATATATCTTATCTATCTTTTGAATAACAAATTAATTAATATTAAGAATATCTTTCAACTACTTATAAGTCAGTATAATATTTTTTTTGGTGAAGACTATGTGGTATCCTCCCATTAATAGCTGTAGATTAATTTTTTTTATATGTAGAAATTACTAAAATAAATTTTGTCTCTCTTAATAAAACCTTTTCCATACACACGGCATAATCTAAACCCAAAATATCATATTTAAATAAGCAATATTGATTTAGATGAGATCAATTTAATCATTTACTCAATTAAAACTAATTCAATTGGTATTAAATTAATGGGTTAATTTCATCAAGCATCTTAAAATATTTTTTAAGCATGTTCAGCACTGTAAAGTATTTTATAATTTATCTAACACTATAAAATATTTTTTTAAGTGTGTCCAACACCTTAAAATATTTTATGGTTCATCAAATATTCTGAAATATTTTTTTAAGTATGTCCAACACCCTAAATTGCACCACAAGATACTTTAGAGTGTTGTATGTACTTAAAAAAAAATATTTCAGAGTATTAGATGAACCACAAAATATTTTATGAAGATGTATTAGAAAAAATAGTTTAGAGTGTTAGATGAATCTAAATCCTAAATTAATTACTTAATAATTTAATATTTTTAAATTTTTTTTGCACATATTTTGCCTTAGAAAGTAATAGCAACTTCACAATATATATAATCGTATTATTTATAAATAATGAAAAATAATATTTAATTTGGATTATTAAAAAATAGCAGCCTACGATCTAATTGTTTTGGAATAGGACAAAACATGGAAAAAACAGAAAGAAAAGAAAACTAGTAATTTCACATGTATGGGGAGAAGCAAGAGCATGTTGATTGTCTAGAGGTCGTTGTTACTTGTCATTCGGTGGAATAAGTTGTTTGGCGATGAATTATAAACAGTGCAATTTGCTTCCCTCTTGGCGTTGAACTGTCTGTAAAATATGAAACATATAATTTAAGTTGACTTTGAAACAGGTTAGATAGGACAAAACGGGAAATAAAGAAAGAAGAACCGATTGCAAATAGGTATTGAAAAACGGGTTTGATGCCCATCTATTTTTTTTTTTTAATTTTTCATTAAAAATTATAAAAAAAACATAACATTACAGTGTTTTATGATGTAAAATACTTATTTTATCCCATTTATAAAGGAGAGAGAATATTTTTTATTTATTTATATTATTAATCATTAAATAGCGATAAAATTTAAAAGTAGAATTAAGTGGAGAAAAAAATTCTTAATTAGATTTAAAAGATTGAAAAATTAGGGTTATAAAATTTTAATAAAAAAAGATATAGGATAAAATAGTAATAAAAATTAATTAAAACCTTATAAACTTATTTCTCTAATTTTTCAAAACCCAAATGATAAAAATTTCCTCTCCCTTCCCTTCTTCTCCTAATCCATCATACCAAATGTCCTTTAATTTTTTTTCAAATGAAATATATTACAGATGATTTATAAATAATATTGAAGTAGTACAAAATATTTTATATTCTATCTATAAATTAATGATAAAAAAATATTTACAAGAGGACATTGGTAAAAATAAATTAAGGTACTAAAGATCATATCAGTCATCAAATCTATCTAAGTAGTAATTTAAGAGTCAATGATCAAATGGGGATTGAATTGATGGATCAACTTAATAATGATTAAATAATTTAATTTAATTAAAAATAAAAATAAATATTATATATAATTCTAGAATGAATAATATTGAAATCATAAAGGCATTAATTCATTAGCGTAAAAGTACATAAAATATTTATATATAAACTACACAAAATCAAATAAAATAAAGTTATTAAAATATAAATTTATTAAAAAGAATTAAATTTAATAAAAAAGTTTAAACTCTTATAACATGTCAGACTAATATTTAAATCTCTTTTAAAAATATGACTATATTTAATTTTGATAATATTTTAAATAAAATTAATTTTAATAAAATAATACCTATATTTATTAAAAAAATATAAATTACAATACTTTTCAACGTAAAACGACATGTTTCTAAATTTAATAAAAAAATATAAAATCTTATTTGACCGTTCCATTCAAAACTCACTGATTTAGTGATGTAACTTGTTGATTTGAATTGAGTTTTAATAACATTACGTAAAACAAACAAGGGATGGGCAGTTGAAAAGCAGGAGCTCGTTGATTGTCTAGTGGTCGTTTTTCGGTGGAAGAAGGGTTGAAAAAGTCAAAGAGCATGGTAGAAGTTTGTGAACTATAGACCGGCATCAGCGGCTCAGACACAGAGACAAACACATGGTGCAGAATGCCAGAAAGGAAAATAAATACTCCCCCACTAAAATTATCATAACTAATAAATAATTAAATTTTTTAAATATAATATTTTAAAATCAAGCTATACATATAACCAAATTTATTATAAGAGTTAAAATTTATTTTGATAATTTTTATATTTTAAAAATATTACTTTTTAAATTATTAATTAAAAAATATCGTCTAATTTTTATTAAAAAATAAATATTCCTCCTCATTTTTAATTCTTTTTAAATAAATAATTAAATATATAAAAGTAACCAAACATTCTTTTTTAAAAAAAAATAAAAGATGTGGTTATTATAGAATTTTTAAATCATTTACAGTTTTAATATATTTTTTCATGAAATTTTACACTTTTATTTATAACTACTATATAAATAAACATAATTTTGAGAATTATAGTACTACCTGATAATAGAAAAAGGAACAAAAAGTGAACCTCTAAATTTTACCAGGTCCAAGTCTGCTAATAAGAGTCAAAGAAATGGATCCACTGCATCTTTTGAGACAGCATCCCCGTGCTGCCCTTTTTAACAGTAAAAGTGGCCGTTATTATATTTTTAAGTATATATATAATATTATTTTTATTATAAAATAGGAAATATTATTAAAATAAAGGAAAATTACCTATAGGTCTGAGGTTAAAAAAACATAAATATAGATATATCCTTTCCCCTCAGTTTTGTTTGATATTAATAGATTCCAAGGAATATAATATTTACAAATTTAAGTTGTAAATAACTCATTAAATATCCTAAACCCTATATTAATATTAAAAAAAAATTAAAAATATATTTATATTTAATTTTGTATATAAAAGATATAAATATAAACTGTTATCTATTCATAACTATAGTTTAAAAAAGTAAAACAAATTTACTTTATAAATTATTTTTTTTAAAAAATAATTTATTAACTTTACTTTTGACTCAATTATATCAAGTAAAAGTATAAGTATTGAATTAAATTATAATTAAAATTATAAAGATTAAATTATACTAAATTAAGTGTGATGAAATAAATTATAATTGAATAAAATCTATATAAAAAAGGACTACATTTTTAATATTTTAATAAGAGTCTATATTTTTTTATATAGATCAGGATATTTATATTAAGTAATAGTGATATACCATGTGACATTTACTTAAGAATAAATAGCTAACTATGAGATGTTTTTCATATCAAAAACTAACATCTCAACTTGCACCACTTAGTTAAAGAAATAAATGAGGAAAATATTAGGAATAAATGAAGATACACTCGAGTAGGTAATAGTCTATAGTTATAAATAATTTATACAAATTTTAACCATTTAATTTGGTTTATATATTTTTAATATAAATTTTTAAATATCATTTTATAAAAATAAAATATTAAACCTGAAGTTGGAGTCATAAAAATTTTAATTTAATGACAATGAAATTAAAAAAAAAAAAAGGAAATCAAGACACCCTCCGACTCATAATTTTCCCATAAAAGAATGGGAATTCAAATGGGGCGGGGATATCGAGAAAGGGGGGGACGCAAGCTGACCAACTTAATTATTAATTATAAAACTAAATAGTCATAAAAAATAAAGAATTAATTTTATTAGTGTTGGGTTCGGTAAGTTGGGGTAAAGGAGGGAAAACAGGGTGTGGTGGTGGGAGTGCCAGCACGGAACTCGGGGCAATGGACAAAGGTCACAGTTATTGTCGGTTATGGCAGTTTGCCACGTAATGTCCACGTGCTTCCCCTACCTCTTGTTTCTTTCGTGGGCCCCACCCCCACCAATATTTCTCATTTGACCGTTCCTCAGTAACCCCTCTTTCTTAATTCTTACCGACAAACCTCTTTTCTTCTCATACCCGCCGCTCATTATCTCTACTATTCTCCTTGAGCTCATGAAATATTGAATACTCCATGCCAACCTTAGTTTTAATCATCATCAATATTTAATAATCTATATTTTAACTACTCCACTAGTCTTTTTTTATAAGACAGAAAAAATATTTATTTTAAGATATATAATTTTATATATAAATATATTATTTTACCTTTTATTTATTTATATTTAATGCATATCAAATAAGTATAAAGTTTAATAGTTAAATTTTATGTCATACGTACTATGATTTGAGGTTTTTTTAGCAGGGAATATGTTAGAAGTAACTTATAAATAGAATTAAAAAAATAATTTAATTAGATTAAAAAATTAATAAAATTAGTTAATATGAAATATTTTTTATAAAATGCTCTAATTCTTTCTTAACTCATGAACTTCATTAGTTACTTGATTATTGATGAAAAAATATCAATAGGGATAATTTAAAAAAAAATAATAAATATAAAAATATATATCCTATATATAAGATTAAAATTAACTCTTTAACTATGTCATATATTAAAATCTGATATGTTATATAGTTAGTCAAAATTTAACTAACACAAATATATATTGATCAATATATATATTCAGTTAAAAAAAATTTATAGATAAACTAATTTAATTAAAGATATAAATTTAAAATGAAATTATAACGTACTACTTTAAAAATATAACTGAATTATAGATTTATTTTATCATTTAATTTCTCAATATATTTTTTTAAACAAGTCCTACAATTATTGTTTCTTAAGTACATGAATTATTATAATCTAATCGAAGCATCATTAAATAATAAATATAAATATTGTTTTAGTAAAAATTTTAATTTTAATTTATCATATTATAAAGAACTAATTTTTTTTATTAGATCTAACTCCTATAATATAATAGAAGTTGTACTAACTTAAGTTTAGATTTTGTTGTTTTCTAGAATTTGTTATAGAAGCCATTTTTAACCATTTTAACTTAAAAAATTAGTTACATCAAATAAGATTATATAAGAATTACTCTAATTAATATCTTTGACCATAATAAATATCATAAATTTTAAAAAACATAGCATCTCCGAAAATGGGATATTTGGGATGAAGTAATTGATGCTACATAACTTCTTCTAAAATGACTTACATTTTATACTACAAGATAAACTCTCTCAGAAAGTGAATTACATCACGGAAGCAATAAATTAGTATAAACATTTATTACTAACATACTATGTATAAAATATATTGCAAACTTTCATAATTATTTAATTTAATGTTTACAAAAATACCCCTCATAAATATTCTTCTTATCTTTTTTATAAATAATAACTATATAAATAATACCGATCAAAATTTTAGTTAAAATTAGTTAAAAATAATAAATATATTAAGAATATAATTTATTCTTTAAATTTACTCTATGAGGATGATGTGAAAAAAAAGAATGAGTAAAAAAAGAGAGAAAGAATGAGTAGGAGAGATTTTTAAATTACATGAATGAGTAAATTCATGTAATTAATTATGAGATAAAAATAAAAAATATATATTAAATTTTTAAATAAATATAAAATATTATTTATATAAAAAAAATATTGCGACCATACGATATGTAGTAACTATTGGACCCTCTATTAAAGAGTAATAATCATTGACCCAATATTTTTGTTAGGGGAAAAATAGAAAGGACAAAATACTTTTTTAAACACTAATTAAACTATTTTTTTAATATGTTTGTCTCACTTCATTTGTATTTCCAATTCTGTCTTTTATGGAGTTAATTCAAGGACTTATTATTCATGTTTTCAAATTTACTTATACTAAAACTTAAGAATTGTTTTTTTTTGGAAATTGTTGAAATAAATAATCGTATACTATAAAAATATCAATAAATAATTTTCTTAAAAAGATTTACAGTTCGAAAGAAGGGAGCCTTTGATAAGAGATAACAACTTCACTGATCACATTAATTTATAAATAGATAGGTAGGAGTGACGAGGAGCCAAATTTCCACTGTCACAAATATAATTAAATATAATTAAATATAATTAATAATTAATATTATTATAACGATCTGAATAATGAATCAATAAATTGATGTTACCATTGTTAAGTGGAATCAAATGTAAACAGTTACGTAAACATTTTTTAGATTTACCCTTCCTCCCAAAGGTGTTTTAATATACAAAAAAAAAAAAGCCATTCGGTGCCATATAAAAAATAATTAAGAATAAAGGATTTTACTCTATATATTTCCCATGAAACTAAAATGTAGAATATTTCCTCCTATCCTTTTTGTAAATAACAATTACTAAAATTATTTTAATCAAAATATTAGTTAAAATTAATTAAAAATAATAAATATGTCAAAAATATTATTATTTTTAAATATGTCCCTGTTTTTTAGGACAATAGGTGGCATAAAGAATGAGTGAGAAAAAAAAGATAAGAGAAAATAAGTGGAAAAAAAAATGTAAAAGAGACATATAATTAATTTACGGTAAAGATAAAAAAATATATTAAAATTTTAAACTAACATAACTTACTACTTTTATATATATAGAATTATCATATAAAAATGTTATTTATAAAAATTATGGAGAGAAGTGATATTTTTTATTTTACGAGAGATCTTTGTAACAATAAAATTTTGAGTTATCGGTATATAACATAATTTTTTTATATAGTAAAAGATATTCCTACTCTTTTTAAAATTTAGAGTTAAAAGATTTTTACCTCTTTCAATAAGTATATTTCTCAAGATTTAAAATTTTATTATTCTCTTTGTAAGAGTGTTATCATTTACCATCTCGACCAATTGCTTATTTGTTGGTATATGATATAAAATTTAAGAGGGTGTTATATAATTTAGTCTAATTAATATTAAATAAAGGGTATTTCAAAATATTTTTCACCTAATATACCAAAAAAAAGATCCACCTAATGAGGGAGAAACACATGCACATCCACTATAAACTATGAAGAGTAAAGGAAACCCGTGAAAGAAATATAGTCAACAATAGAAAGAACATGGCTGATATTGATTTGGTGAAAAAATATAATTGAGAAATAATTATATATATATATATATAATGAAGTAAAACAGTTCAAATATAATAATCATCACACTCAAATCAAGCAACAACCTTCGGAACAATCTGAAGGGGATCCCAAGAAAATTTAATAAATTTATTTATTTATCACCTTTTTTTTTAAAAAAAAATCTGTGGGTTCTCTTGGTCTGATTTGGTTGGCTGGTCCAAATAACCGACAGTCATACTCCATAACTAAGCACATCATGAGATGATATGTGAGACAGAACTAAATTATTAAAACCTAAGCTGATGTGAATAAGTGTGAAAATGGTTATGGTATTTGATTGATTGTTTTAGGATGTGTTTCCTCAGTGCTAATCAATAACAGTCCTAATAATTCCAAAAGAGAAAATAAAACCTGTTGTATTACCTCGCTCATTAGTCTGTATGTTGAAAATAGTTTTAAAAATAGGGTTTGGATTGTGCCTGAGAACACTATATGTCTATAGTCGGCATGTTGCAATTAAGCATTTTTATTATTTAGGATAATAGAAACTATTTTCCCTTCTAATATCATGGGACATTTTAGTTCTATAAAAGAAATTTAGAAATAAGATGGGAGAAGTGAGAATAAAATATTTGAGACTATTTTATTTTAAATTATAAAAATCCTGAATAATTTTAACTATTTTCCAATTATAAAAAAATATACATAAATTTTATATTTATTTTTAACCTACTAAACAAATTTTTAAAATTTATTTATGACCTAATTTTATTTTTATTTTTAATTTTATAAAAAAACTTTTCAATTCTACCAAAACGTTCAGTAGATATTATTATGCCACATATGATTAGAAATGGGGCAACTCCCTTAAATTAAGGGAATTCTTATTGTAGAAAGCAGGAGGCCTAGGAGAACAAAAAGAATATAGAATATAAAGAACTCACGAGGAGAGGAAGAGGAGAAGAGCTCAAGAAGCTCTAAGAGATCGGGGCAATCTAAACACAGCACGGTACACTGTCTTTTATGGGGAAAGGATGTAGATAGCAACGTCGGGCAACTTAATAGTGGTTAAAGATGGCTTAATGACGATTAAAGAGGAGAGTTTCTAAATGTTGGTATATTAATGGTTATTTAAGCCAATTAATTTTTGTTGTTCAGATATTTAACAAAATCCAAAAATTGTAAAAAAAAAAAAAAGACTTTTCCGGTAAGCTATTTTACATAAATTAATTAAGGCAATCAATTTCTAACGTTCCGAAATTTGACCAAAAAGTATTTAAAATAATTTCCTTTGCCTGAAACTCGTTTCTAATTTTCTCTCTTCAATAATCTAATCTTGGATCTTCTCCTTAACTAAATTGGATTGCGATTCTATGTTTCTTCTAATGGGAAAACACTTTAATTTCCACATTAATACATACTTCTTTATTCATATTTATAAAATACTTTCAACATGTTTAATTGAGACCAAAAAATATTTTAAGCCTTGTTAATTCTATCTTAGATTTTAATAATTTCTCAAATTTATCTCTATTTAATATATATTATCTGCCTTATTTTCAATTAAATCTTAATACTTGAATTTTATCATAAATATAATTATATCTCATTGTGTTTAAGTAAATGATAAAGTGAGAAGGGAAAAAAACCCAAATGTTAAGATTTGATTGGAGTATTGGTTATAATAGAAATAAAAAAAATGGACCTACATGGTTGCCAATATTGACTATCAAATAATATAGTTATATTTTGTGTAAAATAAAAAATAATTTTACTCTTTTAAAGGTTTTGCCTAGTAAGCTCGAGAAAAAGGTTTATCAAACTATAATATGATTAACTATATATGTTATATAATAATGAATATTGAGTTTTATAGAGAAAATAAGAGTATATAAAATTAGGGTAGTGGAAATAAAAATATTAAAATAGATATATAATAATATAAGAAAAAAAATATTTATAATGAATATATACAAATAATGGTAGGTATGTCATTTATTGAAGAAAAAATAGCAGGGGGGGAGAACTTTTAAGCACATCAAATCAAATCATAGATTGTATGATAATTGGAGAGTAAGCCAGAAGAAGAAGAACTTTTGGCGATGAACTTAAAAAAAAAAATATAAGAAAATAAAAATAAGAAGAGGTCGACAAATTCCTTATTGCATATAATTTAATAGCGGAGACAAAGCATAACACATGCCTCTCTGATACGTAGTGATGAGTTAGGGACACAAACAGAGAATATAGAACGACGTGTATAGATTTCAATGATCCAAACAAGGCGTGCCTCAAGAATGTTTATCCTCTTCTAAGCAGTGACAAGCTAGTGGATGGACGTGTCAACGAAATTGTCTCAATATTTCTTGTTCTCAAATAGTGATATCATAATTTGATTTGATTCCATGCGCTAGCAAGCACGTCACACGTCCTTTATATATAATTCAGCCGTAATATCAAGAGGATAAGAATGAGAGGCGTAAATGAGTGTAAATGTTCCCTATTCATTCATGGGCCAAGTTCCATATGCTATTACCAAATATTTTATAAATAATATTTAATATTTTAAATTAATTTATGATTTATTTAATATTTTAAAATATTTTTTAGTAGTATTTAGTATATAAATTTATAATATTTATTGCTGTTGAGAAAATATTTTAAAAATAAAATTAAAATATTTTAAAATATTATATACTATTAAAAAATATTTTAAAATATTAAATAAATTATAAATTAGTTTAAGATATTGAGTTATATTTAAAAAATATTTTAAGAGTAATAGCATAATTATTTTTGAATAATTACAATGAAGGAAATAATAATTATAGAGATATGATCAACACTTAATTATAATAAGAAAATTACCCCAATACAAATCATGTCAATTCATGATTATGATTAACAAATAGGATGATAATTGAAGAGTAATCCAGAACAAGGAGAACTTTGGTAATAAACGACAAATATATATATATATATATATATATATATATAGGTAGATAGAGAGAGAGAGAGACTAATACGCGCACATATATAAAGTGGTCTGACAAAAACTCCTGGCGATAAAGTTTATTCGGGAGACACAGTATCCCACATGCCTCTCTAATTAATAGAGTGATAGGTTAAGAAAGCAAATAGAAAATGGAAAACGTGTATATATTCAAATAATATAAACATGGCTTGTCTCAAGTATGTTTTTTCCCCATGTAAACTGAGAGAAGTTGTGGATGGTATATACCTATCTACAAGTTGAACCTCCTTTTCAACCCATTCTTTAGATATATGTCTTTAGATATTTCTTTGGTTGGAATGTAAAAAAAAAAAACAAGTTTCCACCAGTTCGCTCTAAGATCATCACATAACTCACAACTTAAAAAAACAATTATAAAAATATTTATAAATTTAGGCAAAATAAAAAAAAAATCATATGTATATCTAAGTCATGTAAGGAGACATTGTTTTTAAGGATTATATGAATGTAGATGTTTTGAATTGTATGTTTTTAGACCATGAACATAATTAAACTAGTAAAACATAATTCCTTCATTCTTAATTATAAGAGATATATAAAATGTTATATTTATTTTTAAATATAAAATTATAATTATTTATTTTTAAATATAAGATTATAATCTATTTTATTTCTTAAAATTATAATTCTCTCTCTCAAATATATTTCTATATGATTACACATATCAAGGATAGTTTAAATACATATTATTAAAAGGGAATACTTTAGAAAAATTAACACATAAGGATCCTATTTTTGGGGCTAGTACCCCTAGAGCAAATATCAACATTGAGGACTATGATTTTAGTAAGGAAATGATCTTGAGCTTCATAGTAGATGAAGTCTCTCATTATGATGAGTAGCTTCAAGAGAAGGAGTATCAGGGGAATGAGTAGTCACAAGAGGAGGAGAAGGATAAAGGGAATGAGCAGTCACAGGAGGAGAATAATCAATAGAATAAGGATGCTTAGAATGAGCAGCATCATGCTCCAAGGCACTAGACTGGCTTCAAAGTGGAATTCGAATGTAACTATTTTATTTATATAAAAATTCATTTATATTTAATTCATATATAATTAATTTTTTAATTATATGTTGCAAACTTTCAAGGTAACATGTCCATTAGGAGACTCAATATTAAAGAATTCTCTATGATTAAAGTAGACGTGTGCTTGTGCCATTAAACTATTTGGGTATATTGACTAGGGGTAGGGGCTAGCTATATAATAAGTATGTGTGCCTAGTCAGTAAGCAGTAGACCTTGGTACCAATTTATGTGAAGGACTGGAAGAAGATCGAAGCACAGGATAAGGATGCAGCTTGAGAAATGATAAAGGTAAAATATATTTTTATTTAAAGTAATTAATTATTTGATTAAATCATTATAATTAATATATATAATCTATATAATAAATATTAAATTTATACAATCTATATTAATATAATATAGATAGATTTAATATATATTATATAATTTAATATATTGAATTTAGGTAATCTATATATAGATTTAATATAAATTATATATAATCTATATTAAATGTACATAATCTATAAAATGAATAAAATTTTGTCATTATTTAATTACAGGGTAAATTTATAGTGGGAGAAGAATTGAAGGTAGATACCCACAAGAGAATAAGGGTAGTATGGAAGAACTAGAGGAGCAATTTGTTGGGCGAGAAGAATGATGATGGGATAAGGCGCTTGCAGGAGATTCTAGCTGATATACTCGACGAAGTCTCGAAGCAAGATTGGTCCAATTTTTTGTACTTGAGTGATCTGCCTGAGCATTAAGTACATATGATATTAATATTGTTGTATTAATTATAAAATTCTTTGAATTGTTATTAATATTACTACATTTTGTTTAGGGCCCTTGGAGAAATATTGACAGCATCATGAGCAGATAGTGCACCGTATGACAGGGTCTAGGAGCTTCGCTGTCTCCTACGATGAAATTGTAAGTACATTAAAATAATTTATACATTGTGTTTATATATATAATTTATAAAAAATATTTTTCTATTTAATCTCCAGAGGGCAAAGCTATGACAGGAGCGATGATCATACATGCATAAGGTGAGATGTGGCCTTACTTATACATGTCTCAAGAAGGGAATCCTCCGTCAGTTGAGGTTGAAGAGATGATAATATGTAATTAATTGATTAATTAAATTATGATAGTTAAATTTAAATATTTAATATTAATTGGATTATGTTAATTTTGACAAGTGCACATGACTCATGTGGATACGTATTTGAGTTATATTAATTGGATTATGTTAATTGGATCCTATCGCATCACTCTTGTCTAGCCATAGCCGACTACAGCACCCTAGTTGAGTTAGCGGGGCTCGACCTTATACCCACATCGAGTAGGCTGCCTCGCCTGATCAGTGTTATAGGCCTTCACACACTACGGGGACCTCTCAATCAGTAGCGGTGTCCTATCAGATGAGTGCGGGAATGAAGCAGGCCAGATCCTCTAACATGGACAAGCTTCTAGAGGAGCATTGACGAGAAATGGATGATATGATCAGTCAACAAGGGGAGGAGATCAGGGATATAAAGATGCAACTCCACCAGTTTAGAGCAGTTGCTATAACCATGCAAGAGCTGGTGAAGGCAATGGCTCCACACATCTATATCCAGCCGATCCTTGTCCTATACATGCCACCAATGCCCTCACCCCTAGAGCTCACCCAGGCCTAACAGCCCAACTAGCCCTAGCCTGATCAGGATAATGCTGATTCTGGCCCCTACACCTGATCCCTGTCATATGTAAATATTTTTGACAATTTTAATCACAATAAGTTAAAATATAAATATTATTTAATATTTGACGATTTTTTTCATTATAATTACAATTTTTGACACTGTCTTTAAATTGTACGCTTGTGTAAGCTTATGTTATAATATTATTTAATATTATTTGTAACTCTTTACAAACATTTGTAGGAAAATTTAAAAATTTTGAAAATAATTTTCCCTCTAAGATTGTCTTGTCTAGCAGCGATTAACCGTTAGAAACATTTTCACAAATTTTAAAGTTTGAAATTCATAAATATTTCTAGTGGTTACTAACTATTATAAACGTTTGCCTATTAGCTTAATAAATTTGAAATCTAAATTTCCCTCTAAGGAGAACTCATGCGACAGTAAAGTGAAATCCAATCTACGAAATAATTTGGTACGTTATACAAAAACATATATAGTTATAGTTTTATCTTGAAATGAGATAATAATTAAATTTCCTAATTAATTAAATTATTCAATTCATATTATTAAAAAACAATTTAGTTTATTTTAAAGAAAAATAATTATTTTAATTTTAAAAAGTAAAAACTTTTCTAAACCAAATAAAAAGATATATTTTTTCTTAAAAATAAAATATTAATTTTTTTAGTTGAGTCATCAGCCAATTATGATTAAAATACGTTGAGTTATTATTTTTTGATTAGATATAGTTCAGATGACATAATATTCCTAAAGTATGTAAGTATTTCTTATACTTATATAACCTTAATTTAATTTTTTTAAAATAACAAAAATGTTTAACAAATAATAACTCTAACCCATTGTTTTTAACAAATAATAACTCTAAAGTCAGCAAAAATTAATTCAGTTAGTTTATAACCTACAAGGTTTTGAATTTAAATCCCACTATAAATATGATAACTTGGTTAATAGACAATATATAAATAATTTTGTAAATGTTCTATCAGCATGAAGATATACCTTGGCTGGTGAACCTCGGAAGCCAACTCACATAAATTTTTATGTTATAAAAAAATAATAACTTTCACTTATCAAATGCTAATAATTAGGGCATTGACAACTAATTATTTTACAACATTTCTGCTTTTGTACTTACAAGTGTTAGTAGGTTATTGAATATCAATAATAATATTAATTTAATAAGAAACAATTTTAACTTATTAAATAATAACAATAATGAAGACGTTGATAACTAAGATCATTTAGATAATTTCAATGCAAAATTCAATCTTAGACTAGTTTCTAGAAATTTCATTATGATTAATAATTAGATTATTGAGAGAATTATTTAAAGATCCTATAGAAGATAATTAATTATCTATAAATTCAATGATAACTAAATAGCTTATAATGACAAATTACAAGTTAAGAAATGATAATATATTTATATTACACACTTATTATTAAGATTTTTTGAGGATTAATTCCTTTGTATAGAAGTTTATGAGTAATTCTTCCTAATTATTTTGGGGTCATGAATTAAGATTTACAAGATTTGGGGTATCTCTTTTTTTTCCTTTCTCTTCATAATGCTTTTGCAGTCACATGACAACATGGAATTTTGTGAATGTTTTAAAAGTTCTAGAGGGTCAATGACCAAAACCTTGCACGACAACATTAGATGAGAAACATGACCCTCATCACGGCGTGACTGACCCCACGATAAGTCATTTTGACAGTAAAATTACTCAAAATTGACCACACAAAGCTGCCCTCCCCAATCAGTCTCCAGTTTTGTGTTTTACTTTTCTATGAAACAACATAACATTCATCACTCTTTCTTCTCTGGTTGGCATGTCTCCATGTGCCTTCTGAATTAATACATCTCTCTCAAACCCTAGCCACTCCACCCATTCTTGAACCCTCCTTTTGTAAATTTTTATCAATTTGAACCAATTTTATCTTTGTCTAAGTTGTTCTTGTTTTGGAAATTAACTAACCATGCATGAGTTATTGTTAAAAACTAAACCCGGACAGTTGGTTCTATAAATAAACTAGTCAATCAATTTTTTGATCAATTCGATTAATAATTTTAGACAGGTCAATTAGGTTAAATTATTTTTTTTTCTCCTACTGCTGAACCTAAAACGAAGTTTTGAGTGTAAAAAAAATAACAATATGTCATATTTATAATTTTTTATAATATTTATTAGATCTTATTATTAGATATTTAGTTTTAAGATTTATAGTTACCCTTATCTTTTTATAAGAATCTAACTTAAGATCCAAATGGTTTAATAGAGCTTTACATCTCTATATCAACTCATATTAATGTCATATTTATCCTTTAGCTACTCTATTTTGATAGATTATGTATGGTTAATACATAAATGTTATATTTACTTGTAAATTAATTAATTTTTATTTGAATGTTACTCATTCGGGAGTTATATATAAATATTAGTATACATTTTAATTATGATTGAGGGGATCTTGATTCAAATACTTTGTGCAAAAAAAATTATTCCAGTTTCACTCAAAATTTTCAAGTATCTCTACTTTTTCTAATAATTTTTCTCTTTTTTCAATAGTATTTTCTAATAATTTTTTAAAAATTATATGTTATTCGATTGCATTAATTAATTCATATTTATGCTTTATTAGCTTAAACGAAAATAGTTCTCATATGTACTCCTACAGGTCCCAAAATATAAAACACTCTTCTAATTTTTTTCGTTTTATTAATTGAATTTTTTCATTGTCACCCCTTCATTAAAAAAAATCTGATATTTAAATACATATAAAAAAATTACATGATACATTAAGAAAAATCCAATTTATCATAGAAGGAGGTTAACCATTTAATAGAAAAAAAATTGTATTTTCATACAAATTTAATAAGTAAAACTGACTTTATTAATATCCGTGAACTAGGTAGTGATGATGTCTTAAATCTTATTTAAATCACCAGTCCCATTTAAGGAATATTAAGTTTCTTCAATTTGACACATTCAAATGAAGACACAGAAGAAAAAACCAAAGAGTAATCCGTTTCTGACTTTACTAATATGAAAACAAAAAGACTAAGGAGATCACAGAGAAATATCTGTCTTGTAAAACTGATTGCTCTCATAAAATAACGGAATTTTATTTTTATCTTATGTTTGAATATTAGTATTAGTTTAATAACAAAGTTGACTAGTGACCAAATGGATAAGATTCAAAGAATACGACTGAATGACTGATTATTATGTTATCTGATTTGAAAAGTACGTCAAACGTTTTCTGGAAAATGAAGAAAATGACAACACTATTATAATATCTTGATATTTAATTTAATTTGTCTCAAATCTTTTTGGGGATCCAATGAAAAATGTGTTAAGTTTGCATATTCCGGGTGAGATTTGATTTATTACATCATATATCCATATTAAAGCTCCATCAAAGTCTAGCTAGTGAACTTGTCTTCTAACTTAGTATAATAAAAAAATTTAGACAAATTAACTAGATTAAATTTTATATTTTATACTCTTATTGAGATTGAAATGTTGTTTTAAGATAAAAAAAAGAAAGAAATTAAAAATAAAAATATATTATATTTATACTTCGATAACTCTATTTTATTAAATTATGTATAATTTATACGTGAATATTCTATTTACTTATATATTAATATTTTTTAAAATATTTTTCTTTTAAATGTTATATATATAAATAGTTTTATATATTTTAACTAAAACGTTATATATATAGTTCAATAATAGTTGGAGTACTATTATTGAACCACTGTTTTTATAATTTGTTGGTAAGTTATTTTTTTATTATACTAAGATTCTTTTATATTAAGATGAAAAAATTAAGGAAACGTCCATATATACATATATATTAATTAAAATCTACATGATCCCAATGAGTGTACAAGCTTATATATTTGTAAATATGTAGAAGGGATCCATTTACTATACATATTTATAAATATAGAGGATTCATACTAATCCGGAATATTGATTTAAAATAATATAGTCAAGGCTCTAACAATATAAAATATTTATAGTGATCATAATATAATAAATAAAATGTTTTTTTTATCAATGTTAAAAAAATTCAAACTCTGAATTATAAGAATATATTGATATTGATTCATCATTCTTGTAAACGGTTAAGTACAGTTCTAATGTATATGTATAATGTTAGATATTATATTATTTTTATAGAAATTAGAGAAAATTACAAATAATAAAGATCCAAACATTAAAACAATTAAGTTAAATAAAGTAATTACTAATTTTAACAAAAAATTAAAAAATGTCTGAAAAATTATTTAAAATTATAACATATAAAAAATTATGTAGTTCTATGTACAATACATAGATTACTTTTTCCTTATAGCCAAAAGATTGATATATTTAACTGAAAACAATTCCAACTAGGTTTGTATGATTTCCAACTTAGGTACTTTGCCTTTTCAATCTCGCTTCCTTTGTTTTTATTGAAAAATCAACATTAAAAAAAATTCTTGACTGAAAATGATTTTAACCAAACTTAAAGAAATATTAGCTTGTATACCTTATTTTTCCAACTTAGTTTTGGAGTCTTCCAATTAGACTGGAAAATATATATTGAAAATTCTACAATTAATTTTTCATGTGAACAAGGGCAGTTTTTTTAATCATATAACTACCTTTAATGACAAATAAAGAACAAGTTCCTTATTTTAAAATTTGAAGTTCTTAGAGTATGAATATCTCATTATATTAAAATTTAACCTGAATCCAACGGTCAGATCATTGTACAGATGAATTATTTCCTTGCTCAATTTAGTTAAGAGTTTTTGAAGAGAGATCATGTTAAATTTTATATTTTTTTCCTTTATTAAGTATGAAACATCATTGTGAGGGGGAAAATTGAAAAAAAGAAGAAGCTATCCATCAAATTTATATTTTAGTAATTCTGTTTTATTGAATTATGTGTTATTTATATATGATTATTCTATCTATTTATTGATTAATGTCTTCTTTTATTTAAACATTACTCTTTTCAAGGTTATACATGATTTTTTATATATTTTAATTAAATTATACTATTTTAATAATTATGTTTGTGTTGATCCCAATTTAATCAAGAATAAAACACTAACACCCTGAAATTACTACCTCGACTAGTATTATGTCTAGTCTAATTTTTGATTACCGTGCAAAATTTTTTTTTTATTTACAAGAATTACACTGAAGTCATATAGAAGATAATTAATTATAAAAAAAATTATGAAATTATTAAATAATTGAATAATTTTAAAGAACTTAGGGATACTATATTTGAATTATAAAATAATACGATTGCCTTGCTATAAAATGACACAATTGCTAGGGTTTTTGTTTCCTTATAGTAGGGATAATTGCGTAATTTTATAATTCGAATATATTATCCTCCCATCCCTAATAATTATTCAGTTGTTTGAAATTTTAGAAATTTTTTTATAATTAATTGTCTATGACGAAATTTCAGGGCAATCTTCCCTCCTTATTTGGTCTCAGGAGAGTAAATATATATGTTGGGTCATTTTCTTGAGAGAGAAATGGTGAAACAGGGATGGCGTGGAAGTGGGACAGGGGATAGAGCAGAAGCACATGGAGAGGCAGAGAGACGGAATGGCATAAAATCTAAGAAAGAGAAAGCGTTAGGTATGGTAGTTAGAAAGTCCAGGGTCACCCTCTTGTCCCTCCCATGGGACCACTTTTTGTATTCTAACTAACCCCTCAAGAACTTTCCTTCCTCCTTCCTTTTTTTTTTAACAATCCTAAATTCATTTTTTTTTATACCATGACAAGGTTTCCCATGACCCTTAATGTAAAAAAATAAAAAAAACAAAACAAAGAGAAGTAAAAGGAAAAAATTAAAAAAAAATTCCTACAAGAACCATTCTAATATATTAATGTTTATATTCGTATTATTAGTGTTCATATTCTTCTTATTTTTTTTATATTGATGAGATATTTATGTCTTTTAGTATCACAAAATTAGTTTCTATTTAGCCACCTGGACTATAGTAAAATTTTAGAGTTTTTTAAGGGATTTTGGAAATAAATTTATTACAATGGTCTTAGTCTGAAATTTTCCCAAATTAGAGTGATTCTTATCATTTATTTACTGGAAATTAATAACATGTGAACAATAAAGCTTCTTATATATGTTATATTATTGTTGATACCTTGTCAAAAGTCCTATTATTAATTTAAGTATATTAAAAAAATTAGTTATAATAATTATTTATAACAAATATAATTTTATTATTCTAAAATGTTATCTTTATTTATTACTATCTTTGGGTGAAAACTCTTAATATGTGCAATCAATATGAATATTTTAGAAAAAAATTATAAATTTAAAAAATAAAATAAATTGAAATTTTATATCTATAATCAAGTTTAATTTTTAACTAGTTCTTATATTAATGATTGGATGTGGTAATTTATATAAAATAATGTCACATTATTTATAATTAGGTTAATGTGATGCAAATTTATCCAATTTTTTTTTGCCAACAAATCTATATAAGAACCATATAAACTATTTTCTCATGCTTGCATCTGACACTATAAAATTTTTTTAGTTGTAAAAATACGCATGAAAGTTCTAAAAGGATGAAAAAATATCATGACTATTAAATCAATTAACATTGACCATTTAGTAAAAAGGTTAGTAAAAAAAGTACAAAAAATAGACATAAAAGTTCTAAAATAAAGTAAAGTAGTCAATTTCTTGGCAAGTTCTCATTCTTAGGGGGTAGGAGACTGGAATTTGATTTGCGAGGATGAATATATATTAGAATATATTTTTATAAAATAATTGGTATATTAAAATATATCTTTTATAAAGATATATTGAAATATATGAAGATAAATCATGGTTAATAAATTTTTTTAATAAATCTAATATATCTCCTTTATTCCTCGAATCTAATACTAAAAGGCTTTCTTTATCTCTCCCCTTTTTTTTCCCTAAAAAAATAATTCGATATGTTTAAGAATTCCTAACCTAAAAGAATAAACTTAAAAATTAAATAAAACAATAGGGCTATAGAGTAGACTTTTTATTTTTGTTTATCTTATTCCCAAATGCATATCATACAACATTTGATATTCTTAAAATAATTTTACAGAATCCTTGATTCTTTTTCTATTTCCTCTAACATGTGCATTATTCTTAAGAAAAAACCCCAAAAACCAGTTTTTATTGATGGAGACATGCTGAGTTGGTGTTACTTTTTGTGTACAATAAAAAGAACAAAAATTTAGAAACTTTTATGAAACAAGAAAAAGTTAATGTGTGTAAGAGTAATTTCAATTGAACTTAATTATATTTTATCTATTTTAAATATATTATGATAAAATAAATGTTCATGTTCATGATTTGATGAGAGTGAATTATTAATGTAACCTTTATGAATAAAATAATGATTATTTATTTTAGTTGAATGTGACGTGTTGTGAATTTAAAGGATATGTCATGTTCAAAATTCTCCGACACTTGCCTTGGTAGCTAAGGATCCACATTCCACTGCACTTCTGTTTAATTCGGCTAAGGTTTGTATAATTCCCAGAATTTATTTTTTATTTTAAAAAAGAACAAAAGGATAAAAATCATTTCATTGTCACCCAATAGTGTGATGAATATTATATATATATATATATATATATATATATATATAAAAGGATAGCTCTCTATAGGAGCTGATTGATGGAGTATGAGTAGAACATGTAAAAAAAATTAAGAAAAAAAAAGAAAAATTTTTTGTTATGAATTTTTATTTTCATTAATTCATAATAATTAAAAATCATTAGAGAAACATGGTTAGTTAGAGTAGCAATTTGAACATAAATGTCATGACATGATTGTTGTGGCGGATGCTCTAACGAGAAGGGCTCTAGATAAAGACAGCTATTGGATTGAAAATACTCAGACCAAAGCTTTTGTTTGCTCTCTTAGCGTTTGATGTAATTTCTTAGTTTTTTCTTTCTGCTTTTGTCT
This sequence comes from Leucaena leucocephala, assembly GCA_037074615.1. Lineage (NCBI taxonomy): Eukaryota > Viridiplantae > Streptophyta > Magnoliopsida > Fabales > Fabaceae > Leucaena > Leucaena leucocephala. The sequence continues at coordinate 6,993,880 of CM073550.1, forward strand.
TTAATTCTGGTGTTTATATATAAACGACAATAGCAACTTGAATAACATCCACATATAGCTTGAATATCTGCCGTTTAAAGCTAAGTTTTAGTAGTTGAAAGTGATAACTAAGTAATTGTTTTGCAGTGTATATTGCAGTTTCAACCCTTTTACTCATTTCTGATATTTGACACTGAAAAATAACATTAAATTTGATAATGTTTGAATCTGAACCAGTAATATTTGATATTATATTAGATAATTGTATCTAAAACAAATTTAGGTATTGCATGCTTTGCACATAAAGTGTTAAGTTGCACACCAATTTTTTGGGACTTTTAGCTTTCAAAGGTAACTAACTTCATAACTGTGGTGGATAGTGAAAGGTCAGGAACGAGTCCCCATATCTTTAGATATAAGACAACCAACATGATCCATATCCCTAGAATATCTTTAAATACATTTGGATAATGAACTCAAGAGAAATAAATTTGTAAAATTACCTAATTCTGATCATACGTTGGGTTTTTATCAAATTCACCCTTAATAGATTCTTAATAGATTAGGAGCTTATTTTATAAATAAGCACAATATATGGGTAAGTGTAAGTAGTTTACACTTTATATAAAGGGAAGGTATAGTTTCTATGTAAAAATTGCAATGACAGTAAGAGACTGAGTCCCTCATCTTTTTTAAGCATGAGACGCTATTTGCTGTGTGACTCAGTGAGTTCCACACTAATTGTGATTCCATTTCCCGTCAGTTATTAGATACTATTTCATCCATGAAGATCTAGTTATTAGATATATATATACATATGTGTGTGTGTTTGTTTAAGGTTGTCTTTATATCAAAATAACTTATCTCTTAACATTATATAACTTTAATCTTTTTTTAATTATTCAATGTGGGACTTTTATGTGATATTATGATTCTTCCAAATATATGAATGTTTTTCCCATTACCCATGGACCATCATATATCTAATGAGTTGGACCAGCATGGCCATGTATGGTGCCGAGACTAGCCTTTATTTGCAGATAAGTCTCAGAATGTGGAAAATAAATTTCCCTTGAATTCTAACCCATATAGAATATCCAGAGATCAAGGGATGAGAACTCTTCATAGAAAGGTTTTTAAAACACGTACTATATAAAAAACACCATTCACTTTAAACCACCAACAAAAAAACACTAATGATAACCTTTATTAATTATATTACTCAAGCTAATTATATTATTTGAACCAAAAAAAGAGAAGTTTTGGAACTTTCAAGTGAATTTTTTGGATTGGTGATTTGAAGTTTCAATCTGACACTTCAATGGTGATTTTATGACTTACGAGATAAATATGTGATATGAATTTTGTCCAACTTACATGAATGTTGTTGAAAGCAAACCTAAAGTATGAACAATCAGCAAACTCCGCACTTAAACTTCTCAAATAGCCTCTCTGATAACCCAAAATGAATATATATATATATATATATATATATATATATATAACTTCAATTCCTATAGGTTCCTTGACTAGTTTCCTATGGGAACATTAAGTTACTAATTCTAAATAATATAATAAAACAAAATTTGCAAAAATACAGTTATAACTTCAGAAAATTCAATAGTCCCAAGGATGATGATGTTGAAGATGCAACGTCTTAGCACATAAAAGCCACACACCTTACTCCCCTTTGGTTGTTGACAACACTATATATGAACATAGCATAAGCAATAAATCAGTAAAATGATAAATGATTGAATATGTTCATAAAGTGTTGGCACTCAAACCATTTATTTACCTTGGCCATAATTTAGGTAGGGTCCTTCAGTTCCCGCATGTGCTCTTCGAGAGCCATGTGATGATATGCTATCATAGCCCTATGATAAAAATCACAGACACTGCTGGGAATACTCATGATTCTGATGGTAATAAAACTTTGAAGATCGTGCTCAATAGGAAAATATCATCATATATAAGTGTTAATTAATATCCTTGAAAATTTTGTTTCAACTTAGAAGTACTTGAATTGTCTTGGAAGCTAATAGCCTTGAACTGAACTTCAGTAAATAACTAATTAATTAGCTATGGGCCTGTTTGGATAAATTTTTAGAAAATGACTTATGAAAAAAATAGACTTCTAGACAACTTTTAGAAAAAATATTTCTGGAGAAAAGTTTATAGAAAAAAGTGGTTATAAATAAATGAGTAAAAATATTAATTATGCTCACTGTTCATTCACTGTTTATCTTCTTTTTTTCTCTTCAGTGCACACGTTTATCTTCTTCATCATAGTACGATGATGGAGAGCATGGTGACAGAGAGAACAGCTAGCACAATGACAGTACGAGCGCAGTGACCAGTGACATCCAGCTATTTTCCTCCCTCCCAACTACGCGATGGCAACAGTAGGTTCTGGCGACGAGAATGGAGAGAAGAGGAGAAATAGAAAAAGAGAAGAGAGAGAAGAGGGACAATAGAGTGTAAGAAAAAATAAGGATAAAATAGTAATTGGGTAGTTCATAAGCTCTTTTACTGTTTCAGAAACTAGTCTCAGTAGCTTATCTAAAACTTTAGTTTTAAACCATAGTTTAGTCCAGAAGCCTTTTTGGACTAATATTGATATTTATTTTGAAATTTTTTCAAACTAAAGTTTGAGTCAAAAATCTTTTTAAAACTATAGTTTAGGGGTTTCCCAAATATGCTATATATCTATTTACTCATTTGTGAGTAAACATTTAAAAGGTCTTATTTGTTTATTATTGATGATGTTTAGGTTTGGGCTAGTCGCTTCACTCATGATCTCTGTCGTGCTCACCATTCTCTCTGTCACCATGCTCTTCGTCATTGTACTGTGATGAAGAAGAGGAAAGAAGAAGATGAACGTGTGTACTGAAGAGGAAAAAAGAAGATAAATAGTGAATAAATAGTGAGCATAATTAATATTTTTTTATTTATACCTTTTATTAGTAATTTACTAATTATAAAAGCCCTTCTGGTAATAAATATCCAAATACTCATTTATTCAGAACTATTTTTTTCTATAAACTCTTATCCAGAAACTCTTTTCTAAAAGCTGTCCAGAAGCTATTTTTTTATAAATTATTTTCTAAAAGCCTATACAAACAAACATGAATTCGTGATAACTACCATATGACTAACTACTCAAAGAGCTAACTAATTAAGTGTTATGGATAGATTAAAATTTACATAGCACAAGATCGAACTATAAGTTCATTCCCCCTCGATAAACAGGTGGTGGTGTTATAGTCTCTCAGTAAACTAGTAGGGCAAGTATTTCGGTAAATTGATGGGACAAAAACCAATCATCAAATTCCAATGGAGGTTATATCACGTGGTAGAAAGACAACTTCATTTTCACAAATACCCATTCAACATATATATAATTCTCAAAATAATCATATTAATCAAAATCTCAATAGCCTAACAACCAATGACACCAATAATATAATAATATGTTTTTCTCAAGATAATATTTTTTTTAATTTTCAATCTCAAGATATAACAAATTTTAAATTTCAATTCAAACTTTTTAAATTAAATTTTAAGTCCCACAAGATTATTTTCAATAAAAATTATTAATTAAGTTTTTTTAATATAATCATATTAATATCAATATATTTATATATATCAAATTACTTAAAAATATTACATTAGCACATAATGATTAGAAAGTTGTTATCTTTTTTCAAAATAAAGAATAATTACTATAAATTAAGTGGTATTTTGTACATTAATATCAATTATAAACAATACGATATTTTAATAAAAGTTACCCCGAAACCGCAAAATGATAATCATGTTTACGTTGCATTGTACTAATGAAAAATCCTAAGCAATGTACAACTTTATTGTGTGCACTATCCCTAACCACCAAGAGCGATGTGTACGACGCTAAAGGGCAGCGAGCAACATAAGTAATACCAGACTTCCGACGCTGACCAGCCCAAAACGCTAATAAACCCAAAGATAAATAAGGTGTAATGATCTTCCAAAGAAGGAGCAAGCCTCAGTAAATGAGCATAAAGGCGTGCGTTCTATTTTCAGGAGCAAAGGAAGCTATGACTAGCTTGAATGAGAGGGCACGAATGAGAACTAAAAATAATTTAGGGTTTAATTAAAATTATTAAGAATTTTATAAAAGTTTAAAACTTAATTTCTGTATCTTAGATAATCTCATTTTATATTATTATTATTATCAAAATCCTATGAGATATGATAATTTAAAATTTAAATTATATTTTTAAAATTTAAATCTATATCTAAATTTGAACCCAAATCATAATAAATTCTTAACTAATAATAGTAATCAAATAATAAAACCTTAAATAAAGATAATAGTAGGATAATCTAGATATCTTATTTTATAAAATAATAAAAATACTAAACTATAATAATTTAATTAGATAATATTTTTTGAGTTATTAATAAATAATATTTTTATTTATGTTTAAATATAATAATAAAAATTAGGATATTACAACTCTCTCTTCCTTTTAAGAATTTTATCCTCAAAATTCACACACTATAAACCTTATTTATTCATTTCCTAATATTTTATCTAATACACGATCTCCGAATTTCACTTTCGGTGTACTACTCTAATTCCAGTCACCTGTTCAAATCCTTTTTGGAAAAATTCTCTTGCCACCGTTGCCTATATGTTAAAAAGAAAGAGCTATGATTAATCCTTGTGAAGACAAGGACTATTGCATAAATGGGCTATTGCAAGCTTTGATTGTCGATGGGAGGCCGGAAGAACTTTATTTGGTTATTCAAGAACTGCAAGATATAGGGTTTAAGATAAGTAAGAGTTCTATCTTGTTTATGCTTGAAGCATTTGCTATGGCAGGAAACTTATTTGAGGTGCAGAAGGTATACCATGGAATGAAAGCTGCAGGTTATTTTCCTACTATGCATATTTACAGAATCAAGATGAGATTGTTGTGTAAAGCTAAACGTGTGAGGGATGTAGAAGCCATGTTAAGGGAGATGGACGAAGCAGGATTTAAGCCTGATCTTCTAATTTGGAACTCTATACTTCAGTTGTATTCTGGTACTGATGATTTCGAAAAGATGGCTATTGTTTATCGTAAGATCCAAGATTCTGGTTTAGAACCAAATGATGAAACTTATAATACCTTAATTATAATGTACTGCAGAGATCGTAGATATATATTTATTCTTATATATATATATATATATATATATATGTATGTATATATATTCTAGTCTAGAACCAAATGATGAAACTGATAATACCTTAACCATAATGTACTGCAGAGATCGTAGACCGGAGGAAGCTTTGACATCGATGCATAAGATGAGAGGACTGTGTATGGAACCTAAGCTGGATACACACAAAAGCTTGATTGCAGTATTTGGTAAGCAACAATTACTAGACCAGCCGAGGAACTTTTTGAAGAGCTTAGATCAAATGGTTATAGGCTAGACCGCTCTTTCTACCATTTAATGATGAAAATTTATAGAAATTCTGGGGATCGTCTGAAAGCTGAAAATCTATTGGGCACGAAGAAGAAAGCAGACATAGAGCCCACAGTTGCCACCATGCACTTATATTTTGTTCATGACAATATTTAATTTATATAATTAAACTTTTATTCACTATTTAAATTATGAATAGCCTGGCAAAACAACAATAATTTCTATAAACAACTGCTATATTGTTATTGGTATTAGATCTATTCAGTTAGTGTTTTCACATCTGCATTAAAAAGCACGTTGACCTGTGCTAATATTGTCATCAAACATAGTATGAGGCTTTCTATTTCGCTTTCGACACACTATTCTCCTTCTTTACTGTTTCTTTAACTTCTCATTCTATCTAATACCATACCTTGCATTTAACTTTTCTCATTTATAGTTTAATATTATCACCCTTATTTTTCTCAAAATTGCAATGTTTTAGTGAACATGAATTGTTAATAATGCATTAAGATTATTAATTTTACACAATTTCTCCCCTTCTAAGGATGCAACTCACTATAATAGGTAAATACTATAATAGAGACTATTCATAAACAAACAAGGAAGGATATGCGTGAAATGTATATTGCAACTACTATGCAATGTAACATAAATAAGGAAACATTGACTCTCATACCAAGTTATAAAATCCTCCTAAAATATAATTACTATTAATTACTTAAACCCATTTTATTCACAATATAAATCAATAACAATATAACTATGGTTAGATATTAAGAGTTAACCATGGTAGAAAATAGTTTTACTAAAATCTAAAAGAAATCCTATCATGATTATAAAAAGACTTTTCTTAATTAATAAATAATTATGATAGAAAAATAATAAGATAAGTCAAATTATTTAAAATATATAAATTGTTCAATCTTTTATGAATTTTATATTATGTGCCTGTTTGGGAGGGTGCCAAACCTTAGTTTTAAACCAAGGTTTGGCTCAAAACCTAGGTTTGGAGAAATTTTAAAACAAACAGTCATATTTGTTCAAACGGGCTTTTGGACTAAACTCTGGTTTAAAACCAAGGTTTCAGAAAAGCTGGTCAGAGTAGCTTTTGGAACAGTAAACCACGTTTGAACTAACTAATTACTATATTACCTCTACTTTTTCTTACACCCTCTCTCCTACTTTTTCTTACACCCTCTCTCCTCTCTCCTACTTTTTCTCTATTTTTTTTTCTTACACCCTCTCTCCTCTCTCCTCTTATCTCTTATCTCTCCTCATTTAATACTCATACCCTTTTTCGTAATTTACCAATAATAAAATCCCTTCTATAAATAACTATCCAAACACTCATTTATTCAAAACCATTTTTTTTTTCATAATCTCTTCTCCAAAAGCCCTTTTCTATAATCTGTTCAAAAGCCCTTTTTTTTCATAAGCCCGTTTTTAAAATCCTATCCAAACGGGCCCTATAACTATATAGACACTGTAGTAGATTTTATTTTATATTATAAATATTATACTTTTCTATAAATATATATTAATTAATAAAATTGTAATTATAGAATATTTTATAAAATATTTTTAATGATATTAAAAAATAGATTCAAGTGTATATATTTTAAAAATAATGTGAGAGTCTATACAATTTAATAAAATTAAAAAATAATAAAAAATTGATAAGAGTCTATCATGCATATTTAAAATACTATTTTTAGGATGCATTCCCATAATCAAGTCTAAATAAAATATTTGGTAATATATAACTATTCTACACACAAACCAAAAGGAGAAAGCTATACAATTGATATAGTACTAATCAAGCTTATAAAGTCTTCTTTGATGTCCTAGTACAAGACTATATCTTGAAGAATATTAATAAAGATGGGATGAGATAAATATTTCAGTAACTAGCAATCATACTCATCATACATGCTAATGAGTGTTCGTGAGATGCTAATTGAGACAATTAATAAAGTACAATATATATGAAATAATACATTATCATAATATAATCAAATGGATAAAATAACTCAGTTCCTTTCATCAAACAAACCGAACCACCTTATACTCGCCAACCGAATTTATGGGCTATTAATAACTACCATGTGACTGTTTACTTAAAGAGCTAATTGGTCAAGTGTTATGGATTTACCAAAATTCGCAAAGCACAAGACTGAATCATGGGTTTATCTCCCTCGGTAAACTGATGGTGGTGTTGCAGCTCATCAGTAAACTAGTGAGGTAATTCCCTTAGTAAATTGATATGACAAAAACTAACCATTAAGCTCTAAAAAGGATATACTACATGGTAGAAAGACAACTCCATCATCATCAATCCTCATTCACCATATACATAATTCTTAATATAATCATATTAATCAAAATCTTAACAGTTTGATAACTAATAATACCAATAAATATAACAATAGGATTTTTCTCAATATAATATTTTTTTTTCAATTTTTAATATTAAGATATAACAAGTTTTAAATCTCAATTCAAACTTTTTAAATTAAATTTTAAGTCCCACAGAACTATTTTTAATAAAAATTATTAATCAAATTTTCTCAATATAATCATATCAATATCAATAGATTTATATATATTAAATCACTTATAAATGTCATATTAGTACACACAACGAGTATAAATTGTTACTTCTCATCAAAACAAAAAATAATTACTATAACAAGTGGCTCTATGTACGATAATATTAATTATAAATAATCTAATACTTTAACAAAAGTTACTTTACAACTCCAATGATAATTATGTTTATCTTGCATTGTACTACTGAAAAATTCCAAGCAATGTATAATTTTATTGAGCGCACTATCACTAACCACCAAGAGTGATGTGTACGAAGCTAAAGTGCCGCGAGCAGCATAAGTAATACCAAACTTCCGACGCTGACCAGCCCAAAACACTTCTATACCCAAAGATAAATAGGGTGCTATGATCTTCCAAAGAAGGAGCAAGCTTCAGTAAATGAGCATAAAGCCGTGCGTGCTATTTTCAGGAGCAAAGGAAGCTATGGCTAGCTTGAACGAGAGAGCACGAATAAAAGCTAAAATGATCTAGGTTTAGTTAAAACTACTAAAATTTTTATAAAAATTTAAAAACCAACTTCTATATCTTAGATAATCTCGTCTTATATTATTATTATTTTTATCAAAATTTAATGAGGTATGATAATTTAAAATTTAAACTATATTTTTAAAATTTAAATTTATATCTAAATATAAATTTAAATCTTAATAAATTCTTAGTTAATAATAACAATCAAATTATAAAATTTTAAGTAAAGAAAATAATAGGATAATTCAAATATCATATTTTATTAAAAATAATAAAAATACTGAATTATAATAATTTAATTAGATAATGGTTTTTGAGTTATTAATAAATAATATTTTTAATTATGTTTAAATATAAGAATAAAAATTAGAATATTACAGGGAGGGAGTTAAAAAAATTATTATAATATGTTTAGAAAAATATATCATATTAACTAATTGGACTATTTTTTTCAATCTAATCAAATTAGTTAAATGTATTATATATTAAAGATTAGAGGAGTATCTCATACAACCTATTTTAATTAAAGATTAATAGAATCTTTGGCCTAACAAATTTTACCTAGTTTAAATCATGAGTTTTGATTTCTCAGATATATTTTTGTCTAAAATATTTATTTTTATAATTAAATAAAAATTTAGATTATTTTATCTCTTGATAAACTAAAATAGATAATTTTAAAATTTAAGAGACTAAAAATAAAATAAGGGTAAATTTGATGGAACAAATTTTATATTAAACTATTAATTATTTATAAATTTACTATACTCTCTTTGTATGTCACATATATATAGTTAGAAGGGTGAATGGTAACTTAAATGATATGCTTAATAAATAAATGAAAATTACAGCCATTGACACCTTGACACAACACTTTACTATTCACTATGATAATTTATCTAAATATTGTTTAATTATATATTAATATATTAATTAAAAAAAAAAGAAAAGAAAAGAAGAAGATACTTGATAATGGAGGAATAAGGTGTGATGATATCAATGAGACTTGAGGGGCGGCAAGGTAGGCACGTGGAAGGAAGGTATTGAAGAGTTGAAGGATGATACGTCCATGAAAAGAACACGATTCATTCATTCAAATTTTGCTTCTCAACTTGTTATTCCTTTTCTTTGTCGTTTGTCTTTCTTTTTCCGTCATCGTTTGTCTTTGGGCCATCTTTCTTTTTCACAAGTTTCAAACAATTTGACTCGCACGCGTCACAACGTGGCAACCTATTTGCCCACAAACAACTATCAGCCGTTAATGCCTCTGACTAAGTACAGAAACATGTTAGGTCAGGTTAAATTTTAATTTTAATAGGATAACTCTATTAAATAATAATTTGATCTGAATCTATCCTGTAATATATTATAAACTATTTTTTTTATCTAAGTCTAACCTGGAGCATGTTATAGATTATTTTTTTTTACCTAAATCTGGCCTGTACAAATGCTTAACTTGGCCTAAAACCTGTTTAGAAAACCTGATTTTTTTAATTATATTAACAGGCCATTTAATAGGCCCCCAACAGGCATGTTAAAATAAAATGTAAGAATAAAATGTATAATAATACGTGTTAATTTAATAATTTGTCTCTTATATTGTATTCAATATGTGATAGGTTTAACACCCATTTATTATATTTTAATATTAAATATATTTTAAATAACAGGCTCAAGTCGCCTGACAGATCTAACAAGTTTCGTAAGAAGCGTGAGTCTAGCTTCTTAAGAAGGATATATTTTCAACCAGGCTTAAGCCTGTATATTTTTTTAAACAGGTTAAGCCAAACTAAGTTTAATGCAGGCCAGCCAAAGGCCCTTGACAGGCCGTCTAACCTATTTCTATACCTATCTCTAACGAGGAATGAAAGCCACTTTCTGTCATTTCCTTTCTTCCTTCCCAGTTGCCACCCTCGTTTATACTATTATTTAATATAAAAAATAGATAATTAATTATGTTAATTATTTATAATATATATAATATTTTTTTTTCTTAAAATGACATATTTTATTATAACTACCTTGTATAAAAATTCCTTTATATATACAATTAATAAGTATATTTTAAGAAACAATTATAAATATAGAGGATAAAGTGGATTGATGTCTTATATTTAGAACTAAATCTAACACTCCAATTAATTCTTATCTTAAAGGCCAGATGTAATATTTATTAGGACCTCTTTTTATCTTATGTAGAAAATTACTCTTTCTTTACTAGATATATAAATTAATTAGAGAATTAGTCATAATATTAAATATATAAGAGTATTTTAAGAAGATGAGATTTTATTTATTATAAGAGTACGCAAACATTTCTTTAGACTCAAGCCTAAACTTTCAAAATGTTTTGAAAGTCTGTTTAAATAACATATCTAAATATAAACATTTAAATATGCTTAAAAGTCTGTTTCTCATTTGCAGGTTTGATTCTTGTTTATGGCATTTGTCTTGATAAAAAGGATCCCAGAGTGCAATTTCCTTCCACCTCCCTTGCCTTTGAGCAGTTCTTCATTGGATTCACCAGCGTCTTGATTTGGGATCAAAGGCCACAAGACATCATCATCAGCACTAATAAGATGAGTATAAACTATAAACATTCAAATCATTGCTGGTTATTAACACAACGTTATTATCTCCAATGATATCGATGTTATGCTTAGTTTTTTTTAAGGTATTTTCTTTCTTTCCTCGTTTTCAATTCTTTTAGATTTACCTTTTATCCAACTTCTTATGATACTCTCTAATTGCTTTCGTTATTAATATCATTTTACTTTTTATTTTAAAAAAACAGCCCCCAAAACTCAGTGTGATGATTATGTACTATCTTCAACAATTTCTTCGGCCGTTACGTCTCATCAAGTCCATCACATATTCTCTTAGGCGTGGCACTTCCTTTTCCTTTTCTTAGACAATATCAATATCGAGGGCGAATCATTTATTATCCTCAAACATAAACTTAGATACCTAAAAACTAAAATTCCTTCTCAAAAGCTGCAACTAGAACCATAATAAAGTATAATTCTCAAGAATTGAATATACTCTAAATAATTATATATTTAATTACATATCTTACCCTTAAGCCAATTAAACCCACGCCTTATTGAGTTAAGCTCGTGCCATTTGCCACATAATAATCTGAAAATGTTTTAGATGCACCAGTCCATGATTTGGTCTTGGGCTCAACAATGATTCCCCATAATTAACTTTTAATGATATAACTACACATAAAAATTGTTTTGCACCAGCCTCGGCCCATTAGCTTGAAAAGAACATGGATTTCTTTATTTTTTTGCCACAAAAAGATCATGGATTTCATTACCCGGGTTAGGTAACAGGAAAGGTGTATCCTTCATAAACTGACAAACCCAAGTTTAAATCCATACTAAAAAAGATGCTCATGTTTAATTCCCAACATCATGTTAACAAAATTACTTCCAATAACCCATCATCAATAAGTTTAGCTAAAAAAAAGAATAAGACATATAACTATTTAAAACGTGTTCAAACCCTGAGGAGTACCACTTTATTGTAACTCCAATCGCGGTATTTAGGAAGACATCCTACCTCTTGAGTGCCTAGGTTTATACTTGAGGGTAATAGACGGCTCGTTCTGCCCGACATTAGTATCACCTAAGAGAAAGGGAGACTTCGCCCTGCCTTTGGATCGTGGGTGAACCCAACTCCTTTCTAAATTTTTTTTTATCAAAAAAAAAATTACTTCCAATAAAAGCATACATGTGCTTCACAAAAATACTCCTTTAATTAATTATATATATATATATATACAACCCCAAATCATGAAGTCTTATACAGTTATTACTTTGCTAAATTCTTTAAGCATCTAGTTAGTGGTTCAATCCTTAGCTATATGTATAGAAATAATCTCATAATCATCACTAAAGCCCTTTAGAAAAGCTTATTTTCAATCGTGGATATACTAAATTTGCCTAAAAAACAAGACCTCAACTCACTCTCCTAAATTTACAATTTTCCCTAAATTTATAATTCACTTAGTCAAGTTCATATTCAGGTTCTTAAAACAAAAGAAATACTATTATGATGCATTATAAAGCCGAAAAGACGGTGTTACTACGTATAATCAGAAAATTATCAAATTAAAACTATCCCTATAACCTAAGGAAATTAAAGAAATGCGTGGAAAAAGCTTACAATAGAAATTACTGTTCCACCAAAGAGACATAATCTAAGGACCTTCTCCTTTTTCCCTTGGTCTAATGAAGTAAAGTGACTTAGAGCCACTTCCAAAATAGAAGCACCATCCAGGAAGTATGCCTGAAAATATCATCATTAGAGGAAATTTATTAATAAGAACAATAAAGCATAATCTGATTGCCAAATAAAAATCCAAAAGCTTTTTATACTCTCATAGCATCTATACAAACTAATAGGTAGAATGACTGAGATCTTAAGAAAGGAAATTAATTAACTTAGAATCTAATAACAACTGATGAGTATATAACGACAAATACAAATGATAATAAATTTATGCTGCTAATTTGTCATTGAGATTTTTTTTTTGTGATTAAATCCCTTCTTTGGACCTTATAGTTATTTCTCCAAGTTCATATATCGAATATGAAAGTGGACAGAGACAATACTAATACTTTCAAAAATTTGTTAATAGTTAGATGATAAGGAAGTTACTTTTGTACAATCCACCAATGTAACAAAATTCTCTTGCTCGCTCTTTACAATCTCCTTCTCTCAACCTTGGAAGTAAGAAATGATATCTCCAACCTTGAAACTTCTGTACCAGATTTTCTTTGAAAGCTACCATTCCCCTTAATTAAATTATCTAAAAGCCTCATATACACTGCAATTCTTTTTACAGAATAAACTGCTCAAATCCTCATAACTTTTCCAGCAACATTAAGGCTTTATTTGGATGGACAGAAAAATGGGAGGAAAATAGGGTTAGGGTGGGGGTGGGGGCCGGCGCAGGGAAGAGAATACAAGGAAGGAAAACTTTCAAAAATAGTAAAAAAAATGTACTATTTTTGGGAGTTTTCTTTCCTAATATTTCTCTCTTCTTCCTATTCAAACTGAGTAATAGTCCAAATCAAACAATCCTTTTTGAGTACTGTAAAAGGAACATTAATTTTTTTACAGAATACACTGCTTAACATAAGAAGAAATTGTTCAGGACTTACAGGCAAACTATTGAGAAGAGCTAGGGCTAGCGAGGCACGGAATGTCCATATCAGGAACCTTTCCAGTAAATTTGGGAGATATGCAATAAAGATTAGATTCCAGCGAGGCTGATATGATATTAACCGAATTGAATGTGCCATTAAAATCACATCACCAACAAATATGAAAGTGCCACCACAATCAGTTTCCTTATGGTTAGATCTCTCAGAAACTGGAAACTTGTTTCTTGGAGGAGACAAACATTCATGAAAAGGGCTTGAATATGTGATCTCAACCCATACCAATCCAGGCTCCAGAACTGGAGCTAAACAAAACTCATCCTGTGAACACCATCAATACAAAAATTCGATAAGTACTTTGTTATGTATCATCACGTTCTAAGCACACAGTACATGAGAGCAAGAGAATGGGCACAAATTAGAAAGGCTAAAAAATAAATAACTCTCTACCTTGGAACATGTGCAGCCAGTTCCATTTGTTGTAGCTGATCCCCACTCGCCACATTTTTTATGTTTGACAACATCAACAGCATTTAAGCAGTAAAAAAACCCTCCTCTGTTGAAGAGATGTTCACTCTGACCATCATTTGATGTAGGAGGGCATAGAACTTTTACAAAAGCAGTTAGTTCATGGGGACAAGCATATTGGTCTTCTGCAAATTTAATAAATTTGCTTTCTTCCATCACAAGATTATGTACACAGTAACCCTTCGTTCCATGGAATGCCCCAAAGTCACCAATGTGCTGGGAAATATTTACATTATTGAGTTTCCTATCATAAGTCAAAGTATTAACCTGCATCCAGTCTTGTGCATTGTGAATGGGCACGTTATCCACTGAATGAATAACATCACCAGGAGCTAAATAACCAGATAAAGGTGATGTTGGAGGTACATGCAAAACCTACATCACACATGACACAGAAATATATGCAATAAGTCAGCAGAGGATAGATAAAGAATAAGACAAATTCATTGAATGAAGAAAATTACCATGGGACCATGACCATGCGTGTAAAAGGGAAGCAAAATCAGGGGAAGGAGGAACAACGACAGCCCACAAGCTACACAACACTATAGTAAAAGGGTTAAAGCTAGAAATATAATAAGCAGTCTAGCTCATTCACATATCTAATCCTCAAAAATTATTACACACAAAACTTACAACTGCATTGTGCCAAATGCCAGCAGAATACACACGGAGGGAATTCAAATTTGGTAATGTTTCCAGTGATTCATTATCAAAGGCAACAAGAGCACCAGGAAAAAGAACAGCGATGAAGATGGCGATGTACTCTATTTGTATTCCCTCGCTGCTTTCCCCTTAAAAGGTACAATAGCATAAGCATGAGAATCAAGCCTTGACCTTGGAAGAAAGATCAAATATAAGGTTATTGACATCTGCAAACTAATCAGTTGGTAATACATGCTAGAAAGAGCTTTGAGAAGATAAGCATAGATGTCACGGGCCAGAGGCAAACTCAAATGCATGAAATCATCCAGTCTTGTTTACCTTTGGGTTGGGGTTAGGACCAAAAACAAAAAAGAAAGAAAAGAAAAACACCATAACACTATTGCACCAAGAAAAGTTATTCAGTAAAAATAAAGACAAAAGTCTCAACTAGATATACCAAAATAAACTCACTTAACAGAAGACTAGAGGCTTAGCATGCCCTTCTCAAATTTTCCTCTTCGTAATAGACATATAGGAGGAAGAGTTAGAGTGACAACTATCAAAGACAAAATAAAATGGTAAAAAATCATTTGAGGTGGTTTGACATGTAAAAAGGTCATTGGATGCACTGATGAGGAAGGTAGATCAAGTAATATATAGTCCTCCCAAAAAGGGTAGACAAAGACAGAAGTGAATATTCAATGAAGTTATTGAGTTTTTGGTTAACAATATATCCAAAGATTTGGTTTTTAATAAAGCACAGTAGCACCATACAATCCATGTATCTCCATCTAATTGGATGAGGCTTCTTGTTGTTTACTTTTAAAAAACATGATATATTTTAAAAATATTTATAAAATGATGGGAATTTATTCACTTTTTATCATCCTCTTATATCAACAACTACATGATAAGGTCCCAGTAGAAAGATTCAAATTGACTTATTCAAGGAGGAAACGAAAACAAGGAGAAAATCACGGAGCCCATGATTAGTTGGTTATTTGCTCATCAGTTATTTTATTCTTTTCCGTAATTTTTACTTTTCAAGTACGTGGGTTATGCTCACTAATATTTAGGGACCACTACGTAAGCTTCTACTACTGTAACTATTATAAATTGGCGTCATGCCCAGGACTTGGAATCATTGAATATATTTTCCAGAACATATCAGTTAGAAAAGGAGATTCTCCTGGGTCTATTTACAAGTAAGAGTGAGATCCTTACCTTATCTGTGAGTAGAAGAAGTTCCTTAATTTCCTTTTTGTGGGTCTTTTTCGGGTGATTACTTGGTTCATACCACTACATTATTTCTTTTTATACTTTATTATATGCTTTTGGAATTAATGGCCAGAACCAAAACCGTATATATTAATGTGTGTATATACTGTATAGAATAACCACATGAATCCCAGTTTGGCTAAATTGTCGCCTCAGTTTCACTTTAAACAGAATTTCAGATGATTCTACAATCATTGGATTTTACAATTTGCTAGTGCTGTTGGAACCTACAAATCTTAGTAATGATTACAAAGGCAACGATTAGGCATTAGACAAAGAGGATGGAAACAAACCTTTTCCCAGCCTCTGAACGAATTAAGCCCCAAATGATCTAAGAAAAAATATTCATAAATAAACTAAAAGTTCTACAAGTCTGAGTTTACCAAAAACAATACAGAATAGACACAAAGGAAAGCTTCTGGAAACGAATATCCTGTACCTCAACTTCCTCGCAAAACCATACGTAAAATCCAATCCAACTTCCAAAAAAGAAAGAAAAGGAAAAGAAATTGCATTCTAAAAGAAATATATGCCTCAAAATAAATATGGGGACTCAAATGAGAAGTAATAATTGTTGCTTTGGCATCCCAACTGATTTGATCTAAGGCTAAGCCATATAGATTATTTCAATCAATGCCATACAAGAGTCACTTGGAGGGAAATGCCTGACTTTTTAGAGTGTTACGGCCCCCCAAGTCATATCCGTTCAGATGCAAAACGCAGAAGAAGCCTCTAGGTGTGCTTCTGCATTTTGAACCTCATAAGGCGTGCTTGGGGCCCAACACCCTAAAAAACAAGCACAAAGCCAGCTTCTGTGTTTGGCACCTTGAAAGGTGTGCTTGGGGGCTCAAAATGGAAATTAAAATGAATAGGTAAGCCAAAATGTTCAACTACTCAATTTTAGTTAAAAAAGAGTTGAGCAAAAACACTGACCTAGCAGCAGAAACTGCATGACCAAGTTCATGTACCCCAACAGACATGATGGTAGAGATGCATATATACCCAACATCAGACAGAGTTAAGCCCAAACCAGAGCGCTGCATACAAGAAATAAGTACCAGCTTGAAAATTATATATTATTCAAATTTTCCATTTGTTATTTTTCCATTATTATATCCTTGGTTTTGTAATTCTGTCCTAATGAAAAATTAACTAAATTCTAAACTTGCAACTGAAATAAATAGTTGCTGACCAAAGAGGGCAATCCAAAGAACAGGGCACGTGTGAGGCTTCCAAGTGTATTGTTGCCATTACAAAGATGCAATACGCTGGCCAATTCCCAAAGGAGAATCTAGAAAAGTGCAGCATTAAACATTAAACAAGTAAGGCGAACAAAGGCATAAGAGAAAGTCAAGAAAAAAAATTAGCGCTAATGTATACCAGAGTAACTCCAAGCAATGCAGATAGGGCAAAACCAACTCCAACGGAAAACCATACTTTCAAAAACCTATGAGATTACGAAGTGAATAAGAGAATGCAATTTTCAAAAACATCAAGTTTAAATAATTAAAAGAAAATTAATAACAGAAGATACTACTTGGAGTGTCTTCGACCAAAATAGAATAGGGGTTTGTTCAGGGCAGAGATTTTGAAGTCACAATACCTGCATTGAAACAGATATATGTCACAGACCATGTGATCCCAAAAGCTCAAAATATAAAGAAAGGTCAATATATATGTCTAACTAGTCCTCTCACATGAAAGTCTCTGGGCTTTCTATGAGATTTTTAGGCTATGAATAGTCCGATGATCATTGCTTTGGCTTATGCCTCATATATATACATAGTTCTTGGGAATCAAATGAGATACACCAAGATAAAATCAAATCTCTAATAACTACACCTAAATCAAATATGATATGTTTTTAATAATAACAATAATATCTCTAACAATAATATCCTAATATTAATGATATAATAACAATAATATCTCTAACAATAATATCTTAATATTAATGATTTAGATATTAGGATATTCCCACACTCCCCCTCAAGTTGAATCATAGATATTGACCATGTCCAACTTGCCTAGAAGCCGTTCAAATATTTCTTCTGATAGTCCCTTGGTGAGAATATCTGCAGTTTGTAGCCTTGTAGGTATGTAGGTGAGGCACATAATCCCATCCTCCACTTTCTCACGAATGAAGTGTCTGTCGATTTCCACATGTTTAGTTCTGCTATGCTGGATAGGGTTCAAGGCCATATTTATAGCAGCCTTCTTGTCACAAAATAACTTTAATGGAGCATCTATATTCAAATGAGCCTCTTTTGCAACTCTTGCTAACCATAGACCCTCCATGATTCCTTGAGTAAGAGCTCGTAATTCTGATTCTGCACTACTTTTAGCCACTACTTTCTGTTTCTGACTTTGCCAAGTGACAAGATTTCCCCATACAAATGTGCAATAGCCAGAGGTTGATCGATTATCTTCTTGTGATCCTGCCCAATCAGCATCAGTGTAGATTTCTACCGATCTATTTGTGCTCCTTCTAAAGAATAGCCCACGGCCAGGATTACCTTTTAAGTATTGTAGTATCTTGTAAGCCGAGTCCATATGTTTCTTCCGTGGATCATGCATATGTTGATTGGTAACACTCACTGCAAAGGCGATATCAGGACGTGTGTGTGAGAGATAAATGAGTTTCCCAACTAACCTTTGATATCTTCCTTTGTCTGTTCTCATTTCATCCCTTTCTCGTTTCTTCTGCTTGTTCTCATCTTTGTCAGTTTCCACCACAGTTTGCCTTTTCTTTTGTTTCACCGTGCTGATAGGGACTTTACTAGGTTTACACCCAAGCATTCCTGTTTCCTTGAGTAGATCAAGGATATACTTTCTCTAAGAAACATAAATACCACCCTTAGATCTTGCTACTTCCATACCGAGAAAGTATTTCAACTTACCAAGGTCTTTGAACTCAAATTCATGATTCAGGGCTACCTTGATTCGATCAATCTCCTTAATATCATTTCCTATGACAATAATATCATCCACATAGACAATGATAATAGTGATGAGGTCATTACAACGGGATACAAACATCATGTGTTCAGATAAACTTTGCTGATACCCTTCAACCTTGAGAACACTAGAAAATCTGTCAAACCAGGCACGTTGTGATTGTTTCAGCCCATAGATAGATTTTCTCAGCCTACATACCTGGTTCTGTCTTCCTGCTTCAAAACCTGGTGGGAGTGTCATGTACACTTCCTCTTTTAAATCTCCATTGAGGAAGGCATTCTTAATATCAAGTTGTTCTAGGGGCCAATCTAGATTTGCTGCTACTGAGAAGAGAACCCGTATGGTATTGAGTTTCGCAACAGGTGCAAAGGTTTCGTTGTAGTCAATACCATGCGTTTGCGTAAACCCCCGAGCAACTAGTCTAGCCTTCAACTTGTTTAACGTACTATCAGCATTGTATTTGGGAGTGAACACCCACTTACAGCTTACGGGTTTTATTCCTGAAGGCATCTGCACTATCTCCCAAGTCCCATTTTTCTCCAAGGCTTGCATTTCTTCCATCACTGCCTGTTTCCACTCTGGGACAACCAAGGCCTCATGTACATTGTTAGGCATCTTGATGCTGTCAAGGTTAGTTACAAAAGCATGGTAACTTGGAGTAATAGCAGCATAAGAAATAAACTTTTCAATAGGATGCTTCGTACATGTCCATGGTAGTTTTCTCAATGCAATAGGAAGCTCCATATTAGCCTCACCATGTTCAGGATCTACCAACAGTTCAGGAACTGGTTCTACCTCAGAGATATGATGGTCGTGGCCTCTATGATGTCGGCGTGAGTACATTTTTCCCCATCTTTGTTGTTCAGATCCTTCTGGAGGCTGTAAAGGTCCATGTGGTGTGAGGGAAATGGGTACAATGGGTTCCACAAGTTGAGATTCATTCCAACTCTCCCCCGGAACCGAAGACTTGGGATAATATGACTGGTGCTCAACAAAGGTGACATCACGGGTAACAAACAGGTGTTTGAACACAGGATCAAAACATTTGTAACCTTTTTGGGAGGAGTAGCCCAAGAAGACACATTTAGTGGCACGGGGATAGAACTTTGAGGGAGGATGATGAATATGAACAAGAACAGTGCATCCAAAGACACGTAGTAGAAGAGAAGACTGTAAGTGAGAGACATCGTGAGTTTTTTGTAATTCTGCAATGGGAGAGGTGAAGGAAAGAATACGGCTAGGAAGACGATTAATGAGCTGAATAGCGGTCTGGATGGCATCCCCCCAATAAAACAAAGGAACATGACACTAAAATAAGAGAGCCCTAGCAACCTCAAGAATATGTTTATTTTTTCGTTCCGCAACCCCATTTTGCTGAGGATTATAGGGACAACTGTTGTGATGAACAATTCCTTTAGTAGACAGGAAAGCGTGAAGGGAGTTATTGAAGTATTCAATGCCATTATCGGTGTAAAGGACTTTGACAGAGGTATGGAATTGGTTTTGGACAAAACCATAAAATTCGATGAAGACATTAGGGACCTCAGATTTATCTTTTAAAAGATAAACCCAACACATGCGAGTATGATTATCAATAAACGTGACAAAATATTTGGTCTGAGTGCGATTAGGAATCTTAGAGGGGCCCCATATATGAATAATGGAGAAGGGAGAGGATGGTTTGTATGGAACAGGAGGAAAGGAAACACAGTGATATTTAGCAAAAGCACAAGTATCGCAAACAAAAGCACTTTTATTGATAGATAACTGGGGAAACAACTTTTGTAAATAATGAACACTAGGATGACCTAGTCTTTTATGCCATAACAGAAAAAACTCCTCATCAGAGGTGGGGTTGGGTGTAGAGGTGGTGATCTTGGACCATAATGCACTCACAGTAGATGTGTCGAGACAGTAGAGACCATCATACTCCTTAGCAGAACCAATCATCTTCCCCGATGTGAGATCCTGAAAATCACAATGAGTAGAATAAAAATGAACTGAGCAGTTTGCTTGTTTCATCAATTTGCTAATAGAAAGTAGGTTACAAGCTAAATGAGAAATATGAAGTACTGATTCAAGATGTAAAGAATCTAAGATAGTTACAGAACCGATGCCTGCTATGGGTGAAGGAGTGCCGGTAGCAGTAGTGATTTTCTTATTTCCTGCTAAGGGATGGTAGGTGACAAACATCTTTTCATTTGATGTCATGTGATCAGAGGCCCCTGCATCCACAATCCACTGTGATGGAGGAAGAGAGGTATGTAAAGCAATGAGAATTATACCTTTATGAGCCATGGATGCAGATCCGTGAGGGTGTTGTTCAGCTTGAAGGCTTCTGAACATACGTGTGATCTGATTTAGTTGCTCCTGACTGAAGGATGTGGATGGCTCAGATGGGGATGGTGCATATGCTGATTCATTTGCGGCTTGGTGAGATCGTGGCTTATTTTTACGAGGCTTCCAATCAACTGGCTTGCCATAGATATCCCAACACTTTTCACGAGTATGTCCCACCTTGCAATGTTCACAGGTGGGTTGAGTCTTACCAGAAGCATCATGATTGTTATGTCTGCTAACAAATGCCGTAGACTCAGGAAGAGGTTTTTTGGGTTCAACAGGCATGATTTCCCTCCTGGATTCTTCTCTGCGCACCTCAGCATAAGTTTCCAGAAGTGACAGTAGTATGGAATTGCTGAGAATTCTGGCCCTTACAGCATCAAATTCAGCATTTAGACCAGCAAGAAAAAGAAGTATTGCCCCTTTTCAATCATTTTCTGATTTCGAACGACGTCTGTAGGGGTATCCCATTCATCTTCGTCAAGAAGATCCAGCTCTTGCCAGAATGCCACGAGGTCAAGCCAGTATTCATGTCCTCCACGGGTCCCCTGAATGCATCGCCACGTACTACGTTGTAGGTTAAACAGGCGGGAATGGTTTTTGGTTACTGAATAAAAGTCATGAACAGCTACCCAAATATCTCGTGCTGTGGGTAGATATATGAAGCTTCGTTTGATGTTTGGAGACATGGAGTTGATAAGCCACGAAGAAACCAAATGGTTATCGATAGTCCATTGTTGCATCTCAGGAGATGCTTCATTCGCCGGCTTTTTAACATCACCGGTCAGATAAGCAAGTTTCCCGTGCCCACCAACTGCATGTTTTATTGCCTGAGCCCAGTCTTGATAATTTGTCAAGGTGAGCTTGTCGGATACAATGGAAACAGGAACACTGGACGCCCCATCAAAACCTGCACTTAACCCGTAGTTCTTCCGCTGATCAGAACCTGTAGACGACATGGTACGACACTGTCCGTTGATGCTGAACTCACGTTGCTGTGTGTTGGACTGGGCTGAAACACGTTGCTGTTTATTGGACAGAAGGCTGATCTTGGCGGGCTTGTAACTGGGTTGGGCTTGCTGGACGGGAAGCTAAGTCATGTGGCTGTTGAGTGCTGTTTCACTGTGCACTCAACCAAACAGCCACACTAGTGAAGACCTGGGCTCGAATCCTAGCAGCTAGTGAAGACCTGTCTCGTTGCTGTTTCACTGTGCACTATCTGGGCTTGTATGACTGGAGATGACAACCGTTGGAGGTTACTGGACACGACCTCGAACACCTGGAACTGGACACCGTCGCAGATGCAGGCTACTGGACACCGTCGGCCGTGGGTGACTATGCGACAGGGTTACAGGACACCGTCGACGAGTTGTACCGGACGCTGTGAGCTTCTGTCGATAAGACTGTTGAGCTTCCGTCTCTGGAGAATAGCGGAAGCAGACTTCGTCAAGGAGGCGGTTGAGCACCGTCACCGCGTGGTCGTCAAGTGAGAGTTCAGAGGCTATTGAGTGCCGCTACTGAGTGGTCATTAGACGCGGGAACAGAGGATGCCGTTGTGGAACATTAGACGCTCGCTGGGTCAGAAACTCTCCGTCAGACGCGGGAACAGAGGATGCCGTCGTGGGACATCAGACGCTCGCTGTCGGACTCTGCAGCTCTGATACCATGTGAGATTTTTAGGCTATGAATAGTCCGATGATTATTGCTTTGGCTTATGCCTCATATATATACATAGTTCTTGGGAATCAAATGAGATACACCAAGATAAAATCAAATCTCTAATAACTACACTTAAATCAAATGTGATATGTTTTTAATAATAACAATAATATCTCTAACAATAATATCCTAATATTAATGATATAATAACAATAATATCTCTAACAATAATATCCTAATATTAATGATTTAGATATTAGGATATTCCCACACTTTCACATGTCAATAAAGCACAAAGGCCTCATGGCATGTACTAGAACTAAATTGAATTCGGAAGGGTTGGAGTGGCAAGAATCAAACACAACACTACTACAGTCTGCTAGGTTGAAAATACTCTATCTGACACCATGGTAAGCACCATTTCATCCATAAAAGTTTAGTTATTCTTTTCTATTTATAGAGACACTTGAACTGTTAGGACAAAAGCTTCAGAAGGGTTTTGATTTACTCATCTAATACTAGACAACATTAGCAAGCAAATATAGATAGATAAAGTGCTAAAAGGAAATGAAATGGACAGAAAAGAACATTACCAACAGGAAATTGTTTTAGAAAGATTAGACGCAGAAGCATGTATTGGCAAAGGTGTCTGTGTCTGTCTTGAGTCTCTTCGAATCACAAACCTCCTCATTCGCCTCCCTTCAGTTTCCATGGTGTTACCACAATTCCAACACTATATATAAAAAGACAAGAAAGTTTCATAATATTTTATTATGACCAAAGTTTTATATTAAGTGAAAGGAAATAATAAAGAAAATAGCAAGAACCAAGTTTCAAACAAATGCTCCACAAAACCTAAATAAAAGCAATAGTGCAAATACAGAGGCACTTAATCATAAACAGCCAAAGTATGTAAACTGCAAATAAAGTTTCAAACTAGTATAATATGACTAAAATTATAATAGAATTCAGGGAAAATAATAAAAGAACAAGCAAGAACCAAGTGTCAAAATGGTTCTCTGCAAATCAAATGTACAAACTATAACCCAATTTAGGGGAACTTAGCTATAGGTAACAACAAACAACAAACACTAGGACTTGATAATTCAACTAAAGAATTATATATTTTTCTTGCATGATAATCAACTCACAGCTCCTATACAAGATAACAAAGATTCTTGTCCTTTTGTCTTGACATTTATCATTTCCATATAATTACTATAGCAAGATTTGAAAAATTCCTTTCACTTGGAAAATATGTCCTCAAGTGTTGCTTAAGCACAATCTAGGAATGCTACCCGCCAGATAGATACAAAAAACGTTAGCAAACCTTCAGCAACAATGGCTCCTAGCAAACTATATAAAATTCATCTATATGAATAGAAATAGGAGCAAGAGCACCCAATAGAATCCTTCTACAACACAAAAGAGAAAAGGCAATGAGCATAGTAGGTTGAAAAGGAACTCTTCTAGAGTGTCATGTGCCTGACTTTTGTATTTCTCAATCAAACTAAGAATCTCATGCACTTTAAAGGAAATCTTCTTAAAAATACTCTGATTCCTAGTGAACCAGACAGCATATAAAATAATACAAACATTAGATATAACAGAAGTGTCCAAAGAAAAGAAAATATCATGAAGCCAATCCTGTAAAAGATGTCCCCTTAAAAGAAGATGCACTATTTTACGTGTTCATTCTGTTGCTACCTAATACACCGATTCCTAGTGAGCCAGATAACAGGTTTCCTTTCGTCAGTACCAAATACAATTAACTTTAGATTTCTTCTACATGACTGACAAGCACCACCAACTCAAACAATGAAATTTGTTCATACCTATTTGAAGCAATTACAAATTGAATTTCACTTAAAGCATCATATGAAGGATTATAATAAGTTGAAAGATTCGGACTTTCACTTTTGAGTTGAAAGCTCTAGAGCTTATTCAATTATGGCTTCAGTCTGTGCTATTTGACTCTGAAGACAGAAACGGTTTGAAAGACTTTCAGGTTCGTTCTGTCGCACCTTTGGACGAATTCCATGCTTCAAGCAACAGGGAATTGATTACTATTTTAGAAAGTTCTTTCTAACTTGAAGGACCATTAATTTATCTAGAAAACATTCAAATGTCCCCAACATAAATGGATTCTTTTGAGAAAAAAAATATAATTGATAAACTCATTTCGTACATTGTGCTCTGCCTCCGCTTTTGATTTTCCTATATCTCATACACATAGAACCATTAAGGAAAAGCATCAGCGGTGTATTTTCGGCCAAACAAATTGAGAAGCCAATGTAAATTTCAAAGTAAAAGTCAATGAAAGAAATTGAGAAGAAAGCAAAATTTGGACTGCTTTGCATAAAAAAGAACATGCATCATCAAACCCAGTAGGAACAAATCAATATGCTGTAATGGAGAACGAACTGAGAGAACTAACCTCACTTGAACTTCAACAGATACGAGCGAGAGAGAGAGCACCGCACGAACACACCGAAAAGGGAAGTGAAGAAGGGTGCTGAGGTTTTTTGTGTATTAAAACTGGAAAATTTGTGTTTGAATCAGAAAATAGAGTTTAAATAAAATTAATTTATAATTATGATTTTAAAAATACATTTCCTTCTAATTAATTTATAAAATTAATTTTTGGTATAATTAAAAAATATAATTGAAAAGTCAAAACCAAGTTTTTCACTTTTTCTTAAAAAATATCCAAACACCCCTAAAAGCTGAAATTAATTATGAACTTATATCAAACAGCCCAATATATGTCAAAATCATCAATTATGAATTAAAAAAATCGTGGTTATCTCATAAGATTATATCACTTACTTTTTTATTATACTTTTCTAAAAATTTATCCAAACAACTTATTTTCATTGAATGAATTTTGCTTATAAACAAATTTTATAAGCCCTATTTTATCCAACGCTAATCCATCCAAATACACCTAAAACGTGTGGGACTACTTATAAGAAACATGGTCGATGATCTTATAAGTGATTTCAATAAAAATATGAAGTGGTAGGGAAGAATCATGATTTATATATCGCCACGATGAGAGTAATATCAAGATGAAATCTGAAACTAAATTATATGAATTGAATCATATATATCAAGATGAAATCTTCTCTAGAGCCGTTTCGAGGATTGTGGTTGAGGAGTTCTGGTTTAAGGTACTGTGTTATTTAGAACTTAAGTCAGTATAGATAAATTAAAATCGACATACTCTTAAGAGAAACATCGTAATGTGTAATATCCATACTGCATGTGCTTATTTGATTGGAATAGGGGAAGCAATTTAATAGATCCCTATTCCAGAAAATCCTTTCAAAATGCCATTAGAGCTCAATATCATAAAAGTTGTTTACTCGTGGTTACTTCAGTTTATATCCTATATTCATGATAGATTTGACTTAATGAGTCAAACGTTAGGAAGGTGACTGAAATCAGACATGATTGATAACTGATTTAAAGGAAGACTTATCTTGAAGTACATAATTATACTAATATCTAAGACATGTCTTTTGCAAATTATTTGGCTAATTTGTAAGTATGGATATTAAGTATAAAATAAAGCAGTTTGAGTTAAAAATAATTAAATCAAGAGGAATAGTATGTACTACTATGCAATTATAAGAATTGTTCCTTTCTTTCTTTCTTTTTTATTTAGTGAAATGTATTTTTATTTTTTCTAGACTTATATAGCATAAAGGGGTTTTATCTTTTCTAATAAATATATTTCTCAAAATTTAAATTTATATTGTCTTCCTTATAAAAATAGGCAACTTATCATCTTAACTATTACATTTTTTAGAAGAATTGTTTATAGTAAAAGTGTTCTTTTTTCTTTATTATTTCTTTTTTTTTTATACCTTAACTACTAAAAGGGTTGTTCCCTTCTCACTTTCTACCCTTTCATATTCTAACACCTAGGAATAAGGATGTTCACATAATGAGATTAAGATAATCATGTCTTGTGTTTCATCTCGATACAATACACGTGACGTATTTTGTATCTTGTGTCCCGTCACGAACGAGACCAGGATGGGAATTCTCAAATATTATTTAAAAAAATTAAACCACTAAATATTTTATGTACAGTGTATCTATAAATAACTTATAATCAGAACATAAAACACAATAGAAGAAATTAAATCCTCCCTAATATAATTACTAACTTAAAGCAAATACTATTAATTATACCACAAATACTATTATTTTTTTAATTTTTTCACTTTACCAACTGAAGTTACTGCTTCATCTGGAAAAAAAAAATATGTGAGGAAGAGAAATATAAAGTCATCTAATAAATAAAATAAATAATATGATATAATCGATATCCTTTTATATTTTTTATTTTTTATAAAAAATAAAATAAAGATATTTTTTATTTTTTATAAAAAATGTTCGAGACGGGACAGGAGTTTCGAGAGTCAAACTGAGACCCGTTCCGTCTTGACCATTTCCCTTATCCCGACCCGATATATTCCTATCATAGTCCTTTACAGGATGGGACGGTCTGTCCCGAATATTGGAGACTAGGTTGGGACAACTCTAAATGGGAAACTTTGAACACCCCTACTTAAGAATAACATTGACCTAATAGGTGTTCGTTGTGTAAATTGTTAAAATAGATAATAAGTCTTAATATTATCACCCTATCCATTCCATGCTTTGCATTTGCATTACTTTGTTTGTTGGTACTTTTTAGGAGATTTGGGACTTAATATGTTTCAAAACATTATAACTTTAATTTGACGAAATTAAAAGGGATAACAATTTCTAAACCAGAAATTATAATTGATTTTTTATTTAATGAATGCGCAAAATACATGCTAAGGAATACCTACATGTTGGTACCCGAGACTCAGGTCTTAATGTGTTTACAAGTAGCAATTGTAGGAGTCCTATTAAATTTGAGATCAATATTTGTGAGTTGTACGTACTCACATGGTCCACCACTATTGCAAATTAGAATTATTCCTTCCTTTGTTGTTGATGTGCCTCTAATGCTTTTGAATGAAACTCTGCTTATTTGTATTTTTGATGGAGTCTATTGGAGAAGCTCAAAATGCAAGCAAGGAAAAAAAAAAGAAATTCAAAAAATGAAAGTAATTAGAAATAAGTAAGAGACTTAGAAAATATGATACATCAAAAAAGAGAAATATGCACATTGGATATGCATATAACCAATTTTTCCAACATTTGCATTTGCATATAATTTTTTTTTTCATTCCATAAATTTCAAATATTTCAAAATGAACTAATGCATTTTAAAATGCATGTCTGAGATTTAAATACCTATTTTAAGCATTGGTTTTATGGATAATATTCTTGGTCTATGATTATAGCTTATAGGATTGGTGACATTAATCGTGACAATATTCTCAAAACGCAATGGAGAGACTGGGATTTTTTTAGAAGTACTGGGTCAAATTTTGATTCTCACACCATTATCAGTGTTTTTGAAAGTTATTATCTATCTTCCACAAGTTCTTCATTTTCATATTTTCTGAGGCTTCCAACATTAATACCATGGCCAGGGCCACATGTCACGTTCTCAACAACCACTTGTCTACTTCCATCACCCAACAAGATACAATCATATCTTGTCCCAATGTTTGAGTCAAGTATTTTTACTCGTGTTGATCTTCCAATATAGATTACTCTGTATTTGGGCTTCAATGGAGAATTTGTTGAATGTAATAATCCGACAACCTAAAACATTCACATGAAAGTGTTTGTTATGTTTTGATGTCATGTCTCGAATAATCGAATTGGTCATTTGGGAATGGCTTTAAAGAAAGTTAGACTTTTAAAAGAATTTCTGCATAATTGATTTAGATTTTTTTTCCATCATAAGATTTTAAATCAAAAAGAGAAAAAAAATGTTAGGCATTCTAGAGAGATTACAAATCACTCTAATTTTCTTTCTCTCTCTCTTAACCTATTTTTTACCAAATGAGAAAATGCACTCATTATGTAATTTTTTATTAAGAAATAATACATTTATTATATTTAAATTAGAAATTTAAAAAGATAATTCGAGGAACCCAACAACACATATTTGTGAATTTAGAAATGTGTATAATTTATCAATTACCATGGAAAGCTTTTTGCAATTTCATGTTTGATGACAATTATTTTGCTTTCAAGATATTAAAAACCCTTGACCGTCAAAAGTGGCACTACCAGATAAGGTAAATGAATCCATGCATCCAAATCTAAGCCACTGAGTATCTCCACTGAATTGAGGATTAGGATTTTCTGGTGCTACAATGTTGCCTTTAACGTGAAGCTCAATTGCAAAGACCATTCAGCTCTATCTGTCTCAAAGTGTATGTATTTTTTTTGTACCAAAGCTTTGCTTATGCTTGTTGTTGATGTACATGCCACTTTCCATGCTCTCTCTCCGAGCTCTTATCAACATCAACCGACAGGCCAAGTGTATTTCGATAAAATATAATTATGAAAAAATTACTTTAGCCATATATACTTAGCATGTGATAACAACAAAATAAAAATTTATGGCAAAATTTATTTTTATTATAAAAAATTTGATAATAAAATTTGTGGTAGAAATCTTTTGAATCTGTAAAAAAAAGTATTTGCAAGGGATAGCCTGTTGCAAAAATCAATTTGTAACATATCAATCCTTTTGTCCCAGATTTTTTTGTCGTAAACTTTAAAATTAAGAATTCAAAAAATAAATACTCACTGAGGTCAAATCTCCATTAAGTGATCCACCATATTTTATTATCTCAAAAACTATACAGTAAAGCCAAAATATAAATACCCATCGTGTAGGTTTAGCTATTAAAAGGGTAAGATATGAGATTTTTTATAATATATTTAATTCCTAGAAAATATTATTTTATTATTATTTTAATCGTAATCTTAGGAAGGTATCCTATCTTCTAAATGTTTATATTTACGTATTGACGACTCCCATGCCTAACATTAATATCAATTAAAAAAAAAAAGATTTTGCCTCATATTTAAATTATGTGCATCCATATGTAGTTCCTTTTCTGTGAATTCTTTATAAACCCATAGTTGTTTTTCTCTTTAAACAAGCATATACAAAACCCTGTTTATTTAACAATTAGAAGTTACATTTGGCCTTTTAGGATAGATTAATTAAAAATGTCCTCAATTTCAAGATTTTGTTTTAAAATAAGTCAACAACCTGAGGGTTTAAAAACAAACCATCCTTATCCACTTTTTCAAGATAATTTATTTGAAAATTTAAATACTGTTACTGCAAAATTTATTTTGAGAAATTTTGTCTTCAAGAATATAGTATTTCAGTGTTTGTTCGTTGTGGGGAAGCTTCCTTTGCTGGGGTAAACATGCTCTGATAACTTTTTTTGTTTAATTTTTCTCTTCTCTCTTATCGTGGCCCACCCTACACATAAAAATAAGTCTTTTTAGTGAATATTTATTAGTGAAAACGTATTAAAAATATTGGTACTCATTAGTATTGCATAACGAATAGTGGATCGAATTGGGGGAAGAGGACGTAAGCGATGATGATGACGGCGAGAGGGCAGTGATTGAAGTTTCTGGCTCTTGATTTGATGAAAACCAATACAAACGCGTGTGCCTTTTATGTTCAGCCACGTGTCCCTATCATGGCTACATAATAATAAATTAATAATACTTTGCCGCCCATGTGTATATAATTAAAATATTTTTTTATCGGAATATTTTCACGAGGCACCTTCATGACTGTACTTAAGATTTAATTTGGCATCTTTCCATCGTCACAGTCATTCATTGGTAGAATTTAAGAATAATGTTGTCAAATTTTTTTAATATTTCTTCTTCTTTAGCCTCCCCTCCCCTTTTTATTTCATTCTTACTAATTAGGATCTAGTAAGCTTATCTTTTTACTAATATATCATTTTAATTTTTATAAAAAAATTATTTAATGTAAGATCTTAATTTTTTTCATATTACCCTAATTAATTTCACTCAATTAGTCACTTTCTCTATCTGACACATTTAAATATTTAAAATATAAAATAATATATATATAAACTTTTCTTTTTCAAAAAATTTGGCAAACTCAAACTTATCTCTCCTTTAATTTTGTGGAAAGATTTTATTTTAATTTTAAATATAAGATTTTATTTTTTTTTATTTTTTCCACTTATTTAATATTTTTCTACATTACTCTAATCTTAATTAATTTAATCTTATTATCTCTTATATTTAATACTCTCATTAAATAAAAGTGATATAGAAAGATGTTATAAATATCTTATATAGTGTCTTGTAAAAAGAAAAAAAAAATCTTCCATATACCATATAAAAAAACTAGAAAAAATATAAATTAAATAAATAACTCTTATATTTGTAATCGATTACAACTGAAAAATTCCAACTTGTAATTGGTCAGAGGAAAGGCAGTGGAAATAAATTGCAATCGATTACACTGATAGTTTTATATTTATTTATATTGAATTTAACTGTTAAAATTCTTCTTATTAATATTTTACCCAGGAGTGCAAAAGGCTAAGTGTAGGGGAATTAACAAACCCATATTTTTATAGATTTATTCATATCATTTAGTGGATTTTTATCATTAATCTGATCCTTAATTGTATGTTTGTGCACTAATTGAATTAATATGCCTTATATTGAATTAGTGTTTAAAAGGGGCGTAATTGTCATATTTTTATGATTTTTTCTAAACAATTATTTTTGGAATAAAATATAGTACATTATTATGATTTTATATTTCAGGAATTTAGGAGAAATCAGAATTCACAAATCACAACAAATAACCCTAAAATTAGAAATTATAAAATAAGATCAAATGGGTTAAACCTTACTATTTTATCTATTAGGTTTTTTCTCATTCAATTTGCTTTTAAAAAGTAGCACACACACGGAAAATAGGAGGTGGCTAGACGCAAAGTGAAATTGAAAGAAAGAAAAGCACTCACAACATGATCCCGTAGAGAGGAATTGAAAGAGGAAAAAGGGAATTGAAACACACACACATCCTAGAACGCAAGCCTATGTTGTTACCTATTCATTCCCTTAACCCCTCTACACATCCATTCTATCTCTATCACAGCAACCAGTTCAGTGACAGAAACAGCGAACAGAAACAGTAGCATGAAGGCAGTGATGATAGCGTAGATCTCTATGACTATACGTGGCTAAACGTCCTAATTCTCCAATTCAATGGCAAATGTATGAGTTTATGATCTCAAAGGGGAGTATAAGTTACTCTAATCATCTACCTAATAATTATATTATGACTCCTAGGTCTTAGGATTAATTTTATAATTATTGGGAATGTTTAGAATGATTTGATTGTATTTATTGAGGATTATTGTGACTGAATTTTTGTTTGACATTTGACATTAATATTTAATTAACTTTAATTTCATTTACTTTGATTTGGATCAGACATTAAATTGAGATTATCGTGAATATTTTGTAATTTTTTAAGGTAGCTTAAATTATTAGATCGTTGTGTCTCTTGTTAACTTAAATTCTATTTTTATGAATTATTGAATTATAATTAAGCATTGGTTTAAATATCTTTAGTCCTAATTTATTATTTTGGTGGCAGTTAATAAATTAAAACTTAGAAAATATTTTGTGACAATTCGAGGTGGCTCGGTTGTTGAATTAAAAGCTTAATTATAATTCTTAATTCATTATTTATAACTCTCATATCTGTTGAAGTTATGATTGCCCGTGTTATTGAATTGGATGATTGCTTTTATTATTATTAATCACTTTGAATTTATTATTTTAACTTATTATCATTCATTATTCTTTTTTTAAATTAAAAATACCAAAAATATTTTATTTAAATCTATTTTTAATTTATTGTATTTAGTCGTTAGTCAATTAAAATAAATCCCATTTTCTAATTTAGGTTGCATTGCATTTAGTTACTTAGGAATTTAATTTCATATTTTGGCTCCTCAGAGAAAATGACCCGAGGTTGCACAATACGCAATCCTTGGTTTAAATTTTTGAAGTAACTCTAAGGTGACATCGGACTTTAATGTTGTTTCAAGTGGCGCCGTTGCTGGGGAGTTAAGAAATTGGTTCCCTAATAACTAAATGTCAAGTAACATTTTTTGGGATTAATTCAATTGCTGAGCCAGTTTTAGTTAATTTACATAACATTTGTATTTGCATTTTTCTCTTGCATTATCTATTTAAAAAAAATAAAAAAGTTCATTTTCTTTGGTTTGTTTATTTTTATTTATGTATTTGGTTTTTCTTTTATTTTAGATTCTTTTCATCTGACTGCTACTGTTTATGCCTAGGAGTGATCATGCTTTATTTTTGATTTCCTTAAATCTTGAAATTGAAACGTTTGTAGAAAAGATTAGAAGAAAGAAGAGATTAGAGGGTATAAGTCAAGTTATTATTGAGGAGAGGCATATTTTACAAGAGTCAAGTTTGTCATCTAGTGAAAAGAAAATAAACTTTTCTTGTCCAAAAAATTTGGCAAACTCAAACTTGTCTCTCTTTTAATTTTGTGGAAAGATTTTATTTTAATTTTAAATATAAGACTTTATTTTTTTTATTTTTTCCTTATTTAATATTTTCCTACATTACTCTAATCTTAATTAATTTCATCTTATTATCTCTTATATTTAATACTCTCATTAAATAAAAGTGATATAGAAAGACGTTATAAATATCTTATATAGTGTCTTGTAAAAAGAAAAAAATTATCTTCCATATACCATATTAAAAAATATAAAAAATATAAATTAAATAAATAACTCTTATATTTGCAATCCATTAGAACTGAAAATGTTCCAACTCCTAATTGGTCAGAGGAAAGGCAGTGTAAATAAACTACTCCCACTCACATAAACGATCAATATTATTGGCCATTTGTCAAAATTTTGGTGTGACGCAAATTTCAGGGTTCTTAAATTGTCCAAGAGAGAATTATTCAGTCATCCCATACAAAGAATTTAATCCTCACAAAATTTCAATGACAAATAAGTAATAAAAATATGTTATTATTTTTTATTGTATAACTTATTATTATAAGCTACATATTTATTATTAAATTTTAGAGTAATTAATTCTCTTCATGAGACTTCTAAATAATTCTTCCAATTTTTTACACAAACGATCACAAAATTATCTTTTTCTATATTTAATTAATGGGTTAAAAGATATTTTTACTATGAAAGTATTTCATGAGGAGTTAATATGTCTTAGAAGTTTTATGAGGGATAATATTGCACTGAAACTTTTTTTTTAGGCAATATACCATCAGTTCATTAATAATATTTTATTTTTAGTTAATGTGCACATTTTCCTTAAAAGTTTTCACTGAAAAAAAGGATGACATATAATTTTGTTTCTTTGTATATATGTTCATATTTTTTTTCTAAGTCATATTTATAAATAAGAAAAAAAATAAAAAAAAAATGTATCTCTTCAAGCTCTATCATTATCAAAGTATTATTCTAAATAAATCATACTCTAGCAACATCTCGAAAAATAATATATGATATTTTTAAAATGAAGTATGATCTCCCAAGAGTGATGATACTCTATTAACGACAGGGTTTGGCACGTAGATTTATTAGTTTAATATATTTGGTCAAACTAACAATTAAATTGAATTTAAATAACAATTAGGGTAATATTGAACAAAAAAAAATCCGGATACCTAGCACTCTCGAGTAAAAACTTTAAAAGTAAATTTATACCTTAACAAAAAATAAAAGATAATCTGACATGTTATGTCACTATATTAGTCAACTGACGGTTAAATTTAACTTCAATTAATAGTCAAGATAAAAATACTATATTTTTAATCTTTTAAGATAATATTACCTAAAAAAAATTTTTAAGATGATATTATTTCTTATACAACTTTTAGGACATATTAACTCTTTACGGAATCATTCTGAGACAAAAATGCCTTTTAATTAATTAATACTTCCATGGGCAGAGACGGAATGATATCAATGATCAGTCGGTGGCGGCCAAATTTTTATTTTAATTTTTTTTGAAATATTAATGTTGAATTACCGAATTATTTTACTTAGTTAGTATATCTGACTTAAAAATGCCTTATATATAAAAAAAGAGATATAGGAAATCTCTCTCTCTCTCGCACACATATAAATCCATATATAAGATCTAAAAATTACGTGTTTTTTAAATAATTCAAAATTGTTAGGGCTTCCTTTCATTTAATCACAGCTCACAAATAATATTTTAGTTTGATATCATATAGGTCACAATGACTCAGAGTTAACATTTAATACTCCCTCTTATCATAAATATAGAAACTATATAATTAATTTATCAAAATAAAAAAATTAAATTAGTTATATTTATTATTTATAAAAAATATATATTATTTTTAAAATATTATATTTAATTATTTGTATTAAAATTATCTTCTAATAAAAATTACTAAGAATAGACTTAATCACTAAAAAGTCTCAAATAAAATAAATTTGTTATAAATTATTAAACTATAACTTATCATTAGATTCTTGTTTATCATGAGATTTTTGAGCAATTAAATATCTTATTTTGGATCTTATAGTAATTCGTCTAAAAAAATTTATGAACTTAGGAGATATAGTGGATTCAGATTTTAGAACCAAAATAAATTCTCTAATACATTTTAGAAAAAAATACTCAGAAATAATTCTTTTTTATAAAACCTCTAAATAATTCCCCTTAGTTCTTATATTTATATCAAGAACTGGAGGAAATAATGTTTTTTTTTTTTAATTTCATTATGTAGATGTGGTTGACAGGTTGATGTTGAACAAATATGACAAAGGCAAACGTATGGGTTTCATCACTATAACCAGGATCTTAAATTATTGCTCTCTCTCACTCTCTCTTTCCCCCTCTTCTTCATCATCGCTTACGTCTTCGTCTTCCAACTCTATCATCATCTGGTCTCTTCTCAACCACTATATATATATGTGTGTGTGTGTGTGTGTATTCACTGTCACAGTCAATCCCAATCTAGAATTCACAAACTCGTATTCAGAAACAAGAAGAGCAGAAGCAGATAAGATACTGTCGTACAGCTGAAGTTGAGAAGATGGAATCAATAAGAGATGAAGATATTGTAATTGTGGGAGCTGGTATTGCAGGCCTTACAACCTCCTTGGGACTTTACAGGTTCCTTCTAATTATAATCTCTCTCTCTCTCGTGTGTTTTCGCCCTTTGAAGCTGTGAATAGCTCAGGAAGTTTGCTGTGAATAGCTCAGGAAGTTTACTGTGAATAGCTCAGGAAGTTTATTTTTACTTCTTTTGAGTAAATTACTAAATCATTAAATTGATTTTGGTTTCAGTTTTGCGCATCTCTCTTTTGAGAAGGAAATGCAATAATTGTAAAAAAAAATAGCTAATTATAAAATTTACTGTCCAAAATATATGGTTAAGAACTCACGTACTTAATTTAAGCAAGTGTAGCTCACCTCGAGCACATATATATTTTCTTTAATTATATGTAAATAATTTTTATTTTGCACATAATTTAATTAAGATAAGTTATACACAATTTCAATATTATGCACTTAAGTCTTTAAACAAATTTTAGATATTTTTAAATAATAAATTTTGTAACAGGAAAATTTTCAGTAATTTTCTAAAAAAAAAAGTGAAAAAAATTCTTTATTTATGGTGAAGTACACAAAATTTATTTTTTTTAAGAAAATAATAATAAATTAAAAAATTCCTTTATTTTTTTAAATTTCACATACCTTCTTGAACTAAAATGAAAACTATAATTTAAAAATAGTTAAAATTGTGTATTTTGAAGTTTGTATAAGTTTTAAGAATTAAAAAAAAAACTTGAGTAAGTACTACAAAATTTTGAAGTTTACATTAATTCCAAAAACAAAAAAAAAAGTTGTAATTTTAGTAAATCCATGAAATATCTAAATAATTAAATATATTTTTTATTATTTTATTTATGTAAGCGAGTGTTTATATTCATATAGAAATGCAGGTTAGGCGTCCGAAGTTTGGTTTTAGAATCTTCAAATACTCTGAGGGTCACAGGATTTGCTCTCACAATATGGACAAATGCTTGGAAAGTTTTAGATGCTCTTGGCATTGGCCACATCCTTCGTCAACAACACCTACAGCTTAGCGGGTAATCTATAGATACATACGTATACATATACATGTACATCTACATATACACACGTGTACATGTACATAGATCTTTTATAGATACATGTATAAAAGATTGAATTGATAATTCTCTTTCCGGTCCATAATATATGATTTATTTAACTAATTTGATTAGATTAAAGAAGATAATATGTTATACTTTTTCTAAAACATCTAATCATTTACTTTAATTCCCTATATCCCTATTTTATTTTATTATTATTAAGGGAATATCAATAAGGATAATTTATAAAATACTTGATAAATATATGACCAGATGAATAGTTAGATTTTGGCCAATTTTTAAGTTAAAATATACAAAATTTCTCGAACTTTGGATTAGTTATATATTAATCCTCTATCCTTTAAAAGTTTAAGGGTTAAAGTGCATCCAACACCTTGATATATTTTCTTATGTATATCTAGTGCTCTAAAGTATTTTTTTTGTGTATCTAACATTTTAAAGTATGTTTTTATGTGTGTCCACCACCTTAAAATATTTTTTAGTGTATCTAATATTTTGAAATATTTTTTTTCATGTCAGTAACCTAAAATATTTTTTATGCTGGACACACCTGAAAAATATATTAGAGTGTTGTATGTATCACAAAATACTCTAGGGCACTAGATGTTATTGAGAAAATATTTTAGGGTACTAAATACAGCATAACCTAAAATTTAAATTAAAAATCTCAATTTTTCATTTTTTTACTATTAAATCCCTAAATTTTAATTTTTCCTTTTGTTTGTTTGTTTGTTTTACTTTCTTGCATTGTTAATTTCGCTGAGAAAAATAAAGAGGTCAGCTGGTGAATAAATAAGAAATGAAATGTTTTGTTGGTAATGAAGAGCTTAAAACTAAACATTTTGTGATTTGAGTGCAGAAATGTCACTACTTCTTTGATTACTGGACAACAAACATCATCAACCGCTTTCGTCAACGCCACTGGAAAACAGTAAGTGCAATATGTATATGAAAATTCTATATTTACTTTATAATTATGAAAACAGATATAAAAGCAAATTAAGTACTAATATTCCTTCCAGTCTTTAATAT
The DNA here is from genome assembly GCA_037074615.1 of Leucaena leucocephala. Lineage (NCBI taxonomy): Eukaryota > Viridiplantae > Streptophyta > Magnoliopsida > Fabales > Fabaceae > Leucaena > Leucaena leucocephala. Next base: position 7,032,203 of record CM073550.1, read on the forward strand.
AAGATCTTGCTTGTAGTATAACTAGAAGTAGTAAATTTGCCATAGTTCTCTAGAATTTCATGCTTTTGAAAATAATGTCCTCTTTTTACACTGGACATGGAATTATTCTAATGACATATGAATCCTACCAGTAGCATTTCCACCACCTGCACATCTTCAAACAGAGTTACACAAGATGGTTCAGAACATATAGAGACTGATCAGATCATTAGCATGACCTGCACATGAGTTCTGAGTTTTTAAGCAACAGTGCCAATATCAATACTCGTGTAGCAAAATATTCTCCAAATATGGATAGAGAACGGCTTATTCAGAATCAGAAGAGACATGGTCGAGGTTGGTGAAGCCAAGGGTTATTTGACAGAAGATTTCAGTACAAATATTAAGAGTTCATAATAGAGGTTTAAACTAACTTCGCTATTTCATATTTACTCCACCTAGTTGAGAAAAATATGCATATTATATAAATATAGAGAGACAGAGGGAGGGAGAGGAGAGTATACCTAATACACATCCACTAATTTGTGCTACATTCTTTCTTAAAAGCAAGATGTAAGGCGACTAAGGATTGAAATTAGATAATTGACAAATTTTTACGTGATGCAGTGGGGCCCATGAAGTTCGTTGTGTCAGACGGCAGTTACTGTTGGAAGCCCTTGCCAACGAGCTTCCAAGTGGAACCATCAGGTACTCTTCAAAGGTGGTAGCTATTGAGGAATCTGCCTTCACTAAACTTGTTCATCTTGCTGATGGAACTGTCATCAGAACTAAGGTAACACTTTGTTCATTAACAAAATCTAAGATCAACCAAGGCCTTAAACCTCAACAATAATTTCATTGATAATGAGTGAGAGCAGGTGCTGATTGGGTGTGATGGAGTGAACTCAGAAGTAGCAAAGTGGCTTGACTTGAACAAGGCAGCATTCTCAGGAAGATCTGCAATTAGGGGATGCATTACATTAAAGAGTAGTCACAAGCTTGAACCTAAGTTCATGCAGTTCTTTGGAAAAGGTTTCAGACATGGTGTTATTCCTTGTGATGACAAGACAGTTTATTGGTTCTTTACTTGGACTCCCACTGAACAAGGTGAATCCTCTGCAACTCACACAACAATATACCATTATTATTCCTTTATACTTTTGATGAAGTTTTACTTCTTTTTAATATACAAGATTCCATGGAAGAAAAAAATATATACCATGTTGCACCATGTTGGCATTCAAGATTTCTTATCATGGAAGAAACTATAGTTTATTTTTTTCCCTCATGCATCTATCTTGCCACTTGACTGTGATATAACAAAACCAAAAGGAAGATATGCCAAATCCCTCTTGAAATTTTTGTTTCTAAATACTGCATTAATATAAGCAAGCTTAGAGCTTTACATTGTCTAGCTAATTACTGTACACTAATAACTTGTGAAACGCCCTATTATTAAGTGCCTGTTTGGGAAGGCTTTGAGAGCCCCCTAACTGGCTTCTACCCGTAAAAAAGTGGCTTTTAGCTAGAGTTAAGTATTTGGGATAGCTTTTTTCTCATATGACTTTTAGGCATTAAGTAACTTTTAAAATGAAGCAACTTTCAATTGCTTTTGTGGTGCATCACGGTGAGTTTAGTGGGGTCCACTGCACATTACTCCATTAGCCTCTACTATGTGTTAATGATCCTATTCCAAATAATAGCTTATACAAATATAAATCATATGACTTTAACACTAGCTTCAGTTTGCAAAAGTCACTTTTGCCAACGCTATCCCAAATAGAGCCTAAGACTATCTTCTAAATAATTTATTCTGTGTAACTTTTCATTCAATATGCTACTTCTTAAGTTTATGTTAATAAATGCAAGTGCAATACATGCTCATCCACTTGACTTCCCTTGCAGAAAAGAAACTAGAAGAGAACCCAGCTGGAATGAAGCAATTTGTGTTAAAGAAGCTAGAGAATATGCCAAGTGATGTTAGAGCCTTCATAGAAAATACTGATTTGGATCATTTCTTATCATCTCCATTGACATATAGACATCCTTGGGAATTAGTGTTGGGAAATATCAATAAAAGCAATGTGTGTGTTGCTGGAGATGCATTCCACCCTATGACCCCTGATCTTGGCCAAGGTGGGTGTTGTGCCTTAGAAGACGGATTTGTTTTAGCTCGGTGTCTTGGCGAGGTCTTCTGCACAAAATCAGGTGGGGATATCAGAAACAAGATTGGAGAAGAAGAGAAGGAGCAGTACAAGATGATTGAAGCGAGCTTGAAGAAATATGCTGATGAGAGACGATGGAGAAGCGCAAATATAATCTTTTCAGGTTATGTGACAGGCTTTATTCAGCAGGGTGAATCCAAATTGGTATCCTTTTTCAGAGACAAATTTTTGTCTACATTCCTAGCTGGTATTCTATTAAAGACAGCTGATTTTGACTGTGGAAAGCTGAGCAGCACTTAGATGGAGTAATTTATATCCTCTGAAAGTTAATGTGTCGTTGAAGTTGAACACAATGTACTAGTACGATAAGTTCTCCTTCTTTATGTAAAGTTTCTTAATGCATGCTTCTTAAGAAGATTATATGGATATTTATATATATACGTGATGTTGGTTTTCTACCCTTTTTAAGCCTTAATAAAGCATTTTCTACTATGATTTGATCTTGAATTAATGTTGCACGTAATGATTCTTTTTATGTTGATGGCCTAGATCACTATTACTCCTATTGTCCTTAATATAGGATTTAATTAAGAAGTTGATCTTAGTCTTAAATATAAGACATATATATTAACTAACTTCCTTAATCTAATCAGATTAATTAAATAGGTCTTATATTAAGAATAGAAAAGTATTAATCAATCAATTATCTTCTTAAAATCTTGTAATATTTGATTCAGTTAAAATAGATTTGTATCAACCCGACTTAATATTTTCCCACAACTTTATAGTGTGACTCATAAGCTTTATCCCCCTGTAGTTTGCACAATTTTGAATATCCCCTTTATTTTTATAAATAGGAACTAAAGTACTTTTCCTCCATTCATCCGGCATTTTCTTAGAACTTAAGATCACATTAAAAAGTTTAGCAAGCCATACCACCCCCATTTCACCTAAACACTTCCAAACTTCAATAGGAATACCATCAGATCCAACGGCTTTACCATTTCTCATTTTCTTAAACGCCTCTTTAACCTCGTCAACACAGATCCTATGGTAAAAAGGCAAATTTGGGTCAATTTCTCCTGTTAAATCCTCTAGCTCAGAACTCGACCTTCCTCCCTCGTCATTAAACAATTTGCAAAAATAGGTCTCCCACCGTTTTTTAATATCACTATCTGCAACTAAAATATTGCCTTCTTAATCCTTAATACATCGTACTTGATCCAAATCTCTCGATTTCCTTTCCCTGTCTCTTGCAATTTTATAAATCTTTTGTTCTCCAGACTTTATCTCTAACTCCTTATAAAATTCCTCAAAAGCCTTAAAACGAGCTGCACTTATCGCCTTCTTAGTTTTCTTCTTAACTAAACGATACTTTTCCCAATTTTCGGTATTATTACATAAGTGTATAGCTTTGAAACAGTCTCTCTTGGACTTAACTTTCATTTGTACGTCCTCATTTCACCACCAAATCTCCTTATCTCGTCGACCAAAACCTTTAGATTCTCCCAAAATTACTTTAGCAACCGCTCGGACTTTCTCAGCCATTTCCTTCCATATAATATTAGCATTTTCCTGCGCCTCCCAAATCTTTTCATTTAACATAATTCTTTTAAAAGTTTCTATCTTCTCCCCCTTTAGCTGCCACCACTTGACTCTTGTATTTAAAACCTGTCGCCGCTTTTCCTTCCTATACTTAATACGCACGTCAAGGACCATTAACTTATGCTGGGTTGTCACTCCGTCCCCTGGAATCACTTTACAATTTGTACAAAGTCTTCTGTCATGACTCCTTACCAAAAAAATCAATCTGTGACCTTTGGACCCCATTCTTGTATATGATCAATTGCTTCTCCCGCTTCTTAAAGCACGTATTGACAATCTTAAGGTTGTAAGTTAAAGAAAACTCAATGATGGATTACCCTTCATTATTAATTTCTCCAAAACCAAAACTACCATGAGCCTCTACAAATTGTCTTGTTTCCTTACCAATATGACCATTAAGGTCCACACCAATAAAAATCTTTTCAGTAAGTGGTAAGCTCTAAATCAGCCCTTCCAAATCTTCCCAAAACTTTTCCTTAAGATGTGCTTCTATTCCCACTTGAGGTGTATAAGCATTAATAACGTTGATTGTATCCCTACCAACAACTATTTATATAGTTGTATGCATATATTAAAAAGTATTTATTAATAATAATATATATAATTAAAAAGATAGTTAAGAAAGTTAATATATAATTATTATAATTAATTAATTTATCTAATTTTTTAATTTTTTTAAATTATGTAAATAAATTTTAAAATTAAAATTAAAAATATTATTTTATGATCTGCTCTTAAAAAATATGAAATATATGGCCGGCCTTACGTGACCCGCCCGGCTCTGCTGTGAACTTTGGTTGCCGGACTCATTGGGCCGCGATGGGCCGCCATCATTTTCCACTGTGCATCCACCGCCTGACTGTGTCGTTGTATGACCGTTGCACTATCTTTCTGCCCCTATTGCTTTCACTGATTCTCTCTGTCGCGTCGCGTTGTGCCCATCTCCTTGCCTTTCTTTCTCGTTTCACAATTGCGAGCAATCAGTGCACGGTGCTTCTTGTTCCGACGAAGATATGCCACCGCCTAAAGGTGTTCTTTCGTTTCTCTTTCACACGGTCCCTTGTACTCGGAATACTGTTTACTGTTCCTTTTTCTATAATGCTTCGTGTTTATTCTGTAACAGAGCTTCCAGGGTTTTACTATGACGAAGAGAAGAACAGGTATTTCCTCATTAAAGGCCCCATTCCTGACTCTTCTCGCTCTTCTGCGAATCTTGGCCCCAAGAAATTGATACCGAGGTCCACTCAGGTTAAATATATGTGCCCCCTACCTAACATTTGATATGGATTCTCTTTCTTTGCTTGGCATGTTAACTATTTGTAAACTCGTTTACTGTGGTAATCATTATTACGAGTAATATTTAAAGGACTGAAATGGAAATTTTGTAAGTTTTTAGGAATTTAAATAAGATGAAGTGTATTTTAAGAGAATAAAAATTTTTCTCTTATAATTTTTTCTTAAAGCCATTTGAGTTGGGTGGATAAGGATTTGTATAAAGGATTCTGATCGGAACTTCGCTCCATATACTAAGTAACGCAGACAGTTCAAAATAATACTGGTACTGATGTTACAATGGAATTTCTGCTTCACAAAAGTGCAGTTCTGTAAACTCATCCAAAAACTATACATTTCACCACACCCAAGCTTAGCACGGATTGCAATAACTCTTTATGGCAGTAGCAGGATGAGTAATCCCATCCTATTTTACTCATATAATCAAATTACTGTTTTTTATTAAGTTGAAATGAATGGGATGAATTATAATTTTTACATGAAATGAAAGTGAAATGTAAAAAGTTGAAAGTTAAATGAATGGGATGGAAATGTATCTTGTAAAAGTTCGGGATTCTAGGCTGTATAAATGTGCTTTAGTGAATGCTTCACAAGGATTCACTTATTAGTCTCTTACGTGTTTTATTTGTGCCTTCCATATACTCCTTGAATAAAGTGTTGATCGATGATAAAAAATAAATTGGGTTAATTGGCCCGGAAGTTTTCACTATAGAGCAACGTTGTCTTGAAAGTTCTTTTTAGTTCAATGTCATCCTGAAAGTTTCAAAATATGGCAATGTTGCCCCATGCCATTAAAAAGCTAAACTTTAACCGTTAAAAAATTGACGTTGAACCGTTTTAACAAACTTTCTGTGCAATATTGCTCTTTGATAAAAACTTCTAGGACAAATTTGTACCTTAACCTCTACACAAGGAATTAGAAAAAAAAATTAAGGAGTGGGTTTTGAATAATATCTTTGTCAAGTTAAATATTTAGAGTTTTGTGACTAATTGATACTACAATGCTTGTTCTTCTATTTGTAGCGTTATCTGTCTTTTTGTTTTAGTTGCATATTGTTTATCCTTGATTTTATCTATATTTTAAGTGTAAATACTGATTGTTGATTCATGTTAATCATAGGAAAGGAGCCATTGTAGGAAGCTTTTGAAGAAAACATCGGAACTTCTTCATGCTAGGGAGTTAAATGGTAATATCATTAAGTCCTACAGATGGAAATGCAACTTCAGGGAGGAATTGCAAACAATACAAGCATCACAACCTGTGGTATATTTCCTAAATACAGATCTCCCTATCTGAATCCAAAATTTCATATGTTCAACTTATACGGCACTCAAAATTATAAATTCTACTTTGCATGTACTTAGTAATAATTCCCAGCGAGCATTACTGATGATTAAAAGTGAAGGCATAGAATTTGCATTGTTAATGCATCATATTGTCAAAAATTAAATCAGTGTATATTCTGTTGCAGGTTTGGAAATATCAGCAGACAGATGGGATATATATTAATATTACTGCTTTGGAGCAATTAAACATTGATGTAGAGACTTTTGAGGGTGTGGTCAAAACTGATGTTTTGGTGTCAGGCAGCTTGGATGGCTCACTATGGTAACTTCTGGTTTTGTCTCTCTTTTGCCATGTTCTATATATATAATTTTCGATAGAGCACAATGGCGTCGTATGATCCATGTAGCCGACCCCATTTAATGGGATAAGGCTTGTTGTTATTGTTGTATGTTTTTTAGGGTTATTGGATTAAATCTTTTATTATTATACTTTTTTCCAGGAACTAAAACTTATCTCTGATGTCTTAATTTTGAGATTATATTTGTATTGAAAAATGATATATATGCACTTTGGTGGGATTTCGTGACTCTGAAATGATATCATGTTACAGTTAAAGGCTGGTATCTGTCTGATGAATACTGCACAATAATGGACCTTTTTGTTCCCCTTTTGATCAGAAGAAACCATACTGTGGATCCAGTACCATAGATTGCTGGATGACAAAGGTAGCTTAGTCTTGGGCACCATTTTAGGCTTCTTTCAAGAAAAGTTACTTTTGTGAAAGTCCAATTTTGTAGCTCAAATGGGCAGCATGAAAGTGATTAGAGTAATTTGGAATGTCTATGTTGGAGTTGAGAAAGTTTAGCAGGCATAAATTAAAGCAGGGTCTTAATATAGGTCATTACGAAATCTAAGGGAAAATTTTTTATCTTAAAAAAAAAAAGCCTTGCATAGCATTTTAAATGCTAAGTAATAAAAAATTTTCAGTTCAGTGTTTTGAATTTACCTGGCATTTTTTTTATTTCATTTTAAGCATAGTTATGCAATATATAAATCTTTTTTGTTTATTTTAATTAAATGATAAATTATTGTTTTTGTTGGGTACATGATGGCTCTGTCTTTGATGATTTTAAAGTTAGAACAGAGCGTGCCTTTTGATTCTGTTATTCAATTATTTATTTAGGTTTTATGCCATGTGTATTAGTGTAGTGGGCATTCTGGCCTATTATTCTAGATGGAAACACGGAAGTTAATATACAAAAAGATAGATGAGTGAAGGAGCAGAATAAGGGAGTGATGATGAAGAGGAGAGTGCAATTTAAAAGGTGAAAGTTCAGTGTATAAAGAGACTAGCTTAGAGCATGGAGAGGTGAGAAGAACCTTGGTCAGGATTTGGTTTGGGTGGAGAGAGGCAACCTCTTGAAATTTGGAAAACTTGTTATGTTCTTGAGTATTTAGTTCTGAATTGCTGGGTTTGTAGTATGTGCACTCGTGTAGTTGATGCTTTAGTTGCTGTGCCTCTTATGTATTGTTGTTGAGTCTGTAATCCATGTCTTTACTGGTCAGTGTCATTTATGGTACATGTGCAGCTCCATATTTTGTAGCAAACATATAATAGTAACCTTTGCTTCATTTTTGTAGTTCGTTGCTGTATTTTGTGTTCTTAGTGATAGGGTTGCTGGGCGGGATTTTTTAAGAACTTAGCTGGTGGTACGTTGTAATATTTGTTCAGTGAGACAGTATAGCTCAAGTTTTATCATTTAGTTTGATCTTTGTTGTGAGTATAGTTATACAACTTCTTTGGTTCCTAACTTATTCTTAGGCCTTCTTGCTCATTGTATGACAAATTTTTTTCTTTGGCATATAAAAAAATTTGCACAATGTAAAATAGTTAATTAGAGAATTAGAGAACACCAGTTACATTATTGATACCAGAAAATAAGGAAAAATGGCTTTCTTTTATTCCATATAGAACAGTAAGACTTCGTTCATCTTGTTTCGTTTTGTTTTTCTTTCTTTTGGATGAACGTGAGACTAGTTAAATAACACGAGTTGACAACTCTAGTAACAATGCTGTCAACAGATAATACGTTCTCTTTTAATCAAGAGCATCTGTTTACATTATGATATTTCAATTTATCTTCATTCTTCCTGCAATATCTGCCCTAGTAAACGAAGTGATAATCCTTGCCATTTTACCTGGGTATATGTTAGGTACTTTTGATTGTCCTGCATATTTCTTGGAGAACAATTGTTATGTGCTTGCTTTTGAACCTCAGATATTTTGATAATTAAATATTGATTATTAATTGTTGATACTATTTAGTATTTACTAGTTATTGCCAATTAAGTTTCATGATTGCAGTTATCTTGAGGTTCGCAAAAAGCAATCTGTTGATATAGCATGGATGCCAGATTGTGTGAAGAATTATGCTAAAGGAAAAACATACAAGCATGACGAAGTGCCTGCACCAGTTGCTATAAATTATGGACCTTTAATTGAAAAGCCGTCCAGAATATCTTGTATAAGATTGGGTCCGAGGTTTTCCTCTCATGCAGATGATGAGGGTCCTAATGTTCGTCATGTATTGTATCCTACCTATATATATACAAATTTATTTATTTAATTTTCCTTTTGTTTTAGTTGTCCATAGGCACAATATATTTTTCGCTCCAGTATGTTTGTATATATGTATGACTAAGTTCATTGTCGACATATTTGTATAATCTACTCCATCTCTAGTGTAACATCATGTATTTCATTGTTAGGATGTTATCGATGATGTCAAATCTCTTAACTTGACGAAACAGATATACTCATTTGGGATCTGAGACATTGGGGGGATCAGTTCATATTATTGATCTCGCCGAACCATTCATGCTTTCTTATGTTAGAAGCCCAATACAGGAAGTTGCTTCCTTTAAGTGTACGCTTTGGACAGTAGAATATGATTATATGAGACCTCGAGCTGTAATTGGCAAGTTCTGTTGCTCTCTTTCCCTTTTAGGCTTTAACATGCTCTTTATCTCACATGTGCAAAAGATGCATGTGCTCATGCCAGTGCAGAAGTGGCCTGCACATGCTGGCATGAGCACATGCATAGGTCAATTTCTCTCTGTTTTTTATTTTTTTTTAAACTTGAGCATGATATGCGGATTATTGAAAAATAATGGTCGGTTCGATTTATTGAATGAACTGAATCTCTTAGAATTTCTCACTCTATTCTTTCATAAATTTGATCTTATGTCAGTAAAAGTATTAAAATTATGTTTGGTATGAAGTAATATTTGAAGGGAATGATTTTATTAATTTTATTTTATAATTAACCATTAATTATGAAAAAATCATAGCTCCCCTTGCTATAAGCCCCAAAATTTAGCCAGTATCTGTTTCTCTTCTCTGTCTTCCCAAAATTCTGCTTCTCTTCACTGTCTTCCCAAATTAAGAGAAGCGGCACTAACAGAGGAAGTTGGTGGTTTTTGACTAGAGGAAGTGGAAGAGGAGGAGTTGGGATTGAGTAGGGTGGTGATCACAAGAGGTGGAAGGTCGAAGGGCTGTAGTAGCTGTTGCTGCTGTAACAATGGCAGTGGAGTTGCTGCTACAAGGAAGCCCTCAAGTGAAAGCACATCTTCATCTCTCTTTCTCTCTCTTCCTTCCACTATCATGAACCCAGGGACATGAACAAGGCTTCCATTGTCTTATTCTAGAACCAAAATCACAAATGGTGAAATAAAGGAAAATCAACAGCGGACAAAAGAAGAAATCAATTGAGAGAAAGAGGCAGGAGAGAAAGAGGTGCGACGGTTGTGGCGACACTGGGAGTTGACATAGAGAGGTGTGCGCATGGTGGAATAACGGAAAATCAAATAGGAGGCAGAGGAGGGTGGGGATGAAGGCAACAAGAAGAATGTTAGACGACGAGAGTGATGGTGGCAGAGATTGGGCGAAATGAGGGAGAATGATGAATGAAGAAGGGCGTTAGTTCACTAGTGGCTTAGACAAAGGAAAGAAGGAAGGACATTTTTGTTTTAACAAACTTCAATCCTAGGGCTAAAAATGCAATACCAAGGGAGGAGACAGGATTGCCCAATTCCACCTATGTGGTATTGCCCAAGGCCACCTATGTGGTATTGCCCAATCCCAAGGATTACCCAATGCTACATACCAAACAACCCACTTTTAGCCTATTCTTTGTCCCTGTGCCAGTCTTAAGCCCTCAATACTATGTACCAAATGTATCCACTGCCACTCCCAATCCCAATCCCCATCCCAATCCCAATCCCAATCCATCAAAATCGAGTGTTGCATACCAAACGGGGCCTTACTGTTTAGATTTCAGCATATTAGGTTTACTTGTGTATGTGTGGTTGCAAACAGCAAATAAACTGGCTTGCTTCCTTCATGTATGTTTGGTTACAACTTTTGAAAAGGTAAAAGTACTTTAGACAAATGTACTTCCGCCAAACTATTGTTTGGATTTGATGAAATATTTTAAGAATACTTTTGAGAAAGCCAATGTAGAGCAAACAATACTTTAAACAAAAGTAACTCTAAGTTACTTTTATGAGATGGACTTTGTAAATGTACTTTTGGCTTTCCACTTATTTTAAGATTAAAAATAGATGTTTGTTCCATGTGTTGCCCAGAAAGACATATTTATGACTAGTTTGTCTAGTGGGACGCAGTAATTTTGAAATTCAGCCAAAAAACGAAAAGATTTAAATATTTTGCCACAAAACAATGAAATAAGCAGCTCAATACAAGTCATGTATCTCAAATCGTAACCCTATTCACCAGCCAAATACGTCACATAGGTTTTTTTTTTACATAATTTATACTTTATATACATGAAAAATATTTGGGCTGTAGTTACTACATGATGGTTTTAATAAGTAGTGTATCTAGTTGGTTATGAATATGATACTTGTGATGTACCATGTATAACTTTGAATCTACTACGTGATACTTATTTTTAAAGATTGATTTTAATCTTTCAAAGATTTTCATTTTGTATTTTATTTTTTTATAGGTACCAATATTGGAGCTGCATCGGTGGATTTGGAAACTGGGCAGACCTCGTGGTTTTTACATTGCAAAAGCGATGTGTTTGCTGAACAACTTTTTAATTCTGTAAGTTATCTCAAATGAAAATTGCGTCATTTGTTTCTGTAAAATAATCATGTTCTCTCAATCAAATCCATTAACATTTGCAGGAAAAACTGACATCTTAAGCAAATCTTACTGAAAATTGTATGCTGAATTGAAGTAGTTTAATGCATGAATATTATAAAATGGTTTCAGTGTAGACCAAGGGAAGCATTCCTGTACAATTTATGGTTTCAGCCATTTGCTGCTTGCACTTTCTTAATAAATACATCACAATGAAAAGAAGGGAACACAAGTTATATTACTGATAGGGAAAGAAAGGTTTTAGTGTTTTGCAAACTCACATCACAATGAAAAGACTCAACAACCAAATAACAAAGACGGAAACATTAGTTTGATAAAATGAAACGAAGGGTTACCAAGATGGTGATGATGAAGTGAAAGCTGATCTTAATTTGACCTAAGGTCTCTAGAATGGAATAAGGAGGTGACAAACGCTGAATTCCACCACATCAGGATAAGAAAATCCATCATTTGCAAGATCAATTCTCGATCTTGTGTCATATTCATAAATTACACATTAGGTAGGAGAAAACATTGCACTGCAATTAGAATCAATGGTAAGCTTCTTAACGGATATGATGTTGATAATTGATACAAAGTGTTATGACCCTCTCCTAAACCAGATAATAACAAGACTAAAACCAGAAATAAACAACAAAGAGAGTGGGACACAACAAAGAGAGAGGGAATAACTTGCCGTTACTGAATAACCAAATTAGATTACAAGGGATAGGATGACTCTTACACCAAAATACATAAACTACAATCAAAATAACGATTACAAATCAAAAAGAAACAGAACAAAGACCCCACACAGTGACACATACAACATAACAGATTTGCCAAGCTTGCGAGAGGTTGGCACTCTCCGCCCAAAGGTCAGAACTACAAAATTCTCTGCCCCCCCTCAAAATCTCTACAAGAATGAGAGATTTAAAGACTCAAAAAGTGACTCTTACAGCCCCTTCTCATAGACTTTGATTATAGCAGCACTATAACCACCCTACTTCTCTATTCCTTTCTCCAAAATAGTAAGTCAATGTTCTGACCAACAAAAAGTGCCTTTCCCTTATCATGTATTTTCCTAGGTTTTCAAAGTGGTCCTAACATAAAGCTTAGGAACATGTAAAACATTCATCAAGCTGAGCAAAGGGCTTAGATAGACATTATCTTGACTAGAAACAGCAGTTACAGAGCAATAGGCTATTGTAATATTTCTATTGCCAGGGCATGGGTGTTAGAAACAATTTTTTGTGGGGAATTGCTTATATGGTTGGTGCTCCGGAATCAATGATTCAGGAGTCAAGGAACACCTTTGGACATTTAGAGACAGATGACAACTAAGTAGAGGTGGAGAAGGATTGAGTAGAATACCTAAGAATTCCAAAGAGGATGTGTTTTAGTATCATTTCTATTTCCATCTGTAACATGCTATGTTCCAGAAGTGGCTTTGACTTTTCTTTTATTCCCCATTTTAATCTTTCTCCGTTTGTAAGAAGAAATGAGATTTTACTGCTTATGAAATTTTAATGTATTTAGCTGTTTGTTTCCAAATTTTAGCAACATATTTTTGTACACGTATTTTTTTTGCAGGGAAATTCAATAATATGTGGACTGAGAAATGGGGCGATTATTGCAATAGATTTTCGTGAGAAAAGAGATAGGTTTTCTAGTAGGCATGTCACACGAAGGATACCGTATCCACCTTTGGATAAAAAAGCTGGAAGTTCTAATAAAGAATGGTTTAAGGTATTTCTTTCTAATCTTTTTCTCAGGAATATCTGGGAGAAACAGGCTATTTTGAGAAAGAATAAAATAAAATAATAGCATAATAAAATTTTGCGGAGATTCAGTGAGTAAGGCCTTGTTTTTTGTCTTTTTTTGGAAACAATTTTTTGTTTTTTAAAAAACTCTTCTTTTTGCAGCTCTCTGGAGACATGTATGCTTCTCAAACCACTAGAATGCCTTCGTCTATATCCAGGTTAGTTAGCTTTTGCCATCCTAGTTGTCTTTTTTGAGATAAATGTATTTTGCATGAATTGTAATTTATTGATTTTGACTTGCTATTTTATGTAATTTCTTCCCTGAAATTGAAACTAGTTTGGTGTCACTTCAATTTGATGATCAATACTTCTTGGCAAGCACGATGGATGGATCAGTAAGTGCATTTCTTTGAGATTGTTAATCTATGGTTATGTTTCTGTTAAATCTACCCTTTCATGGTATTGGATGGTATTGAATTAATAGTCATCTGTATGAATTTCTCCTACTATAAATTTCCTCCGTGTATGGATGTAATGTTTCCTTATAAGCTTTCCTTTGCATTGCTTACTGTGGGGAAAAGTGTTTTATCCACATTTTTTGTAGAGTTTTCTTCCAGTAGCTTTTTAGCTGATGAAGAATGGGAGATAGGAAATTTAGAGATTTTAATTAAAGTTCATTTGTTTTTTAATTTCTATATTTAGTAATTTCTTTCAGTTAGGTTTTCCGTTGCTCTGTCTTAATCATTTAAGGATAATTGTTGTTGTATCAAAGGGGTAGAAGAATACCAAAGAGAACACTCAATGAGATTATTGAGCGGGATCTCTTGGTCAACAATTCATCTAAGGATTTGGTTTTTGAAATAGCACAATTGGTGTAGTGCGGTCCCTATAAATGACCCCAACTAGTGGAATAAAACTGCTTGTTGTTGTTGTACTTGAGCTCTATAAATAGCCTGGGTTATTCTTGTTGTTAGAACTTTTGGTGGGCAAGTATTAGAGCCCACTAGATCAGACCCATCAACTCCTAAATCTGATTCTTTCTTGCTGTTATTATCTGAATGGATATATAAAATTTCAGTTTCCTATCTCATATTTTAGAATGATTTCATTTTACATTTATCCTATAATCAAGGAAGTTGGGTTTGAATTATGGCTACCTCTTCCATGATATATTTGATCTATATTGTTTGTTTAATTAATGAGAAAAAAAGTGCTACTCGGGAATTGTTCATTGTGTCGGGCCTAATGGAACTTATAACAACAATAACAAGCTTTATTCTACTAGATGGGGTAGTTACATTGATTGGTCGATGCTATTGTCCTCTATCAACCACCAAATGTTTAGATAGATTATTAACTAAAAGATTTCACTCAATAACTTTATAGAGTGTTCTCCTCCATCTTCCTCTACCCTAAAGGACTCCATAGCTCATAAATAGGATATGATGTGGGATGATAAGAGGGATGCTATGGTGCAGGGAGCAGTACTACTGCACTGATGCCAATGGCCCACTACCTTCATCTGTCCTAGGCAACTACTGGCACCCCTGTACTTGTAACAGACTGTAAAGAAATCTTCCCTCTGATCTTGACTGGGCTAAGCTCAACGGGTATTTAAGTGGTTGGATCTCCCACGTCACTGGTTAGTGTTTTTTGGGGTAGGTTTCCCATCCCCCTTTAGAACTTATCAATGTACAACCTGCTGATGGGGATTCTAGATTTGAGATCTGGATAGTGAAAAACAATATGGTGCCATGGCATTGTTCTTCATTACAATAGAGACAGTTGGGACATATCTCCTGGCTACAACGGATAAAGAGATGTAGGACGTGGCAAGGAGAACTGATTCCTCAAATGATCAAATGATGTTTTTGTTAAGGGATAAGCGTTCAGCAAATTGCTAAGCGGAATTGATGCTTGATGAGATAACCAAGCTTAATATAATTTGTGCTGAGGAAAGTTCAAGCTGAAATTCAATAGAACAAAGCAATAGTAATTTTTGTTTATTAATTTTTTATATGAACAGTGAATTTCAATTGTAGGAAAATTAAGGACTCCTCCTAATAGTTAAAACAGACACAAGAAACGTAAAATCCATCTTATTATCACATTGACCTTCAAGATACTCCTACAAAATGATAAAAAGGGTAATAAACTGGTCTTACAGAAGCTGAATCAAAACTAGCCTGTGAAGTTGAAATAGAAGCCCTGTATAAAAAAAAAGACCTTATGCTGTTGTTGTTTGCTTCAAGAATTTGTTCCTTTTTTTTTAATTTCGTTGTTCTGGATTGAGTGAATAATGAAGGAGGAATGATGTGCATAATCAACTCAATTATTTCCAGTCCTT
This sequence comes from Leucaena leucocephala, assembly GCA_037074615.1. NCBI lineage: Eukaryota > Viridiplantae > Streptophyta > Magnoliopsida > Fabales > Fabaceae > Leucaena > Leucaena leucocephala. The sequence goes on from CM073550.1 coordinate 7,047,813, forward strand.
CTGATAGAACTTTTCTTTTCTATGTGAATGGAATTGACTGGGGGAAAGACATCATCAAAATCATGTTTGGGTGGTTGAGCTTCCTTTTTTCAGTAGGGGGATGTGATTACTGAATATTGCATGATCTATATATTTTTATTTTAGGTGCGTCTCTATGATCATCGCCTACTTCAGAGGGGTCCTGTTCAATCTTATGAAGGGCATGTAAATTCCCATACTCTCATACAGCTTGGGGTGGATCCTCATGAGAGATTTGTTATGTCAGGTGAATGTGAACTTATATGGTGTCCTATTAGCATTCTTGAAATTACAAAATCCTTATTTAGTTGATCTTAGGTGGAGAGGACTGCTATTTACGGCTATGGAATATCAAGTCTGGTAAACTGCTATTTGAGGACAAGTTCTGTGATACAGTTCTTTCAACAGTTTGCTTTCGAAAATATAACTATCGAGACAATGGTAAGCACTCGGCCTTTTGTTTTTTTTTTAATAAGAAGGTTACATGCACTTTTGATCCTTTTAGTATTAGTTTTTTCAATCTGATCCATAGTTTCAGTGGAAATGTTGCCCTCCTATTTTCTTGGAGGTTCTAAAATTTCCCCTTTTATCACATTTTTATTTATAATTTAAGGTTGTCATGGTTGACGTGAACCTAAGCTCTGGATTATATATGAGAAGATTTCCATTTGAGTGAATTATCCAATTTAAACCTTTCAAATTTGGACGATTCAGATTGAGTTTCATGTGTTTGTAAAATTATCTTAATTTTTTTAATGAGAAAAATTGAATTGGAACTTCAATGGAGCTAGAGGGACAAAAAAAATATTTGAACCAATTTTTTAAAATTATTTTTATGTTATAGATGTGAGGCACTTCTATGTTTGTGGTTTCTCTGTTGCCATTTTATAAGCTCCATGGTTGGACTGTGCAGTGTTTAAGCCAGAGTTGGTAGACAAATACATGAATGACTATCCTTTCGGTGCTTGGCTTGCTTCACAAGGATTATATTATGTGAACTGGTTTTCATTATAAACAATACTGCAGGTACACTATATTTTAAGGGTATGTTTAGATAATTTTTGGTAGCATATGTACTTTGGACTTTAGAATTTAGATGCTCTTGTAAAGTTATGCATATGACCATTTTAGGATATGCTTTAATACCCATGTAAACTTTGTGGACCTTAATTCCCGTGTAAATATGTATTATAGCAATTATAAACTCTGAACTTATCAAGGAAAACCTATATTTTCTTTCAATTTTTAATATGATACATATTCTTTTTTCTCTCTTTAATAAATCCTTTAATTTTCTCTGTTAGTACAATTAGTTTTTGTACAGGGTGTACAGTGCTAATAGATCAAAATTAAAGAATTTAATAAGGAGAAAAACAAGTACAGCTACTAAATTAAAAATTGAGAGAAAGTATAGGTAGTTACAGAATAATTTTTTTAAGTACCCACAGAATAATTTTTCTCACTTATTATATCACAGATTTTGATGGTTTATAGTTTTGGGTTATTGCCTACTAGCCTCCAGATATCTCTTATAAATGAAGTATGGGCAAATCCGAAGGCTGCATCGAATGACATTTTCAGCAAGAACTTGAAGCTACAAAAAGAACTTCATCAGACGAATCTCCTTCATACTCATCCACATGTCCAATCGAACAAAAGAAACGACGATGTGGGGCAATGCAATGACTTGTACGTTGGTGCATTAGTTTACAGCACACTTGCTGCTGATATGGGTTCTTTCCAAATGTGAAATGCTGCATGATGGGCAGTTTCGTAAGATTTTTGTTTAACAAATCAGCATCAGTCATGCCACGTGGACTTATAAGGGATATGTTGATAGACCATTTTGCCAAGTATGAAAATAATAATGAGTTTCTTAAGTGGAAAGACTTGTTTAAAAATGAATGTATATTACAAGGACTTGTAAATTAATGTTTCTAACTTTGTAAACTAGAAAGACAAATATGAAAGTTGATGTAAACTGCAAGACTCACAAATTAAGTTTTGCAGCAAAGCCCTAAAGGTAGGAAAGAATTTGATATAGTAAAGAAATTTTTTGGGTGTTTTAGAAAAAAGCATGTCATACTAACTATCTTAATCTAATCAAAATAGTTAAATAAGTCTATTATTAATGACTGGAAGAGTATCATGTTACAGCATGTTAGTAATAGAAAAAATAGTTTCCTTTTTCTTTGGTGCATGTATCTTGCCATTTGACAGTAATATGCCAGAATCAAAAGGAAGATGTGCCAAATCCCGCTTGAAATTTTTCTTTGGATATACTTCACATATGATTTATGCCAACATTCATAAATCCAAGTGCAATGCATGCTCATCCACTTGACTTCCCTTGCAGAAAAGAAGCTAGAAGAGAACCCAGCTGAAATGAAGCAATTTGTGTTAAAGAAGCTAGAGAATATGCCAAGTGATGTTAGAACCTTCATGGAAAATACTGATTTGGATCATTTCTTATCATCTCCATTGAGATATAGACATCCTTGGGAACTAGTGTTTGGTAATATCAATAAAAGCAATGTGTGTGTATTGTGCGACATGGTTCTGGAGACAGCAGGGAAATTCAGAGAGGATGTTTCTGCACTATTTCATTCAATCTTGCAATTGTACATATATATAGCAAAGAAGAATCTGGCCTCGGTAAATCTGGAATGCAAATCAAGGCTAATAAATACAATAAATCAGTTTATTCTATCTATATAAATTCCTGTATTTTAGCATATGTTCTAGCCATAAAATCTATTGTGCTATTATCTACACTCTCCCTCAAGTTAGAGCATAAATATTTATCATGTCCCACTGGCTAACTAAATATTCAAATTTATAAGGATATCAGCTGTCTGGTCTTTCGAAGGAATATATTTGAGATTAATGGTCCCACTATCAATCTTTTCTCTTATGAAGTCTCGATATATTTTAACATGTTTTGTTTTGTCATGTTAGATTGGGTTGTGTTTCATATTAATTGCTGTCATATTGTCAAAGTGTAATCTAATATGTAGTTCTATAATCATTTTTAGTTCCTTGAGTACCCGGTTTACCCATAGACCCTCAAAGATTCCAAGTGCTATGCCTCTAAACTTAGCTTCAGTGCTACTTTGAGCAACCACGCTTTGTTTCTTACTCCACTATGTGATAAGATTACCCCAGACATAAGTAAAATATTTTGAGGTAGATCTCCTATCCTCTTGATCACCAGCCTAATCTGCATCAGCCAACATTTCTACATTTCTTGCATTTGATTTCTTGAATAGGAGTCATAACCCGGGAAAACTCTTTAAGTATCTAAGTATCCTGTAGACTTCATTTAGGTATTTTTGCTTTGGATCATGGGAATGTTGGCTCACCATGCTAACAATATAGGCAATGTTTAGTCGAGTGTGAGACAAGTAGATCAATTTTTCAACCATACGTTGACATCTTCTTATATCTACAGCTTTCCCTATGTCTTAACCATCTCTAATTTTGTTAGCTTGTATAGGAGTATCACTTGGTCTACAACCAAGCATACTAGTTTCTTTAAGGAGATCCAGAATATATTTTCTCTGCGAGGTGTTTGATTCCTATTTCTGTTCTAGCTACTTCCATACCCAGAAAATACTTCAAATTTCCTAGGTCTTTAACCTGAAATTCTTTGTTCAGTGCTTCTTTGATCCTATTGATTTCTAGTGGATCATCTCCTGTGAGGATAATAACATCAACATATACTGCTAATATTACAATATTCCCATTTCTATGTCTGAAGAATAAGATGTGGTCACTCTATCCATAAGAATAGTTTTGAGCTTGTATTACTCTAGTAAATTTTTTAAACCATGCTCGAGGGGATTGTTTTAGACCATATAATGATTTTCTTAACCTGCACACATGATCTACCTTCCTTCTAGGGAACTTTAGGGGCATCTTTATGTATACTTCTTCTTTTAATTCCCCATTTAGGAAATCATTTTTGACATCCATTTGGTGTAGTGACCAATCTAACTTAGCTGCTAGTGAAAAAATGATTCTAATGGTGTTTAGCTTGGCCATTTGTGCAAATGTTTCAGTATAGTCCATACCGTAAACTTGAGTGAAGCCATTTGCCACCAATCTTGCTTTGTATTTGTCAAGACTCCCATTAGCACAATACTTTGGAGTGAACACCCATTTGCAATCTACTGCTTTCTTGTCTTTTGGTAGCTCGACTACTTCCCATGCGTTATGACTTTCTAATGCCTCTATTTCTTCCATTACTACTTTCCTCCATTTAGGACTATCAAGAGTTTTGTTTATATTCTCTGGTAACCTGATATGGTCAAGATGTGATATGAAAGCACAATACTTTGATGATAAGGCCTAATAGGAAACAAACCTCTCAATCAAGTTTCTGGTACATGAACTTTTTTGCTTCCTTATTGCTATTGGAAGATCAAGATCCTCGTTAACACTTTAATGGTCAGGGTCTACTCCTAGTTCAGACTCTTGGGATGTGTCAGTTACTTGAGGTGTATTACCTGTCGTGTCTATATTTCTACGATTATAGACTTGTTCCTATCTATTGGTGTCTCCCCCTGAACTAGATTTCTTCTCATGATCCTATGGCACTTCAAGTGTGTAGATTAGATCATGCTCATTGTGAGAAATGTAGGCTCAACATTTATTAGGGTAGTTAGAGGTGTAGGCTCAACATTTATTGAGGTAGTCAGAGGTTTACTCCAAGTCTCCCCTGAACCGAGGACGAGTTATAAAAGGAAATAGTTTCATGGAAGATGACATCACGAGTGACATAAAGGCGTTTAGTAACAGGATCAAAATATTTATACCCTTTTTGATTCCCTACAGGCCCTAGGAAAATGTATCTCACAGCTTTAGGTTTGAGTTTATGGGTATGATGGATGTGAACAAAGGTGGTACAAATAAAAACTCGGAGAGGTAAAGTATTATGAAGATAACGTATCTGGAAATATTGGTGAAGAACTTGGAGAGGGGTTTGAAAAGATAAGGGTTTGCAAGGCATGCGATTTATTAAGAAGGTAGAAATAAGGATAGCATCATCCCAATAATAAGTAAGAACAATGCTACTAAAAAAAAGTGCTCAAGCAATTTCTAAGATATGTTTGTTTTTGTGTTCAACAATCTCATTTTGTTGAGGACTGTGGGGACATGAACTTTTATGGGTGATGCCGTGTTGGGTAAGAAACGTGGATAACATGTGATTGAAGTACTCAGTACTATTATCAGTGTGGAGAGTCTAAATTTTGGTATCAAATTGTGTATGGATCATGTGATAGAAATTAATGAACATTTGGCAGACTTCAGTTTTATCCTTTAAGAGGAAAACCCAACTGACATGGGTGTGGTCATCAATAAGGGTCATAAACCATTTTGAATATGTGCGATTAGGAACCCAAGATGGACCCACACATCACTGTGGATGATGGAAAAAGGCCTAGAAAGGCAATATGTGGTATTGGGAAAAGAGGTGTGATGATGTTTAGCTAACTCACAAGAATCACAATGAAATTCGGATATTTTATTTGAGCAAAAAAAGGAAACATCTTGCACATGTATTGAAAGTTTGGATGACCTAATCTCTTATGCCACAATTCAATATTACTAGTGTTGAGGGGAGACACTTTATTACAGGAGTAAGATACTGAATGATGACAATCATTCAGATAATAGAGTATATCAAATTCTTTAGCAACACCAATCGTCGTCCCCATGAATAGATCCTAAAAGACACAATGTGTAACGAAGAAATTAGCATTTTCATGGTATTGGATGGTGAGTACTCCACCTGTCACGAGAGCAATTTGGGTTTGATCCCTGACAATGGCGCTACTTGAAACAACCTTACATTCGATGTCGTCTTAGGATTACTTCAAAAATTAAACTAAGGATTACGTATAATGCAACCTTGGGTCGTTCACTTTAAGAAGCCAAAAATGAAATTAAATTTCTAAGTAATTAAATGCAATCCAACCTAAACTATAAAATAGGGTTGGATTAGTTGACTAATGACTAAATGCAATAAATTAAAAATAAATTTAAATAAAATATTTTTAGAATTTTTAATTTAAAGATAGATTGAATGATAATGAGTGAATGGAATGAAATAAAAAGTGATTAATAATAAATAAAGCAATCCTTTAATTCAATAATGCATGTAATCATAGCTTCAACAGATATGAGAGTTATAAACAATGAATCAATAATTATAATTGAGCTTTTAATACAACAACTGAGCAACCTCGAATTGTTATAATCTTAATATCAATGTTAAACAATAATTTAGTTACCATAATCCTCAATAAATATAAATAAATCATTAAATAACTTCCCAATAATTATAAATAGAAATCATAAGATAATTAATAGGTAATTAGGTAACTTAAACTCTATTTTGAGATCTCAAACTCATGCCTTTCTAAGAAGATTATAATGCACTAGCCACAGATTGCCATGGAAAATAATGCCACTATCAAGGTCGAGAGCTCATCCATGGATAATGCTATCATTGTTGCTGCTTATGCCCTGGTGCTACTATTGTGTTGTGTCATGCTGCCAACGGTGATGATGGAGTGGAGAGATGTAATGAGAAGGATGGAATGGAGGTGGAGTAAAAATAGTGGAGAGAGTGGGGTGATGGTGGTTGGCTGCGTATGGGTGTAGAAGGAATGGATGGCTGATAGATGAGTAAAGGTGAAGCGTGGCATCTTTGGTGTCGTGGTTGTTGAAGCCTTTTGTTTGTGTCCATCCTCGTTGTGATTAAAAGCATGGAGAAGGAATTAAAAAAACTAGTAGGCCTAAACCGTAAGGTTTGGCCTATAGGTCATCTAGTGTAATTTCTGAATTAATAGTCCTACGTTATTATTTGTAAATTTCAAATTTTCCTAAATTCCTGAAATACAAAATCATAAAAATGAAATACCTTTTGTTCTAAAAAATACTTGTTTGGGAGAAATCATAAAAATAGGACAATTATACCCTTATTATGTACTAATCTAATGTAAGATACACTAATTTAAAGGTGCAAAAAATAATATAATTAAGGACTAACATAATGACACAAAATTACTAAAATGATATGAAAACATACCATAAAAGTATGGGTTTATCAACTCCCTCACACTTAGCTTTTTGTACTCCTGAGCAAAATATCATTCAAGTGAATCCAACAGTTAAACTCAATGCAGGTAAACATAAAATTGACAAGGCAAGAATACGCAATCAACTCAAGCAACCTCTATCCCTAATCAGTCAACAGTCATGGAATGCTTTGGTGCAAAGAAATTAACACAAGAGACATAACATGATAGAAGGAAAAGAAATATAGTAGATCTCTCATAGGTATAAATGTCTCACTCAATTCTCAATATGGGAAATTTTCACTCAATCTACCTAGACTAGCACCTACCAAAGGCTTGTAAAGATTCTACATCTCCACCACAAACATACCATAGATTCATGATCAAGGGGACTTTGTAGGGTTGTAATGTTTGTGAAAAGCTAATGAATGTATGAAATAGAATGTAAAACAAGTTCAATGCATGAGTGCTAAGAACACTTAAAGTAAGCTAGAGTGCAACCATCAAATTAATACCAATGTGCCAATAGAATCAATCTTTAATATTCAACCATCAATGGATGCCTTATTTCAAACTTTATATCCATTATTGCCAATTTTTCTTTTCTTTTTTCTCTCTTTCTTAGTTTTTAGCACATTTTCTTCTCTTTCTTCTCTTTACTATTTCTTTTCTCTCTTTATTTCTCTCTTTTTTTACATTGGCAATCCTAACCCCAAAAGATAAAGATAGCAACATCAATAGCGCATATTTAATCATGAAGAACATAATGTAACTCATGCAAAGTATTTGTTCAAAATCAATGGAATGAAATGACAGTGATAGCCTTAAAGGGGTAAATAAAGGTCAATTGAGATGTCTTGTGTTTGGGTAAAAGGGTTTACAAATTACTACCTCTATTATACTCACAAATCTAGGTATTAATGTAACTTTAAAAAAGAATATAGACAAGTTCTAGATGTTAACCAAAATTAGGTGAAAATCATGCAAGATAAGAAAGAAAAATAAGGCAAAAAAAATCCTTTCAACAAGGATTTCTCTAAGATATTTTCTCTCAAGATTAAGCTATGAAACAAGGTTAATAACACTATACCAAATGCACTATACTATACTAATCAACTAAGAATAAAAATTACTCAAATCAAAATGCATTCAAGCCTAGACATGCTAATGTTTACATGCATAAAGCAATAAAGATTTGAAAACAAAACCTAAGGATTGCAAAAGTCAAGTTAGAAGGTGGAAATTACAGCAGCAATTCCAATCAATTTAACACAAAAAGTTCAATTTTTTTTTTAATTTTCAGATTATTTCATATCAATGACAACACAAGTAATGACAAAAGAAATAGACAAGAGCAATCCAAATCCCTCCCCCATACTAAGACCATGCATTGTCTTAACGTAACACTAAAACATATATTAGAGGGAGAAAGGAAGATAGTTGAAGAGTCATGTGTTAAATGGGATATTTATTCAAAGAAAAACTAACCTAACACTAAGAAATTCTTAAAATGCAACATATTCTAAAAAATTATTAAAAGACATAAAACAATAAATCTAAATTATTATACCTTTACTACTAGGATAGTCCCTCCCCTACACTTATATCAAACAATAAAACTCAATAAATCAAATGGTAAGGAGGCAAGGAAGGAAAGGGACAACCTTGAGAACGAAATCTCTTCAAACTCTTGTAAGAGAAGTTTTCATCCCAGATGAGAAACATGCATTTCTTCATTATAGCTCATTCTCCTACATTATTCTTCCTTGATTGTGGAGGTTCTGAATCAATTTGAAGAGCGCCAAGAGTATATGGTTGAGGTTGGTTACATGGAGGGTTCCATCAATTATGTCCCTGTATATAAAACAAGCCACTAGCAGTACTAAATCCAAAAATAGAGATATGGAGAGATTTCAAATGAAGTAAGGACATTTTAGTAACTAGACTCTCTAAGTAACTATCGCATCCAATGAGATCAATGGAATTTCCTTTAGTAGGAAAGAAATAATCAGTAATAGTTCCAGAAATTTCTGGTGCGCAAACTGGAGGATATGGAATCCACCTGTCACGTCTTAAAATTTGAGCCGTGATCGGCACAAAATATAAATAAATTCATATTCCTTAAGCTTAAAACCTTAAATAAACTGTTTGAAATGGAAATCATAATGTATTATAATTTTAAATCAAAAGGTAAGTTCTCTGTAGGGATTTTGGTAGAATCGTCGTTATATAACTGATCTCCCGACAATTCTACAACATACTACAAATATTCAAAATCAAATAGTAACATTTTTCCAAAACAACCAAGATCTTATCTAATAGCTATGTGGAGCATCTATCCTTTCATCAAAATAATACAAGTACTTCATAAATGATAATTACATCAAAAAGTAGACTTGTCAAAAAGCAACGCTTCAGATTTACAACAAGGTTCTTCACTACTCAGTAGGAGGATTAGGGTAGACTATTGTTAGCAACTAGCATTATGTATTCCATCCTTTCTAAAACCTTTCCAACATGCATGGGTCCATTTCACATGTAATGATTATAACAGTTTCTAATGCAATAAACTTCAGTAGGGTTACTTTTGAATTTCAAAACCCCCAGCATGAATAAATTCAAATATTAAGATACTATAGAAACATATGAAATTCACATAAGAATATTTCATGAATAAAATCAATTTAATAGATCGTTTGTCAAATTCTTTTTCTAAAACTTCTTCATCCATTTTCATACATAATCATAATCTTTTTGCAAACCAATTGAAAAAAAATAATTTCTAAGAATTAAAACCATGAATTTGCAAAATTTGCTTTTCGTAAATCATATTTATGATTAAATACTTTAAATCAGATAACAATTTAAAAATACTATTTTAAGGGACGTTATTCACTCACATGCCACGCTTTTAAACCTTTACCCTTTTCAGCCAATCACTTTCGATCATATTCACTTCTCAATTCCCTGGTATCCCGAAAATAATATATTAAAATTCTAATTGTATCTTTGAAAATTCTAATACCACCACATCAACAATAGGTATTTATATCCCAAGATCATGATTCAAGCATGTTAACTTCCTTCAAAATCCTTAACTTTCTAATTACTTGTTTATCTTTAAAGAAATCCAAAACAACAACTTAATTCACTAGTAACCAGAATGTTGTTGTCTAAAATAGTAGGTAACTCTTTTCAATCTTTAAATTTCTAAAACACACTCTTATGCTTGAAATCATTAATTTATCATTTTCACTAGAAACTTCTTCTATTTCATCTAGTTATTTTATGTTCTCTTTTATCTTTACTTCTAGAGACCTCTGAGTTAAACAAAGGCAGCAACATCGATTCCTGATTTAACTTTGATTTAATTTTTTTCCAACTTTCAAAATCTGAACCCTATAGCCTTAACACCAACAGCAAGCTTCCATCTACCAGAGTAATACAACACACACACATACTCCTAGTTTCCCTTGCCTCCACTATTCCACAGTACACATATAAATATACATATGAACAGCAATCCCCTCTTCTTTTATTATTCTTACTTCATTCTAATTCATAACAACATCACCATATATATATATGCCATTTAGTTTCCAAAATAGCAGCACAATTTTCTAAACAAGGGACCACATCACCATTTATAAATATACATATATATATATATATATATTAACCAACACAGCAACTATCTATATATTCTTTCCATTCAATCCAATGCAACCCACTACGGCATGCTTCTATATCCTTTTTCATTTGGCAGTATTATCACACACACACACATATACCTTCACAGCTCATGCATACATAATATATATACATATCATTCAAAATAGTAGCAACATTTAGCATTAGCAGTACCATCCATATACACCCTTTTCTGCATGGCTTTATACACACATATTCTCAAACATAGCACTTGGAGAAAATGCTAACCTCACCCAAGACCCATATCCCTTTCTGATTAGTATCATCAACTAGATGAGCAATGAAAGTTAAATCACCCAACCAAACACACACTAAACAGAAAAAGGAAATCTCTCATACCCAGCTCATGGTATCTAGTGCACAACAATCGGGAATCAAATTTCTAGATAACAACATACACTCATCAACAATCATTCCCTACTGTAATCATGTCCACGCATAGCCCAACAGAAATAGTGAAGACAGGGGAAGGCGGAAGAAGCTCGCCTCCATTGAACTCTGACGCCACAGACTCGTGGCTCACTCTGGTTGTCAGAGGCAGATAGACGGCCATATAATCACTCACTCTGTCTCTCGCCAATAGAGATGATGGAGAATCCATAGTGACGACGATAGGAAGAAAAGGTCAGGAATTTGGACTTGCTATAGTGTTATAAGGCACAGGACAATGGCGACAATAGCATTATAACAACAGCGGTAATGACTCGAGTAACAGAGAATAGAGTCAACTAATCAGTGGTAGCCCAATGACGTGAAGCTTCACTGCCTAATTCCTTTACTCTCTCACTCTGCCTCCCTCGCTCTATTTATCCAGCAAATAAGCACTATGGTAAGGTGACTACTCTAGCCTAATAACCCAAACGAAGATCTTGATGGAAGCAAGGCAGAGTCTGGTCACACAGCAATGGTTCCCCTAGCTTGAAGCTTTTGTCATTGCTCCTTTCTGTCTGTGCCACCATGACAATTAGAAGGAATGAAGGAAGAGAGGTATAGTTTCTGAAGAAATAGACAGGAGGACATTTTTGTAATTTCACAGCCTAAAAAAATAAAAACCCTTTTATAGTTTCTAGGGCTTGAACACTAGATTTTTGACTTTCATCCTCTGCCTTTGACCACTCCTCTAACGCCTCCTCTTTGACATTTTTTGCAACAATAATATATTTATCATTTGTTAAATTGGTTTTATCTATGAAGTTTTTCAGAGCCATTACATTCTTCCCCTCTTAAGAAATTTGGTCCTCAGAATTTAAAAATATGCTTACCTCAATTCTCGAATAAATATGGATACTTGATACGTATCTCACTCTCCATTTCCCAAATAGCTTCCTCTGAATGATTACGCCACAATACCTTCACTGAAAGAATCTCTTTTGATCGTAACTTTATTACTTGTCTATCAATAATAGCTATCGTATATTTATCATATGACAAGTCTTTGTCCACATGAACTTCTTGATATTCCACAACATGAGATGGATCATACAAATACTTTCATAGCATCGATACATGAAACACTGTATGAATTCCTGATAACTCTGTCTAAAGTTATAACACCTACTTTGTCCAAAATCTCAAAGGAACCAATATACCTTGGACTCAACTTGCCTTTTCTCCCAAATCTCATAATACCTTTCATTGGCGACATCTTTAAAAACACTTTATCTCTGACCATGAATTCTAATTCCCTACGACGATGATCCACGTAAGATTTTTGTCTGCTCTGAGCTATCAATAACCTTTGTTGAATCACTTTCACCTTCTCTTTAGCATCTTAAACCAAATCTAGTCCTAATATCTCTCTATCACTAACTTTAAACCATTTGATTGGAGATCTACATTGTCTTCCATATAATGCCTCAAATGGTGCTATTTGAATACTTGATTGATAACTATTATTATATACAAATTCCACTAGTGGCAAATACTTATCCCAACTTCCACTGAAATCTATGATACAAGATCTCAACATATCCTCAACTATTTGGATTGTTCTCTCAGATTGTCTATCAGTTTGAGGATGAAAAGCAGTGCTTAAATTCAAATGAGTACCCAATATTTTTTGAAATGATTCCCAAAATTGAGAAGTGAATTGGGGCCCTCTATCTGGAATGATAAACACTGGGACTCTGTGCAATTGCAAAATCTCTGCAATATAAATCTCAGCATATCTAGCCGTATTATAAATCATCTTCACTGGAAGAAATAAGCAGACTTAGTTAATCTATCAACAATCACTCAGATAAAGTCAAAACCTTTAACAGTACAGGGCAAGCCAATAATAAAATATATTGTTATGTTTTCCCATTTCTACTCAGGTATTTGTAATTGTTGCAATGATCCTGCAAGCTTCTGATGTTCCACTTTAACTTGTTAACACACCAAACAATGTCCAACAAAATTTGCCACATCATTCTTTATACCATGACACCAATACAATTGTTTCAAATGTTGGTATATCTTGGTTATACCAAGGTGGATCATATAAGCGGAATGATGAGCTTCTTCTAGAATTTGTTTACTCAACTCTTGAATTTGAGGTACGTAAATCCTGTCATTATACCTCAGAACACTTTCCTGATCAATCACAAATTCTGTATTACTTCCCTCTTAGACCAGATCTTATAACTTGCACAACTTTGGGTCCAAGTACTGAGCTTCCTTAATATGATCATTTAGAGAAGAATGAGCTTGCAAATGAGCTAAAAATGCTCATTTATCAGCAATTTCAAATACGACTCCCTCTTGCTCTACTTTATGAATCTCCTATACCAGCGATCTCCTTTTAACCTTTACATGTGCCAACCTACCCATAGACTTTCTGCTTAGAGCATCTGCCACCATATTCACTTTCCTTAGATGATACAAAAATGTACAGTCATAATATTTTAACAATTCCATCTATCTTCTCTGTATGAGATTCAGATCCTTCTGCTAAAAAATGTACTTGAGAGATTCTTGTGATCTATGAAAATCTCATAAGTTTCAACGTATAGATAATTTCTCTAAATCTTTAAGGAAAACACCACTACATCCATTTCTAGGTCATGAGTTGGATAATTTTGCTCATGTGTCTTAAGCTTTCAAGATGCGTAAGCAATTACTTACCTATTCTACATTAATACACAGCCTAACCCGATTCGAGAAGCATCATAATGCACTGTGTACCCTCCAACTCCTGAAGTTAAGCTTAACACTGGAGCAGAAGTCAAAGATTCCTTCAACTTCTGAAAACTCCCTTCACACTTATCATCCCACACAAATTTCACATTGTTTTGAGTTAACCTTGTCATCAGAACTGCTATTCTTGAAAAATCCTGCACAAAACGATGATAATATCCCGTAAGGCTTAAGAAACTTCGAATATCAGTGACCGTAGTAGGCCGTGGCCAACTTTTGATTGCCTTAATCTTGCTAGGATCAATCTGAATACCGTCTTTCGACACCACGTACCCTAGAAAAGTGACCTTAGTCAACCAGAACTCACACTTAGAAAACTTAGCATAAAGTTGTTGTTCTCTCAACCTTTTCAACACTATCCGCAAATAATGCTCATGCTTTTCCGTACTCTTGGAATAGCCTAAGATATCATCAATGAATACGATTACAAACTTATCCAAAAATTCTTTGAATACCCGATTCATCAAGTCCATGAATGCCACAGGAGCATTTATCAAACCAAAAGATATCACTAAGAATTCGTAATAACCATACCGAGTTCTAAAGGCGGCCTTTGGAATATCTTCCTTCTTAATCTTTAATTGATGATACCCTGATCGCAAGTCTACATGAAAAATATTGTGCTCCTTGCAACTGGTCAAAAAGATCATCAATACGCGAAAACAAGTACTTGTTCTTTATGGTCACCTTATTAAGCTGTCGATAATCAATGAATAGACTCAAAGTTCCATCTTTCTTTTTCACAAACAACACAGGTGTACCCCACGGAGAAGTGTTGGGTCGAACAAACCCCTTATCTAACAATTCTTGTAGCTGAGTCTTTAATTCCCTTAGAGGGTGCATCCTATAAGGTAAAATAGAAATTGGCTTAGTGCTATGAATGACATCAATACCAAATTTTATTTCTCTATCTGGAGGTAAACTAGGCAATTCTTCTGGAAAGACATCAGGAAATTCCTGAACAACTAGAATTTGGTTTAAACTGACAGTAGGCTTATCAACATCTTGGACTACAGCCAAAAATCCCTGACAACCATTTGTCAACAATCGTTGGGCTTTTAAAGTATAGATCTAGTTAGTTGGCTTCTCTACTTTATTCCCTTGCAATGCAAAAGAAGTTTCACCCAGAATAGTAAATTTTATCACTTTCAAGTGGCAATCAATAGTAGCATAACAAGAAGCTAACCAATCCATGCCTAATATCACATCAAAGTCAATCATATCAAGAATCATCAAATCAACAAAGCTTTTTCTACCCTCAGCAGACAATTCACAAGATTTATACACTTGTGTCAACTGAAAAAGGACATTCAAGTCTGACAGAATATGTACCCAACCTTTTAGCAAAATATTTTAAAACATAAGAATGTGTCAATCCAGAGTCAAACAATGCATAAGATTTTTGAGAACTTATAGTGATAATACCTATGACTACAATATTAGAGGCCTAATCATCTTTCCTTGTCATAGCATATACCCTATCTTTTCCTTGCCTTGTAGATGGTTGTACTCTTTTCTTTGAAGGTCATCCTGATGTACCTCTACCTGTTGAGGCATAAGTTATTCCAATAGACGGAGCTATGAAAGTAGCAGGGTAGGGACAATGTTGAGCTAATCCATAACTCAAAGTAGGCTGAGCAAACATACATTCCCTCTTCATATGACCTGGTTGTCCACATCCATAACAAACATGCATGGTCTTGCAATAGACCCCTGAATGATACTTCCCACACATAGCATAGGGAAACATGAAATAATTAGACTGGCTCACCACAGACTGAGGTCTAGTACCTCCAAACTTGGGTATCAAATATGAAATGCTCATTGAGGGTCCATAAGATTTGGGCTCTAGCTGCATAATGGGGGTTAGCTCTGAGAGCGATTCCCTTTAAATGAAGAACCTTGGAATTTTTCACTCCCAACCTTCTATTTCTTAGAAACCCCTTCTTCTTCCATGTGCCTCAACTCAATTCTTAGTGCACAATCAAATACATTAGTGTAGGAAGCAAAATGATTCAGCATAGGGGCTACAGCATCATGGATATATATCAGCAATCCTTAGATGAATTTGTTGATCTTATCCCTCTCTAACAAAATCTCTATAAACCTTCTGTCATACTCTGCCACTACATTCTGGAAGTACATTTCAACAGTAGAAATTCCTTTATTATGGCATCCTTCTTACTTTGGGGAAGATAACGCTTAAGAAAAATATCATTAAAATCTGCCCATGAAAACAACGACATTATATCTCCCTATAAACCTAGCACTGTCTTTCTCCAGGCATTAGCTATCCCCTCTAGCCAAAATAACGCAAACTCAACGTACTAAACATTAGAACATCTCAGAGTTTGACATATGTTCTCAATACCTTCCAAAAATTCTATAAGTTCCTCTCAAGAATCAAAACTTGAGAACTTAGGAGGATCTAGGTTGATGAATTTTGACAACCTGACTGCTAAATTATCCTCCTCCATAACTTGCTGTGTCTCTTCTCAAGTCTCGTGCCTGAATGATGTAGAGATTTCTGGAGATTGTGGATTAGATAGTTCAGTTTCAGATAAAATTTCTTAAAGAGGTCTAAGAGGTTGACCTCTCTAAGCCCTAGCTCCCCTACGACCCTATCCTCTACCTCTAGGGGCAAGTTACTTTGCTGAGTAGAGCATATGTCTAAAGCCCTATCATTCCTAGAGCTTCTTCCATATGGTAGACATCTAGGCAGTATTTAGCTATACACAAAAACATAGAAAATATTCAATTTCAAGGAAATATGTTTTCAAACCCATAAGAAAACAAAACACTTTCAAATTTCCTAAAGAGATATTCACCAATACCTCAACTATAGTTATGCCCAAGTTCATAATGATAATTGAGACCCCACCAAAGTATCCCTACTCCACGTAGCCATAGAAAAACTATGACTCTGATACTAAGCTATCACGTCCCAAAATTGAAGCCATGACCGACAGAGAATATGAATAAATTCTTATTCCCTAAACCTAAAACCTTAAATAAATTGTTTGAAACAGAAACATAATGTATTATAATTTTAAATCAAAAGGCAAGTTCTCTGTAGGGATTTCAGCAAGATCGTCATTATATAACCGATCTCCTGATAATCCTACAACAGACTGCAAATATTCAAATCATCTGTAATATTTTTCAAAACAACCAAGATCTTATCTAACAGATATATGGAGCATATATCCTTTCATCAAAATAATAAAAGTACTTCACAAATGATATTTACATCAAAAAGTAGACTTGTTAAAAAGCAACACTTTGGATCTGCAATTAGGCTCTTCACTGCTCAGTAGGAGGATTATGGTCGACTACACTATCTGAAGCCAAATAATTTACTCGTAAACAACGTCCCAAAAACATTATTTAAAAATGCAAAAATAAACAGTTCAAGATATAAAATGTAAATCATAACATTTCGTAACTTGATGCAAATATTTCTGTAAACATTTTATTTTCAAAAAAAACCATTTGAAATAATAATTTCAACAGAACGTAAATAGGCGTGGACACACAGTCCATGAGGGTAACTATCTAATCTAGCTCAGTTCAAAGCTACAAAAATAAGCTTGGACACACAGTCCATGAGGGTAAATAACCATGTGTAGCACGAGGCCACAAAATAGGCGTGAACACATAATCCATGAGGGTAAATAACCAATTAGGCGAGACCCAAAACCACGAATAATAGGCGCAAGTATGAAACGTACGAATAATAGGCGCGAGAATAAATCCCATGAATAACTATCGCGAGTACAAAACTCACGAATATCCATCGAGTTCGGCTAACCATGGTGCACCAAGGACTAATAGTACTGCTGTTAGCAACTAGCGTTATGTATTTTGTCCTTTATACAACCTTTCCAACATGCATGGGGCCCATTTCACATGTAATGTAACAGTTCCTAATGCAATAAACTTCAATAGGAATACTTTTGAATTTGGAAACCCCCAGCATGAACATTTAAAATATCAAGATACTATGGAAACATATGAAATTCACATAAGAATATTTCATGAATAAAATCAATTCAATATATCATTTGTCAAATTCTTTTTCTAAAACTTCTTCATCCATTTTCATACATAATCATAATCCTTTTGCAAACCAATTGAAAAAAAAAATCATTTCTAACAATTAAAACCATGAATTTGCAAAACTTGCATTTCATAAATCATATTTATGATTCAACACTTCAAATCAGATACCAATTTAAAAATACTATTTTAAGGGACGTTATTCACTCACATGACACTCTCTTAAACCTTTACTCTTTTCAGCCAATCACTTTCAATTATATTCACTTCTCAATTTCCTGGTATCCCAAAAACAAAATATTAAAATTATAATTATATCTTTGAAAATCTAGAATCATATTCCAGTGCTCAAATTTAATACATTTAATCACCACTATAGCAACAATAAGTGTTTATATCCCAAGGTCATGATTCAAGCATGTTAACTTCCTTCAAAATCCTTAACTTTCTTATTACTTGTTTATCTTTAAAGAAATCCAAAACAACAACTTAATTCCCTAGTAACTAGAATGTTGTTGTCCAAAATAGTGGGTAACTCTTTTCAATCTTTAAATTTCTAAAACACACTCTTACGCTTGAAATCATTAATTTATCATTTCCACTAGAAACTTCTTCTATTTCATCTAATTCTTTCCTATTCTCTTTTATCTTTACTTTTAGAGACCTTTAAGTTAAACAAAGGCAGCAACATCGGTTCCTGATTCAACTTTGATTTAATTTTTTTTCCAACTTTTAAAATCTGAACCCTATAGCCTTAACATCAATAGCAAGCTTCCATCTACTGGAGTAATCCAAAACACATATACTCCTAGTTCCCCTACCTCCACTATTCCACAGCACAAACACACATAATTATATACATATCAAGAGCAATCCCCTTTTCTTTTATTATTCTTACTTTCTTCATTCTAATTCATAACAACATCACCATATATATATATATATATATATATGCCATTTAGTTTCCAAAATAGCAGCACAAATTTTCTGAACAAGGGACTACATCACCATTTATAGATATACATATATATATTAACCAACATAACATCTATCTATATATTCTTTCCATTCAGTCCAATATAACCCACTACGGCATGCTTCTGTCTCCTCTTTTATTTAGCAGAATTATCACACTCAATATATATACTTTCACAGTGCACGCATATACAATATTGCCATTTAGCATCAACTGTGACATCCGTATACACCATCTTCCTTATGGCTTTACACACATATTCTCAAACAGAGCACTTGGAGAAAATGCCAACCTCACCGAAGACCCATATCCCTTTCTGATCAGCGTCATCAACCAGAGGAGCAATGGAAGTTAAATCACCCAACCAAACACACACACTTAACATAAAAGGGAAATCTCTCATACCCAGCTCACGGCATCTAGTGCACAACAATGGGGAATCAAATTTTCAGCTAACAACATACACTCATCACCAATCATTCCCTACTATAACCATATCCACGCATAGCCCAATAAAAATAGTGAAGATAGGGGAGGGTGGAAGAAGCTCACATCCGTTGAACTCTGACACCATAGACTCGTCGCTCACTCTGGTTGTTAGAGGCAGATAGACAACCACAAAATCACTCACTATGTCTCTCACCAACAGAGATGATGGAGAAGCCACAGTGATGACAACAGGAAGAAAAGGTCAAGAATTTAGACTTGTTATAGTGCTACAATGTATAGGATAATGGCGATAGCAGCACCATGGTAATGACGATGACTCGAGCAATAGAGAACAACGTCAACTAATAAGCGGCAGCTCAATGACATAAAGCTTCATTACCCATTTCCTCTACTCCCTCACTCTACCTCCTTCGCTCTATTTATTTGACAAATGAGCACTGTGGTGAGGTGACTACTTTGACCAACAACCCAAGCGAAGAAATTAATAGAGCTTCTAGTCTAGTCATATGGCAATAGTTCCCTTAGAATAAAGATTTGTTGCTGCTCCTTTTCGTCTGTGCCACCGTAAAAATTAGAAGGAATGAAGGAGGAAAGGTACAGTTTCTGGAGAAATAGCCAAGAGGGTATTTTCATAATTTCACACGCCTAAAAATAAGAAAAACCCCCTTTTACAGTTTCCAAGGCTCAAACATAGGATTTTTGACTTTCATCCCCTGCCTTTCACCACTCCTCTAATGCCTCCTCATTGACATTTTCTGCAATAATAATATATTTATCCTTTGTTAAATTTATTTTATCTATGAAAATTTTTAGAACCATTACACCACAATTCCCATTATCATCTCCTATCCATTTCACGACTCAATGCCACCATCAGATGACTAGGAAGCTATGTTCGTAGCTTGTATAATAGTTCCTTTATCATTAGTTCTTGTAAAATCAAGAAACACATCTTCCTCAAGGCTATCAAGTGCATAATCAATAGGAATATTAGAATCAAAGCAAGATGATGCATCAAAATTATGAATAGTAGAAACCCAGCTATCTATCTCTAAACAATAGACACATGATACACCACCCTCATATGCACAAAAATGAGAAGAATTGGAGGAAGATAGACAAGTAAAAGCATCACTATGCTTCACAATTATGCCATACCTGTCATGTTCATACACATTAGTTTCCTCGTCACCTATGGAGTTAGAAGGTGATCCTTTCTCTACTTGTATCTTCATGATAATTATGGCCTTTTCATCATTTTAGACCATTGATTATTTTTTAGACTGATCCAAGATCTTCTTTTCTTGCAAGCTTTCAAATTGGATAGAGGCTTCTTCCTCAGCTTGGGAAGTTTCTTTAGTAGTATTAGTCGACGGAGATTCAACTTCTATTCTATCATCAACCAGTTATTCATCCTCTTCATTCTCTTTTAATTGCACTTTATTAACTCTACTTTTCTTACTATATCTCAATGTGATTGCATTCAAAGATTGATAATTTATCATTGTGTTAAAGGGTATAGAACCAGTACTCTTTACTTGTTGTTCACTCAAGTTATTGGAGATTTGAGTAACAAAAACGTTTAAATTCTCGTGCTTAGTCTCCATTTGCTCTAACTTAAAGAACACAATTTGTAGACATGAGTCTATCTTATTCTCTATAGCATAAAATTTAGCCTCAGTTTCTTACTCCTATTAGTCTAATCCTGAATTAACCTTGCAATACCTTCCATGATAAGAGCAAGACCTCAAAAAAATAAGATGATGCCCCTTGATTGGAAAGATTTCCTTGAGTGTTGCCTTGATCCCTAGCCCATATAAAGTTATGGTGATATCTTCAACCTGGATTATAGGTGTTAGAGTAAGGATCATCACCTACAAAGCTATAGAATCTAGGTAAGGAAGAATTTAATGCTCCTTTAATTTTAAAATTCATATCATCAGTATAAAAGTCATAATGATCATAATTAATATTGGAATTATAAATCTCCCTTATGCTTGAATTATCCTTAACATTATACCATAAGTTATTCTCACCATATCTATTGTTCCCATTAAAACCATTCATGAATTTTTTTTCTGATTTAGAATCACTAACAAACATGTGTTCACTAGAGGTAGTTGTCAAATAAAAAAGACTAAAATAAAAGAAAAACTAAATAAAATAAAATAAAATAAATGAATCAAACAAAAAAAGAAAAAAAAAGGTATAACCAAATAAACCAAAAAATTGAACCTAAATATTTATTTTTTAATGGAAATGCAAAAAGTATGCAATACTAACTAGACAAACACTAAGACAAAATGCTCAACAAATAAATCCCAGTTTATGTTACTTGACACTTAGCTACTAGAGAACCAACCTTTTTGCTCCCCAGCATCGATGCCACTTGAAACAATCTTACGTCCGATGTCGCTTTAGGGTTACTTCAAAAATTAAATTAATGATTGCATATAGTGCAAACTCAGGTAGTTCTCTTTAAGGAGCCAAAAATAAAATAAAATTCTTAAGTAACTAAATGCAATGCAACTTAAGCTATAAAATAGGGTTGGATTAATTGACTAGTGACTAAATGTAATAAATTAAAAATAAATTTAAATAAAATATTTTTAGAATTTTTAATTTAAAGATGGTGATAATGAATGATGATGAGTGAATGGAATGAAAGGGAAAGTGATTAATAATAAATAAAGTAATTATCCAATTCAATAACGCAATCAATCATAACTTTAACAAATATAGGAGTTATAAATAATAATTAATTATTATAATTAAACTTTTAATCTGACAATCTAACCACTTCGAATTGTCATAAAAATATGTTTCAAAGTCCTAATTTATTAACTGCCACTAAAATAAAAAAAAATAGGGCTAAGGATATTAAAAACCAATGTTCAATCATAACTCAACAATTCATAAAAGTAGGATCAAAGCCAGCAAGATATACAATGATTTAATAATTCAAATCACCTTAAAAAATAACTAAATATTCATTAAAACCTCAATACAAAGTCTAGACCCAAAACATATTAATGAAATTAAGTCATAATTAGCTCAATATCAAATATTAAACAGTAATACAGTTACCATAATCCTCAATAAATATAAATAAATTATTAAATAACTTCCCAATAATTATAAAATTATCTTACAACCTAGGAATCATAAGATAGTTAATAGATAAAAAAATTACAGTAACTTAAACTCCCCTTTGAGTTCCAAAGCTCTAGCCTTTGCTATTAAATAAGAAGATTATGATGCACCAGCCAAGGACTGCCATGTAAAATGATGCCACTATCAAGGTCGAGAGCTCATCCATTAATAGTGTTACTATCGCTATGCTTGTGCCTTGGTGCTGCTATTGTGTTGTGCCGTGCTACCGATAGTGATGATAGAGTGGAGAGATGGAATAAGATAGATAGAATGGAGGTGGAGGAAAAATGGTGGAGAGAGTGGGGTGATGGTGGTTGGTTGCATATGGGTGTGGAAGGAATGGATGGCTGACAGTTGCATGAAGGTGAAGCGTAGCGTCTTTGATATCGCGGCTATTGAAGCCTTCTACATGTGTGTGTCCTTATTGTGATTAAACATGTAACATTCTTATTTTCTTACATCTTAGGGACCAAATGGTAGCATCTGGAACCACTTTTAAGGTCATTAAAGTCAAATTACACAATCTAGAATTTTACTCTACCGAGTACTGTTCACTGTGTAAATTCCAGAGAAGTGACCTGACTTCGAAAAATCATAATTAAATCTAAAAAAATTGAAATGAAGTGGTTCAAATTGCTACACAAATATAACCTAATGATATTTCATGGAAAAATAACTTGTTGACCATGCCTTGACCCAATAAACATCAATCAATGCTCAAAGTTTATTATTCATCCGGCGTCCTTCCCCTGATTCTAGCATTTTGGTCCCAACTTTGACAAATCATATCTCCATGTGTAGACATCCAAATAAGATGTTCTATATATCAAATTGAATCTTGATATGTCTAATATTTACTGGTAAAATATCATACATTTATTCCATCGTTTACTATTTCTAATTACAGCTCAATTATCACTGTCTCCCCACGAGTTACTATTCATAGTGACAATTTTCAGCAACTAATTTATACATACATCAATCACATATCAATCATGCTAAATAATTATTAAATTCTCTTCATGCATCTTTATCTCCTCTATCTTGAGAAGACTTTTTGTAATTGGATTGATATGGAAAGGGTGAGATTTTTGAGAAAATCTCAGTAGCAAACAGAAACTATATAATATATGCAACTATATGCTTGATGTTACTATGTGTGCACTTAATGATCATGCTTGCATAATAATAACATACATGCTTCCATGTTCCTTAATTATAACATATGTCCATAGCATAAAAAGAAATAGAGCATTACTTAATCATACATGCTTCACATCATCAAGGTAAGTAAACATCACATAAAATATCCAAGCAATATAAGCATACAAGTAGGTAAGTTTACTACCTGACGTATAACCTTTCCTCTAGCTCTTAGCCTTTGCTCTAAAGTTCCTTCTTTTCATAGGTCAGAGCCTATACATAGCATAATAATATATTTATTATTATCCTATCCAGTATAACTCTACTTAACTTGAAGTAATACCCTTAATCTGATAATCCCCTAACTTTCTTTATATCCACGGCTAACCTTATCAAGAGAGATATTTCTCTATTCTAACTATTAAATTCACAAGAACAATCCTCTAATTTATTAGAGCAGGGATTAGAATAAATTACTTACCTTATTCCTAAACTTGCCAAGTCCCTAAACTCCTTGGATTTCTTCTAGTTCCACCAGAACTCCTCATTTCTTTATCTTTCTTTCTCTCTTTCTCTCTTCTTTTCCTCTTGCTGGCCGTGAATGGAATGGAGGGAGGGGTGGGGTATTTATAGGTGAAAGGAGGTGGAATGGACGGTCCAGATTGAATTGCGATGAACGGATCAGATCGCTTAGCTTTCTCAAGAATCCTTGCTTACATCATCATCCTAGATGACTCATCAAAATGACATCATCCATGGAAACCTCACATGCTTAGGTGGAACAATGGTGGGGCCCTCGGGATACTTCACCAGCTGACTCAACATTTTCAGATAATTCCAGAGTCCTGTCCCTGAAAGAACGGCTGAGATCATGCCACGTGTCCTTAGTTTTTTCTTTTTTCCCTAGACTCATGCCATCTGGCATCTTGTGGGTCCAATGAGGACACCTTTTATGCCACCTCATAGTTTTGGATGAATCTAAAGCTCTATCTGATCACTTTTCCCTGTTCTATCTTTAACTGGGTAACTTTATTTTATGAAAAAGTATTAAACTACTACTTTAATGCCACATAAACCTAACATAATCATTGGGCCACGTTTTTGGACCATTGGAATGCTATCTTGGCCTTTGATCAAGCCAAGCACTCTGTGGCTCAATTCCCAAGAAACATCCCTTAGCAAATTAACAAAATGCCCTTATTTACTCTTTATTTCCTTGAATAATTCTAGGGTATTATTGTCTTTTCATACTTTACCAGAGCATTTCCTGACCCTGGTCAATTATCCAGATAAACTTCCTTGACTGTCTAACCCTCATTCAAATGACCAAACTACCTTTCACTCATTCTTTAATTATTTTATAACATAAGGGCATTTTCATCATTTTACACTTTTTCTGCATATTTCTGGGCACCGACCTCTTTAACTGATAAACTGATATCATAGGCCTGGGCCTCACTTGGCGTCATCATAGGCCTCTTCTATGATGTCATCTGAGCCCATTCCATCTAAGCTTACTTACTGCTAAGTTTCATAATCGGATCGCAGGCGTTCTTAAACTCCCGTCAAAATTCACTAAAACGTGAATAACATTCCATACAGAACTCGTTTCAGGGTTCCGTCAGTTTCCTAACCTATGGCTTCACATGATGCACATTCCTATAACTTTTTCACTTATATCTAAGGTCCAGAAGATTTGATAAAAATTTCAGATAACTTTCAGATTATCAGATAAATATCAAATATCTGGAACTCCAATAAAGTTTTTGTATCATGCTAGATTAACAAGCATAACTTTCTCTATCTACTGATGAATTTTGGGACTAAAATGCTTTCAGACAGTTCTAAGCCTTTTCTGACTCAACTTTCTATAATTATAATTTTGCTCTTAGAAACTTTTGGAAATTACACTTTAGTCCTTAAACTTTTTATAATTACACTTAATAGCCCACAACTTGTATCTACTTTCATTTTTTGCCTTAGGACTTTTAGATTTTCCAGTTTAGTCCCTTCTTTTTTATTAAAATGACCATTATGCTCCCAGGGACTTTTACTATTTACAATATAGTCCCTGAATTTTCACTTACTTGCAGTTTAGTCCCTGAACATCATATGTATACTTCTAGGACTTCTGCTCTATAGGGCCTGGTAGCATACCTTTTTCAAACTACATACTAGGCTTCTATGTCTAAAAATCAAGATATGACAAAAAGCATGGAGAAGGAATTAAAAAACCTAGTGAGCCCAATCCTATTATCCAATACAGTTTCTGAATTAGTAGTCTTACGTTGTCATTTGTAAATTTTGATTTCTTTTAAATTCCTAAAATACAAAATCATAATAATATAATACCTTTTGTTCCAAAAATAATTATTTAGGAGAAATCTTAAAAATATGACAAGTGTGCTCATGTTATGCACTAATCCAATATAAGGTACACTAATTCAAAGGTGTACAAATAATATAATTAAGAACCAACATAATAACAAAAATCCACTAAAATGATACGAATAAATATATAAAAATATAGGTTTGTCAATCAGTAAGTGCATTTCTTTGAGATTGTTAAGCTATATTTATTTTTCTGTTAAATCTAGCCTTTCATGGTATTGGTTGGTATTGAATTAATAGTCATATGTACAAATTTATCCTACTATAAATTTCCTCCCTATATGGATGTAATGTTTCCTGATAAGCTTTTCTTTGCATTTCTTACTGTGGGGAAAAGTTTTTTTTATCCTCATTTTTTTGTAGAGTTTGTCTTCCACAATCTTTTTAGCTGATGAAGAATGGGTGACATGAAATTTAAAGATTTTAATTAAAGTTCATTTGTGTTTTAATTTTCTATCTTTGGTAATTTCTTTTAGTTAGGTTTTCTGATGCTCTGTTAACTTATTTAATGTTAAATATTATTTTTTTCATACTTGAGTTCTATAAATAGCATGGGTTATTCTTGTTGTTAGAACTTTTGATCGGCAAGTATCAGAGCCCATTAGATCAGACCCATTACTCCTAAATCTGATTCTATCATGCTGTTATTATCCTAATAAACTATATAGAATTTTAGTTTCCTATATCTCAGATTTTATAATGATTTCATTTTACCATTTATTTTTTCTATAAGTTGGGTTTGACTTGTGCCTACCTCTTCCATGATATATTTGATCTTTATTATTTGTTCAAATTAATAAGAAAAAGATGTTATTCTAGAATTGTTCATTTTGTTGGGCCTAATGGAACTCACAAGAAGTCCTATCCCACTATGTGGGGTCAGCTATATGGATTGTACAATATCATTGTGCTTTATCAACTACCAAATCTTTAGATAGATTGTTAACTAAAAGGTTTTACTCAATAACTTTATAGAGTATTCCTTTCAGTCTTCCTTTACCCCATTTTAAAAGTCTCCATACGCTAATAAGACTCATGTATAGGATATAATTTGGGATGATAAGAGGGATGCTATGAAGCAGGGAGCAGCACTACTGTATTGATGCCAATGACACAACTACCTTTATCTGTCGTAGCAACTATGGCACCCTTATAACAAACTGTCAAGAAATCTTCCCTCCCACACACTAGATAATTTTTTTGGGGTAGGTTCCCCATGCCACCTTTAGTACTTATCAATATACAACCTACTGATAAGGATTCTAGATTTGAGATATGGGTAGTGGAAAACAAAATGATGTCATGGCATTGTATCTTGATTACAATAGAGACAGGTGGGCATATCTCCTGCCTACAATGGCTAAAGAGATATAGGACGTGGCAAAGAGAACTAATTCATAAAATGATGTTTTTGTTAAGGAACAAGCTTTCGGCAAATTGCTAAGTGAAATTGATGCTTGATGAGATAACCAAGTTAATATAATTTGTGCTAAGGAAAGTTCAAGCTGATTGTCAACAAAACAAAGCAATAGTAATTTTAGTTTATTAATTTTTTTTATAAACAGTGAATTTCATTCCTCGGAAAATTAAGGACTCATCCTAATAGTTAAAACAGACTCAAGAATCATAAAATCCATCTTATTATCACATGGAATCTTCAAGTTACACTCACAAAATGATAAAAAATGGTCACTATACTAGTAAACTGGTGTTACGGAAGCTGAGGTCAAAACTAACCTGTAAAGTTGCAATAGAAACCTTGTATCAAAAAAAGATCTTACGCTGTTGTTGTTTGCTTCAAGAATTTGTTCGTCTTTTTTATTATTAATTCCAGGGTTCTGGATTGAGTGTCTGATAAAGGAGGAATGATGTGCATAATCAAATTAATAATTTCTAGTATTGCTGATAGAACTTTTCTTTTTTATGTGAATGGAAATGACTAGGAAAAGACATCAAAATCATGTGTTGGGTGGTTAATTAAGCTTCCTTTTTTCAGGAGGAGGATGTGATTGTTGGATTTTGCATGATCTATTTATTTTTATTTTTTAGGTGCGTCTATTTGATCATCACCTACTTCAGAGGGGTCCTGTTCAATCTTATGAAGGGTAAGGGTGTGCATGGGCAGGGTTGGGCAGGGTAGCCCCTACCTAGTGCCCTGCCCAAAAAAAGCATAGGCTATATTTTGTAGCCCTATACCTGACCCTACCCAGTAAAAGCCCTAACAATTTTGGGCTGAGCATGAGCGGGCTGGACATGCCCAAGTCATGATGACATGCTCATATTGTGAAAAAAATCTATAATTATGAACTTCTAAAATAATACCATATTGATGTGTTTTTAAGAGTTAAATAATATCAATAATTCACTAAGAATAAGGCAATAAAGATTGTAATTAAAATCTTGAGATCCATTATATATAAAAAATAAGCGGTGAAATCTAAGTAGTTTGTAATTGTAACTTTGCATCAATCTCCCCAATATTGACAAAGATAAATCATCTAAAAAAATAAAATAAACAATTATAATTTGTAATGTAATCATATGATAATTAACAAAGTTAAAAAAAAGAAAAAATTAGTATAATTATAAATATTAAAATATACAACTTACCTACTTTACTCATATTTTTAAAATGACATTTTAGTCACCAATAGCTATCATATTCTCCCTTCTAATATAGAGAAAAAATAAAAAAAATAAAAGAAGGGATGCTCATGGGCAAGGCAGCCCCCATGCCCGGTGCCCAGCCCGAAAAATGTATGGGCTGTATTTTGCAGCCCAATGCCCAACCCTGCCCTATATTTATCGGGTTGGGCAGGGTATTTTTATTGTGGGCTCGGGTGGGCATACTGGGCTACGGGCTTTATGTACAACCCTAATGAAGGGCGTGTAAATTCAATTACCATACTCGCATACAGCTCAAGGTTGATCCTCATGAGAGATTTGTTATGTCAGGTGAATTTGAACTTATATGGTGTCATATTAGCATTCTTGAAATTGCAAAATTTTTATCAGTTAATCTTAGGTGGAGAGGACTACTATTTATGGGCTATAAAGTATCAAGTCTGGTGAACTGCTATTTGAGGACAAGCTCTCTGATTCAGTTCTTTCAACAGTCTGCTTTTGAAAATATAACTATCAAGACAATGGTGAGCACTCAGCCTTTATTACTATATATATATAAAAAAAGGTTCCTATTGGAGAAGAGTCAAAAATGAACTGACAGAAGGCAAATAAATTGAAGGTAATTAACTTCTGTTTTCTATTTCATCTATGTTGATACACATATATACACATGAATATACAATTAGAAGAGCATAATATACGGAGAGAATCAAGGAACCTATTTAATAAATACAATCAGATCATATCCTCCCATAATCTTTGCCCAATTAATTATAATTAATTCCTATAATTCCTTCTAATTAATTATAATATATCCTACACTCCCCCTCAATTTAGAGCTTATCATGTCCAACTTCCTAATTAGATATTTGAATTTGTGAGCACATCTATTATTTATTCTTTGGAGGGAATGTATTTCAGTTCAATCGTCCTAACATCAATCTTCTCTCTTATAAAGTGTCGCTCTAGCTCCACATGTTTTGTTCTGTCATGTTGGATTGGATTGTGTGACATATTAATAGCTATCATATTTCTAAGTATAGCCTGATAGGTAATTCTATTAGCATTCTGAATTTTTCTAGTATTCGTCTTACCTATATACTTTACATATTCTTAGAGCTATAATACTAAATTCAGCTTTTGCACTACTTTTGGCAACCACATTTTATTTTTTACTACGCCATGTGACTAAGTTCCCCCACATATGGGTAACATAGTCTGAGGTTAATCTTCTATCATCTTGATCACCTGTCAATCAGTAACTGTGAGCATTTCTACATTTCTCTTATCATATTCTTTGAATAGAAGACCTAAACTAGGTGAGCCTTTTAGATATCTGACTATTCTGTAAACTTCATTTATGTGCTTCTATTTAGGGTTATGAGAGTGTTGACTCACAACATTAACGGTATAGGCAATATATGGCCTAGTGTGTGATAAGTAAATTAGTTTTCCTACCATATATTGATATTTTCCCATATCTATCTCTTTTTTCAAGTCTCATCATCTCTAATCTTGTCAACCCAAATTGGAGTATCGCTAGGTCTACAGCCTAGCATACTTGTTTCTTCTATGAGGTACAGTATGTATTTTTTCTGTGATATACTGATTCCTTTCATAGACCTGGCCATTTCTATGCCCAAGAAATATTTTATTTTTCCCAGATCTTTTACTTGAAACTCCTAATTAAATGCCCTTTTAATTCTATCAATCTTCCTTGGATTGTCACCCGTGAGAATAATGTCATGTACATACATTGCTAATATAGCAAGTTTCGCATTTACATGTATAAAGAACAAAGTTTGATCACTTTGTCCCTGTATATAGCCTTGTTCTTTCAATACTCTAGTAAATCTCTCAAACTATGCTCGAGGAGATTGTTTTAATCTATACAGTGCTTTCTTCAACTTGCATACCTAACCTTTCTTCTTTTTAGGAAATATTGGAGGCATCTTCACATATACCTCTTCCTTCAACTCCCCATTTAGGATTACATTCTTGACATCTATCTGATGTAGTGTCTAGTCTAGATTAGCAATGAGCGATAATAGGATTCTAATGGTGTTCAATTTTGCCATTAGTATGTGTCTTAGTGTAATCCATACTATAGACTTGGTTAAATCCCTTAGCAACCAGACATGCTTTATATTTGTCGAGGCTTCCATCTGTAAGATATTTTAGGGTGAATACTCATTTGCAACCAACTGTTTTCTTGCCTTTTGGTAACTCAACCACTTCCCACATTTTATTTCTTTCTAGTGCCTTTATCTCTTCCATGACTGTTTGTCTCCATTAAGGACTCCCTAGAGCTTCATGTATATTCTCTTGTATTCTAAGTTGGTCAAGGTGAGAGACAAAAACATGATGTTTAGATGATAAGTCCTGGTAAGAGACAAACCTCTCTATTGGATGCCTAGTACATGTTGTTTGGGTTTTTTTTACTGCTATTGGAAGTTCAAGGTCATCATTCTAAATATGGGGATATTTAGAACCTGCACCTAGTTCAAACTCTTGGGGTGAGTCATTTACTTGAGTAGCATTACTTGTCATGTTCTTGCTGGTATATACTTGTTCTCACTTGTTGGTGTCTCCCCTTGAACTAGTTTGCCCTTCAAATTCCTCAGGTTTCTCTTGTGTTGGTATGGCAAGGGTAGAGGTATGATCAGGTTCTTGGTGGAGGCACAAAGGTTGGGGTTCAAGTTCAGTGTAAGATGTCTGAGGGTCACTCCTAGACTCCCCTTGAGCCAAAGATGAGGGATATAAGGATATGGTCTCATGGAAGATAACGCCACATGTGACATACAAACGCTTAGCCAAGGGATCAAAATATTTATACCCTTTTGGGTACTTGCAGGTAAGGGAAAAATGCATTTGATGGCTTTAGCGTCAAGTTTGGATATATGGTGTAGATGAATAAAAGCAGTGCATCTAAAAATTTTGAGGAAGGGTGTTTTCAAGTTAAGGTAGGTAAAAATGATTTTGGAGTACCTGGAGAGGAGTTTGGCACCACAAGAGTTTACACAGCATGCGGTTAATTAAGAAAGTGGTTATAAGGATAACATAGTCTAATAGAAATTGGGAATATAACTACTAAAGATAAGAACTCTAGAAGTCTCTAGAATATGTCTATTTTTTTGTTCAGCAATCCCATTTTGTTGGGTGCTATAGGGACACGAACTTTTATGGGTGATACCGTGTTCTTTGAGGAAGATAGTGGGTGGTTAAAATACTCAGTGTCTAGATTTTTCTATTAAATTGGGTAAGGACCATTTTATAAAAGTCAACAAAGGTTTGGTACACTTTAGTTTTATTTTCTATTAAATTGGGTAAGGACCATTTTATAAAAGTCAACAAAGGTTTGGTACACTTTAGTTTTATCCTTTCAGAGGAAAATCCAACTGACACAAGTATTATCATCAATTAGGGTTATGAACTATTTTGACTGGGTATAGTTGGCGACTTTGGATAGGCCCCATAAATCACTATGGATAATAGAAAAATATTTAGATGGGCGATATGGAATACTTGAAAAATGAGTACGATAATATTTGACGAGTTCATAAGAGTCACAAGGAAATTCTAAAATTTTATTATAGCAAATTGATGGAAGCATCTTCTACATACAACGAAAGTTCGAATATCCTAATCTCTTGTGTCATAACTCCAGTTCACTAGTCATAGGAAGAGACACTGTTTACATAAATGAGGTACTAGTTTATGACAGTCATCCAAGTAATAGAGCCCATCTAGCTTTTTAGTAACACCAATTGTTGTCCCCGTGAATAGATATTGAAAAATATAGTGGGTAGTAAAGAAGTTAGAATTGAAGACTCATATATAATAAGTTGCATTTTAATTTTAAAAATGGAGAACATTGTGTAATGTCAGAGTAGCAAAAACATGAATGGTACTACTACCAGCCACCAAAGAATAAGAGGCATAAGCAATTTTAACTGTAAGATATGAGTAGGCAGGAATATATTTGAAAAAAATGTGAGACATCACCGGTCATGTGATTAGAGGCACCTGAGTCTACTATCTAATGAGGGCCTATATACTCACTTTATTGAGAGCTTTAGAAAAATTACCTCGCTAAACCATAATAACAATTGATTGCTTATGGGACTACTTTTCAAGTGCAGTTAATTGATTTAGGATGAGAGCTAACGGAACTAGGCCTTGGGTGTGTGCAAAACTAGTAGCAATTTAGGCCTACGTTGAACCAAAGACTAAATGGACACTATCAACATTTTAGGCCTTGTAACCAGTGGTGATTTTGGCCTCATCATAATTCATTTCAACCATATGGCCTCTGGGCCTGCATTGCTTAGGCCTCCAATCTACAGGTTTCTCATGAAGATCCCAATATGGTGTGGCTCAATTTTTTGAAATGTTCAATGATGGGGATGTTTTTCTTTGATTCTAGAATTTGAGCAGCAAGTACCGAGGCTTTGTTCATCGTTGACCAGGATTGTAAGGGGTCAGAGAACATCACTTGTCAATGGCATTCTTAATCTTACGGGAGTGCAAAAGCCTCAAGGATTGTAGGGAGAGGGACTCGTTCAAGGAGGAGACCATATACATCATCATAAACTGGGTGTAATCTGACGAGAAACTCAAATAGTCTCTCTTCCTCTAAGTCCTGTCGATAAGCGTTGGCATCATCGGCATTCTTCCATACCCGTTGCTTCAGTTGATCTAATTCCTACCACAAGGTTGTTTTATCCAAGTAATATGTGTTTAGGGGACGATCCCCTTGCCTGATCATCCATAGTCGAGATCTCAAGTCAAAAACAAGGGAGGCTTTCAGACATTCATATGCGTCCTTAACCGCTAGCCAGATCTCCTTGGTTGTAGGAATGAACATAAAGTTGCAACGAATAAAGGGAGTCATAGCATTGAGGATTCATGATGCCACCAAGAATTTTCTATCTTCTATCAACGGCAAATACCAGTATCGTCGGTGGTCGGGAGTTCACTCTAGATTAGTTCAAATATATCATGGCCATCCAACACAAGGTATATAGATTGTGACCACTCCAACTAGTTGTCACGGTGAGACACTCAAGAACGAGAATGACAGTTGAGCTTTCGATGCCCGCGACCTTGGTTACAATTTCGACAGAGGATGATGTTTGGGTGCCTAGCTCTGATGCTATATTGGAGTTGAGTCGAAAATGAACTGACAAAAGCCAAAGAAATTGAAAGTAATTCACTTATGTTTTCTATTTCATCTGTGTTGATGCACATATATACACATGAATATATAATTAGAAAAGCATAATATACAGAAAAAATCAAGGAACCCATTTAATGAATACAATAAGATCATATCCTCCCATAATCTTTGCCCAATTAATTATAATTAATTCATATAATTCCTCCTAGTTAGTTCTAATATCTCCTACAGTTCCATGCACTTTTGGTCCTTTCAGTATTAGTGTTTCAATCTGATCCATAGTTTCAATGGAAAATTTGCCCTCCTATTTTATTGGAGATTTCAAAAGTGCCCCTTTATCATATTTTTATTTATGATTTAAGGCATTGTTTAGATTAATTTTGGTAGCACGTCCTTTGGACTTTAGATGCTCATGTAAAGTTATGCACATGACCATTTTAGTATATGCTTTAATGCCCATGTAAACTTTATGGACCTTAATTCCCGTGTAAATATGCATTATAGCAATTACAAACTCTGAACTTATCAATGTCAAAAATTTTCTTCAATTTTTAATTTGGTACCTATTATTTTTTCCTCTTTAATAAATCCTTCAACTTTCTGTGTTAATACAATTAGGTTTTTACAGGGATGAACAATGCTAATAGAGCAAAATTAAAGAATTTAATTAAGAGAAAAACAAGCATAGATACTAAATTAAAAATTAAGAAAATATATATATATATATCTATAAAATAGTTTTTCTAATTTATTATATCACAGTTTTTGATAGTTGATATAGTTTTGGATTATTGGCCACTAGCCTCCAGATTTCTCCTATAAATGAAGCATGCAGAAATCTGAAGGCTGATTCCGCATGGAATGGCATTTTCAGCAAGAACTTGAAGCTACAAAAAGAACTTCATAAGTCAAATCTCCCTCATACTCATCCTCATGTCCAATCGAACTAAGCAAGCTAAGATGTGGGGCAATGCAATAACTTGTACGTTGCTGCATCAGTTTACAGCAATGTTACTGATATGTGTTATTTCCAAATGTGAAATGTGGCATGATGTGTTGTTTTGTCAGATTTTTGTTTGACACATGAGCGTTGGTCATGCCACGTGGACTTATAAGGAATATGTTGATAGACCATTTTGCGAAGTATCGAAATAATAACAAGTTTCTTAAGTGTAAAGACATGTTTAAAAATGAATGTATATTATAAGGACTTGTAAATTAATGTTTCTAACTTTGTAAACTATAAAGACAAATATAATTTTTTTTTGTACAAAAATATGAAATTTTTTTTATACAAGAATTTTTGTAAAAGGTTAGCTTCACCCACTATCCCACTATCCAGAGGCAATGTGAAATTTTCCTTCCTTTTAAGTGATATCAATATCAGATAGGACAAGCTGTCTATTACTCTCAAGCAAAAATCTAGACACCTATGAGTTAAGATATCTCTCCAGCCACCATAACTGGAACTACAATAAAGATGTACTCCCTAAAGATCCAACAAGTTCTAAAAAGTTACATGTCTCATCTCTTTGTCAATTGCACTCATAGACTATGGGTACAAAAATATGAAAATTGATGTGAATTGTAAGACTAATAAATTGGGTTTTACACAATGCCCAACAGGTTAAGAAGAATTTGATAAACACATTTTTTTGGGAAGTGAAAACGCGGGGATGAACTATGTCCACCTCAAAAAAAAAAATAAATAAATAACACAATCGCTAGATTTTGAATTATCAATAGAGAGGAGTCTATGGCCTTCTAGTAAGAAATTCCTATGTATGTGGAAAGTTTCAATTCTGCTAGTAATTTCAAACCATTAACCATTAGTGCTCATTCCTCAATTTTACATTTAGATCATAAAAAAATCAATTTTATAAGTGGGAGATCTGGTTCAACATGTTTTCATTTTCGCAGAACACACATTATTCCAACAAAAGGAAGAAAGGGTATCAAAGAAGCTTCCTAGCATGAACAACAAAACCAAATCCTAGCATTAAAATATCTTCAGTCACGGAATCCTTCTCACTATCTTTCATTTTATCATGAACAACAAATACTGATGATAAAAGACTTCCTAGCATATGTGCATTGAATCGAATATAAAACCGATGCGTAAAAACTCATACTAAAAATGCTGAACCTTGCTAACTTTGACAACAGAATCTGGCTGCCATTGAAGCTTGTGATTTCAGGATACACTTTTAAAGGAACATGATTCAAGTAATCATCATACAAAAGCCTTACTTCATCATCTCTGAAAATCTGAGGAATGAAAAAGGGTTAAATTATTGAACTAACAAGGCTAAAGATATCTATCCACATGGAACATTTAATGTGGAAACAAAAACTTCATAAATATTATTTTCTCTCTCTCAATCAACTTTCCTACATAGTGCTTCCTTTTAGCATTTTTCACCCCTGGAAAGGAGTTCAACCAAATACATTCAATAAACATTATTCACTGAACTACATCAAATAGATGTATTGTACGCAGCCAACAAAAACAAAAACAAAAGCAAACACATTTACATCATAAATACTGTAGATTGAACTAGTAAGAGTAATGTTAAAAAATAAAAAAGCCATGCGCCATGGCATTAAAAAAGAATATAGCATGCAAGCATTGATGATTACTCTTTTGTTGGTAACAAAATTCTGAGGAGAAAAATATGCATGTTAGATAAATTCATTGGTGTGATGTAGGGAAGAGCAATAGTAATCAAGCTTAGGACCAGCGACACTTATGATCAAACAAACACCAATTGGTACCAAGTTTCAAGTAGCTATGTGAAACAATGTATTTTAATTCTATTATAGCATCTAGATTTATGAATGAAACAGAATGCACACAAGCAGACATCAATCATTTTTCAAGTAATCGCACAATAAATTGAGATTTATTTTTCTTATCATAGGAGCCAAAAAAAAAAAACGAAACAAAAGAACAGAAAGAGTTTACACTTGGACGCCTTAGGTTTGATTTTATTGATTAGGGCTTTTGGGAATTAAGGTTCAATCAGGCTTTTTACATAAAGATTTTTCAGCAAAAGGTTCTATTCACAATTTGATTAAGCCAAACCCTAATACATATTAGCTTAATTTGCCTACTGATATGAGGATCTATGTTCAGTGTGGAAGATCTGGTTTCCTTACCAACATACTTTTAAGCCTCCTTTGCCACTTCCAACTGTAAACGCAGATCAGAATATTACTTCTTAAACCAAAATTGTTGCAGCTCCACCATTGTCTGCTAATCAGATCAAGACCACCACTCCCCCAGGGATGATGACCATGCAGGCACTTCTCATACCCCGCCTGACATTATCTAATGAAATGGAATATTAGCCTGATTCTAGTTGGATTACACAGGATGATTTTTGACAGCTTGATCCATTGCTGTTGAAGGATTATTAATTATATCGTTTTCTAGGAGCAAATCCTTCATATAGTGGGAGGGTGACATAAATGCTTCTTTGACGCCTTTCAATGTGAATTTGAATATTAGGGTTTTGTTTTAGAAATTTTGATTCAATTAAAAGTTTCAGGCTAGGACTAGGTTAGTCCATATTCTATCTATATACTTAATAGGCATCTAATCACATTGTTATACATAAGCGGAATTCCTCATTTTTCTTGTAATTAATACTTATTTTAGTTTGAGGATTTCAATTTATTGCAGTGATACTGTAAATAAGTTATCTATTATTTCTTATCTTCCCCCCTCCTCTGTTATTTCTCTTCTTATCTTATCTATATAAATAATCCTCTCTAGCTATGACATACCAAAAGGGTCTATTCCACTCATCACTGAAGACAAATTGAGGAGCCACAACTACTTATAGTAGGCCAAATTGCCTCAAGCAAGGGAAATCAGTTACCTAATCAGAAATGTCCAAGAAAAGAAGGAAGCAACATACAAGGAATGGAGGGTAGAAAATAATGCTATGACTTGGTTAGTCAACACCATGTCTAGATCAACGCTAGAGAGAATAAGGGGCTACTCTAGATCAGTGTCAATAATAAAGTCGCCCATATCAACCATTTGGCAACTGACCACACCTTCCAACAATTTGAAATGCACTATTATGACATCAACGTTTACAGCACTCAAACTTTATGTATTTGCAAATATATTTCCCCCACTTTTTTGAAGAAAAATCCATAAGCATTCCAATGTGAGCTACATGAATGGCTAAACACGAACACACAGCACATAACCCAATCAGGTTTACAAACTGTCACATCCATTTTTTTGTCATCCATTAATGGTATCTCGGGAACAGGACCTACCTAAAATATAACTTGTTTCAGTTGGTTCACTTCTTTTTTGGATGATCATGCTCAGATTACTTGGGTTTTCCTCACAAATTAAAAGACAAAAAGCCCCATTGTCAACAATTTTCATTTCATGATTTAAAACCGATTTAAAAACAAAAAACAGATTTTTCAAACTTATAATGCCACGGACTATTTAACCCAATCATTGAGGAGCTTTTCCATATAATGTTCACCGAAGATCTTATGCCTATACTCCTTGTCAAAACTTTGTAGTTGAGAGGAAAAATAGGCATCACCTTGAAAAGCTCAATCTCATGTTTATGCTTAATTACCCGAAGAAATTTTGTGAGAAGTTAATAAATTGCGATCTACCCTATCAACCAGATGCCCCTTAGAACTAATAATAGCATGTTTGGGAACCTATTGTGGGGTCCCCAAAAACCCAAACATGCCTTAAATTTTGATTCTCCATGTTAAGTTTTCCTCAAAGCCTTCCCTTCAACAAGCATCATTATTAACCTTCAGCAGAAGTTATTCGGGTGTATGGCATGTATTCATATCCTCTATAATAGAGGAGTAAACTTGACCCAAAATGTGTCAATGCCAAGCATGTTTTCTTTGGATACACACCGCATTACAAGGGAAATAGGCATTATTCTCCTCTTACCTGAAAATTATATACTTCAATAGATGTTAGCTTCCTTTAAAGGATGCCATATTATCCTAAATCTCATATTTAAGGGAAAAAATATGACCATTAGTGAAGAAGAGCATAAGTTTTGGTCTCATAACTCACCTACGATTGAGCCTAAGCCAACCTCCTTACCTAAACCCAAGCCTAAGGCAGTTCGAGGTGCCCAAGACAATGAACCAAGAGTTTAGCCTATGGTGTATTCAAGTAAGCCAGCCAACTGGAAAAGCATTACCCAAGAGCATTGCAATCAGATCCATGCCCTGACGCCCAACCTCTGGAAGGGGACAACGTAATCAAGATAACACTGATTCTTAAGCTTCTAATGAATAAGTTTACTTACAAATATTTACCTTCCCATTTCAAATAGAAAAAAACGGATACGATTTTGTATCCAGCATTCCGTCTCACGATTTGTGTGATTGTATCCTATGGTAAATTTCCAGCCACTGTAGATATGTCTCAAATAGATAAGGCTACTGGGATTATATATGATCGGAAAGTACCAGATAAAGTAAAAGGAAAGTTTTATTATACTGCTATAAGACCAACAATACTTTATGGAAGTAAATGTTTGGCTTTAAAAGGACAGCAAGAGCATAAAGTTAGGGTAGCTAAGATGAGGATGTTGAGATAGATGTGTAGGCATACAAGAAAAGATAAAATTCGTAATGAACAAATACAAGGAAGACTGGGAGTGACACCTATTGAAGAGAAAATGGTAAAGAACCGTCTTAGGTGGTTTTGACACGTGCAAAGAAAGCCAAGGGATGCGCTGGTGAGGAGGGTGGATCAAACAGTATAGACTCCAGTTAAAAGGAGTAGAGGAAGGCTAAAGAGAACGCTCAACGAGATCATTGAGCATGATTTCCTGGTCAATAACCTATCTAAGGATTTAGTTTTTTATAGAACACAATAACGTCGTATGATCCATGTAAACAACCCCATTTAATGG
Source organism: Leucaena leucocephala (assembly GCA_037074615.1). NCBI lineage: Eukaryota > Viridiplantae > Streptophyta > Magnoliopsida > Fabales > Fabaceae > Leucaena > Leucaena leucocephala. The sequence continues at coordinate 7,087,710 of CM073550.1, forward strand.
GATAAGGCTTGTTGTTGTTGTTGTTGTAAATATGTCTCAAATATAATCCTAATAATGTTTCCCATATGAGGCTCAAGAATGAAGATATGCGACAAAGCAGGAACTTAAAATTCTAAAACATCTAATCAAAATCTACAAGTCAACTGAGTAAACTTTCAGTATTCATAGGTCATAGACAACTATAAAATTAGCAGACACTAAAACTCACTGGCTTCCTACTAGATATTAATAGCTAAAGGTCTTCTTTGGTTTTAGATACAAGAAGCCTTTCTCAGCTCTTACAAATATAATATATGGTTCAACTTGAACAACATAACAATGTTCCCAAATTTCAAACTAAATAGTAACGGTTAATACAAAATTAATGTTTGTTATGAAATCAACGAATCTGAGAAGTAAACTACCTGATGGCCACACAAGACAACAACAGGCAAGCCGCACAAACTCCAGCATCAAAATCAATGGAACAATGAGAAATTTCCAAAAAGTCGAATGCCAAAAGTTATTTCACAGAGCGTCTAGCATCATCATCAGATCACTTGCACTGTACCTGGCAGTTGTTAAAATGAATCCATCCTATCCCCTACCATTTCCGAATATTAGACGTAACATAAACATTTGCATAGCAGCAGCTTTTGAAGCTTAGTAAAAAATGCAGCCCCATGAATACCACAGCCCAGAATCGATTTACAGAGATTTCTGCAGGAGTGGGTAAATTTTCCTCCATTCTAGCACTCAACCTGACTTCAGGAAACTATCAAAATCCAAAGAGAGACATATTTTACATTCATACAGGGTGGAGTGTGTCTTATATTACAATAAGGGCATTACAAGAGAAATACAAAGAAAATAATACAATACTGTATCTCTGTAACACCAGTTATTATAACATGGGCATGATTAACATCTACGATTCTATAAGCTTTCGTAAAGAAGGTAAAGAATAACACCCAAAAAAAGGTTGCTTTTGCAACCAAATTCAATTAATCGGGCAGCAGAAGTGTAAAAGTCAAAATAAAATCCCACAAAAAAATAATAATTATAATATAATTACTATGAAAAACAATCAATCTTATACCACTACGTACAATCCTATACAGCAAAGAACAATGAACAAAGACTGATAACCACATAAAACAGCTGACGACCGTATTTCTTCACGGAAACCTGGTGGAGAGGAAAGGTGCGAAGGTTGGCCATTTAATCCCGGTGAATTCTCCGGAGACATTGACGAATCCGGTGGTGGAGCACCCTCCTGAAGCGGGCCTCCAGGTTTTGTTGTGACAAGTGGATTCTTCCCAAATACCTCTCTAGGCAAAAGCACCTTGGACACACCAAAAATTGCCACTGGATTTTGATCAAACACCGTCTGAGTTACTGACGCTTGAATGATCCCAGTATTGATAGCCACAGAACCATTGACCCTGGAGATGTTAAGTGTGAAGCTACCCGCTCCCATGGCTTCTGTAGCCAACGTGGGCTGCACTGGATTGACAATCGACTCTAAGGAACCCAGGGGATAATACGAATGAAGCACATGAAATTTCAACACCACAGCTTTCTTATCAGCTGGCAAAGACTGTAAGCTCACAGAAGGAGGCAGTGAAGCAAATGCATCATCCACAGGAACAAACATAGTAATCCCAGCACCACCTTCATCTGCCTCGAACTCTTGAACAACACCAGAAGCCGACAACATAGATGCAGCAACGTTGAAGTTGTGACCGTTGATAAGCACATTGGTTATGTTCAACCCCGGAGGTGGTCGAGTTTCGGAAGCCATAAGATCGAACCCGAAAGGGATAAGAAGAGAATTAACAGCGAAAATGCTGACATTATAAGGAAGGGTCTTGATTAGGGAAAGCACAGTAGCATTGGAAGTGGAACCAGATGAAGAAGAGTAAGGCGCAGGAGACTGAACCGAGACGACACCGTTGACGGGGTCACGAGTGATATTAACTGAGCCGAAGTTATCAGTAGCACGGCCGGTGGTCTGAAAGAGAGTAGTAACCAGCTTACCAGAAGCAGGGATAGAACGCAGGTCAGACCACGAGAAGAACTCGAGAAGAACGTGATAACGGAGGACATCAGCCATCGAATTAGGGGAGATATGGTGGCGCGTGAGGTCAGAGGAAGATGAGAGGAGAGCATTAGGGACGGCGAGGACGGTAAGGGAGGAACGGCGGTTGAGATCTCCGGCGACGGATGAGGTGTAGGAGAGGAGCGAGGTGAATTGAGAGAGATCTGGGAAAGTGGAGAGCAAAGAAGTGATGTTGAAGCAGAGAACAGGAGAAGGAGAAGAAGAGGAAAGGAGGAGGAGTGAATAAAGGAGGATTGTGGGGGTAAAATGGGAAGCCATGGATTGGATTGGATTGGGGGCGTCTCTTTCTAACTTGGTTCTTCTGCTGCAGAAGAACTGAGGAAGAAGCAGCAGGAGGGGAGAGAAAGAGGCAGAGGGAGAAGTTAGTGAGTGACAGTGAGGACGGACGGGGGAGAGAGGTTAGGATTCCGTGGGTGCACGAGCATGTATGGTTATGATGACGATGCATAATTCATGAGGGATTGATGCCCATGATTTTTTTGTACAAAAAAGATGCTCATGAATATTTTTCAATTACATCGTGGGTGCACGAGCATGTATGGTTATGATGACGATGCATAATTCATGAGGGATTGATGCCCATGATTTTTTTGTACAAAAAAGATGCTCATGAATATTTTTCAATTACATCAATTTTTCATAAATATATGATTTGAGAAAATTCTGTTGCAATGATGAAGTTAAAGTACTTGCTCTTGAAATGACTAAGAAATAAAAAGTTCAAAGATGAAGAATTGTAAATCCCCATAGTGTATTAGTTGTGTAATCTTGATTGAGTTATTCTATAGATTAATAATATTATTGTTGTATTTCAGATTAAAGGTCATTTCTGTGCAAACAACTCATTCGGTTATTCCATTCATTTGTGTACTAGAGTTTAATCCTTAGGGTAATCTTTTTTTGCTTTAAAAATACTTATTTAAATAATCTTTTGAAGATTTGATGTCTAATCTTTTATCTTACAAAAGTTTGTGCTCTCCGGAAAAATCTTATTCGTCGACATGAGTTGTAGTCAACTACTAAATTGAATTTAAGAATGACTAGTGATTTTGAAAGAGCTAGTCGTTAGAATTGTATTCAGTTACACAAGAATAGTCATCTATTATTGTATTGCAAGTTATTCAATTACTCATCTTTTCTTAAAAAGATTGACATGAAGATGAGTCTATTTATGATTAAGCGATAGAATTTGGGATATAATCCTTTTATTGAAAATAATAAAAGGAACTAACTATTTCTTATTGTATAACATAAACAGAATTTCGATTGTGACTCTGTTTTAATATTTTAGCAATTTAATCAAAGTCATTAGGTATTTTTTGTCATAGTTTCTCTCTGAAACAGTATAATACTAGAGCAAGTTAATTTATTAAAATTATTTATTTTTAATTTTTTTTCTCTTGCTGTCATTGCCATCGCTATTGGGATTGTTTCTGTGTCTAGATTCACTACCTCTAACAAAGATACGCGCCAGCTAGGGAGGAACGCGGTGTTCCAATTGATCAACACCAAAGTTTTACCATCAACCGAGCCGCATGTGACACTCACGCGTCGTCTGAAAATTAGTAAGGGTTCTATTTTTCCTACATATTCTGTCCAAATTGTCTTTGTTGTTCGTGATTTCTCTGTCATTTGTGACTTTGTTAGTAGCTCCTAGTGAAGCTACAATCGACTTGCCTTTTTTTGACCTGTCCGTAACAATTTTGGGGTTGGCAGCAACATTTAGTAACTCAATTGTCTCTCTCATGTCCTGCCTTTCTGTTTTTGCACCTACTTGCTTCTCCTTTATGGTATTTCACTCTGTTATTAAGCTCCTAGTATAGCTTTCGTGCTCTCTGCCTCTGTCTGGTAACTTACTTGCCCCTAGTGTAACACTTTGGTCTTCCTAGTTGTCTTTGCTTTGTTCGTTTGCTTTTGCTTTCATTATTGATATCTTTTAATGGATGTGACCAAGACTATTGTGATTTCTAAAGTGGTTCCAGTAGTCACTAAGATTACTGAATATAAATTAACTTTGAAAAATTATCTGGATTGAAGTAAATATATTTATATCTATTTCTGTAGTATTAAGAAGGAAGATCACTTGACCGATAATCCCCTCGAAGAGAAAGGTGCCTATCGCAAGTCATGGTTAAGGTATGATACATCTTTTATAAATTGGTAACTCTATTGATAGTGAGATCATGCCTTATGTTACTCATTATGAATTTGTTAAAGAATTAATGGACTACTTGGCACTCTTATATCTTGAATATACGAGGTTTGCAGATATTTCCATTGTGCTGAGTTGCAGGATGACCGTCCCCTTATGGCCTTCTTTATAGGACTTTAAAGGAATGTATGAACAGCCAAATGCTCTCATGCCTATTTATGATGAGAAGCAAGTCAATATGTATCACCGAGAGCAAATGACTACCATGAGTTTTCTTACTACACTTTCACCTCGATATGCGACTACTTATTCTCAAATTTTATCTTGGGCTCAACTACTATCTCTTGAAGAAACCTTCTCTTTTGTACTGTGAATTGAACAAATCTCTTCACCAACATTTATTGCTTCTACTAGGGCGTTGCTTAGTCGAGGTCAGAATGATAATTGTTAGCCACCTACTCGTCATACACCAAGGGTCCTAATCAAGAGTAGAAGGACATAATCTATTACTACTATAAGGAACTAGGTCATATGAAATGTACGTGTCATAAACTTCAAAACAAATAAAAGCGACAAAACTTTGCACATGTGGCCACAACGCTAAGTACACGATTACCATTTTCGCTATAGAATATGCTCAATTAAAGTCTATCAATCCACCTGTGAATACTGCTAATGCAACAGGTAATAAGGCTACTGTACTTGTCTCTTTTTTCTTCAAATGGATCATAAATTCTAGTGCTACTGACCACATGATTGGTAACCACTATCTCTTCTCCACTTATAGTTCTTATGCCAACTATTCTAATTGTTGATTCAGAGAGAAAGGATCTGTAGAATGCTTGAATATTATTGATGTGCTGAGGGGTATTTATATACAATAGGTAACCCTAGTTATTAATGCTATAATATCATATCGTATCCTCTATACTAAATACAGAATATTATGTACTAATTACAAGATATTACATATCCTATAATATCGCTACAATATCTCTACACTCCCCCTCAAGTTGGAGTATAGATGTCAATCACACCCAACTTATTACAAAGATATTCAATTCGAGCCCCATTAAGAGCTTTGGTGAGGAGGTCGCCTAGTTGATCACTGGATCGGACATGTCTTGTAGAGATGAAATTTTCCTTGAGCTTGTCTCGAATAAAATGACAGTCGATCTCAATATGTTTTGTGCGTTCATGGAATACCGAATTAGAAGCTATGTGTAGGGCTACTTTATTGTCACACCACAACGTTGCTGGTAATGAGGTTTTAATGCCCACTTCCTTCATTAACTGATATATCTAGACTATCTCACATACAGATTGTGCCATGGCCCTGTATTCCGCTTCTGCACTCGATCGTGACACTACATTTTGTTTTTTGCTTCTCCAAGATACCAAATTTCCTCCGACGAAGACACAGTAACTGGTAGTAGACCGTCTTGTGGCCTTTAATCCACCATGATAAGCATAACAAAAGCACTCAATATCTATATGGCCATGACTTTTGTACAATATCCCACGACCTGGAGAGCCTTTCAAATAATGTAATACATGTTCTAAGGCTTCCCACTGTCGGATAGTTGGAGAGACCATAAATTGGCTAAGAACACTCACTGGATAAGTGATATCAGGGCGGGTAACTATAAGATAATTCAATTTTCCAATTAATCTTCTGTACCTCTCTGGGTTCTCGAACAACTTGCTCTTAGCAGCTTCAACGGGATTTTCATATTGTATACTACTATCAGCATCAAGCAGCGGATTATAAACCATAGGAAAGCTAGTTGGGGCAGCTCCAAGTTTACCAGTTTCTTTCAGCATATCAAGAACATATTTTCTCTGAGTCAATAGGATGCCCTTCCTGCTCCTCATAAGTTCGATTCCCAAGAAGTATTTTAATGAACCCAGATCCTTCGTCTGAAAGTGGGAGTTAAGGAATGATTTGAGTAATGAAATCCCTGAGGTATCGCTCCCTGTAATTACAATGTCATCAACATACACAACCAGTAGAATTATGCCAGCACTTGTTCTTTGATAGAATACCGAATGATCACACTTACTCTGGCACAAGCCAAAGTCTTTCACGACAGTACTAAATCTGTCAAACCATGCCCGAGGGCTTTGCTTCAACCTGTATAAAGATCTCTTAAGATGACACACTTTACCACGCTCCCCCTGAGCAACAAACCCAGGTGGTTGCTCCATATATACTTCTTCAAGAAGGTCACCATGCAAGAAGGCATTTTTGATATCCAACTGAGAGAGATCCCAACCATAAGTAGCAGCCAGAGAGATAAAGAGACGAACAGAGGAGAGCTTGGCCACGGGAGAAAAAATCTCGGAATAGTCAACACCATACTTCTGAGCATAACCTTTAGCAACAAGACAAGCTTTAAGACGTTCAAGAGTGCCGTCAGCCTTAGTTTTGGGGGTCAACACCCATTTAGACCTAATGGCTTTCTTTCCTGCCGGTAAATCAACTAAGGACCACGTACCTGCACGATCAAAGGCCGCCATCTCCTCTTCCATAGCAGTACGCCAACCCGGGTGGGACAAGGCCTCAGAAAGGGATTGAGGAACGAAAATAGTGTCTAAAGAGGCAACGAAAGCACGAGAAGAAGAAGAGAGGTGGTCATATGAAACAAATGAAGAAATAGGATAGGTACAAGTGCGTTTACCTTTGCCAAGAGCAATGGGCAGATTCAGGGAGGGATCTGGGGCTGGATCAAGCTCAGAAGGAGGAATACTCGTCGCAGGATCTGATGAAGAAGTAGACAATGGCAGGGTAGAATCTGGCATAACAGCAGTAATTGTGTCCTTCAAACGTCTGGTATAAACCCGAGACAAAGGGGGTTGACCAGGTGCCAGTACGGGAGCTGGGGTTGGTGATAGTGAGGGAAGAACAGAGTATACCAGAAGAGTATCCTCCTCCACAGGTAAAGGAACATGAGCGGAAGTGGTATAAGCAAAATAAGGAACAGATTCCTGAAAAGTAACATCACCAGAGACCATATAACGATTAAGAGATGGAGAGAAACACCTATAACCTTTCTGAACACGAGAGTAGCCAAGGAAGACACACTTCAGAGACTTAGGATCCAATTTAGAGACACTCGGACGCACATCTCGAACAAAACACACGCATCCAAAAATCTTAGGGGCAATGGGAAACAAAGGTTTGGAAGGGAAGAGAGTAGTGTAGGGAATGTGACCATCAAGAACAGAGGAAGGCATGCGATTAATAAGAAAGCATGCAGTGGAGACCGCATCGGCCCAAAAAGATTTAGGAACCTTCATTTGAAATAGAAGGGCACGGGCTACCTCTAAAAGGTGACGATTTTTTCTTTCAGCAATGCCATTCTAAGCTGGTGTATCCACACAAGAGGATTGATGGAGAATGCCGTCTTGAAGCATAAAAGAGCAAAATGATTTAGAAAAATATTCTTTAGCATTATCACTGCGCAAAGTTTGAATAGACATATTGAATTGATTCTTAATTTAAGCAGTAAAGGCACAAAAATGAGAAAATAACTCAGAACGATTTTTCATTAAATATAACCAAGTAGTACGGGAATAATCATCCACAAATGTAACAAAGTACTTGAAATCAGCTTTGGACTCAACTGGACATGGACCCCAAACATCAGAGTGTACTAACTCAAAAGGAGACGAAGCTCGTTTATTGACTCGAGAAACTAAAGGAAGACGATGATGTTTTGCAAACTGACATGACTCACATTCTAAGGACAACAAATGCTGAAACTGAGGATAAACCTTTTTCAACGATGATAAAGATAAATGACCCAAACGACAATGTTCTTCAAAAGGAGTGATACCACCCGCACAAGCTACCGCACGCGACCCCTGATCAACAAGGAAGTAATGACCGCCAGATTCATAACCTATACCAATAATCTTCTTCGTCAAAAGATCCTGTATCAAGCAATGATCAGGAAAAAGTGAGACCCAACAGTTTAATTGACGAGTAAGTTTACTAGGAGATAAAAGATTAAAAGCAAGGTTAGGGACATTAAGCACAGATTCCAAATGAATAGAAGAGGTAGGTTTAACTGTGCCTGAACCAAGGACACGAGATTGGGAATCGTCCGCAATGGTAATGTTAGAAGGGTTGGCATATGAATTGTAAGTAGAGAAGAGATAGCGGTTACCTGTCATGTGGTCAGTAGCACCAGAGTCTATGATCCATTTGGAGGAAGAAGAGACAAGGGCAGTAGCCTCATTACCTGTTGCAATAGCAGCACTAGCAGGAGGATTGCTAGACTTCAATTGAGCATATTCAGTAGCAGAAATGGTAACCGTGTCATTAGCAGTCGTGGCCACATGTGCAGAATTCTGTCGATTCTGTTTGTTCTGGAGTTTACGACACGTACGTTTCGTATGACCAGATTCCTTACAGTAGTAACAAATCACATCTTTTGACTCCTGATTAGAACCTCCTGGTGTAGAACCACGAGGATTAAGGGACCCACGAGTATTATTCTGACCACGACTGAGCAAGGCGCTAGTAGGCACAGTAGAAGCTGGTAAAGAGATCTGTTCAGTTCTCAATACACGAGAGAAGGCTTCTTCAAGAGAAGGGAGATGAGCCCCAGATAAAATTTGAGAACGAGGAGCCGCATATCGAGACGAAAGTGCAGTAAGGAAACTCATGGTAGCCATCTGCTATCGGTGAGACACATTGACCTTTCTCTCATCAGAAATAGGCATGAGGGCATTGAGTTCTTCAAACATTCCTTTAAAATCCATAAAGAAGGCTGTAAGAGGACGATCATCCGACATCTCTGCGCGATGGAAAGACCTGCAAACCTCATATATTCGAGAAATATTATTCTTGTCGGAGTATAAGAATGCCAAGTAATCCATTAGTTCCTTAACAAATTCACAGTGAGTAATAGAGGGCATGATCTCACTGTCAATAGAATTACGAATTTGTAAGAGAAGCCGTACATCATCCCTTAACCATGACTTGCGAGAGGGATCTTTTTCGTCCAGAGGGTCATCGGTCAAGTGATCTTCCTTCTCAATACTTTGGAAGTAAATACGAATAGATTTGCTCCAATCTAGGTAATTCTTCCAGGTTAATTTGTATTCCGTAATATTAGTGACTACTGGAACCATCTCAAAAACTGTTGTAGACTTAGTTGCAGCCATCCAACACATATTAGTGTTAATAAAATCAACCAAACAGCGATTAGCCAAAGGAACTGGATTACCGTTGCTTCACTGGGAGCCTCGTAAGAACAAATGGTCAAACCAGTAGAGAAAAACCACTCCAGGGGTCAAATAAAATTACCACAATGAACAAACTGATCTGTAATCAGAAATAGCGAATCTGCAACCAGAAAATACGGACCAGAGATGGAAGACCCAGTATGTGACAGTCAAAATCAGGGCACGAAACTTCAGGGGTATGCTAAGGAAGATGAGTCGAGCCCAAAGGAGGGAATCGCCGTCGGAAAAGGTCACCGGAGATGGCCTCACGCGCCGGTGCATGAATTTTTCGGTGAATCTGACGGTGGTGCGTGACACTCACGCGCTGCTCAGACGGCCACGAAAATTTGGGGAAACGCCGATCTGGGCAGTGCGACCGTCCCTAGCTGGCGCGTGTCATGGTCTGTTGTCAGAAAATGTGCGTCACGGTGATGAACAGTACTGTCAGAAACAGAGACTAAAGAACAGCAGAAAACTGACGCCAAAAACAGCCAAACGTGCACCCAAAGTTTAATGCTCTGATACCATGTTGATTCAGAGAGAAAGGATTTGTAGAATGCTTGAATATTATTGATGTGCTGAGGGGTATTTATATACAATAGGTAACCCTAGTCATTAATGCTATAATATCATATCGTATCCTCTATACTAAATACAGAATATTACGTACTAATTACAGGATATTACATATCCTATAATATCGCTACAATATCTCTACACTAATATCACTATTGCTGCCAACCCTTCTCAACTCTAGCGATCTGCTATAGAAGAGGAGATGGCGAGCTTTGATGATACTAGCACATGGACCTTAGTAGATTTACTGGTAAGAAAGAAAGTCATTGGGTGTAAATGGTATTGAGCCCTAAAACTAAGGTCTATGGCACACTTGAACGCGTTAAGGATCGCCTTATTGCTAAAATATATGCTCAGAAGTATGGTGTTAACTATTCTAAGGCATTTTTCCCTGTAGCCAAACTCTCTTCTATTCATCTCTTCATTTCTCTGGCCGTTACTTATGGTTGGGATATCTCTCAATTGGATATAAAAAATATCTTCTTATATAGTGATATTCTTGAAGAAGTATATATAGAGCAACTGCTAGATTTTGTTACTCAAGGGGAATGTGGTAAAGTGTGTCGCCTTAAAAGTTCTCTATACGATTTAAAACAAAGTCCTCCGGTATGATTTGACATATTTAATACTATTGTGAAGGACTTTGACCTATGCTAGAGTAAGTGTGATCATTATGTATTCTATCAAAGAACAATATTGGCATAATTTTACTAGTTGTGTATGTCAATAATATTGTGATTACAAAGAATGATGCCTCGAGGATCACATCACTTAAGTCATTCTTTAACTCCCACTTTTAGACAAATGATCTAGGTTTATTAAAGTACTTTATAGGGATTAAACTCATGAGGAGCAGGAAGGACATCTTATTCACTCAGAGAAAATATGTTCTTGATATGCTAAAAGAAACTAGAAAATTAGGAGCTACTTTAACTAGCTTTCATATGGTTTATAATCCTCTGCTTAATACTGATGATAGTATACTGTATGAAAATCCTATTGAAACTGCTAAGAGCTAACCATTTGAGAATAGAGAGGTACAGGAGATTGATTGACAAATCAAATTATCTTACGGTAACCCGTCCTGATATCACTTACCAAGTGAGTGTTCTTAGCCAATTTATAATCTCGCCAACTATATGACAGTAGGAAGCCTTAAAACATGTATTATATTACTTAAAAGAATCTCTAGGTCGTGAAATATTATACAAGAATAATAATCACATAGATATTAAGTGCCTATTTGGAAAATAGGCAAACCTAGGTTTGGCTCAAAATTTAGGTTTGGATAAATTTTAAAACAAACAGCCATATTTGTTCAAACAGGCTTTTGGAATAAACCATAGTTTAAAACTAAGGTTTCAAATAAGATGGTCAGAGTAGCTTATGGAACAGTAAAAGAGCTTATGAACTAACCAATTACTATATTACCCCTACTTTTTCTTACAACATCTCTCATATTTTTTTACACCATCTCTCCTCTCTCATACTTTTTCTCTCTTTTCATTTTTACACCCTCTCTCCTCTCATATCTTATCTCTCCTCATTTAATACTCATACCCTTTTTCGTAATTTACCAATAATAAAAGTATTTTTTAAAATAACTATCCAAATACTCATTTATTCAAAACCACTTTTTTTATAAGCTCTTCTCCAAAAGCCCTTTTCTATAAGTTGCCCAAAAGTCCTTTTTTTCCATAAGCCTATTTTCAAAATCCTATCCAAACAAGCCCTAAGTGTTTTTATGCGATCATAGTGGATTAAAAGCCACAAAACGATTTACTACAAGATACTATATTTTTGCATAAGAAAATTTGGTATCTTGGATAAACAAGAACTAGAATGTGGTGTCACTATTAAGTTCAAAAGCGAAATACAAAACTATGACACAATCTATATGCAAGATAGTTTAGATATATCAGTTACTGAAAAAAATTAACATTAAAATCTCGTTATCAGCAAAGTCTTAGTGTGATAATAAAACTTATCTACACATATCTTCTAATTCAATATTTTATGAATACACATAACATATTAAGATCAACTATTATTTTAATTCAAGATAAACTCAAGAAAACTTCATCTCCACAGAGCATGTGAGATCTAACTATCAACTAATTGACCTCTTCACCAAAACTCTTAATAATATTCAAGTTTAATATTTATATAACAAGTTAAACATAATTGACATCTTTACTCTAACTTGAGGGAGAGTATAGAAATATTACAAGATATATATTCTATAATTAGCATATAGAATAAGACATGATATTATTTTATTAATATCTAAAATTCTCTATTTTATATATATAAACCTTTAAAATATCAATATATAACAAGCATTTTTTTATCATATTTTCCCTCTGAAACGATCAGGCCTAATTATTTTCTCTCAAGACACCAATTTCTTCCGCAGATTGCACAAATACCGAAATAACATCTTTAATTTTTAATTTCTGATGGGTATAAAGTCTAGTTTTATTTAAAAGGAAAAAAAAACACCCTCTTAAGAGTTAAGATATACCAATTTTTAAATACCAAGTGTCAAACTGAAAATATCAATTGGTCACGAGTTTTATGGTTCAACCCGTTGAATCAGTAACATAATAATAAAACAAAAATAATATCATATATACTATAATACTATATATTTAAGAAATTAAACATCGAAATGGTTAAAAAATATACCATATGAAAAATAGACTGCGCAATTCCAAATTAAACTTGGAACTCTCTCACTATACCAGACCAGACCCTCTTCTTTTTCCTTTCACGTGGTCCGGCTGTTTCATCTGGTTCAAAGCGGCTCAACCCGGTCTGATGCCTCAGAAAAGGTCACTTGTGTCTCTGGGAGACAGTCTGTCCGTCTGGTCTGGTCCGGTCCGGTCCGGTCCGGTCCGGGTCCAAAAACACTGAGACACACCTCCAATAGGAGCAACCTGCCAAAGATTCAAATCAGAAAGTACAAAGGCGTGAGAACATGCAACAACCAGCAGACCAAAAATAGCTCCATTTCAGAAAAAAAAAAACTTTATCACTTTCTAAATTGGAAATCGAGTGGGCAATAGAAACATTTTCCTCTCTCACTGGTTAAGCACAACACAATCTCTTCATTGCCGCATTGTTTAAATGATCTTTAGTTTGTCTTTGCATAATTGTCAGGCGGCATTGATATCACCAAGACTTTTCGTGCCGCCCTTTGTTAAAGCAACTACCACCATCTCTCCATGTTTGGTCTTCCTCTCAATTTAATGAAGGGTTTTTAACTCGTAGTACTATGCTAGTGTTGGATTACAACAAGAAGCCTAATCTCAGGAGAAATTTAGTGTTGGATTAAACAAAAGAATTTAATGCAATCAGTTCACAATTTGTTTTGTCAGGTGTATGTCCTCCATTCTCGATGGACCGCGCCAGATCAGACTACCCATTGACGAATGGTTGCTTTAAAGCATCTGCAACTTGAAAGGAAATTTGCTATTGCAAAAATCTCAAGTTAAAAAAGGAGCTACATTGAATGAATATATTCTAAAACAAATACTCCTCTGGCCTTAAATCTAGGACCTAATTTAGGAGTAAATTTTTGTTCTTAGTGTAAAACCTTTTTTTATTTTATTTCTTATATTTATCATTTTTTTTAAAACTAATTTACCTAACTTATAAACTAATATATAATATAATATTATACAAAAATAGTTTAGAGAGATTATACCACATATGTTATAATTAAATAATTTATTTAACTTCTTTAATTTCCTCAAATTAGATAAATAGGTTCTACATTTAGGACTAGTGGAATATATAAAAACCTTGGTTTCTTAATTTTATATCGATTCTAAGCAGCAAGCATAAATAAGAATTACAAAATATATAAATCAACACAGACCTGTCAGGTAATCCTTGAGCAACAGAAAGAGCAATTCCTCTAGCAGTTTGAACAAGACTTAAAGTGATGCCTGTGCACTTTGCCCCAAATTCTTTACCATATAACTTTGTTGGGTCCTCTTGCCGTTCAGAGATAAAATCAGGAGCAACCTCCACTATGTATATGTTGTATCAATGCCAACAAAATCTTGAATCACAACTTCTATAAGTCAGACTCCCTCTAGTGAAGTGAGTAGAGATATGGAATTGGAGGTAAAGCCCAACTGCCCCTGTATGGCCCTACCCCTATCTTTCTCTTTCCTAACATTTTCTTCTGAAGGATCCACTCTAGAACTTGCATTGTCAAGTAGCTCCAGAGGATTAGCACCTCTGGCATCCGTAAAAGGAGTTTCATCAATCTGTCCTCAAATACAACCCTGTCAAAGCAGGCAAAAACCGGTCATGTATGGAAAGAATAAAATGATTATATCATAAAAAAAAAAAAGATCTCACACAATGTCAAGTATGCTTTTCAATGGTGTCATGGTTGCTGTCATTGCTGAAGTGAAGAACCCAAGCTTAGGCATCTGTAGAATCCATTACTTCCATCAAATGCATGGAAAAAGTATTCCAAGAGAGAACATGATAAGTTTGCTTTTGCTGCCAGCACATACAAAAGGAAGAAACATGGGAAAGGCAAGATTCCTTTTGTGATTCAGGAGATTGACCAAAATATTCATGATGAATTAGAGAAAGAAACATAAGACTAGGTGGTTGTAGGCTTTATGGATAGCTGCTGCTTTTTGCTGTCTCACTTTTGATATTATTTTGGGAACTGTGCCATGCACTTTTTGATAATATATAGAGATGTTGGAGTCTCGTGGGAGGGGGGAATAAGTTTGTATTGTGAGACAGGGTAGGAGAGGCTGGACTCTCAAAATACCTGAGGGAGCCTAGCGCTTGAGTGAATACTGCATCAGTTCACTGGTTTAGTCTTGTATTTTGGCCAAGGGGTTTGTTCAGAATCATTGGCTCACATTTGTAACTGTGATTCTACTTGATTCCTATTAATAAAAACCTCAGTATTATTTAGAATTGCAAGGTCTTTTGCTATTGTTTCCTATAATCAGATCAGGTTGCATCAGAACACAAATCAGGTGTTTCGTATTTTAACCAAAGAACTAAAACGGCTTATAAGATGAGAAACATGTTTTATTAAAATTAGTGAAGTTGATATTTTCAAAATGAAGTGAAACAACAAACTATAAGTTAGAAGCCATTAAGTTGTAGTTGTGTTATCCTATTCGTGAGAAAGTCTTGTTGCATACATCAGTCTCTAGTTGTATGAATCATGAAAGGTTCATGATCTATGAAAGAAAATTACGCGAGAGGCCATGACATTCCTTGTCTGGGGAAAAACTGAAGGAGTAGCATTTTATTGCCAGCTGTTCGCATTTATCTGACAAGGAAATGGTTGAAGCACCACTTTTGTGCAGTTCTTGTGGACTTATTTTAGGGTATTCGGGAAGAAGAGAACATCTTGGGGAGACATGCAGCATTTGAAACTCTATGGTCAGTTTGGTTGAAACGGAATGCAAGTAATTTATAAATTATGGAATTTAGTATATTTATGGGTTCTCTTGGGAGTAGAGTAGATGGATGTTTAAGGAGATTTTCTTTTTTAGCCATACAAAGACACTAGAAACAATCGCTAACTACAGAAGCTTTTGCACCTTTCTTTTCCTAATTTTTTAAGACTTTTTTCTTTCAGTTATTCGCTATAATTGTCCTGCACTTAATTGTAAATTTCCCCATTTAACAATGCAATATTAATTAAAATTAAGAGGGAAAATGTATAACTAAATACATACCATGCTAATCCATCTGCACTGCAGGAGAAGAGAACATAAGCACGAGGGCAATTCTTCATTCATAACATCTACCATAAAAATGTTTCTTCGTCAGTAATATTTCCAGAAAAGGTTCAAATCCAAGTTTCGGCACAACGTTAAGTTTGTATACTCATAGGACAGAATTAAAAATGTGTTTAGACTAGAATGATTTTGCAACAATAACTTATAAGTTGGTATAATTCCAACTTTACAATATATTTTCTTTACTCAATTCTATCACAAATTGATTAGCTACGGTGAGGAGTATGTTTCAAGATACAAGAAATATATGTCGATATTACCTGATGATTGTGATAGCAAAACCCATAGAAGGCAGCTATGTCCATCTTTTGTTTTGTAAATAAATAGATTTTACTCAAGATCACTTCTTCAACCATGAAATGCTCGCTAACTTCACAACCAAAGTAAGCTTCAATTAAGTTTCATTCCTCCATATTCTAAATATTCTTCTCTTGAAGCATGATATTGACACCATGAATATATATCACTAGTCTTGACACTATGGGGAGCTTAGCTAACGATTCATGAGAAGCTTCTTTCCCATATACAGAGCTCTTTGAAATGTCTCGTCATATATCAACTGATCTTCATGCGGTCTACTACTTTCACATAAATTGTATGGTGACCAATAATGGTAATGTAGGATATGTTGATAATAATCCGCAATCATTTCTTGAAATATTCTGGATCCAGAAACACTTAGTCCACTACTGCAGAAACAGTATAATAACATTTCATAAGATGCCCGCTTTGGGTATAGTCCCCTTTTGCGCATTGAAAACACAAGTGACATTGCATCAAGAAGTCTTCCAGCTCTCATGAAGCCTCTCAATAAAGTGTCATAAGCAATCCTATCTGGAACACAACCATCTGCATTCATCTTGTTGAACAATCTCACAGCACTGTCAACATCATCCAATTGAATATGCCCACAAAGAAGGATAGTATAAGTTACATGATTCGGGCACACACCTTCTTTTTGCATCAGTTGTAAATGCCTATATGCATCATTAATCCTTTCTTCCCTACAAAGCCATGATATTATGCTGTTGTTTAGGTAGAGATCATCCGTAATTTCAGCACCTTTAAAAAACTTTATCAACTTCCTAGCCAACCATTTCAATGCGTCCGAAGAATTGGTTGGAACCCTTAAGCTATTATCTATTTTAGGAAAAGGATTCTGATCGAGCAAATGTAATAGCATCTCTTTTCCCCTTTCAGACTCCCTTGACAAGTTGTAATTTTTATTGTTGTTACCAAAAATATATCTGCGAACTCCATTCACAAATGCCATGCACATCATAAGATCCCAAGTTACCTCATTTTTTCCAACTAGATTAACTAACTTAAGGGCAACTCCAAACTCCCTGTTCTTCAAGAAATGTAAGATAAGAGAGGTATATAACACAGCATTCGGCACCATACCATTCTCCAACATTTTGCCAAGGTAAATACACCCTTCGTCAATCATATGTTTCTTAACTAATCCACTTATGAGGGCAGTACAAGAACGACAACTTGGCTTGATTGAATTCTCTATCATTTGGTCAAATAATTCTTGGGCTTCAAGTACTTTTCCATTCGTGGTGTATCCGCAAATCATTGTAGTATAAACCACCTCATCAGGATCCACACCACACACAAGCATTCTCTTAAACATGTCCTCTGCTTCAATAATATTTCCTTCTTTAACCAAACAGCCTATAATTGAGTCATAAATAGCAACAGAGGGCTTCATTCCTCTCTCTTCCATTTGGTCCAGGAAATCCATTGCAGAGACAATGTTACCCTGATTACAAAGCTCATTTATAATTATCAAGAAAGTTGCTTCATCAGGAACCAAGCCACGATCATGCATAAGGTCAATTACAAAGTTAGCTTCCTCAAAATGCCCCATTCGGCTCAAACACTTGATGAGTGAGTTGTAACAAAAATGCAAGGGCCTGTATCTAGCATCATCCATTTTTTTCAAGAAGGCTAATGCCTTGTCTATATCTCCTTCCTCGCACAAGGCACTAATAAAAATGCTATATGCTACAGTAGCTAAGCTAATATTTTCCCTCACAATTCTCTCCAGCAAGAGTTCGATTTCTTGCTCAAAATCATAATCTGGATTTTGACTAGAAAAAGCAGGCAATATGGGATCAATCCCACATCCATTCTTAGCAAGGGCCTGCAAAATTGTGAAGGCAAGCTGTAACTTGCAGACAGGCACAATCTTCATAAGTTTTAAATATAGCACATGATCAGGAATAACACCTCTCTCCATCATATTTTTGTACAACTCATAAAACTCTTCCATTTTATTATTCTTGTACAGGGCAGAAAACAAAACAGTGTAACAATGAACATTAGGGGCCACTTTAGAATTAATCATATTGTGAAAAAGCGTCAAAGCACAATCAATTTTTTCTTCTTTGCAGTACCAGGAAATCATAACTTGATAAGTTGCCACATCTGGTCTAATTCCCCACTCCATCATCTTGTTATGTATAACCCAGCCCTTGTCATATAGACTCGACTTCATAAAACCATAAATTAAAATATTACATATATATTGATCTGGCTCACAACCTGTCTTCAACATTCTGAAGAAAACCTGCATAGCCACATTCATTTTTCTGCCTCTACAATACACACTGACCAGAGAAGTATACATTGTCTTGTCAATATACATACCTCGGGATTCCATTTCCCCAATTATTAACCTTGCCTCCACTACTCTACTACCCTTGCAGAGACCATAAAACAGTGACTTGTATATATGAACAGAAGGGAGATGCTTATGATAGTTCTGCAACATATCAAACACTTGAAGAGCCTCATCCAAATGCCCTTTATGGCATAGCCCATCAATTAATAGATGATAGCACCCAAAACTAAGTTCTGCTTCTGCATAATGGGCTCTAAGAAATAAATCAAATGCATCCAAATATCGTTCTTGGGCACAACACTGTTGTAGAATGCTAACGCATGCTTCTTTCTGAGGCACATAATTGAAGGAAAGAAGCCTATTAAAATGATTTACTGCATCTTCTACTTTTCCCAACTCGCATGAGCAGATTATCATAGAATTCAAAATCGAAGAATCCGCATGATCAACTCGAGATTCAATTTCTATTAAGTAAAGTGACTCTGCTAATTGTGGCTGCCCTAAAGTCACCAGCCTCCTTATTAAGACAGCATAGCTATCCAAATCAAGGTCCAACCCACGAACAACAACAGAATTAGCAACTGAAATGGCATCAGCAACAGACATAGAACGACTGACCATCCTTTGAATAACTAGCTGGGCAGATGAAAATAAACCCCTTTGCATAAGCTGATTTACTAGGGAATGGCACAAATTTTTGTGGTTTCCCGAGGGAACAGAGACTGACACGTCTAAAGGATCAATAGGAAGAGCACATGTTGTTACTTCTCTCCTGATTCTAAGGAATAAGTTAGAAGAAATTAACCTCTTCTTAATCATCTTCTTCAACAACATATTAGACTGACAACACCAAGAGTTTCAGACACCAACCTGAGTGCCAAAAAGACAAACTTTCAAAGATCCAGGGGAAAAAATTGTAATCCAGGAGACGGGGTCAAAGGAAGTGTAATGACAGTGACCAAGATTAAAGTCAAATAGGATGGATGCCAAAGAAAACCAAATTAATCCTCACTCGAGCTATTCACTTTTTTGATAAGAATGAACTTAGAACAAAAACAAGATGCACCACATGAAAGTAGACTGCTCAGACTCTTTGACAATATAACTGTCACAATAGGTTTTTTTTACCAAAACCAATATGTCCAATTACTTCAAATTTAATTAAAAATGAAAAATATTTAATAGCGAGAAAATCATTGGGGGGAAAACAATTCCTACACATTAGAGAATCACCTATACTGAAATAAGTAAGTAAACAACTCTTACAAAGGCAAAACAGACTTTATATGAATAATAGATAATAATTACAAATCCCAAATATGCAAAACATCTTATCACGCTGGATGCTCAACAAAAATAGCATACTCTGATAAATTAATAGAAGTCTCAACTCAACACCAATAACTAAGCCAAATGAAATTTGAAGTGTGGGTTGCCACAGCCAACCCCCTTAAATTTTCCTATCCTCCTCGCCAATCTAATTCCAACTCTTAAATTTTCTTCTGGCTAAAGATCAAAGTAACACCTGAACTTGATAATATCCAAAGCCATTACTTAGACCTAAGCATTGGTGCAACATCCAAGTTTGCTCATTCACAATTTTCAACAAGCCAATCTACCTATCTGGTCATAGAAAGTGAACGACTTGGATAACTAGCTCATGAACTTATAAGTTTAAATCAAAATCATGAAAAGAAGAAATGACAAAGGCAGTGAAAGGTAGACTAAGATAAACAACGAAGAACAACCAAACCTGCTGGTGCTGCTACTTCATATGCAAAGTCGGTAGCAAGACAGAGAAGGCTGTCAGAGGGAGGGCAAAAGCAGAGGTAACCACCGGCTATCAGAAGCGGGTGGCGGCCAGCCAGGCTTCAAAAATTGAGAGGGATTCGACTATTTGGTGAGCTCCATCAGAGAATAGACAGACTAACAGAAAAAGAGACCAAGAACTATTACTTCACACCTGAAAATAGAAATTTGTGATTTCTTCGAGTGAAAAAGAAATAGAATAGAAAAAGAGAAAATGAGTTTCATTCTCATGTTCTGAATCAATCAATGACGGACCAAGTGTTAACTAAAGAGCTTTTGCCAAAGCTTAATTTTTTTGGGGAAAAAAAGAATGTAAATTTGAATCGAAGAAGAGAAAATGAACCGAAGTACTTCATTCCTACAGCAATGGCCTTAATATAGGCAAATACAAAAGAAGAATTGCAAGCCTGTTTATTTGATTGTATTCCGTCCCGTTCAAGATGTTATCGTTTATTTTTTCCAAGCAAACCTGTCTGTTGCGAGATAAGGTTGAAGGCTGAATGAAACAATATTTTAGAGATTTCACTTTCCTCTGGATTTCTTTCTTTCGTTTCCTTTTCTTTTATTATTAATCATTATTCTTTTGCCAGACTCTCTTCTGGATTTCTACTACTTGACGATTCTGTAATGGAAGTGTTCGTATGTAAAAATTGACCTCAATTAGTATATGTTACGCCTACAGTGAGATCCCATATAGCAAATTAAGTTTTATGAGGAATCACTAAAAAAAAAAAACCCACAAACGAACCTGAAACTCTGAAAGCAAGAAGAAGAGTACAAACCTGAAGGCTGAAAGCACGAAGCAGAGCACTAAGGAGCACGAGTCACAACCACCATAACTCGGTTGGGCACGAAGGAGGAGAAAGGAGCATGAACCACAAGATATCGGTAAGCGAATAAGCGACGGTGGCTAGGAGCGTCGTCGGCCGTCGGGGACGAGAAGAGAATTTGTACAGGGTTTTTGCGAGGCTTTGTGAGTGAGTGGTATGCAATAAGCTATAGAGTGTGAACAGATGAAATTAGTATAAATAATAAATAAATATATAAGATGTATAAAATACAATAAATATATAACGATTTTCCTTTTTGTTTCCACCTTTTTTTTTTATACTCTATTTAACCCAAAATAAGGTAGTTTTTAAAACTTTGTTTAGTCTTAGAGTTTTGGAGAGGAGGAGAATTTTTTATCTTTTATGTGTTTTTCTCCCTTACCTTTTTTTTAAAAGTGGAAATTTTTAAAAGAGAAAAAATTTTTTTATCTTTTTTATGATCAAATTATCTTTTATATATTTTTAATATTCTAATTATAATTTCAAGTATTTTTTTTATTTTTCTTACACTTATTTTTTTAATTATTAAAATTTAATAAACATAATAAATTATTTATATATTATATTAAAATATATAATAATTATAAAATTAATGAGAAATAATACTAAAATTTTATCATATTTTTTATTTTTTTTAATTTTATTATATATATAAATAAGATAAAAAAATTTAAGATTCATAAATTAAAAAAATAATAATTTTAATATGAATATTATAAATTAAGAGTAAATAAATTTAAATAAAGAGATAAGTATATATTTATCAATTTTTAATTAATTCATCTCTATTTCTCTCCCCTCTTCTTCTGAATCAAATAAAACATATTATTAATTAATCTTTCTTATCTTTATTTTTATCATCTTTTAGATTAACTTAATGTATCATCGTCTCATCTGAATCAAATAATGCCTAGGGGTAAAAGCCTCGGTGCATACAAGACAGTTAAAATGATAAATTGTTTGAGCACAGAATATAGCGGAACCTGCACAAAAGACCATGGAAATTCATTTGGCAATATATTACTGACATATCTGGAACTAGTCATAGGAATTGCTAAGCAAACACAGCCATAACTCTAGCATTCGAGAGGCTAGACCACAAGACACCTCTGAAATTCTCGCTATCCTCTCTCTCTTCTTACACAACGACTTATTTACTATTCATCTATCTTCTTTCTCTTCTTATGGACAGGTACACATTTCCTATTCTGTTGCTCTCATGACTATTGGACCTGATTGATCCAAATTCCTCTTGGACTTGGACCC
The DNA here is from genome assembly GCA_037074615.1 of Leucaena leucocephala. Taxonomy (NCBI): domain Eukaryota; kingdom Viridiplantae; phylum Streptophyta; class Magnoliopsida; order Fabales; family Fabaceae; genus Leucaena; species Leucaena leucocephala. Next base: position 7,110,106 of record CM073550.1, read on the forward strand.
ATCAATACCATTTCACAAAATTCAAAATTCTAGTAATAAAGTGAAGAGGGCAGAAGTATAATAGCCAATTACACACCATTCAAGCAAAACTATGTAAAAAAAATAAACTCAGTCAGTAATATGTAAATATTCCCAAATTCAAAAGCATCAATACTCAAACGATAATGCGACCAGATTCAAAGATAAATTAAAATGAAAATTTTAAAGCAAAGCAAGAACAACCACGCAGCGAACAGATGACGCGGGGAACAAATTCCACTCTAGGTTAAAAGCTAGGTTGAACAAATCAATCTCACCTTATTTTGGGAGTAGAAAAGCCCTAGGGTTCGAACCTTCTTTACTTATTGCACAAGAACAACCACGCAGGGCTGACAACGGAGGACCGCGTCCGACGGTGGGTGCAATACTTGTTTGTCGGGGTTATATAATTAATTTTTAATTTCGGGTAGAATTTGGTACCCGTCCAAAATTAATCAACTCAAATAACAAAATTAATTATCCCAATTTATAAAATGATTCAAAATATTTTTATTTTATTTTATAAAAATAATATTTAATCATATTTAGCATAACTAAATTCTTGGATGAACAGTCATATTTGTATCTGATTGGAGGAGAATCCTTCAGCCATATTAATATCTTATTTTATTTAATAGGATATTCAGCAATTTGGCCAGGCTATTTAAAATTTAATCTTTTAGTTAATCAAAACCTATTTGAATCATAGTAAATTAATATATTATTAATTTATTAAAAAATATAATATTAACTAATTTTATTAATCTAATTAAATTAGTTAAATAAATATAATATAGGGAAAAAGACAACAAAATCCCATGTGCATTTGGAAATGAGAATTTGGGCATTTAAATATATAAAAGGATAAATTGAGCATGAAGTTCAATATGTCTTTTGCAAATTTTAGTAAAAATATCAAATTATCTCTAAAATTTTTGAAGAAAAAGGTGGAGACTTACACTGGAAGACGTAGAGCATTCTCTCTCGAAGCTTGAGACTGAGTCATAGTTCCAGAAGTTGCGCTCGCTTGGTTGCCGTCAAAGATTTTTAGAGCTCATTTTAGCACCATCTAAGCTCAAACCAAACATACACCTTATCATCATCGAAGCTCACTTTACGTTTAAGATTAGGAGGAAGATAAGGGATTAGAAATTATGTATGTCGTCAATACACTTTGTTTGCAAGTATTGGAGGATTCATCTTTATTCCTAGAACCTTTCGCTTTTTTCACATTTGAATTAGTACTCCAATATATTTCAATGGATATAGAATGATATATTGTTTGTTGTTGTTTGAAAGGCTTTTTAGGTGAAGTTGTAACCATAAAAGGAATTGTATTATTGAAGCGTGGTCTCTAATAAAGTACTTCTTTTATGTTTCATCGATTGCTTCTTTTAGGCGTCTCTTCCTTATACATCATCAGTCATTTGCTATTAGATCATGAAAAATGGATGGCAGACAATGTGTACACTTTAGAGAGCTTATTCCTCAATTTGATTTTACCCTTTCTATAAAAATGTAATTACTGCTTCAAGTTAAAATGAATTGCTTCAGTGTCCAACACAATTATTTTTCCCAATAATCTACAATAGGCATACAATATTTCTTATTGGTAGTTGAACATAGGACAATGCATGAATAATCACATAAACATCAATGCTGCTTATGTAAAAAAAGAGATAATGTAAAGCTAAACCTAACATTAATGATGTATGCTTTCAGTTTCCATATTGATGTGCACTACTCATAAACTGCTTTAAGTGTAAAGCAACAATTATTTTGTATGGTTTTGCTTTTGAGATTGCGGAGGACAAAAGTATCACACACACACACACACAAAATAAGAACAAGAAGCATAAACTGCAGTAAGAAAATAGATGGATGATTAACAAAAATCTCTTCTTTGAAGTGCGAATCATAGTTTTCAGCTGATAAATGATAACAAATTACTTATAAGTTGAAGACTTCTGCAGTATTCTTAATATATAACATTTTGTGTAATGTTATAATATTGATAATTCTTTGGCTTTCTCCACTATTCCACTGTATGGCTTTGAAAATGTCACCTGTGGATTACCAAAGCTGAGTATTTCTATTTGTTTAGTTTAACTCTTCCCATCCTATAACTCCAATATGAAGGAACATGTTAAGTACATTTCATATAATCCCAATGTGTATGAACAAGTTGTATAGATTTGTTGTTACCGCTGTTTATGTAATTTATCATAGAGTAGTTGTTTTCCAGTAGACCAAAAATAACATTTGGAGGAGGGCCAAGCAAATAGGTGAATAATCCGTGCATATTCTTTTGCAATAAATTCATTAGTAAGGGTAGGAAGTTCAAGAATATGAGTGATCAGGCTAAGGAAGAAGCAAAGGCCTGGAAGGACTTATCGTGGATGAACAGAATAAGTATAGAGAAAAGTTAGACAAATCACAGTCTGATAAGAAGGGAGAGAAGAAGGGGAGTGAGAAAGAAGTTGCCTTTAATACTCATTGTTCACCCTGACAATTAAAGGCATAGATGGAGTTTGTGAATAAAGATCAAGGCTTAGTAGTCAGAGTGAAAAGTTTAGGATTCCAAAAGTTGCTTAATTTTGGAACAAGAAGACTCCCCATAATTTCTTAACCTCCTTTATTCAATCATATGATCCCCCAACCCATCAATTAGAATTAGGGGAAGAAAAAAGAAATAGGGGCAAAAGATATTCAATAGTTACTTGGTGTACCCTACAACAGGAGGATTGAGAGTGAATATTGATGATGATGATGAGATGTTTAAGATGTTGAAGATTTAATATGGTAAAGTGTAAAATCCTCCTAAAATATAACTATTATTAATTATTTATATCTATTTTATACCCAATATAGTTTAAAACTAATATTATAAATGAATTTAGTTTATTTCAAGAAAGCTAACTATGGTAGAAAAGAGTTTACTAAAATTTAAATATACTCTACCATGATTATAAAAGATTTTTCTTAAAATATAAATAAAGTAATAGGATATATAAACATGCAAAATAAATTCTATTGTGGCAATATACAAATATTCTACACATACATTAAAAGAAAGAGACTATACAATTAATATAACTTTAATCAAACCTCTAAAGTTTTCCCTAGGGTCCTCAGATGATACTATCACCTGAAAAATGTTAATATTAATAGGGTTAGACAAATGTCTCAGTAGCCATCAATCATACTCATTATGCATCTAACATGTGCCCATGAGGTGTTAAGTAGGACCTCACAAAATATAATATATATAATAACATATTATTATAATAAAATCAAATGAATAACCCACCCAAGTTCCTCCCCTTAAACCAATCAAATCGCCTTATTCCCGCCGACTGAACCCATAAGCTAGTGGTAATTGACCACTTAAAATCTAACCGATCAACTGGTATAGATAGGTCAAAATCTACAGAACACGTGATTGGACCATGGATTCATTCCCCCTCGATAAACAGGTGGGGGTGTCGCAGCCTCTCGATAAATAGGTGGGACACGTCCCTCGATAAACTGGTGAGACAAAAGCCAATCATCGAGCTCCAATGGATATTATATCACGTGGTAGAAATACAACTCTATCATCACCCATCCCCAATGCATAGTTTTTAAGTTAATCATATTAATCAAAATCTCAATAGCTTGATAAATATCACAAAAAGGGTTTTTCCCAAGATAACTTTATTCAAATTCTAATTTCAATATATAACAAGTTTATAATCTCAATTCAAACTTTTTAAATTAAACTTTAAATACCACAAGACTATTTTTAATAAAAATAATTAAACAAATTTTCTCAATATAATTATATTAACATCAATAGATTTATATATATATCAAAACACTCACAAACATCACATTAGCACATACAACGAGTAGAAAGTGATTACCTCTCGCCTAAATATATAAATAATTACCACAAAATATCTGAAAAGTAAATATTAGCTTTGAGTGAGTTGAACGAAGGGTGTGTTTGAAAGGAAAATTGATGTGAGATTCTTTGGGAACAGGAAATTGATTGAGAGAGAAGACTAAAAAAGAGGAGCCAACTCAATAATCAAATTTAAAGAATAACTCAGTACCTTAGCTCTATTTATAAAGCCATAATAATAATTTAAATACAAATCCATATCTAAATCTAAACTCAAATCCTAATAATTCCCTAACTAATAATAACAATCAAATCATAAAACCCTAAGTAAAGATAATAGTAGGATAATCTAGATATACTATTTTATTAAAAATACTAAAATATAATAATTTAATTAGACAATATTTTTAAGTTACTGATAAATAATATTTTAATTGTGTTTAAATAAATGAATAAAAATTGGGACGGTATATAAAGTCTCTTATAACAAAATACTCGATGACATAAAATTAGGTCAGTAAGCAGATAAGTTCGAGTTATTGTTTATGATGTATTTGGTTGGGACAGTTCTGGCTCCTACTACAGCACAATCATGAGCGAGAAGCTCTTGAAGGTGATCACATGCACCATGACTAGATTTGAGCGCTTTAATTGGGCCACACGCATCATAAATGTTTTATGGAAAGATATAGTAGTTTATGTGCAAGCACTAAAAAAGAGTAAGGCAGGGAGTTGCAACATGGGATAATACTTCTACCTACTATTGGTATATATTTCCTATCTATACTTGTATCTATTTCTTTCAATTGAAAATGTTAGAACTCATGTTTTTGGTGTTGTCGTTATACTTTGGTCAGCATTTTGCATTGCTTAAAGTTAGTCAAGCGAGGGATGTGAAGGACGTTGCAATAAATCATTTAGACAAGGTATGTATTCATATTTGTAAGTTTAATGTTATATTACTGAGTTATATGTTTGACTATGTTCTGATTGTGTTATGAAAGAGTTGAAGGAATTGCATTCACGATGGCTATAATTGAAAAGACTTGTCGCACGCTTATTAATGTAGTTGAGAAGGAGATGTTGAAGGTGTAGCTCCAGAAAGAGGTCATAGAAAAGATAAAGCCAACATTAAAGAAAGAAGTGAAAGAGAAGAGGATTATGTTCCATATGACAATGAAATGAAAGAAGCATCTAGTGAGGGGAGAAGAAGACAGTAAGGGAGATGAATAAGGAGAAGCTGCTCAGAAGGGAGAAGGAGAAGGAGACGGAGGTTGTGAGGGACATAAAGAAAAAGAGGTTGGTGAGAAAGGAGAAGGAAAATGAGATACTGAGAGAGATGGAGAAGAAGGTGGTCACAAGGGAAAAGGAGCAAAAGGTAGCACCATATGTATGAGTGATGATGATGATGTTGCCCCATCTCTGTTTATAGATTTTGAAGGCCAAGTAATGAATGAGGAGGAAGAAGAAGTAGAGAGGGAAATATAGCTTAGGAGATTAAAATGACAAAAGAAACATGTAGCTTCAACATTGTCTCAATTGGTGTTGACAAAGCCTGCTAAGAGGAAAAAGAGCCCGACAGATGTGAAAGATGTGTTTTTCAACATGATATATAACATGTATTCGCGTGATGAGAGCCAAGAGTAAGTTTAGTGTGTATATGCTGAATTAGTAACCTTCAATATCTTTTGTAGGCAATGATGACATCTAACCCGATTATTTGGAATGTTAATTCAAAGAATAAGCAACTATTGCCTAAACATGTAGGTTACAACATAGGTGATTGTGAACCTCTGGAACAACATCCAAACCCCCTAATGCATGTAACTCATTAAATAGATAAACATATCATGGAAATAATTATGATAAATTCCAAAAGAGATCCAGCTTATTAAAAAATTAAACAGATAATTTTGATATAAAACACATGCTAATTTATATACTTCTTAATTTATAGTTGTCTTCTATCTTTCTTCAACGCACATGTAAAATCAATTCTAAATGATCTATTAAAAAACCTTTTTTTAATGATCACTTATGCGTTTCTCCCTTTTTGATTGGTTTTCACCAACAATAACCTAGGCTTTATTTGTCAATCGACAAGTTGGGTGTACATACTGAATGAAATCATGAGAAACAAAGAAATTTCACAAGGAATAACTAGTATGGTTGAAGAGTCCAAAGTTGAATGATCATTCCATTTGGTAAATTTTGAGTTTTGACATTCAAGTTAGATAGGAGAAAGATTAGAGAGGGACAGAATAATTCGAAGAAAACAAAAAGTTGGGTCCAAAATGCAATCTAGTCCAGATGAGCAATTCATAGAGCAAAAGCATCAATGTGGGACCAAAAGTTCATGCGAGGTTGAAGCGGCACATCCAGTATTTTTATTCGTTCAAAACAACAGTATCGGGAAGTTGGACTTAGTGCCTGTTTAGATTCAGCTTCTAGGAATTCATTTTGGCCAAAACCTCGGTTTGAAAAAATTTCACACAAACAGCAATTTTTATCCAGAATTGATTTTGGCCAAAACCATAGTTTGAAACCATGGTTTTGAATAAAGTACTGAAAATAACTTTTAGAACAGTAAAAGAACTTATGGACTATCCAATTACTATTTTACCCCTACTTTTTCTTATACCCTCTCTCATCTCTCTCCTCTTTCCTCTCTCTTCTTCATCCTATCTCCTCTTTCCTCTCTCTTCTCTACACTTTCTCCTCTCTCCTCTCTACTATTTTTTCTCTCTCCTCTCTCCTATTTATTCTCTACTCTTTCTCCTCTCTCATGCTTTAATCAAATCATACCCTTTTTGATAATTTATCAATATAAAAAGTAATTCTACTATTAATCATCCAAACATCTCTATTCTCAAAATCTATTCTCCCCAAAATCTATTCTCCAAAATCTATTCTTTCCAAAATCTATTCTCCAAAAACTAATCCAAACAGGCCCTTAGGCGTTCCAATGAAAGTGAATTCCAAGAACAAAGGGCCCTTTGTTTTCCCAGATCAGTGTCGTTAAATCCTAATACCACAGACAAATTCAACCCGACAACAGTCTTGTGCACATCCGTATATAATATAACATATATATATATGTTTTGCAAACAAATACATAAACAACAAAATGAAAACCCTAGAACATCTAATTGACAACCTAAGAGAAACATTCAAAACCCAACGCAACAAGAAACCCATATCCTAAAACCTACGCTTTGCCCCAAAACCGAACAGAGGTAAAACAGAATCCAGACAATGAAGTAGCAAGACAATAGATAACGATGAATTCCCTAAAATGAGAGACAGAAAAACACAATAGCTATATGAGGGACTGAAAAAATGACATACCCGCCACCGTAGCTAGCGAAGACTGAATTCTTTCAGGGTCTCTATTTCTCTTTCTCCCTCTTCCCATTTTCATTTTTGCGATCTTTTTTTCATTCTCCCTTATGTTATCTCTACTCTCTCCCTCGCTGGTTCTTCTTCTTCGGCCATCCCGTTCTTCGCTCCTCTGCTTCACGTTCACGCGATTTCCTTTGACACTGTTAGGGCGCTTGGGTAGTTAAAATATCTCGGTAGGGCATGTATTTTAATGTATTTTTTGTTGTGTGTAAAAAAAAATAAATTTTATCATTGATTACTGTCCTACTAAAATTAAAGTCTAGATAATATTTTAAAAAAATTATAAAATTAATTATTAAAATAATATTATAATAATAAAAAAATTAAACACATATTTTTATAAGATATAAATTAATTTTTTATTATTTATATCAATTTATATTATTTTTGAATAATTTATTTCTAAATTGTGGCCTTAATATTTATTTTGAATAAGTTAATTAATTTTTTATTATTTATGTTAATTTATATTATTTTTGAATAATTTACTTTTAAATTGTGGCCGTAATATTTATTTTAAATAATTTAATTCCATTGTGGGCCCTAATATTATTTTTGAATAATTTACTTCTAGTTTGCGGGACGACATATGCAAGCTCTTGAAAAAAAAGGAGTGGCACAACAAAAATATTGACAACAAAATAATATTGTGAAACTAGTACAAAATATACTTTTAAAAATCTTATTTTTAAATTAGTCTTTACAGAGATAGTTTAAAAAATATAATCAGTGATATTTTTATAAATAAAATAAAATAATTATACTAGATGTACATATAACTGGTGTAAAATATAATTACTATGCTGGATACTAATATTAATTGGTATACATTAGCTACCTCATATTCTGACTCTTCAGTTTCTTATCTATCATTTCCCGCTTATTTTCTTTAACTTCTTTATACTTTGTGGAAAAACTTTAGAACAAATGACTGGTGATATTTTTGTAAATAAGATGAAATATTGACACCGGATTTATATTAAACTGGTATCAAATATATACAACCGGTGTTAAATATACTTTATAGTCTGACTCTTCAGTTTCTTGTTTATGCTTTCCCATTTCTTTACTCTATTCCTTCTCATGCTATTCATTTCACTTCTTCAGTTACCAACATTTGTACTTATTATGATAGCAGGCCAATTACATTCTTTGATATTCTTTTTTGAAACTGTTCTTATTCCTCAACCATATGTATATCATTCCTATGATCAGTACTTTTCATCTCATCACTTTATCTCTATTTTCTTCTCTCTGAATAATCTAATGGTTTCTTCCTCACGCACACCTCCTTATTCGCCGCATAAAAGAAATAGAGACGATTTTAAAGACAAACATCCTGACCCTCACCTTGTAATTCCTTCTCCTCCTCCCCTAGTTGTCACTCTGATTGAGTGCCTTGAGGAACTCATCATGTGCTTCAATACCTTAGAGGACTCAGTGGAAGAATTGTTTTAGAAAGTTACTAGATTAAAAGTCAGTTTCAGAGTTTTCCGCTCAGAAGTTCACCGCCATTAACATGATAATAGCTTGTAACATATTGTTAATCCTACTCACTTTGATAAATCCCAGACCTCTGAGTCTGATGAGGAGTAAAAGCATACAACATTTATTTGCCCTTCCTATTTTATTTTTTATACTTAATGACAAAAAGAGAGAATATATTATATATTCTGATAGATATTATTTTAAAAATTTCATACTTTTGATGTAAAGTTTTTAGTAAAGCTAAATGAATGAAGTTTCTTATTCTGATGTCACGTTGTTCTTTTATTTTTCAAGAAACAAAAAAAATCCAACAGATTGAAACCAAACATGTCAATGTCAGGTGTAAAATATAATGATCGATTTAGAACAAGTTATTTCTACACCAGCCTTCCACTTCATCCGGTGTAGAGTTGTTCAATTTATATTATTTTACACCAGTTTAAAAGTGACCAGTGTAGAATATAATGTCCAGTTTAGAAAAAAGTTATCTTTACACCGGTGTTGCATTTTATCCGGTGTAGATTTGCTTACGAAATACACTTTAATTTAATCAAAAGCCCCTTCGCGCCTCCAATCTGTCATTTTTCACTTATTCGCGCGTCTAAGTCTTCTCGACCCTTCACAGTCGGTGAGTTTTGTTTTGAACTCCTTGCCTCGAGAAATGAAGATTTATGCACTACTGGCGGTAGCTTTTGTTGTTATTTATGTTAGATTTATTGTTGTCATTTACTTGTTTCATTTAGTGAGTTCTTCCACTTATGTGTGATATATTTTCTCCCATAATTAGCTGCAAGCTAGGTTTTCTTGTTTTCTATTTTCCTAGTTTTTTAATTTTCCACAAATATGAATCGTAGTTGGATAAATGCTAAGCGAACAAGTGTTGAGTATGCTAAGGGGGTGAAGGAGTTTTTAGATTTTGCTAAACAAAATGGTGATGAATGGAAGGTTTTACTGTTCTTGTGTGAGTTATTTGAATAAGAGGAAACAAAGTCATACAAATATGTACACTCATCTAATTTGTGAGGGGTTTTGCAAGAGTTACATAGTATAGGTATGTAATGGTGAAAATATGGAAAGGTCGAGTGCATCTAAATAGTTAGAATAGACATTTGATGATGACATGGATACTGATAATTGGGTAGAGGACATGATTCGTGATATTGGAGATATGCTTTTATGAGGTCACATGTATATGGTAATATATGCATATTCGTAATATCTAGTGTGAGAGATAAAACTGTGTGGCTCTGTATTCTTACGATAGATGTACCCATTTGAATGATACATGAAATCTTTAAAGGGTACATAAAGAATCCAAATTAACCCGAGGCATCTATTGTTGAAAAATATGTTTTGAAGAAGCTATGGATTTTTGTCAACACTACCTGTCTAAAGTAAGACTTATCGATCTCGCTAAACCCCGTGCCAAATAGGGGGTCAACGAGGAATGTCGGTGAAGAATGTTGATCATAATGAATTGTAGTAAATATACTTACACATCTTGAATAACATTGATAAGTTCAAGACTATGTAGCTGTTCATAAAGAGCTTGTCTAGAAATAAAATAATAGAATGATATGGTAAAAGCTTATTAGAGACGCAATAAATCTTTTGCATATTGGTTCAAACATAAGGTTAAAAATGATGATTGTGTATCTGATTCAGTTAGATGGTTGGCATATGGTCCTAAATTTAATGTGATATATTAGAATTCATTTGATATCAATGGGTATTCCTTTTATATGAAATCCCTAGATGATAAAAGTAGTGTGCATAATAGTAGTGTTATGTTAATGACTGAAGCTATGTACTTCTCTAGTTCAAAAGACAACAATTCTAAATTAGTAGCCATCCCTTATTATGGCATTGTTGAAGAGATTTGGGAGTTGGACTACACCAAATTCACAGTCCCCTGTTCAAACGCAGTAGGCTAATATAAACAACGGTGTTATGGTGGATCGATTAGTATTTATACTGGTTAATTTGAATAGTACAAGTTTTAGGAATAAGCCTTTCATTATGGTAGACTAAGCAAACTAAGTGTTCTATATTGCTGATATGGTAAATAAAAGATGATCTGTCACTCTCCAAGAAATAAGGGTTGTTGACGATGATTATTCAATTTATGAGACCCCTTCATTTTCAGTAGGTTTACCAAAATTGAATGAAGAAGTGGATTCTAATTAATTTGCACGTGATTGCATATATTTTTTTGATGTAATAATAGCACAAGTATGCTGTTCTGATTACATATATTATTTAGTTATAACTTATAAGTGATGGGTTAATAAAAGGGTTGGTTTGAAAAAATAACTCCAATATTTAAACTGGTTGTACATATTATCCGATGTAAAAAGTGATTTGAAAAACTTAAGGTCACCTTTTTTACACTAGTTGTACATGTTACCCGGTGTAAAAAGTGATATGAAAAACACATTTTTTTACAACGGATTTATATGTTATGTGGTATAGAAAGTTTTTTAAAATTTTAAATATTAGTCGTTTCATATTTAAAGTATAATTTTGACACTGGATTTAAATGTTAATTGGTGTAAAAAATCTTAATGAAAATACTTTATCGAAGCCCACCCCTTGGCGCGTCTCTTCATTTCTCATTTCTCAAGTTTTATTCAATATTATTTTTTACATCATCTATCATTACGCCACTCGTGGTACTCTGTGGTTTTCGTTGGGCTCCGCTGTGGTCAGTCATTCTTCTCACTCTCATTATACTTTGCCGTGTACATATTCTAGACACTTATTTCGTGTACGTGCTTCGCCTTTTACTTGTTCATTTAATCTAGGTTTTGTAGTTTTCTACGATAAATGCTCGTACTTCTTTCTATCGATAAATGCTTGCACTTCTTTCACTGTGGTCAGTCATTTTTCTTTGTTTACTATGTTTATTTTTGTTATTGCGTATATAGAAATATGGGGGGTAGTAGTAATCAGAATGAGGCTAGCGATGCTCCAAGCGACTCTAAGCAAAGAAGGGGCAGAAGTGTGATGCGATTGAAATATATTTTGAAAAATAGGAAGGAAGGGAAATTACTACCAATTGAGTTTGATACACATTGGAACCTAATTGGTGAACATATGACCAAATACATGAGTTATGTCAGCCTCTTAGCACGCAACAAGACTAACATTTCCATACAGACTTGGGATGCTATTACTAATCGTGTGAAGAATCAAATTTGGGACTTTACCCGAGTATAGGAACTAACTATTGTATATTATATGCAGACCAATACCAAAAAACACAATTGTTTGTTGATAACTATACTTTCAATGGAAATTATTGCAGCTCACTTACGATGTTCCCAACAATGAAGTCTTGAAGGAAGGAAAAAAAGTTGTCTTATTGTGCTGAGTGTTGGAGGACATTCAAGACACAACTAGCTCGTCAATAAGTGCATGGCCAGGACAAAGATGGTAAGCCTCATCCTTCTCCATATAGCAAGTATCAATTCATTGACGAAGCTACTTGTGAAAAATTTGTTAGGCTTCAAAATACAACAATAGCTATGGTGAGTTGATATGTCGTGTAAAAGGAATCTTGTATTTCCCTGGTTTTTTTCTTTTGTATATATTGATTTTAACTACTCCAAGTCTTGTAGGAAGAGAGAACAAAAGCCATTGAACACGCTCTCAAGAATGATTGCCCCCGCATAATGTCTCAAGGGGGTTACACGAAGGCTAAAAGAGACTTGTTAGTTGCCAAGAGGAAGAGGCTGTTGAGTTCCATCCTAGTGTTCCTCTTACTCCCCCATCTCCAATACATGGCAAAGATAAATAGTTATATGCTCACCAAAAAAAGAGTAAATCATTTACAACCAATCACGCTGGCATGACTGCGAAAAAATTGTAAGTACTACTTCTATTATTTTATTTTAGTAGACTAATTATATTATTTCTTATGTTTGCTATTTTTATGTTATAGGTTGATTTTAAACAACAAGAAGCCTATGACTCCTTCAAGTTAGATGGTAAGAATGACATCTTGATTGTTGCTATGGGCAAGTAAGAGCATGGAGGCCGTGTCAGGAGTTGGAGGGGGTGTCAATATAAGAGATTATTTATAGCATCTCTACGACATTGCCCATATGTGCCGATGGCAGAGTTAGAATTATTGTTATCTACCATGAGGGCATAAGCTAAGGCAGAGGTGTGGGCATAGGCTAGGGTACAGGAAGAAGCTTTAATTGAGGTACGATTACTAGAGGGGTTAACCAAAATCAAGGAAGAAATATTGTCCATGATGACATCAAGGCAACAGGAGCCAAGTGCCCCCAAATGCTCTCAAATGCAACATGTCCTAGCACTAAAGAGAGTTGTTGTATGGCCGGGCCGGCATCATAGTATACTGAAACTTGTGATCTATATGTGGAGGATCCTCTCAAAAGGTTAATAGCACATAGTTCCATCCATATTTTAGAGACAACTGCCTACCATATCCAAATTCAGGATGATTAATTAAGGGTGACAGTTGAAGACATGATAGTTGAAGATGCTATTGTCCTAATTCTGACTGATGAGGTGAAGACTATGAGTCAGGCAAAGGGGACTTTCATATTATGGTAAAGCATCTTGTTTTAGATCATGTGCATCATCCCCAAACGAAGTTTCCATACTAACCTTCCATGTGGACTTTCATATTATGGTAAAGCATCTTGTTTTGGATCATGGCATTTGACAAAACGTTCCATGTGGATGCGTTGCCTATGGATTCAGTTATGGGTGACACAGGGACACCTACCTTTGTTGACCATGCAGATGTGAAATCTGTTATCACTCCTAGGAATGAACTAACCTCTAGGTGCATCCAAGTATTTTTGATGTAAGTCTAATTTAAATGTAAATATATATAATAACAAAATTCATGCAAGTTAAGTGTTTGCATTAACTAACGCCGTGTTTGGATTAACTGTAGGTACATGCAAGATGAGTTGATTTCCAAGGGCAAACAAGGTCAGTTCAAATTACTATGCCCTATTTCAGATTTATTCAAAAGGGACCTCCCAATCTTCAAGACTTTAGTACATTTCAAGGAGGCTTGGTGAAACCAATATTGATTGTATCTTCACACCATATATACAGGAGTAAGAATAATAATATTTTAATTTTTTTTATTCTAGGTTTGTATTTTCTTAATGCTAATAATCATTATTGTTTAATTATTTTCTATAGCAATAATTGGCAATTGATCATACTATGTAAGAATACTTATAAATTTTTCTTCTGATGCTCCCTCCACTACAAGCTATCGGTTGATGCCAAGAAGATTATGAACATGTGAGATTTATTCCTTACAGAATAATAGTTTTTGTAATAAATTAAATATGATCTTTGTAATAAAATGGTTACTAAGTTCATAACTTTGGTCATAAGGCTATGAGGACGTTTGTAATTGTAAAGGGTCTTAAGAAAACCTACTCGGTGAGGGACCCTAAATGGATCATACCGTATGTAATAAAAGTCTTAAGTCTTATGTTCCACATGGGTTTTTGCTAATGACACATAATTTTGTTCATGTTAATATTACAGAGTTGAATGCAACCTAAAGAAAGCAACTTGTGCAGCTTCTACATGGTTAGATACATGATTAATATCATCTTGTCAAATAAGACTGACATAACTGAGGAGGTAATTGTGTTTTTAATGATTTTATATATTTCTTGTCAATTTAATATATCTTAATAATACCTTAATTTCTTTTATTTTAATTTGATATTTTAGATGTTTGATCAATCTGACCCATTTCTTGAACAAGATATTAAGGACCTGCACAATATTTGGGCTGAATTTTTTGTTCAAATAATTCATTTTTAATAGTATTTATCATTATTAGAATACATTTTTTATTTTTCTATTCACATTGTTGTATATTTTTATTGAATTTTATTAAATGAATAATGTAATGAGCAATTAGAGATTTGTCTCTACCATCTTGAACTCTATCTCTGCTGCTATCTCTTTAAAGGGGATAGGGTTAATGAAATATTGAAGGGGTAAGTTTTTTAAAAATACATTTAAATAGGACAAAGAATACCTGCAGATGTAGAAACAATATGTAAATATCACAACATCTACACCGGTTGTCTTTATGGTGAGGTTTAGAAAATTGATTAATCTACACCAGGTGTAAATATAACCAGTGTAAAAAATTGATTAATCTGTTCACATTACCCATATAGATATTAGCAAATTCAATTCTTGATTTAAAAAATGATAGGTTTAAATTATATTCATTCTACACCGGTGAACTGCCCAATTTAAAAAGTGTACACTTTCTAAACGGTTTGTTTCTACATCAGTCATTGTCCGATATAGAATATAATTTTTAACAAATTTAGAAAGCCTTTTTTGCATTAGTATGGGCTTTAAGCTATTTCTTTTCTAATGAAAGACAAAATGTATAAAGATACCAAACAATTTGATTAGATCTAACAAAAGGAGTTAGTTTCAAGTCTTTACGCATGAATGTTCAAATATCTATTAGAAGAAGTGTTTACATTTAGTGTTTGACAATGCATGGATCATAATTGTCTTTAATAGAAAAATATATATGTTTAAGAAAAAAATTTAATATAATATTTAGTTACCTTTACCTTCATTTTAGTTTTCGCCTTTAAGTTTTAAACTATATATTTTAATTTCTTAAATTTTTGCTGTCTAAAATATTAGTCCCTATAATTTAATAAAAATCTTGACAATTTTACCTCTTGAGGAATTAAAACCCACAATTTAAAACATAAGGGACTAAAATTAAATTCATGTAAACTTGAGGACTAAATTTGTAGAAGTAAGAAAAAGAAAATTATTAACAAGGCAAGAGTAAAGGGTGGGGAGAGCAGTAATCGGAAATATATATGACAGAGCATTTTTTTAAGGAATAGGCAAGTCCAAATTTGAAGACATAAAAAACAAGAAGAAAAATTAGAAAAAAGCTAATCCTATATTCTTAAAACAATTACATAACTTGAATAGTTATTAAAGAATTATATGGTTTTCTACTTTGGAAAACACCTATGTACTTCGCTTTACATCTGGTTTCAATAGTAAAATTAAAACTCAATTTTTTATATTATTTATTGTACAACAAACTCTAATTATTAATATCATTAAGGGTTCATATAATGTTTGGTTCTTTAAATTTATCCCCATTTTAATTTTAATAGTTTAAGTTTCAAACAAAAAATATTGGTCCCTCAAGAGGCAAAATTATCCCAGTTTTTACTAACTTATATGTACTAATATTTTAGATGAAAAAAATTGAGGGATTAAAATATATGGTTTGAAACTTGAAGAATAAAAACTAAAATGAGGACATACTCGAGAGACTAATTGTATTAACCCTATTATTAATACTTTATAATTCGTTTGTTCTAATTTTTTAAACAAAAATATATTAAACATATAAGGCTAATTATTAAAATCTTTCCCTTTGACCATTTTTTGGGTATTTAAAGATGTAAATTTAATGGATAGACATAGATATCATATTAATTATGAAATATTATGTTGATTTAAATCAAAACAAAAAAGGTAAAGATTTTTATTTTCGGACCTGAAAAGAAAGGAAACAGATAGAAATCTGGATATTTATTGTATCTCTTAATTTGAACATATGGGGGAGGGAATTTGTATTTAAATAATCTTATGTAATCAATCTCCTCAATTCAAATTTTATTATTTTTCCTATTAAAAGAAGCACAATATAAAATAAAAGTAAAAGTGCACTTTTATCCTTTAACTTTACATAAAATTTTATTTTGATCCCTTAATTTTATAAAGTATATTTTAAATTTTTTAACCTTGACACCATTAATAAAAAAAGTTGATACTAAAATTTTAAATGTTGGCAAAACGTTCTCGAACACGTATATATTAAATTTAATTTTTAAAATAATAATGATTGTTACAAGAAATAATCATTTGAGACTAGCCATATCAAGGTTAATGACTAAAAGTATATTTTTATAAAATTAAAAGATCAAACAGAAATTTTATATAAAATAAATGGACAAAATTTACACTTTTACCTAAAAAAATTTCCCTTTGTTTTTATCACATCCGTTACAACAGCTAAAATTCTATAGAAAGACAACCAAAACAAGGATATAAGCTAATTATGCAAACTCTTAAAACCATGAATATAATTAGCCTCAAACATCTCCTTTCTTTT
Organism: Leucaena leucocephala; assembly: GCA_037074615.1. Lineage (NCBI taxonomy): Eukaryota > Viridiplantae > Streptophyta > Magnoliopsida > Fabales > Fabaceae > Leucaena > Leucaena leucocephala. The sequence continues at coordinate 7,127,088 of CM073550.1, forward strand.
CGTATAACAATCTATTTTCTTCTCCCTTTTCTTCTTTGGAGCCTTCAAAATTCCAAGCAAATTAAACAAAAGTTAGTTGTCTGGTTATGAATTTTGTGAAGAAATAGTGATCATGCATGTTCTTCTAAGTACCACTACCACCCACCATTATATAATGGCTTCATCTTCTTCATCTCTCAGATTCTTCAGACATACATCAAAACAAAAATGACCTTCATGAATTAATTATTGTTCCATTATTATTAGGGTTTGAATTGAATCATCATCAGAGAAACAAATTACAAAATAATGGCTTCGTCTCAAGTCGATTTTGCTTCATCAACCTCGCCATTTGGTTGCATCAGTACGAGGAATCGTCGTAGTCTTCATCATCGAGTCACACAAGCCAAAGATTTATTCAACCATTTTATCAGAGACCACCTTAACAACAACAATAAGGCCAAGAACAACCTTGGAACCCTACGTTTTGCGTCCAACAACAAAAGAGATCAACAAGATGAGTCGTCGTCGTTGTCGGTGAGCCCTAACCATGAAGGACCATCACCGTCTTCGTCATCGTCGTCCCCGCCTTTAAGAAAACAAAAACCACCTCCTATTTCTGTTCCCTCGGATTTCTCATCACCCTGTGACGATGATGCCCAAAATCTTGGAGCTTCATCACTGGTTCAAATGTGGGAAAAGAGACTAACTCAATCATCATCAAACACAACGACCAAGTCGTCGTCAACTCCTAAATCTAGCCCTAGCACAACATCTTCATCATCACCAGAAAGTTCATCATCAGAAGAAGCAGTTTTATCATTATCAAAAATAGAAGCAGATTTATCACCACAAGGCCAGATTCAGAATCATGAGCAAGATCATCATCATCATCATCAACTGAGGGTGGCTGATATTATCAAAAGACTAACGGCGACGAGTGAAGAGACTGTGGATAACAATAATAATAATAATAATAATCAAGCTCAATATCATCAAAATTATTATTGTGTGGGATCTCCAGAACAACAATCATTATTAGAGAACAATGTTAGAAGAAGCTTTGTGATAAATTCACCAAGAATTAGAGGAAGACAAGCCTTTAATGATTTGCTTATGCAAATGGAACGTGATCGTCATGGCGAGCTCAATAATCTTGCAGATCGTGCGGCTGTTTCCAAGTTTTCTCATAGAGGTCGGATTCAGGTAATAATTAATTAACTTGTCTTTTTTATTTTCTGTTTTAACAAAGAATAAAAGTTTTAGGTGGGTTGAATTTTAAGATTATACGTATGTTTGTGAGTAGTTTTCTTTATTGTCGTTAGTGAATATGTGTTTATTTATTTTACACTTTAAATGAATCTACATATGGGGTTTGCTGTTTTGATTACTCAGTATTTATATCCCTTTAATTTCCCTCGTTTCAAATATAATGTATGTTTTGAAAAATTTCATGTTTCAATATATAAGGCATTTTGTAAAATTTTAAGGGCAATTAATGTCTTTTTTTCTGAAATACTCATAAGAGAGTATATTGAAATTACTTGCCTCTCTTCGTTATTAACATGACCTATTTTCCATGCATTAAAGAAGGATATATATTTGAAAAAAAAACTTTAAAATCTTAACCATCTAATATTTCTCTTAATAGTTGAAAAATGGCATATTTAAAATGGAGGGAGAATATATATTTTGATAATATTTATGTGCAATTTCACGAGCTTGTATCAATTTACAGGCTACTTTATCACACTATATTTTCTCTCTCTCTCTCTATAATTCAATTTTCAACTCTAAAATTGAGAATCCATAATTTTATTGAAATTTGTTTAATTTTTAATTAGATTCTTCGAATATATTACACTCGCTATAGCTCAGTTTGTGTGGCACTATACATGCAGGCATTGCTTCGACTAAGACTAATGCAACCTGGCAAAGTGGCTAAGGATCCACGTGGCTTGCCATCATTAACAACATCACAAGTGATTAAGCAAGAGCAATTACCTCAAGGATCTGTAATTATGCGCCTAAGGTGCTTAATCATATTAACTTCTCATCTAATTACTTTTATATTCTTCACTTATTATATTCATGTTCTTCATTAAATGCAGGGAAAGATTTAGCACAGGAATAAAAAAGGAATCTGCATCATCAATTGAAGCAGAAGTAGCTCATGAACCAAGAACTCCAAATAAAGAACAAGAAAACAAAGTCTCATCATCAATATATAATCCTCCAAATAACCCTACCCAAAACCCTGCGTTGTCCCATACAGATCATAATAACAAAGAAGAAGAAGAAGAAAAGGAAGAGGAAGAAGCACCTCGATTCTCAGATGTCTCGGTACCGTGCTCCGAGCGGGCTCAAAATGGAGAGACAAGTTCTTCTTCCATGACTGATCTGAATGTAGAGTCAGAGTTATCACAGAATGTTGAAGGAAGAGAAGAGAAGCATAATAACAATGCTTCTGATGAAACCAGTTATGATGAGATGGAAGAAGAAGAAGGAAGTGATGAAGATGAGTATGGTGAGAGAATGTATGATGAGATAGAAGAAGAAGAGGTAGAGAGAAGTGATGAGCAGATTTATGGTGAAGATAATAATTTTGATTGGATTACTCAGATTTCTAAACCTAGGAGCCATTGGGAAGATCTTAGGCAAGCTTGGTATAAGGAGGTGCTTGATAATGAATCGCAAAATAATGATGATATCTGCAAACTCCTTCAAAGGTATATATATATATTGAGTTTTAGTTTTGGTTCAATTTTATTTTGTTGATCTCTAATCAACTATTTAATTCCAATTTATTTTTCAAAAATCTATAATCAATTCTTTTTTTTAAATAAGGAGAAAATTTAATTTAAAGAGAGAATCCAGTACTTTTTCTATCTCTCTCCTCACTACATTATTTTTACTACACACGCACCCATTATCCTACCCCATAGGAAGAACTTTCACACGCACACCCAATAATCGAAATCAAGACATCATTGATGCTTAGTTTAGTGGCATGTGAGTCTTATCTAAATTAGTGAGGAAGTAGATTATATAAATTGATTGATGCTATTATATTTTATTAATAATTAAATCTTTGTATAAATTATTAACCAAAACAAATAGGGGTGTCAATTATACATTCTCAACTCCCCTTGCGACCCTACTATTTTGTCCCACATCCCAAATATTTTATCGTGTTTCTTTGGGTTATTAGATTCTATACAAAATAAGTAAAATTTTGACATCTTATGGGTAAAGAATGGTTCAATTTTTAATTTTTTTTATGATTTTTTAAAGATTTAAGACTTGGAATTATAAAAAACTACCACAGCATGGTGCAGCTGAAAATGCACAGCTAACACCCCAAAGCCAACTAAAACGCCATGCTCAATAATTTCATCAAGTTTTCTTTTCTTTCTTCCTTTAGATCTACTATTTTTTAAAGGACTCCATACTGTATAATTTGTCTTCCTCACTGTTCTAGCGTATGATGAGGAGTGATTTATTATTACTCCTCAAACGCTTTACATGATTGCAAACTGAAAAATTAAAACTAAATTGGTGTGATATATATATACACCAAATTAATTACATATACGCTAGTCAAATTTTGACTCCATGTGTTGCATTGTTTTGCAGAAGAACGGTGTCAAATTTTCTATGTAGTGATTTCCGAGAAAAAATGGACAGATTAATGGAGTCTCACAAAGGAACACAAACAAACCTATTGGCTAGTCCAGGAGATGACGAAGACGTCAACCTTCACGGGAAAATAGGGCAACTGATGGGATTTTTACAGAAAAAAATTAATCATAATCCTACAAAAGAAGAAGAAGCAGAAGAAGATGATGAAGATGAAGAAGAAGATGATGATGATGATGATGATGAGGAGGAGGAGGAGGAGGAGGAAGAAGAAGAAGAAGAGAAAGAGGAAGAAGAAGAGGAGATACTGATAAGTGGTTACCAGTCATCATCATCACCATCACAATGGCGTTACGGTGATGATTCTGCATCCTTAACACAACCTTCTCAATCTCCATCTTTATTTCACAATACTCACGGAAAGTACTGTTCGTCCACCAATCATCCTCCTATTGTAAGTTTCATTTCAATCTTCAATTTTTTTTAATATGGGGTTTTCAAAGGCCAAATAATGCACATCTCATATATACATGTGGATGGTTTAAATTAGATTTGACTTTCAATGATCTAGATTATATTAGAGAAACTTGGGGAATCCCTCGTTGACAATCTTTTTGGTGAGAATGACCTCAATAAGAGTGCCAGGACTATGTCTAAACAAAATTTGTAGAAAATTGCCAGTACTTTATGCTTATAAAAATTTATCTGTCCATCATCACTAATAAAATTTTCAATAAGGCTTTTTCCCAATTTCCCAGTGTATTATTGCACTCCTTCGATCTTAAATGTAGGATCTAGTCAGAGAATTTATTTTTATCCTAAATATAATATCTTAATATATTTTATCTTTTATATTCATGTCACATATCTTATAATTAAGTACTTCCTCTAGTTCTTAATGTAAGAGTAAGTGAAGAGTTAAATTTAGTCCTAAATATAAGACCCAAATTCACTTTATCTCCTAAATTTATAATTTTTCCTCAAAATATCCATATTGATTTATTTAAGAGTAGTTATAATGAAAAATAACATTTTATAAAGAAAATAATATAACTAATTTATTTAATCTATCCAATTTAATTATCTAATTTTTATATTAAGGACTAGATAAATAAAATAATTTATGTAGCTTTTTTAATCTACCTAAATTAGATAGGGAAGTAACTCCTACTTTTTATTCATGACACAATAATATACTTGTGTTACAGGAAATGGAACTGATATATGATCTGAGAGGGCATATGAAGCAGCTGTACCAAGAGATGTCTCAGTTAAGGAAATCAATAAGAAGCTGCATAGATATGCAGACGAACTTACAAAAATCACTAAATCGAGAGAATCATACAGGTTCATTCCATTTTTGTTTAATTATTGTTGTAAATGAAATAATATCGTGTTTAAATGACGAAATTGATTTTACACCTCACCAATTAATTAATAGGATTAACGTCCAATTTTATGCCAGAAGATTTCGCCCGTAGAAGCTGTGAGCATCAAAAAGTTTTTCTTAGATTGATATCGTTCCAGAAATTGTCATCCTAATAATTAAAAGTATTAACAATTAACATTAGTTTTTTGACAGTTAATACAACTTTACTCTTTTTTCAAAAACTTCTAAGGAAATACTAATCCATGAAAAGTTTCTGTATATATAGCTCCTACACAAAACTTCTGAAGTAGAATTAGACGTTAATCCTAATTAATTAAGATATATCCTAATTAGGAATGGTAGACCGCAATACACACCTTGTTTGCATATATTCTTATACAATATGAATATGCAAAATTATAGAAATGGTAAGATTAAAAAAACCTCATATTTAAAGGTTTGTTAATTTTCAAACAAAAATGTCGAGTTGTATGTACAGACAAATATAAAATTTGATTTAGCCTGTACTGTATTTGTTTGTAACATTTTTCTGTATCTACCTCTGAAAAAGAAATAATGCAATAATTTATATAAAATAATTTGCAGCTAAGGGAAAGAAGTCCCATGATAGAGTATTGAAGAAAGGAAACTGTTGTATCTGCTCAAACGTGAAAGCTGATTCACTTTTCTACAGGTATTTTCTTTCCTTAAAGTACGGTTCTTTTTTTTTTAAAAAACAAAGTTGGCATTTTTATGTAACTGTTTTGGTAGTTTATTTTCGAGTTAATATCAATTTAGTACCTAAAGTTTAAACCGTGAGTTTTGGTCCTTATAATTTTATAAAGACTTGAATTCATTGTTTAATGACATTAATTAATATGGGGACCAAAATCTAAACTTTGAAATTTAATGGAGCAAAATTAAAATTTGTGCAAATTTGAGGATAAACATTATGTTAATTCTTTATTTTTCATACCTTGAAACTCATTTTTATTCATATGTGTGTGATGTTACCTTGAAATTGGTTTCATTTACAGATGTGGCCATATGTGCACGTGCCTAAAATGTGCCAATGAGTTACAATCGAAGAATGGGATGTGTCCAATCTGTGAGGCTCCAATAGCTGATGTTGTTCGAGTTTATGTTGATGCTTAGATTCTTGTTACATATACAGCAGATTATAATTAGTTAGTTAGTTAGTTAGTTAATTAATTAGTATTTTGATGCAGGCTTCATGAAGTGAATAATTAACCTGTGTGTGTATATATATAATTAAAATCTTCTAAAATTAACTTCATCAGAAGGAGTGAATTAGAGAGAGATACAATATTTACATCTATTATTGTGAATATTAATTACAGAAGTAGCATGTATATATTTTAATTTCTCTTTAGCTTTCTTTTTTTCTCGTTTCTTTTTTTTTTTCTTTCGTTTCACGCATTTAGAATCTTCTTTTTATATATAGTTTTTCTTTAGGAAAATACAATGGGAAACCTGATGTGCATATGACAAATAATGGGAAACCCTGATATTTAATTTTATTGAGTATTTTGATTATAAAATATTGGAAAATTCATATAATTTCATATCTTTTTTAATTAGCTTCTCTCAATTTTTTTATAATTATTATTATTGGGTCTTTATAGTTTTCTTAATTATAGGTATTAGTTTTTATATTCATAGTTTGTTAATTTACAAAAGGCTAAAATCTACAAAATCTCCCTAAAATTTAGGCCCATTGCATATTACCTCTTCAAACTATATAAGTTTAAAATTAATAACCCTGGGGAGTACCATTTTATTGTGGTTCCAGTCGCGGCGCTTGGGGAGGCATCATAGCTCTTGGGTACTTAGGTTTATACCTGAGGGTAATAGACGGCTCGCCCTGCCCGACATTGGTATCGCTTAAGAGGAAGGGAGACTTCGCCCTGCCCTTGAATCGTGGGTGAGCCTAACCCCTTTCCAAAAATTTTTGTACAAAAAAAAAAGTTTAAAACTAAGACTTTAAAATTTTATATTTTGACCATCAATCTCTTTATCCTTAAAGTTACTATTAAGTTTAATAGTTTATTTAATTAAAAAAATGCCATGACACTCTAATAAATAATATTTGGCATTGGCATGGAAGTGATACAATGACTAAAAGCATTTTTTAACTCTTAATAAAATAGTTAAAATAAAAGAAATAATGGAAAGTTAGTGGCTCATGATGCCACCCTTTTTGCCACTTGGATCTAAATAACATAAAAATCAACTCAATTACATATTGTATACACAAGGAGAGGTTTATGAGTATATTCATTTTTTATTTTTATTTTGATAATAAATAAATTTTATTCCATCATTTTATTTTTTTTTTAAAAACTCCTTTCATTTTATATTTTGTGAAAACTTATATATATTACTTAGTCAATATTCACATCTACCCTAATCAATAAATTATAAGTATAGAGACTGATCACTGTATAGAAAACTATAAATAACTAGAAAAACAAGAAGAAAAACTACCAAGACATAATTAAAAATAAGTATAACTATAAACCAAGTAGAAACTTTATTATAATCATATGGGAGACACTTCATACAGATAAACTAGCTGCCACAGAATAACAAAGCTTATGCAAGTACTGCGTGACTGACAAGGTATCTTTTTATGATTGGGATTTTACTCTTAATTTCAAAATTGTGTTGCCTTCCAGATCTACTCGGTCATATATAGCATGAAGTTTCTACCAATATATGAGAATCAAGGTATATAACAAAGCGGAAAATTTAAACTTAAAAAAACAATAATAATAGCAAAACAACATATATAAATAACAGCAGCAATGGGCTTTGGGGCTAATATCGGATCTTCAACATTTTTAAACTATAATTTTATATTGCAGCTACGGTTTTTCCCTACTTTCACAAGTACAATGTTTGTCATCCCTCCGAAGTTCTTCTCTCCACAAAATAGTTTCCAAAATTACAATAATAATAACAGCAAGCCTTATCCTATTAGATATAATCAACTAATAAAATGACATCATAGGGTTGAATCGAATCCGCTACTACAGGAGATTTGAGCACAAAATTATAACCTTTCATGAACCAGACCAGACTTTTTATTTTCAAGGAATTCAGTAATGTAGATACAACCAGCTACAGGGTCCTGCTTGTTTGAATCCTCCAGACGGTAAGCTCTATCATATATGCAACTAACATTGAAGGACGGCCATCATGATTCATTCTACTTTGTGCAAGTATATGAAATTGTTACCATTATCTTTTGCACCATATCTATCTATCTGCACGAACCTGGTGTTGAGTCAGTGTCTTCTCTTCTATTGCTTCTTCTGGAAACTTCCTTGAGTGTTACGTTACTAAACACATTACTTTCAGTACTTTGTATTTGAAATGGTTGATTACTTGATGATCAAAGGGAAACGGTAGAAGCAAGCAAACAATCTCATTATTATTCTTTGTTTTCTTCACAAGAATTTTCATTATTTGTTCCAAATGCAAGGCCACGTAAGTACTGAGCATTTGCAGGTCCAGTACTTTGAACCATCTTGTAAAATGCACTTCCTTCTTCTTGTAGGAGCTCCTGAGGTGTGTTGTATTCAAGAACCTGAAAGTTACACAGAAGTAAAGGTATCCATGTAGAGTCATTAATGTTGTCTTGAGAATATTGATTGATTAAACTGAGAATAGTGAAAATATAAGCTTTAGACCGAGTATAAGCTTATAGATAGAAGAGAATTTGAATCTGTAACTCTTCGCTTTCTTTCAGTATGTAACATTACATATATATACAAAGGGAGTGACTCGTAGCTAACGAAATTAGCATGATACTTGAGATTTACAATAAATGTTCAGATTAAGGCAATATTCTCCTAATCCCTACAATCTCTCCTTATCCCCATATTCTCTCCCTATCACTATAATCTTGGGATCTTTTACAGAAAAGCTAACTTCCAGTTATCACAAGATAGTCAAGAATCCTGAGTTTTAAAGAGCCAAAACTTGAGTTGACAAACCAGAATATAAAAAAATAACTTCCAATTACTTGAAGTTATGAAACATTTTCAAAAACGAAGTGAAGTAACTTCCATTTTGCTTGAAGTTATGAATTACTTCAAAGCATAGAACCTCACTAACTTCCAGTTATTTGAAATGGGTAAGGTCAGAGAGTCAAAATTTGATTAAATGATGAAGAATATAACTCAGTATACAAAGAAAGTTTCTAAAAGTTCATTTCTAAATTACTCATAAAAGCATAACTAGTGAACTTGATAATCGACGGAAACTTGCAACTTCCAGTTGCTGTCAGTTATTTCAGAAAAGAAGCTTGACCAAAAAGTTCAGAAAACAGTTTTATCTTACAAATTAATGAAGAATAACTTATTATCCTGCAAAACAATTCTTCTCTAGTTTTGATATCATCAAAACATATGTTCTAACAAATACATGCATTAAAATGAGAAGAAAAGATAAAACAAATTTCCCAGATCAGGATCATCTTTTGTGAAAATATAAGCCCACACTATTATTTTAGTTGCAATTTGTTATTTACTTTATATGAAAATGCCAAATCAGATGACAGCTATAATTACCAAAACTCACCATTTTACTGAATCAATTTGTAAATTTTTTAGTTTTCAGTATTGGATATTTTATTTGTTGTCAGACATGGCATCATCTTTTTTACTTTCAAATGAAAATGAACAGTGAGATGCAACCAATGTGACATTTCCATCAACAAGAAGGAATTAAGAATACAACAAACCTTGCCAGAATCAATCACGAGAATTTGATTGCAGTCAATAATTGTATTTAGTCTGTGTGCAATAATAAGCATTGTGCAGGACTTAAATTCTTGGCGAATAGTTTTCTGTAATCAACTGCTGCGGTAGCCTCATCTAGAACAAGAATCTTTGATCTTCGTATCAATGCCCTAGCTAGACTTAACAGTTGTCGCTGCCCAACACTGAAGTTTTCTCCTTGCTCAGAAACCTTAAATTAATTCAGTTCAAGAGATTATCATCAGGTTGGCATTTAACTTGTTTCATAGGTAAACATATGATCGTGATCGAATTCAATTCAATTACTTCAGTAAATCTGGTGGCCTTTCACAAATGCAAATATATCAAATTATATTTTATGAAAACGATACTAATACCATAAATTGAGTTGTAAATTTATTTTCTGATAGTACGGAATTGGAAAGTTAAAATTTGAACAAAAATGGATCTTAATTGGAGAATCAGACTATGAAGTTATTCTTGTGTTTTCTAATTGTCAGTTTAATTCAAGTTTAACATGAAAATGGATTATCTGATGAATGACAGTATTAGTAAATGTAGATATTACTTAAATGATTGAAAAACTTAAACAAGCATCACTATAATTTGATTTTCCAGCTGTCACATGCAGTCCATTTACTATAAAAAGAACAGGATTGAATAATTGGCGTTGCAAGTAAAATTAATCTGAGCAGTCCGAATAAGTTTAACCATAATCCTTGTACCTCAGAATCCAGGCCAAAGGAATTTCTGCTGATCACACTTTTCAAATGCGACCTTTCTAGAGCCTCCCAGAGTTCAGCGTCAGTGTGTTCCTTGAAAGGATCAAGATTGAATCGAACAGTTCCTAGGGGGGAAAAACGACATTTAGAGTTAAAAGATTACTGTCGAGGTTCATATAAAGTGTGCTCAAAATTTAACATATAGTTTTTACGATACATTTCTAAAGGTATGTAAAATATCATTTATTTCATTTTTTTTCTGGTTACTTCTTGATGCATCATCAAGTTAGAGATTAATCAATAAAATGAAAAAGTATCTTTGATTTTATTACCATTTGAAATATGAGAACAACATATTTTCCATAGATTCCTTTGTAGGAACTAATCACTAAATCTAGTTCCTGGCATGTTGGTATTGTATATATAGTCTCTTGAGAAGAAATCATCAAATTTATCCTAGGATTCTGTAATGCATAACATTTTATAAAAACAAGAGTTATCTGCTCTAAGTACTCTTAAGAGACATAGAATAGTATTAATGAGTGTGATGCATACCAGAGAAAAGAACCGGTGATTGTGGTATGACGGTAAGAACCTTTCGTAAATCTTCAACTCCAAATTTAGAAATATCACAACCATCAATAATGATTTTTCCTTTCTGCAGTTCCACAATCCGGAATAATGCATTGAGCATGCTAGATTTTCCTGCACCAGTTCGTCCAACAATTCCTACCTTCTCAGTTGGAGAGACTCTAAAAGATAACCCGTGCAACACCGGAGGAAGCTCAGGCCTGTACTGAAGGACAACATCCTCATATTCAATTGATCCTGATGATGGCCATCCAGGTGGCGGGCGGTTAGTCTCAATAATAGCTGAAGGCTCAGTTTCCATTTCTATATATGTGTCAACCCGCTCAACAGCATTTAAACTATTTTCGGCTCTACTTGCTTGTCTAAGGACACGACTCAAAAGATTTATGATGTTTAAAGAATAACTGAGAAGTAGACCCATTGTAGATGCAAACAAGGCTTGATTCAGGGCTGTTGCATTCTGCATTACAGCAAATGTTGCTATCAACCAAATCATGAGGCCTCCTAATATTTCTAACCTTATCGTGAGCCACCGATTTGAACTAATATTCACCAAAGTGAATCTAATATTATTGTCCATGAATCTTCCATTAATGTGTGCCATCCTATCATATGCTTTATAAGCACGAATGCTCGCCAAACCATTCAGTGCTTCTGCAAAATGCGCATAGACAGGAGATCTTGTAATTGAATCCAACCTCTTCACCTCACGAGATGTACTCTGTAGAGTATAATGAAAAGTTAAAATTCTCTCCTCAGCTAAGAATAGTTCCTGTAAACGTTGCAATGACACATTTGCACTCACAACCTGCCAGGATACAGGATGAAGCAGATAATTTTAGTTTTCCCCAATAGAAAGAATTATGTAAAGTCACACTTTAATTAATTCTTTTAACTACATGCTCTGAGAAAGGAGTTTAGGGAATTATATTAAAATAGAAAGGCTGACATTGTCAGGTAATATCCATGAATTTTAAAGAATTAATTTGTGGCCAAAAGAATACGTGCATTCGAGAAAACAAAAAGAATAAACAGTTATTAATTGACCATTTTGTAGCACTTTTTTCCTTCACGTTGTCTAATATTAGTATTATAATTAAATGCAGATATTAGAATAGCTGTGTGTAATTTTTCCCAGACTATAATAAGTTGATACGGAGCAAGCTTTTCCTTGTGCTTCCCAATTTCTCTCTTCATTCTTCTCATAGTATTAAAGCCCAATGCAAGTAAAGAGGAAACAGGGTTGCATTACACATTGTCTCACTTATACCAGCAGAAATAAGTACATTTGTGATGACCTCTGGCCAGTAACCCTCAGAAACTCTTATACCTTTGCTCCATCATGAACGACCTGATCTCCTTCTGAAAATTAGTAACTCATTACGTCCAACCCTGGGGAAACAAAGGACACCACACTTGGGTAGTGGATCTGGTGAATCCAACTACATGACAAGCAACCCACTGCTGTTTGAACACTTTAGCAACTATATGTAAAACACCGATAAATGTTAAAGTAGCTTATGTGTCACTCGTTAAGGTTAATGGTTTGGATAGTGGATACTGTTTGCATTTCTGATCATTCTGTTCTTGATGTAGTTCTATTTGTTCCAAATTTTCTTGGAACTTGCTCTGCATAACTGTGGGAATATCATAATATCTAGATCATTAATATTAGGATATCATTGTTAGAGATATCATTGTTATTATTAGAAACATATCAGATTTGATTTAGGTGTAGTTATTAGGGATTTGATCTTGTAGTTATTAGAGATTTGATCTTGTAGTTATTAGAGATTTGATTTTATCTTGGTGTATCTCATTTGATTCCTAAGCATTGTGTATATATATAAGACATAAGCCAAAGCAATGATCATCAGACTATTCATATCCTATAATTCTACATGGTATCAAAGCAACCGTAGTCCCACCAATATCCAGCCAGCGCCGTCGTTGCTGGTTCTAGTCTCACCTGCTGTCATCATTGGTTCTCTCTGTTCACTGTCGTTACTGTGCTGTCCATTGGTGCGTTGCTGTTCTGTCTCCTCTGTCACTATCGCTGCTGTTTCTATCACGGCGAGCCAGCGGCAGTAAAACTGCCACCGTAGTCTGGCAGCTTCCAGTCAGCGACGTACGAGAGTTCCTTCTATTTCGGTGAGTTTCTAGACGGTGTCCTCCGTCCTCGGTGAGTTCCTTCTGTCAACAAGCGACACCCAGCGACATCTGACGGAGCTTCTGTTCTGTTCTGTTCAGTTTCCAGATGGTGTCCTTTGTCCTCGGTGAGTTCCTTCTGTCAACAAGCGACAACCAGTGACATCCGACGGAGCTTCTGTTCTGTTCTGTTCTGTTCAGTTTCCAGACGATGTCCTCCGTCCTCAGTGAGTTACAGCTTAGTTCTGTTCAACATAGCCGACAGCATCCCCTTGTAATCCTGCTGCCAGCAAAGCACCTTTGGGCCATATCTCTGCTGTTCCCAAGTCACAGGCTCAGCAAGTGATAAGCCCAATAAGTGACGTCCTCGAGCAGCTTCTATTTTAGTCCAGCACCCCAGGCAAGTCATTTGTAACAGTGCCGAGTGCTATAGTACCCGTGTTGCTACAGTACCCGAGTTGAGATTCTGCCATGTCATCTACAAGCTCTAACCAGTGGAAGAACCACGGGTTGAGTGCAGGCCTTGATGGGGCATCCAGTGTTCTTGTTTTCATTGTATCCGAGAAGCTCACCTTGACAAATTATCAAGACTGGGTTCAGACAATAAAACATGCAGTTGGTGGGTGCGGGAAACTTGTTTATCTGACCGGTGATGTTAAAAAACCAGCGAATGAAGCGTCTCTTGAGATGCAACAATGGACCATCGACAACCATTTGGTTTCTTCCTGGCTTATCAACTCCATATCTCCAAATATCAAACGAAGCTTCATGTATCTACCCACAGCACGAGACATTTGGGTAGCTGTTCGTGACTCTTATTCAGTCACCAAAGACCATTCCCGCCTGTTCAACCTCCAACGTAGTACATGGCGATGCATTCAGGGGACCCGTGGAGTGCACGAATACTAGCTTGACCTCGTGGCATTCTGGCAAGAGCTGGATCTCCTTGATGAAGATGAATGGGATACCCCTATAGACGTCGTTCGAAATCAGAAAGGGATTGAAAAGGGGAGAATACTTCTTTTCCTTCCTGGTCTAAATACTGAATTTGATGCTGTGAGGGCCAGAATTCTCAGCAATTCCATACTACCATCACTTCTGGAAACTTATGCTGAGGTGCGCAGAGAAGAATCCAGGAGGGAGACTATGCCTATTGAATCCAAACAACCTCTTTCTGAGTCTACGGCCTTTGTTAGCAAACATACCAATCTTGATGCTTCTGGTAAGACTTGACCCACTTGTGAACACTGCAAGAAGGTGGGACATACTCGTGAAAAATGTTGGGATATCTATGGCAAGCCAGTTGATTGGAAGCCTCGAAAAAACAAGCCATGAGCTCACCAAGCCTCAAATGAATCAGCATGTGCACCATCCCCATCTGAACCGTCCACATCCTTCAGTCAGGAGCAACTAAATCAGATTGCATGTATGTTCAGAAGCCTTCAAGCTGAACAATATCCTAACGGATCTGCATCCATGGCTCACAAAGGCATAATCCGCGTTGCTTTACATACCTCTCTTCCTCCATCACAGTGGATTGTGGATATAGGGGCCTCTGATCACATGATATCAAATGAAAAGATGTTTGTCACCTACCATCCCTTAGCAGGAAATAAGAAAATCACTACTGCTACCGGCACTCCTTTACCTATAGCAGGCATCGATTCTGTAACTATCTCAGATTCTTTGCATCTTGAATTAGTACTTCATGTTCCTCATTTAGCTTGTAACCTGCTTTCTATTAGCAAATTGTTGAAACAAGCAAACTGCTCAGCTCATTTTTATTCTACTCATTGTGATTTTCAGGATCTCACATCGGGGAAGATGATTGGTTTTGCTAAGGAGTATGATGGTCTTTACTGTCTCCACACATCTATCGTGAGTGCATTATGGTCCAATATCACCACCTCTACACCCAACCCCACCTCTGATGAGGAGTTTTTCCTTTTATGGCATAAACGACTAGGTCATCCTAGTGTTCCTTATTTACAAGAGTTGTTTCCCCAGTTATCTATCAATAAAAGTTCTTTTGTTTGCGATACTTATGCTCTTGCTAAACATCATCGTGTTTCCTTTCCTCATGTTCCATACAAACTGTCTTCCCCTTTCTCCATTATTCATAGTGATGTATGGGGCCCCTCTAAGATTCCTAATCGCACTCAGACAAAATATTTTGTCACTTTTATTGATGTCATACTCGCATGTGTTGAGTCTATCTCTTAAAAGATAAATCTGAGGTAACTAATGTCTTCATCGAATTCTATGGTTTTGTCCAAAACCAATTCCATACCTTTGTCAAAGTCCTTTACACCGATAATGGCACTGAATACTTCAATAACTCCTTTCACGCTTTCCTGTCTGCTAAAGGAATTGTTCATCACAGCAGTTGTCCCTATAGTCCTCAGCAAAATGGGGTTGCAGAATGAAAAAATAAACATATTCTTGAGGTTGTTAGGGCTCTCTTATTTCAGTGTCATGTTCCTTTTTTTTATTGGGGGGGATGCCATCCAGACCGCTATTCAGCTCATTAATCGTCTTCCTAGTCGTATTCTTTCCTTCACCTCTCCCATTGCGGAATTACAAAAAACTCACGATGTCTCTCACTTACAGTCTTCTCTTCCGCTACGTGTCTTTGGATGCACTGTTCTTGTTCATCTTCATCATCCTCCCTCAAAGTTCCATCCCTGTGCCACTAAATGTGTCTTATTGGGCTACTCCTCCTCCCAAAAAGGTTACAAATATTTTGATCCTGTGTCCAAACACCTGTTTTTTACCCCGTGATGTCACCTTTGTTGAGCACCAGTCATATTATCCCAAGTCTTCGATTCCGGGGGAGAGTTGGAATGAATCTCAACCTGTGGAACCTATTGTACCCATTTCCCCCACACCACATGGACCTTTACAGCCTCCAGACGAATCTGAACAACAAAGATAGGGAAAAATGTACTCACGTTGACATTATAGAGGCCACGACCATCATATCTCTGAGGTAGAATCAGTTCCTGAACCGTTGGTAGATCCTGAACATGGTGAGGCTAATCTGGAGCTTCCTATTGCATTGAGAAAACTACCACGGACATGCACGAAACATCCTATTGAAAAGTTTGTTTCTTATGCTGCTCTTACTCCAAGTTACCATGCTTTTGTAACTAACCTTGACAACATCAAGATTCCTAATAATGTACATGAGGCTTTGGCTGTCCCAGAGTGGAAACAGGTAGTGATGGAAGAAATGCAAGCCTTGGAGAAAAATGAGACTTGGGAGATAGTGCAGATACCTTCAGAAATAAAACCCGTAAGCTACAAGTGGGTGTTCACTCCCAAATACAATGCTGATAGTACGTTAAACAAGTTGAAGGCTAGACTAGTTGCTCAGGGGTTTACACAAACGCAAGGTATTGACTACAACGAAACCTTTGCACCTGTTGTGAAACTCAATACCATATGGGTTCTCTTCTCAGTAGCAGCAAATATAGATTGGCCCCTAGAACAACTTGATATTAAGAATACTTTCCTCAATGGAGATTTGAAAGAGGAAGTATACATGACACTCCCACCAGGTTTTGAAGCAGGAAGACAGAACCAAGTGTGTAGGTTGAGAAAATCCATCTATGGGCTGAAACAATCACCACGTGCCTGGTTTGACAAATTTTCTAGTGTTCTCAAGGTTGAAGGGTATCAACAAAGTTTATCTGATCACACGATGTTTGTATCCTGTCGTAATGACCTCATCATTATTATCATTGTCTATGTGGATGATATTATTGTCACAGTAAATGATACTAAGGAGATTGATCGAATCAAGGTAGCCCTGAATCATGAATTTGAGGTCAAAGACCTTGGTAAGTTGAAATACTTTCTCGGTATGGAAGTAGCAAGATCTAAGGGTGGTATTTATGTTTCTCAAAGAAAGTATATCCTTGATCTACTCAAGGAAACATGAATGCTTGGGTGTAAACCTAGTAAAGTACCTATCAGCACGGTGAAACAAAAGAAAAAGCAAACTGTAGTGGAAACTGACAGAGATGAGAACAAGCAGAAGAAACGAGAAAGGGATGAAATGAGAACAAACAAAGGAAGACATCAAAGGCTAGTTGGGAAACTCATTTATCTCTCACACACACGTCCTGATATCACCTTTGCAATGAGTGTTGCCAATCAACATATGCATGATCCACAGAAGAAACATATGGACTCGGCTTACAAGATACTACAATACTTAAAAGGTACTCCTGGCCATGGGCTATTCTTTAGAAAGAGCAAAAATAGATTAGTAGAAATCTACAACGATGCTGATTGGGCAAGATCACAAGAAGACAGTCGATCAACCTTTGGCTATTGCACATTTGTATGGGGAAATCTTGTCACTTGGCATAGTCAGAAACAGAAAGTAGTGGCTAAAAGTAGTGCAGAATCATAATTACGAGCTCTTGCTCAAGGAATCATGGAGGGTCTATGGTTAGCAAGAGTTGCAAAATAAGCTCATTTGAAGATAGATGCTCAATTGAAGTTATTTTGTGACAACAAGATTGCTATAAATATGGCCTTGAACCCTATCCAACGTAGCAGAACTAAACATGTGGAAGTAGACAGACACTTCATTTGTGAGAAAGTAGAGGATGGGATTATGTGCCTTACCTACATACCTACAAGCCTACAAACTGCAGATATCCTCACCAAGGGATTACCAGAAGAAATATTTGATCAGCTTCTAGGCAAGTTGGACATGGTCAATATCTATGATCCAACTTGAGGGGGAGTGTGGGAATATCCTAATATCTAGATCATTAATATTAGGATACAATTGTTAGAGATATCATTGTTATTATTAGAAACATATCAGATTTGATTTAAGTGTAGTTATTAGGGATTTGATCTTGTAGTTATTAGAGATTTAATTTTATCTTGGTGTATCTCATTTGATTCCCAAGCACTGTGTATATATATGAGGCATAAGTTAAAGCAATGATTATCGGATTATTCAGATCTTATAATTCTACAAGAACCAAAATCATGATACCAAGGAGGAAGAAGATAGAAGAGAAAGTAGAAGAGAGGATACAAAATAGATAGATAGTGTCGAGAGAAAGAAAGCAGAAACAGAATTCAAATTCTGATTATGCCAAAAGCTACCTACAGAACTACAAGGCCATCTATATATAGTCAATAGTCTTGTGTCACTAACAACCCTAACTACTGACTTATTTATACATTATAATTGCCATATCAAATTCTCAGAGAAACCCACTGCACTATGAATTTTGCTAACAATAGAAGTGTGTCTCAGGGCTTGGAATCCAATATGACAATGGGCGGTGTTAAAGCTGTGTAAAGGCTCTACATTTTAAACTGTACTTTTTAAGTGTTTCTGGAATACCATGACATTTGCTTCATTACCTCTTCAGATTCTTGCCCATCTGTTACGTGCTCAAAAGCTATAGCGGTCTCTTGTCACCATCACATGGATTAATAGCTACAAATGTCAATGTTTTCTTTCCTTGTATTATGCTTTTTTTACTTGCATGAGTGTCTTTATTTCTGTTTTAAGAATCCTTTTTTTTATGGAGTTCAGCTGTTCTGTCCCTCTCCCTCTCCCTTCCTCCCTCCTTCTCTCTCACACACACGTGCGCATGCTTAGTAGTCTACTGCAAAATTATGCAGATACTTAAATTTTTTTACAAAAGACAAAAGAAGGAATTGAATGGCTGTGACAAGAGGCAATAACTAACCTGACTTAACAAACTGGGAAGCATATTTAAAGGAAAACGCAAAACTGCAAATAGGGATAAAGAAGTAAATGCCCTTGCCGGTGTCAAATCTCCACCAAGTAAAGTGAACATTCCGAATGTGGTTACAGTCACAAGAACTGGGATACTGTTCAGCATAAAAGTGTTAAGCTGTGCGCAAAAAAAAAAAAAAAAATGAAGTGTCAAACCTCAGTCCAGATTTTGGTAACAAAAGTGAATTTTCTGCCCTATATAAGTTGAAGACAAGAGATAAATAATGAGTGCATGCATGTTCTCAAGATGACAAGATGTTTAAGTACTTCCTAAACCACTTAAGCAAGTATCAAGGAAAGAGGTGATCAATATTTCAGTTAAAATCAATAGTCAACTCCAACTCATGAAGAGAAAGTCAACATTCGCTGCATCTGGATATGCCATGAAGTTGTGAAATATATTCTTATTATGCGACATGGCTGAATGTGGCAATGGATGGGACAGAAGGGAAGTCTGTAAAATGTTTCTATTGTCTTGAGTATTATTCAGACGTGCAATATGCATTTATACAATGAGAATACACTATGTCCTAATAATTATTGTACCACAAATCAGGGATGTAAATCAGGAAAAAAAATACAATGAATCAGCTTATCATATCTACATAGTTCCTATAAATCAGCATATATCCTATCCCACAATATCTGCTATTATCTACATTTCCCCTCAAGTTAGAGCATAAATATTTATCATGTTCAACTTGCCAATTAGATAATCAAATTTGGCCTGAGTCAACCTATTTGTAAGTACATTTGCTGGCTGTTCTCTCAAAGGGATATATTTGAGATCAATGGTCCCCGTATCAATCTTTTCTCGTATGAAATGTCTATCGATCTCCACATATTTTGTTATGTCATTTTGGACTGGATTGTGTGGCATATTATGCTGCCATATTATCGGAGTATAGTTTTGTAGAGATATTATAGCGATATTATAGGAAATGTAATATCCAGTAATTAGTACGTAATATTCTGTATTTAGTATAGAGGATACGATATGATATTATAGCATTAATGACTAGGGTTACCTATTGTATATAAATACCCCTTAACATATCAATAATATTCAAGCATTCTACAAATCCTTTCTTTCTGAATCAACATGGTATCAGAGCATTAAACTTTGGGTGCATGTTTGGCTGTTTTTGGCGTCAGTTTTCTGCTGTTCTTCAGTCTCTGTTTCCGACAGCACTGTTCATCACCGTGACGCACATTTTCCGACAACAGACCACGACACGCGCCAGCTAGGGACGGTCGCACTGCCCAGATCGGCGTTTCCCCAAAATTTCGTGGCCGTCTGAGCAGCGCGTGAGTGTCACGCGCCACCGTCAGATTCGCCGGAAAATTCACGCGCCGGCGCGTGAGGCCATCTCCGGTGACCTTTTCCGACGGCGATTCCCTCCTTTGGGCTCGACTCATCTTCCTTAGCATACCCCTGAAGTTTCGTGCCCTGGTTTTGACTGTCACATACTGGGTCTTCCGTCTCTGGTCCGTATTTTCTGGCTGCAGATTCGCTGTTTCTGATTGCAGATCAGTTTGGTCATTGTGGTAATTTTATTTGACCCCTGGAGTGGTTTTTCTCTACTGGTTTGACCATTTGTTCTTACGAGGCTCCCAGTGAAGCAACAGTAATCCAGTTCCTTTGGCTAATCGCTGTTTGGTTGATTTTATTAACACTAATCTGTTTTGGATGGCTGCAACTAAGTCTACAACAGTTTCTGAGATGGTTCCAGTAGTCACTAAGATAACGGAATACAAATTAACCTGGAAGAATTATCTAGATTGGAGCAAATCTATTCGTATTTACTTCCGAAGTATTGAGAAGGAAGATCACTTGACCGATGACCCTCCGGACGAAAAAGATCCCTCTCGCAAGTCATGGTTAAGGGATGATGCACGACTTCTCTTACAAATTCGTAATTCTATTGACAGTGAGATCATGCCCTCTATTACTCACTGTGAATTTGTTAAGGAACTAATGGATTACTTGGCATTCTTATACTCCGGCAAGAATAATATTTCTCGAATATATGAGGTTTGCAGGTCTTTCCATCGCGCAGAGATGTCGGATGATCGTCCTCTTACAGCCTTCTTTATGATTTCAAAGGAATGTATGAAGAACTCAATGCCCTCATGCCTATTTTTGATGAGAGAAAGGTCAATGTGTCTCACCGAGAGCAGATGGCTACCATGAGTTTCCTTACTGTACTTCCGTCTCGATATGCGGCTGCTCGTTCTCAAATTTTATCTGGGGCTCATCTCCCTTCTCTTGAAGAAGCCTTCTCTCGTGTATTGAGAACTGAACAGATCTCTTCACCAGCTTCTACTATGCCTACTAGCGCCTTGCTCAGTCGTGGTCAGAATAATACTCGTGGGTCCCTTAATCCTCGTGGTTCTACACCAGGAGGTTCTAATCAGGAGTCAAAAGATGTGATTTGTTACTACTGTAAGGAACCTAGTCATACGAAATGTACGTGTCGTAAACTCCAGAACAAACAGAATCGACAGAATTCTGCACATGTGGCCACGACTGCTAATGACACGGTTACCATTTCTGCTACTGAATATGCTCAATTGAAGTCTAGCAATCCTCCTGCTAGTGCTGCTATTGCAACAGGTAATGAGGCTACTGCCCTTGTCTCTTCTTCCTCCAAATGGATCATAGACTCTGGTGCTACTGACCACATGACAGGTAACCGCTATCTCTTCTCTACTTACAATTCATATGCCAACCCTTCTAACATTACCATTGCGGACGGTTCCCAATCTCGTGTCCTTGGTTCAGGCACAGTTAAACCTACCTCTTCTATTCATTTGGAGTCTGTGCTTAATGTCCCTAACCTTGCTTTTAACCTTTTATCTCCTAGTAAATTTACTCGTCAATTAAACTGTTGGGTCTCACTTTTCCCTGATCATTGCTTGATACAGGATCTTTTGACGAAGAAGATTATTGGTAGAGGTTATGAATCTGGCGGTCATTACTTCCTTGATGATCAGGGGTCGCGTGCGGTAGCTTGTGCGGGTGGTATCACTCCTTTTGAAGTACATTGTCGTTTGGGTCATTTATCTTTATCATCGTTGAAAAAGGTTTATCCTCAGTTTCAGCATTTGTTATCTTTAGAATGTGAGTCATGTCAGTTTGCAAAACATCACCGTCTTCCTTTAGTTTCTCGAGTCAATAAATGAGCTTCGTCTCCTTTTGAGTTAGTACACTCTAATGTTTGGGGTCCATGTCCAGTTGAGTCCAAAGCTGGTTTCAAGTACTTTGTTACATTTGTGGATGATTATTCCCGTACTACTTGGTTATATTTAATGAAAAATCGTTCTGAGTTGTTCTCTCATTTTTGTGCCTTTACTGCTGAAATTAAGAATCAATTCAATATGTCTATTCAAACTTTGCGCAGTGATAATGCTAAAGAATATTTTTCTGAATCATTTTGCTCTTTTATGCTTCAAGACGGCATTCTCCATCAATCCTCTTGCGTGGATACACCAGCTCAAAATGGCATTGCTGAAAGGAAAAATCGTCACCTTTTAGAGGTAGCCAGTGCTCTTCTATTTCAAATGACGATTCCTAAATCTTTTTGGGCCGATGCGGTCTCCACTGTGTGCTTTCTTATTAATCGCATGCCTTCCTCTGTTCTTGATGGTCATATTCCCTATACTACTCTCTTCCCTTCCAAACCTTTATTTCCCATTGCCCCTAAGATTTTTGGGTGCGTGTGTTTTGTTCGAGATGTGCGTCCGAGTGTCTCTAAATTAGATCCTAAGTCTCTGAAGTGTGTCTTCCTTGGCTACTCTCGTGTTCAGAAAGGTTATAGGTGTTTCTCTCGGTCTCTTAATCGTTACATGGTCTCTGCTGATGTTACTTTTCAGGAATTTGTTCCTTATTTTGCGTCTACCACTTCAGCTCATGTTCCTTTACCTGTGGAGGAGGATACTCTTCTGGTATACTCTGTCCTTCCCTCTCCATCACCGGCCCCAACTCCCGTACTGGCACCTGGTCAACCACCTTTGTCTCGGGTTTATACCAGACGTCTGAAGGACACAATTACTGCTGTTACGCCAGATTCTACCCTGCCATTATCTACTTCTTCATCAGATCCTGCGACAAGTATTCCTCCGTCTGAGCCTGATTCGGTCCCTATCTCTGAGACCCCTCCTGTTCTTCATCCAGCTCCAGATCCCTCCCTCAATCTGCCCATTGCTCTTCGCAAAGGTAAACGCACTTGTACTTATCCTATTTCTTCATTTGTTTCATATGACCACCTCTCCTCTTCCTCTCGTGCTTTCGTTGCCTCTTTAGACACTATTTCCGTCCCTCGATCCCTTTCTGAGGCCTTGTACCACCCGGGTTGGCGTACTGCTATGGAAGAGAAGATGGCGGCCCTTGATCGTGCAGGTACGTGGTCCTTAGTTGATTTACCGGCAGGAAAGAAAGCCATTGGGTGTAAATGGGTGTTGACCCCTAAAACTAAGGCTGATGGCACTCTTGAACGTCTTAAAGCTCGTCTTGTTGCTAAAGGTTATGCTCAGAAGTATGGTGTTGACTATTCTGAGACCTTTTCTCCCGTGGCCAAGCTCTCCTCTGTTCGTCTCTTTATCTCTCTGGCTGCTACTTATGGTTGGGATCTCTCTCAGTTGGATATCAAAAATGCCTTCTTACATGGCGATCTTCTTGAAGAAGTATACATGGAGCAACCACCTGGGTTTGTTGCTCAGGGGGAGCATGGTAAAGTATGTCATCTTAAGAGATCTTTATACGGGTTGAAGCTGAGCCCTCGGGCATGGTTTGACAGATTTAGTACTATCGTGAAAGACTTTGGCTTGTGCCAGAGTAAGTGTGATCATTCGGTATTCTATCAGCGAACAAGTACTGGCATAATCTTACTAGTTGTATATGTCGATGACATTGTGATTACAGGGAGCGATACCTCGGGGATTTCATCACTCAAATCATTCCTTAACTCCCATTTTCAAACGAAGGATCTGGGTTCATTAAAGTACTTATTGGGAATTGAAGTTATGAGGAGCAGGAAGGGCATCTTATTGACTCAGAGAAAATATGTTCTTGATATGCTGAAAGAAACTGGTAAACTTGGAGCTGCCCCAACTAGCTTTCCTATGGTTTATAACCCACTGCTTGATGCTGATGGTAGCATACAATATGAAAATCCCGTTGAAGCTGCTAAGAGCAAGTTGTTCGAGAACCCAGAGAGGTACAGAAGATTAATTGGAAAATTGAATTATCTTACAGTGACCCGCCCTGATATCACTTATCCAGTGAGTGTTCTTAGCCAATTTATGATCTCTCCAACTATCCGACAGTGGGAAGCCTTAGAACATGTGTTACATTATTTGAAGGGATCTCCAGGTCGTAGGATATTGTACAAGAGTCATGGCCATATAGATATTGAGTGTTTTTGTGATGCTAATCATGGTGGATCAAAGGCCACAAGACGATCTACTACTGGCTACTGGCTACATGTCTACTATATTTCCCTCCATTTGCAATAATAAAAGCACCTTCAAGTTTCATTGTGAATCTTGTGAACTTGCAAAACACCATCGTACTTCATTTCCCCATACTCCCTATCGTCCGTCCAAACCATTTTCTCTAATCCACAGTGACTTGTGGGGTCCATCTCGTGTTCCTAATCGCACTCACTCCAGGTGGTTTATAACATTTATTGATGATCATACTCGAGTTAGTTGGGTCTTTCTTTTAACTGATAAAACCCAAGTCCCATAGACCTTCATTCGATTTTATAACATGATTCAAACTCAATTTCACGAGAAAATGATCCACATTTCTAACCAACCATGGCATCCTCCACAAAAGCTCTTGTCCTCATAGTCCCCAACAAAATGGCATAGCCGAATGAAAAAATCGTCACCTTCTTGAGACCGCTAGAGCTATGATGTTTAGTAGCAATGTCCCTTCCTTTTATTGGAGCGACGCTATCCTTCAAGCTACCTTTCTCATCAATCGCATGCCTGGTAAAGCACTCACTTTCCGCACACCATTACAGGTTTTACAAGAACATTTCAATCTTCCTTACCTTGAAAACACCCTTCCTCTATGGGTATTCGAGTGCACCACGTACGTCCATCTTCACCATACTACCAAACTAGAACCCAAAGCCACCCGAAGCATTTGCTTGGGCCATGCAGGGACACAGAAAGGGTACAAATGCTATGACCCTATCTCCAAACGTCTCTACCTAACTTGTGACACTACCTTCCATGAAACTTTTCCTTACTATCCTCCGTTTTCAATTCAGGGGGAGAAATGGAGAGAATTTCTGACGCCGCAACCTAAGCCCAACCAACCTGAACCCAATCAACCTAATCTATCCAATAACTTAGACCTGGAGGTTGTTACCTTACCTAATCCAACACTTACACCTGAGAGTCAAGAAAACATTAACGTTGGGGGAGACATGAATAGGTGGGGCAAAACTTATACAAGCCGACACATGACAGGTAGAGCTCCTCAAACAAATGATGTAACTCATGAATCTGATCCAGAAACAGGTTCAGAAACGGATGTGCCCACACAAGATGATCTTGAACTACCTATTGCACTACGGAAACAACCCAAGACGTGCACCTAACACCCCATTGAGCGGTTTGTTTCGTATACGGCTCTTGCCTCTCATTATTATACCTTTATCTCTCATTTGGATTAGGTTACAATACCTAACAACATACATGAAGAACTAGCTAATCCTCATTGGAGACAGGCCGTTATGGAAGAAATGAAAGCTCTAGAAGTAAATGGCACCTGGGAGATTGTTGATTTACCAGGAGGAAAGAAACCAGTGGGCTGTAAATGGGTGTTCACACCCAAATATACTGCTGATGGGAATCTAGACAAATATAAGGCACGCTTGGTCGTAAAAGGATTCTCACAGGTATATGGTATGGACTATACAGAGACTTTTGCCCCAGTAGCAAAGCTGAACACTATCAAAGTCCTATTATCCTTAGCTGCTAACCTAGATTGACCGCTATATCAGATAGATATAAAAATGCCTTCTTGAATGGAGAACTGAAGGAGGAAGTGTACATGAAGCTCCCTCCAGGATTTCCAAGTGACAAAAGTAACCAAGCTATAGACTCAAGAAATCCTTATACGGACTCAAACAGTCTCCTCGTGCATGGTTTGAAAGATTCACTTGTGTTTTGAGAACACAGAGATATACCCAAGGGCAGAGTGATCATACTCTATTCTTCAGACACCTCAAAGGGAAAATAGTCATACTAGTAGTATATGTGGATGACATTATTCTCACAGGTGATGATTCAGTAGAAATTGAACGGGTTAAGAAGGCATTAAACCAGGACTTCCAGGTCAAGGATCTAGGACAAATGAAATACTTTCTCGGGATAGAGGTCGCAAGGTCAAAAAGAGGAATCTTCATCTCACAAAGGAAATACATCATGGATCTCTTAAAAGAAACAGGCATGTTGGGTTGTAGACTCAGTGACACTCCAATAAAGGTTGATAAAGTGAAAGATGATACGGATTTGGGAAAGGAAGTGGATCTCAGAAGATATCAACGCATGGTAGGAAAACTGATCTATTTATCACATACGTTACCAGACATTGCTTTCGCAGTCAGTATGGTAAGTCAATACTCTCACAATCCAAAGCAGAAACATTTGAATGAGGTGTACAGGATTCTCAAGTACCTAAAAGGATAGAGGTCGCAAGGTCAAAAAGAGGAATCTTCATCTCACAAAGGAAATACATCATGGATCTCTTAAAAGAAACAGGCATGTTGGGTTGTAGACTCAGTGACACTCCAATAAAGGTTGATAAAGTGAAAGATGATATGGATTTGGGAAAGGAAGTGGATCTCAGAAGATATCAACGCATGGTAGGAAAACTGATCTATTTATCACATACGTTACCAGACATTGCTTTCGCAGTCAGTATGGTAAGTCAATACTCTCACAATCTAAAGCAGAAACATTTGAATGAGGTGTACAGGATTCTCAAGTACCTAAAAGGATCTCCGGGATGTGCTCTTCGATTTAAAAAGTCAGAATAAAGATCAGTTGGAATGTTCACAAATGCTGATTGGGCAGGCGATCAAGACGACAGAAAATCCACCTCTGGCTACTTCACATTTGTCTGGGGAAACTTGGTGACTTGGAGAAGGAAAAAAAAAAGTGTTATAGCTCGAAGTAGTGCTGAGGCTGAATTCAGAGCCCTTGCACTTGGTGTTTGTGAGGGGATTTGGATAAAAAGGATACTAGAAGAATTGAAAGTACCTATGAACTTGCCCATTACGCTTCACTCAGATAACATGGCAGCTATAAATATATCTCACAACCCAGTGCAACATGATCGGATGAAACACATAGAAGTTGATAAGCACTTTATACAAGAAAAAATCGACAAAGGAATCGTTGAGCTCAAATATGTCCCCTCTAGAGAACAAACAGCAGATGTCCTCACAAAAGCTCTGAACAAAGAAAAATTCGAATAGTTTATTAGCGAGTTAGACATGTTCGATATCTATGGTCCAACTTGAGGGGGAGTGTGAATATGCCGATATTGTAGGATCAAGAGAGATTGTAGGGATTAACGTTATAATTTCATTATTAGAATTTATTGTATATCCTGGGAAATCATGTTGAGTCATTACAGTCTTGATATCCCCCGAATGTGTATATAATCACATTGCACAGAAGCAAGAAATACAAGTTGAATACATTACTCATAAACACGTTTACCTTACCTCCAAACACCTATTCATAAGCCAAGTTGTTACCTTTGTTGAATCTGAGCCTTTTTACACCAAGTCTTCAATACAGGGGGAGAGTTGGAATGAATTTTAGATTGTAGAACTTATACCTGAGCCCATAACAACTACATCCTTTCCTGACACGTCCACACCCATGCCAGTACAATAAGAGACACAAAGATGGGGCAAGTACACTCTCGGAGACAACAACAAACAAATGCACGTCATGTTCCTAAGGAAGTACCAATTGTTGAACTGGTGATAGATTATGAGCACATGGATGATCATGTTGACTATTACTCTTGATATGCGTATTGCACTGAGAAAGCAGCCACGTGCATGTACTAAGCATCCTATTCATAAATATGTATCATATGCCTCTTTCTCTCAGAATTATCATGCATTTGTGACTAATCTTGACAATATCAAAATTCCCAATAATGTGTATAAGGCTCTGGCTGTCCCAGAGTGAAAACAGGTGTTACTGGAAGAAATGATGGCCTCAGAAAAGAACGAGACATGGGAAGTTGTAGACTTTCCTGAAGGAAAAAAGCCTATACGCTGTAAGTGAGTGTTCACCCCAAAATTTAATGCAGATAGTATGCTGAACAAACTAAAGGCTAGACTTGTTGCCTAGGGATTCACTTAAACACACATCATTGACTACAATGAGAAAATTGCACCTATCACAAAACTTGATACTATCCTAGTGTTATTGCCTATGGCAGTGAACTTGGACTACTTGAGCAGCTTGACATAAAGAATGTCTTCCTCAAAGGTGACTTGAGAGAGGAGGTATATATGACACTTCCACTAGGATTTGACCAAAGTAGGAACAATCAGGTATGCAAGCTTAACAAGTCCATAAATGGGTTAAAGCAATCACATTGAGCTTGGTTTTATCATTTCTCTACTATACTCAAATCTGAGGGCTACAAACAAAGTCTGGCTAATCATACTATGTTTGTCTTGAGAAATGAAAGCCTAATAACCATTATTATTATTATTGACTATGTGGATGATATCATAGTCACAAGAAATGATGTTGGAGAAATCGTCCTGCATCAAAACAGTATTGAACAGGGAATTTGAAGTTAAAGACCTTGGAAAATTAAGATATTTACTAGGAATGAAGTTGCTAGATCTAAGGAAGGTATCTATGTTTCACAACGGAAGTATATCCTTGATCTCTTAAAAGAAACTGGTATGCTTAGGTGTAAACCAAACAAAGTTCCAATCAGTAATATGAAAAAGAAGAAGAAACAGAACGAAAATGCTGCAAACACAGAGCAATAAGTTAAAAAATGAAGACAATAGGAACAAGATGAAAGGGATGCAGATAAAGGGAGATATCAAAGACTTGTCAGGAAACTCATTTATATCTCCCATATGAATCCTGAGATTGCATTTGCTGTAAGTGTGGCTGGTTAACATATGCATTCTCCAAAGAAAAAGCATATGGAGGCCGTCTATAAAGTTCTGAGATATCTCAAGGGCACTCCAGGCCGAGGACTCTATTTCAAGAAAAGTAATATGAGAACTATTGAGATATATACTGGTGCAGATTTGGCTAGGTCATAAGAAGATAGTAGATCCACTTCAGGATACTGTACCTTCGTGTGAGGGAACCTGGTCACCTAGCAAAGTAAGAAACAAAGAGTAGTAGCTAAGAGTAGTGTTGAGTCATAACCAAGGGCCTTAGCCCAATGTATTATGAAGGGCTTACGGTGAAAAAGGGTAGCAGAGGAAGACCACATACAGATAACATCTCCACTGAAATTATTCTGTGCTAATAAAGCTGCACTGAACATTGCGTTAAATCCTGAACAACGCAGCAGGACCAAACATGTTGACTTGGATTGACACTTCATCAAAGAGAAGGTTGAAGAAGAAATAATGTTTCTCCTACGTCTCCACCAAGCTACAACTAGCACACATACTCACAAAGGTGCTACATTAAGCAGTATTTGAAGGTTTAGTAAGCAAGTTGAATATGAAAAATATCTTTAATCCAACTTGAGGGGGAGTGTGGTAAATATGTAAATTGGGTATTTATGTAAATACACTAATTATATAAATTCAAATTATAGATATTATTATATAGATTATTTCCGATAGGATAGAGTACAATATCTTTGAGTATCATATTAGAATCACAAACATAATATTTGTGATCCTCTTGTATTCTATTTATACTGGGTTACACTGAGAATGAAAGAACATTGGACTATTATTCAGATAACTGTCTATATATATTAAAAGAGGGCAACCAGCAAAAGCCAATTCAATGATAGAGTATAACAAAAAAGCTTCACTTTAATTCTAAGGGAAAATTTGTTTTGATATCATAACAGCCATAAAACAATAGTTCTTAAAGATTTTAGGTAAGCCCATTGCCAAAAGTAGTGACTAATCCCCTCACACCATAGATCAACTTAGAGTGGACTATGATTATGTTATGGAATTTAGACGGGAAAGAGAGAAAAAGGAAACAGAGGTAGAGGGCAAAGGAGAGCCAAGAATAATCTGAATAATATCAGTCTTATTGAATCACAAATCAAATCATGTAATTTATAGGCAGAATAAGTCCTATCCTAACAGATACAAATCTTAAGATATCCTAATGTAAATTTTTGCTAGATACCCTAATTTATCCAAATCCTATTAAAAATCCAAATAAATCCTAATAATTAACAAATCTAACGAAATCTTATTTAAATCCATAATTATAAATCAAATTACAACAAGCAGAATGATTCAATATATATTGCTTCACATGTGTGATAGCAAACAGGGGAAGAACTTGCCTGCATTGGGATAATGAGAATTAGCATCAGTAATCCAATAAGTGAAGCAACACCTAATTGCTGGTATAGAAGAACCATAGCCATGATGATACGGAATGGCGATGACCATAGTCCATGAAGTTGCTCACATATTTGCTGAACATGGAAATTAAATATTAGATAGGATATTTATACCAAAAGAATATTGTCTAGAATATGAAGCATTATAATTTTTGTAAGTATTTGCGTAAAAGAGGATGTGTGCAGATATAAGACAATCAAGCTGGTATCATGAGTAATATGACTATAATGAGTTTTCGGGGTCAGGCTTATGTTCTGTGGACATCTTTTTTTTTATTTTTATATACAGCATGACACGTGCTCATAGTACAAGTCGGACTTACATGTATTTTCATTTAAAGATGGTTCAAGATTCTGGCTAAATAATTCAGTAGCTCACAAACTTGATAAAACTCTGTAATTTTTATTTTATTTATGTATAATGAAGATGAACAGCCTCTGTTACAGTGAACAAAACAGAGGAAAATTCAAGAAATTACAGCAAAAGCATGATTTTATAGGAAAATCAAGGAAAGTCAAACTTCCCTTGCAATTCGAGCTTCAAAACGATTTCAGACTTGCCTTCCACTACACTACGTGATTCCTAAAAATCTGTCAGTGTTGGGCCCTTAAATAGTCCTCCATTAACCCCCTTGTCTGTATTAAAATAGAGCCTGACACCCCTGTTTCTTCTTTCATAAATTCTTTTGGAATGAGTTTTATTAAGCCCAACAAAACCTCTCTCTCTCTCTCTACAATGAATGAGTATAAATTTAATTTTGTCTAAATTAAATGAGTGACATTGGCCCATTTTGTCCGTCAACTTCACCTCTCAAAGTTTACCAACAATCAATAACGGATAACCCAATATCATGAATGACTCCACATATCCCACTCTCACAACTCAATACTACCTCCAGTCCTTAATATAAGATCCACTTTGTAGTACAATTTGAATAACAAAGTGAATCTTATATTAAAGACGGAAGGGAGTATCATTTATTAAAACCAATGACAATTTATCTTTGAAAAACATCAATAACAATTGGAGTTTCGGGGATTGGAAAAGGGTCAACTCCAGTGAACCAATGTTTGTTTCAAAATGTATCATTGTATGTAAGACTTGCTATATTGAGACATTTTGTTGATTCAATAAACTACACTTATTTAATAAAAGGCACAATTTACATATTATCACGTACGGTCACTTCATATAAATTGCACGACAAAATATATAACATATTTACAAAAATAAATTTATGTAGGAACTTCAGAACTGGAAAATTTGGGTAACTGGACACTGTGGAATGAAAGAGATTGCGTACCAAAGTTGACCTTAGCTGGAAACCAACACGCATAACACTTTGAAAATATTGAGCCTCACAAAGGACACCGAACGACTGAAAGAATTTAAATCATGGTCAGCTTTTCTTTCTCTGCTATTGAGTGCTATCAAAATACAAATTGCCTCAAATACAAAGAACAAACTACACTTTTGAAGGTACAGATATAAATGTTCACTCAATCATTATCAATAGGAAGGAAATCACATGACACAAGGTACTTGTGTTGTGAAGCTGACAAATCATAATTTCCTTCACCTGGAGGATGGCAAGGATAAAATTTTGAACTTTTTTCTCTTCAAGTCTATCAAGTTTTTTTCTATTGTTTTCTCTAGAAATATATGGCATTTTGCAAAGCTAGCAAAGCAAGAACTTAAAGTAAAGAAGGAGCCATCCACTAGGTTTAAAAAGTTTAGGACAGAGTACATACCACTCCTACAAATATGGAGAAAGCATAGATGTAACCAATCCAAGATGGATCTCCTCGTTGCATAGACTGCATAAGAGTTTCAAACAATCTTGTTCAAAGCACATTTCACATTCCTTAGACCATAGGATAAGTATAAAGCTAAAATGATAGATTTTAACAACAAAACTATCATTTTGAAATAAGGAAAATCTGATAATTACAAACATTGTTTATTTTACAGCATCCGGTTTTAAGGAAATCAGTTGGATAATTTGGGTGGCTGAACATTAACATAGCCCTACTTGTTCAAATTATATGGAGTCAGGACTGGGGTTGATTATGATCTAATGCAGATAGTACATGACCAAGAGCTAACAGGTATTCTTTTCCTTTTAGACGTTGATAAACAAGATCTTCATAGTATTTGATAAAGATCTAAGAAAGCATGAAGAACCCACCATTATAGACCCACTTGTAAGGAGATATAAAAATGCCACTGAAATACCATTGTAATTTCTTGTGGTTATCCAAACAAGAGACTCCATCAATATTCATAAATGGCTATCTTGACTGGGTCTTAGTTGAGTTGACATTGTAGTAATTTTCAAGATGTAAAATACTTCACAAATTGGAGATCTGTAAAAATCTCAGCTCTTTTATTTCACAAGGTGCACTTGGTATGAAGATTCTCTTGCATTATTGAGCCCCCTACACACCACCTAGCAGGATAAGGCTTGTAGTTGTTGTATTGAGGCCCCTAGAATGCATTTTGACTTTTAGTTTCACTGTTTCACAGAATTCCTTAACACCCCCTCCCTACATTCTAATTTTCATATTTTCTCTACATAAAATTTTTCCTTCTACCTAAAATGACATGTATGCAGTAACATGGTGGTTATGGTTGGCTAGAGAAGCCAGGACATTTTTCTTTTCCTCTTCATTTTTTCATGGAACAAAATAAAAAAAAAATCTCTTCCTCTATTGTTCTCACATGATAAATCCTAGTCCTCTCGACACAACACCCCCCACCCCCCGGCAAACAAAAAAAGAATCCTAGTTTAGTGTTGGAAACAATGAATAAATCTTAGTTTAGGTTATGCAAAATAGACTTCTTAGCCGATGTGTTTCTGATGCTTCTTGGTGTTGATTCAGAGATAAAATTACTTATTTTATTGATATGTTGAATACATATATATACACAATAGGGAGTACTTTAATAAACCCAAGTCCTTCGTCTGAAAATGGGAGTTAAGGAACGACTTGAGTGATGAGATCCACAAGATATCGCTCTCTGTAATCACAATGTCATCGACATACACAACTAGTAGAATTATGCCAGCACTTGTTCTCTGATAGAACACAGAATGATCACACTTACTCTGGTACAAACCAAAATATTTCACGACAGTACTAAATCTGTCAAACCATGCCCAAGGACTTTGCTTCAACCCATATAAAGATCTCTTAAGATGACACACTTTACCACGCTCCCCTTGAGCAACAAAACCAGGCAGTTGCTCCATGTACACCTCTTCAAGAAGATCACCATGTAAGAAGGCATTCTTTATATCCAGTTGAGAAAAATCCCAACCATAAGTAGCGGCCAGAGAGATAAAGAGATGAATAGAGGAGAGCTTGGGCACGAGAGAAAAAGTTTAGAATAGTCAACACCATCCTTCTGAGCATAGCCTTTAGCAACAAGGCGTGCTTTAAGACATTCAAGGGTGCCATCAGCCTTAGTTTTAGGTGTCAACACCCATTTACACCCAATGACTTTCTTTCCCGCCGGTAAATCCACTAAGGACCATGTACTTGCACGATCAAGGGCTACCATCTCCTCCTCCATAGCAGTACGCCAACCAGGGTGGGGTAAGGCCTCAGAAAAGGATTGAGGTACAGAAATAGTGTTTAAAGAAGCAACAAAGGTACGAGAAGCAGAGGAGAGGCAGTCATATGAAACAAAAGAAGAAATAGGATAGGTACAAGTGCGTTTACCTTTGCGGAGGGCAATGGGTAGATCAAGGGAGGGATCTGGATCAGGAACAGGAGGTAGCTCAGAGGTAGGGACCGAGGCAGGCTCAGGGTGAGTAATGCTCTCCGTAGGATCTAATGAGGAAGTAAACAATGGTAGGGTAGAATCTGGCGTAACAACAGTAATTGTGTCCTTCAAACGTCTAGTATAAACCTGAGATAAATGTGGTTGACCAGGTGCCAGTACGGGAGCTGGGCCAATGATTGTGAGGGAAGGACAGAGTAGACCAGAAGAGTATCCTCCTCCGCAGGTGGAGAAGGAGGAGCTGAAGTGGTAGAAGCAAAATAAGCAACAGATTCCTGAAAAGTAACATCACCAGAAACCATGTAATGATTAAGAGACGGAGAGAAACACCTATAAACCTTTTAAATACGAGAGTAGCTAAGGAAGACATACTTGAGGGACTCAGGATCTAATTTAGAGACACTTGGACTCACATCTCAAACAAAACACACATCCAAAAATCTTAGGGTCAATGGGAAACAAATGTTTAGAAGGAAAAAGAGTAGTGTAGGGAATATGACCATCAAGAACAGAGGAAGGTATGCGATTAATGAGAAAGCAAGCAGTGGAGACCGCATCGGCCCAAAAAGGTTTTGGAACCTGCATTTGAAACAGAAGAGCACAGGCTACTTCTAATAGGTGGCGATTTTTTTCCAGCAATGCCAATCTGAGCCGGTGTATCGACACAAGAAGAATGATGGAAAATGCCTTTTTGAAGCATAAATGAGCAAAATGATTCAGAAAAATATTCTTTAGCATTATCACTGCGCAAAGTATGGATAGAAGTATTGAATTGATTCTTAATTTCAGCAGTAAAGGCACAAAAATGAGAAAACAACTCAAAACGATTTTTCATTAAATATAACCAAGTGGTACGGGAATAATCATCAACAAATGTAACAAAGTACTTGAAACCAGCTTTAGACTCAACTGGACATGGACCCCAAACATCAGAATACACTAACTCAAAAGGAGACGAAACTCGTTTATTAACTCAAGAAACTAAAGGAAGACGATGATGTTTCACAAACTGACAAGACTCACAATCTAAGGATGACAAATGCTGAAACTGAGGATAAATTTTGTTTAAAGATGATAAAGACAAATGACCTAAACGACAATGTGCTTCAAAAGGAGTGACACCACTGGCACAGGGCACCGCACACGACCCTTGATCATCAAGGAAGTAATGACCACCAGATTCATAGCCTCTACCAAAAATCTTCTTCGTCAAAAGATCCTGTATCAAGCAATGATCAGGGAAAAGTGAGACCCAACAGGTTAATTGACGAGTAAGTTTATTAGGAGACAAAAGGTTAAAAGCAAGATTAATGACATTGAGCAAAGAGTCTAAATGAATAGAAGAGGTAGATTCAACAGTGCCACACCCAAGAACACAAGAATGAGAACCGTCCGCAATGGTGATGTTAGAAGGGTTGGCATAAGAATTGTAAGTAGAGAAGAGATAGCGGTTACCTGCCATGTGGTCAGTAGCACCAGAGTCTATGATCCATTTGGAGGAAGAAGAGACAAGGGCAGTAGCCTCATTACCTGTTGTAATAGTAGCACTAGCAGGAGGATTGCTAGACTTTAATTGAGTATATTCAGTAGCAGAAATGGTAATTGTGTCATTAGCTGTTGTGGCTACATGTGTAGAATTCTGTCGATTTTGTTTATTCTGAAGTTTACGACACGTACGTTTCATATGACCTGGCTCCTTACAATAGTAACAGATCACATCCTTCGACTCCTAATTAGAACCCCTGGTGTAGGACCACGATGATTAGGTGGCCCACGAGTATTATTCTGACCACGACTGAGCAATGCACTAGTATGCACAGTAGAGGCCGATGAGGAGATTTGTTCAGTTCTCAACACACGAGAGAAGGCTTCTTCAAGAGAGGGGAGATGTGCCCTAGATAAAATTTGAGAACGAGCAGCCGCATATCGAGACGAAAGTGCAGTAAGAAAAATCAATGTAGCCATCTGCTCTCGGTAAGACACATTGGCATTCCTCTCATCAAAAATAGGCATGAGGGCATTGAGCTCTTCATACATTTCTTTGAAATCCATAAAGAAGGCCGTAAGGGGACGATCATCCGACATCTCGCCGTGATCGACAGATTTGCAAACCTCGTATATTCGAGAAATATTATTCTTGTCTGAGTATAAGAATGCCAAGTAATCTATTAGTTCCTTAACAAATTCACAATGAGTAATAGAGGGCATGATCTCACTATCAATAGAGTTACGAATTTGCAAGAGAAGCTGTGCATCATCCCTTAACTATGACTTGCGAGAAGGATCTTTATCTTCTGGAGGATTATCAGTCAAGTGATCTTCCTTCTCAATACTTTGGAAATAAATACGAATAGATTTACTCCAATCTAGATCATTTCTCCAAATTAATTTGTATTCAGTAATTTTAGTGACTACTGGAACCATCTCAGAAATTGTGGTAGATTTAGTTGTAGCCATCAAAACAGATTAGTACTGAAAACGAAAGCAACCGGACAACGATTAACCAAAAAAACTAGAGTACCCAATTACCATAGCTTCACTGGGAGCTCCATAGGAAAAATATTCAAACAAATAGAGGAAGACCACTCCAGGGGTCAAATAAAATCACCTCAATGAACAAATGGATCTAGAATCAGAAACTGCAAATCTGCAGCCATAAAATATAGATCAGAAACAAAAGACCCAGTATGAAATAATCAAAACCAGGGTACGAAACTTCAGAGGTATGCTCAGGAAGGTGAGTAGATCCCAAAGGAGTGCAGCGCCATCATAAAAGTGGGACGTCAACGGCAAGCACAGTGTTGTCAGAGAACAGAAACTAGAACTCCAGAAAACAGACGCCAAAAGACAACCAGAGGTAAACCCAAATTTACTGCTTTGGTACCATGTTGATTCAGAGAGAAAATTGCTTATTTTATTAATATATTGAATCCTTATATATACACAATAAGGAACCCTAGACATTAAAGATATAATATCATATCAATATCATATCGTATCCTATGTACTAATTACAGAATATTCACATATCGTATATTATCTCTACAATCGTAACCAGGATATTCACATATCGTATAATATGTCTCCAGTTATTATCTTTTCTTTTTTATTTCCCCAGAAACAATATATCAATTTTATATAAGAAAGTTTACTTGTTGCTAAGTTTTTCTTGGTGAGAAAATATATGGTAAAAGTCAAATTCTAGGGGACTAAGAAAAATAACTCCTAGAATACAAGGCCCAAAAAGATAGGATGAACTAATAAGAAGGCTAAGGGACTCAGAATTATTAGAAAGTTCTTCGCTTCCTTTTTTTTCTTTTTGAGAGAAAATGAATACAAGATTGTGGTAGTAGGTTTGGAAACAAATTCAACGTTCATCTCTCAATAGTTTCTATTCATTACTGAGGAATTGTATGCTTTCCAAGTATGGTCAAGTGAATTTCTAAACACAACAATTCATTTGTTTGGTTCATCTTGTCTATTTCATGAGTGTGTTTGTATTTGTAGACAAATTTTATCACCATCGAGAGATTGGACAGCTCTTTTGCGTACTAATAGGCCCCTAGTGACTTGTTACCAAGTAATGTATTGACCATTTTAGTAGGTTATGGTTTGAGGATTTCTAATATTCTTCTAGATTCTATTATTTCATATAAAACTTCTTTTTTCCCCCTTAAAAATTTAATACCAGTTCACTTTGGTCATGGAGAGAGACTTACTTTTAATAGATGATTCAGCAAAATAGGCCCCACAAATTGAGAAAGATCATAACAAATCTGCAAGAAATTATCACTGATAAGATTACAGGGAGTCAGCAAATGCAAAAGTACAATGTCATTACATAGTTTTAATGCGCCATTATTTCATTTCAGATGCAGGATATAATAAGATACAAGGGATATGGCCAAAAAATAAGGTACGAGGGAAGTTGTCCAGAATAAACCAAATGCAAATGATATTGAGATTTGTAGATACTTGAAGATATTATATTATTGCTGATATCTAGGAATTAAATATAGAGATTATTAGATGATCTTACTCCCTATTTTATTTTATTCTGATAAGATTATAATCCCATGATATCCGGTCCCCTTAATTGACTGAGATACTCTAGGTTGTATATATGTACGTGACCATAGAAAATAAATGAATACACAGAAGAATTATTCTATACTCTCCTATAGTTTTCTAAAATGGTATCAGAGCCAAGAGCAGGACCTCTCCTTTCTTCTACCCCTAAGCTCGACACCGCCGTCTCTTCCGACGGTGGGTCACATCTTATATCAGCCAAAGTCGCTGGCCTTGAAAGGTCGGCCATCCTCATCGTCTCGAAGCGTCTCATCTACGACAACTATCTTGAATCGGCACAGTAAATGTCCTTCATCCTTGACGGTCGTGACAAGTTTGACCTAATTCAATATGATCCACCAACCACCAACGATGCTTGTGCTCAACGCTGGTGGAAGTCCGAAATTCTCTGGTCGCTTCATGGCTCCTCAACGCCATGATTCCGGCCGTTCGCAAAAGTTTTATGTTTCTCTCATCAGATAAAGATATCTTGGTTACTATGAAGGAGTGTAGGAGATATTAGACCAAAAGCCAAGAGAAGATTACCGGGATTGAGGGAGATTACGAAAATCATATCGGGCATTTATTCCCAGATTTCATGCTCATAATCATATTGTATTTATGTTCTAGATTTCATGCTCATAATCCCTCTTTAATCAGGATTCACTTAAGTGTATATAAACAGCATACTAGAGAAGAAATATACTACAGAGAAAAAGGGAATTAGATTGAAATTGCATCTTCCCTGTCTAATTCTTGCTTGCATAATCGGATGTCAGCCGATATGGTATCAAAGCAGGTTCTATCTGACGGTGGGTCCCGTTCAACCTCCGTCAAGGTTGCTAGCTTTGAAGGATCAGCCATTATGATTATGCCGAAACGTCTCACCGGCAAAAATTATCTTGATTAGAGCCAGTCAATGCTCCTCGCTCTGGACGGAGGTGATCGTCTAGAATTAATCTACAACGACCAGCCCTTCTCAGACGATGCCATTTCCCAACGACGGTGGAAGTCTGAAAACGCTATCGTCGCATCATGGCTTCTGAATTCCATGCTCCCAGCTGTTCGACGGAGGTTCATGTTTCTCACCTCTGCCAAATCCATCTGGTGCGCTGTGAAAGAAGCATATGGGAAGCGCCCAAACGCCTCCCTTCTCTTCGATCTCCGAGCTCGTCTCTGGATGGTGAAGCAGGGATCTCGCCTCCTCAATGCATATTATCTCAAGAAAA
Source organism: Leucaena leucocephala (assembly GCA_037074615.1). Taxonomy (NCBI): domain Eukaryota; kingdom Viridiplantae; phylum Streptophyta; class Magnoliopsida; order Fabales; family Fabaceae; genus Leucaena; species Leucaena leucocephala. The sequence continues at coordinate 7,166,812 of CM073550.1, forward strand.
CCGTGTTGTGGCAAGAACTGGACTTGCTCACACAACGGGTCTGGAAGAATGCTGAAGACGGCGCTGAATATCGACGGGCGCTGGAAGAACGTCTTTTCGAATTTCTAGTAGGGCTCAACCCAGTATACGACAAAGCTCGCGGCCGCCTCCTTAGTCGCGCTCCACTTCCCTCTGTGTCAAAGGCTTTCGCTCTCCTACGCGATGAAGAGTCTCGCCGGCAAGTAATGCTCACTGACGGCATAGCTCATCCTCAGCCATCGCCTGAAGCTTCCGCGCTTGCAGCTCGCTCATTTGAATCTGGCTCCAGGAAGGAACGCTCGACGTGTACACACGCAACAAACTGGGCCACACAAGAGAAAGCTGCTGGGATCTCCATGGTAGGCCACATGACTGGAAGCCCAAGCACCGCAGGTCCAAAGCTCATCTCGCAAAGTCCACTGGTCCAGAAGAAAGGGATCTGAGCAATACTGATCACGTGACTCCTCACGTTTCACATGCAGGCCCAAACCATACATTGAACACAGGCCCAAATTACTCCACTAACACAGGCCCAAATCCATCACTGCCTTATCAGTCTGTCAATGCAGGCCCAAGTTCACTTCCTTATAGGCCCGTTGCTATTGGCCCATCACCAGCTGGCCCAACCCCTGTCCTAGATTCACTCGCCATGATATTAGAGCGTCTTAATGCCTTGGAAAATCAGACACGTAGACCTGTGGCAAGTGTGGTACAGAGAGGTAACTTTCTTAAGGCACTTACTACTATTAAAGGTAAGAATGCAGGCCATTGTTGGATAGTTGACTCAGGTGCCTCAAACCATATGATTGATGACATTTCTTTATTTTCCCATTATACTCCCTCCACATCACATCTCTCAGTTAGAATTGCAGATGACTCTAATTCTCCAGTAGCAGGGAGTGGCACTATTAGAATTTCTAATACACTTACACTTCATGATGTCCTTCATGGTCCAAAATTAAAGTGTAATTTATTATCTGTGAGCTAACTGAACCAACGAGAACATTGTCATACTGACTTCTTTGCTACCTATTGTATTTTTCAAGATCTGCTCACGGGGACGATGATTGGTATTGCTAAGGAACTTGATGGACTTTATTACCTGAATGACTGTCAAAATTCAGTACCTTACATTTGTAACAAAGTTTCTCTCCCTAGAACTAGTGACATGGAGTTATGGCACAAAAGACTAGGACATCCCAACCTTCACTACATGTGTAAGATGTTTCCTTCTCTTGGCTTGAATAAAAATTCAGACTTTTATTGTGATTCTTGTGAACTAGCAAAACATCATCGTACCACTTTTTCCAGTGTTCCTTATCACCCATCTAAACCCTTCTTTCTTATCTATAGTGACTTATGGGGCCCCTCACGGATTAAAAATCGTACTCATTCTAAATGGTTCATGACCCTCATTGATGATCATACTCGTGTCAGTTGGGTGTTTCTTCTAAGGGATAAAACTGAAGTATACCAAACATTCATTAACTTTTACAATATGATCCTAACCCAATTTGACACCAAAATCCGAACCCTTCACATCGACAATGGTACTGAGTATTGTAATCACCAGTTATCTGAATTTCTTCAACAGCATGCCATTACTCATAAGAGCTCGTGCCCTCACAGCCCACAACAAAAAGGGATTGCTGAGAGGAAAAACAGACATTTGTTAGAGACTGCTCGGGCCCTTCTCTTTAGCAGTAATGTATCCACTTTCCATTGTGATGATGCTATCCTCATTGCCACTTTCCTTATCAATCGAATGCCATGTAAGCTCCTATCGTTTCAAACTCCTCTCCAGGTCCTTCACCAGCACTTTCACCTACCCTACCTTGAGAATACCTTACCTCTACGAGTTTTTAGTTGCACCACCTTCGTCCACCTCCATCACACCCATAAACTTGAACCCAAAGCAGTAAAGTGTATTTATCTAGGGCCCGCAAGGAACCAAAAGGGTTACAAATGCTTTGATCCTATTTCCAAACTCCTATATATCACCTTTGACGTTACCTTCCATGAAAAAGTTTCTTTTTATACCTCGTCCTATGTTCAGGGGGAGAATTGGAGTAAACCTCAGACTATTCAGCCAAACACCGAACTCATATATGAACCTGACCAAATCTATACCCTTGAGGGGTTAGTACAGGAAGTACAGGGAATGCCAAATGAAGATTCTAGTTTTGGCGGAGACACTAATAGGTGGGGACAAGTCTATACCCGTAGAAACAGGGACATGATAGGTAATATACCTCAAGCTACTGACACACTCCAAGAGTCAGAACCTGAAGCAGACCCTGACCAAGAAATACACGAGAATGATCTTGATCTCCCGATAGTAATAAGGAAGCAACCAAGATCCTGCACCAGACATCCTATAGAAAGGTTCGTTTCCTATTAGGCTCTATCATCAGAACATCGAGCTTTTGTATCGCATCTTGATCAGGTTAGAATACCAGAAAGTATATATGAAGCACTTGATAATCCAAAATGGAGGAAGGCAGTGGTGGAAGAAATGAAGGCACTGAAACAAAACAATACGTGGGAAGTAGTTGATCTACCCAAAGGCAAAAAGGCAGTAGGCTACAAATGGGTATTCACTCCTAAGTATTATGCGGATGGTAGCCTTGACAAATATAAAGCTCGATTGGTGGCAAAAGGCTTCACCCAAGTTTACGGAACAGATTATACCGAGACCTTTGCACCAGTAGCCAAGCTAAACACCATCAGAATTCTACTGTCCCTAGCTGCCAACTTAGACTGGCCACTTTACCAGATGGATGTGAAAAACGCATTCTTAAATGGAGAATTGAAAGGGGAAGTGTACATGAAAATGCCTCCGGGATTCACCGGAAGGAGGGTGCAACAAGTGTGCAAATTAAAGAAGTCACTGTATGGTTTAAAGCAATCCCCCTGAGCATGATTTGAAAGATTTACTAAGGTATTGAAAGAGGAAGGATATAAACAAGGACAAGTGAACACACTCTATTCTTCCGACACTTGAATAAAGGGATGGTGGTATTGGCAGTATATGTGGATAACATTGTTCTCACAGGGGATAATCCAGTTTAAATTGTATTGAACGGCGTTCTCTCTGTGATGATCTCAGAAACAAAGTTTTAGATAAAGAACACAGCAAGGAAGGTATAATTGTTCTTCTGTAATTTTGTATTGCTATAGCGAGGTACATATATACACATATAGACATAATGAGATCCCAAATATCATGGGATTGGACAGCATACAATCAGGCAATTAACCATGGGTAATCAACTAATTAATTGCCTATGATCTCCCTCATTTAATCTGTTTTAATTCTCTCATTTATTCCACGATTTCCTACACTCCCCCTCAAGTTGAAACATAAATGTTGATCATGTCCAACTTGCCAAGTAAGTATTCAAATTTGTCCCGTGTTAATCCCTTTGTAAGTATATCTGCTATCTGTTCTTTTGAGGGAATATGCTTGAGATCAATAGTCCTTTCGTCAATCTTTTCTCGGATGAAATGTCTGTCTATTTCCACATGCTTTGTTCTGTCATGTTGGATTGGATTGTGTGACATGCTGATTGCTGCCATATTATCACAGTATAGTTTAATTGGCAATTCTATTGTCATGCGTAATTCTTCCAATACCCGTTTTATCCACAGACTTTCACATATTCCAAGAGCTATGGCTTGGAGCTCGGCTTCAACACTGCTTCTGGCTATCACATTTTGTTTTTTACTTCGACATGTAACCAAATTTCCCCATACATAGGTAACATATCCTGAGGTGGATCGTCTATCTTCCTGATCGCCTGCCCAATCAGCATCGGTTAGCATTTCCACATTTTTGTTGTTGGATTTATTGAAGAAAAGACCTAGCCCGAGAGAACCTTTCAAATATCGAAGGATCCTGTAGACTTCATTTAGGTGCTTTTGCTTAGGGTTATGCGAATGCTGGCTCACCATGCTGACAGCATAGGCAATATCTGGTCTTGTGTGTGACAGATAAATTAATTTCCCAACCATACGTTGGTATCTTCCTTTATCAACATCCTTCCCCATGTCTTCTGCTTCCTTTATTTTGTCCGTCCTTATAGGAGTATCGCTTGGTCTACATCCCAGCATGCCTATTTCTTCTAAGAGGTCTAGTATGTACTTCTTCTGTGAGATACTGATGCCTTTGGTAGATCTTGCAATTTCCATGCCCAGAAAATACTTCATCTCGCCGAGATCTTTAACCTGGAATTCTTTGTTTAATGCTCCTTTTATTCTATCTATCTCTGTCGGATCATTTCCTGTGAGAACAATGTCATCCACATAAACTGTCAAGATCAACCTCTTCCCTTCTCGAAGTCTGAAGAATAGGGTGTGATCACTCTGACCCTGTGTGTATCTTTGAACTTTTAGCACCTTGGTAAATCGCTCAAACCATGCTCAAGGAGATTGTTTTAGGCCATACAAAGACTTCTTCAATTTGCACACTTGATTTGCCTGGGTTCCAGGGAATCCGGGAGGCATCTTCATGTACACTTCTTTAAGTTCACCATTCAAGAATACATTCTTGACATCCATCTGGTGTAATGGCCAATCTAGGTTTACAGCAAGAGAAAACAGAATTCTTATGGTGCTTAGTTTTGCAACTGGAGCAAATGTCTTTGTATAGTCCATCCCATATACTTGTGTGAAGCCTTTTGCCACCAATCTGGCTTTATACTTGTCGAGGCTTCCATCAGCACGATACTTGGGAGTGAATAACCATTTACAGCCTACTGCTTTCTTGCCTTTGGGCAACTCAACAACCTCCCACATGTTGTTATCTTTTAAGGCCTTCATTTTTTCCGCCACTGCTTGGCTCCATTTAAAACTGGCAAGTGCTTCATTTATATTCTCTGGTATCTTGACCTGATTAAGATGAGATACGAAAGCAAAGTGTTTTGATGAGAGAGCTTGATAAGAGACAAACCTCTCTATAGGGTATCTTGTGCATGTCCTCCGTTGCTTGCATACTGCTATTGGAAGATCAAGATCATCATTGGGTTGCTCTTCTTCTTCTTCCACAGGACCTACTCCTAGTTCAGATTCTTGGGATGTGTTAGGAGTTTGGGAAGTATTACCTGTCATGTTTATGTTACGACGAGTATAAACTTGTCCCCACTTGTTATCATCTCCCCTGAACTAGTTGCCCGGTTATTCTCTCTAGGCACCTCATTTGTGGTTTCCTCAAGGACATAGATTCGATCGGGTTCATTGTGAGTGTGTATGAATTCAGTATCACTCTGAGTGGGGTACTGTAGTTCATTCCAAGTTGCCCCTTGAACTGAGGATGAGGCATAAAAGGGGGTGGTTTCATGAAAGGTGACATCACAAGTTACATAGAGGCGTTTTGAGGTAGAGTCAAAGCATTTGTACCCCTTTTGACTTCCAGCCGGTCCTAGGTAAACACATTTGACAGCTTTGGGCTCGAGTTTGTGGGTGTGATGTAAGTGAAAAAAAGTAGTACAGCCAAATACTCTTAATGGTAAGGTATTCTCCAAATAGGGTAGGTTAAAGTGACTATGGAGAACCTAGATGGGTGTTTGAAAGGATAGTGGTTTGAAAGGCATTCGGTTGATAAGAAAGGTGGCAGTTAGAACGGCGTCATCCCAATAATATATAGGAACAGTGCTACTAAAGAGAATAGCCCTAGTTGTCTCTAGGAGATGTCTGTTTTTGCGTTCAGCAATACCATTTTGTTGGGGACTATGAGGACATAAACTCTTATAGGTAACACCATGTTGTTTGAGGAATGTGGATAAATGGTGATTAAAGTATTCGGTACCATTATCGGTGTGAAGAGTTTGAATTTTGGTGTGGAATTGGGTATGAATCATATGATAAAAGTTAATAAAGGTTTGGCTGACCTCGAATTTATCCTTTAAGAGGAAAACGCAACTGATACGAGTGTGGTCATCAATAAGGGTCATGAACCATTTTGAGCGGGTACAGTTTGGGATACAAGATGGGCCCCATACATCACTGTGAATTACGGAGAAAGGTTTAGATGGGCGATAGATGCTACTAGGAAAAGATGTACGGTGATTTTAGCAAGTTCACACGAATCACAATTAAAATCAAAACCTTTGTTACCATATATTGAAGGAAACATTTTACACATATATTGAAAATTTGGATGCCCCAATCTTTTGTGCCATAATTCCAACTCAATAGTTCGAGAGAGAGACACTTTATTACAGGAGTGAGGTGTGGATCTGTGACAATCATCCAGGTAATACAATCCATCAAACTCCTTAGCAACACCAATCGTCGTCCCCGTGAGCAGATCTTAAAACACACAGTGAGTGGCAAAGAAGTTAGCATGACATTTTTCCCTTTTACTTAGTTGGCTCACAGACAATAAATTGCATTTTAGTTTGGGAACATGCAAGACATCATGAAGCGTTAACGTGTCAGAAACTTTAATGGTACCACTACCAGCTACCAAGGAATCAGACGCATCAGCAATTTTAACCGCCAGATGGGAAGTGACAGGAGTATAATTTGAAAATGATATATCATCAGTCATGTGACCTGAGGCTCCGGAGTCCACTATCTAACAAGGCCCTGTACTCTTACCTCTAATAGTAGCAAGTACTTTTAAGAAGTTACCTTTCTGGACTACACTGGCAACGTGTTGCTTCCAGGACTGATTTTCAAGGGCAAGGAGGCGCTCTAGGATGTGTGTTAAAGAATCCTGACTTGGAGAGGTATGAATTGGGCCTGCAAAACCTGAGCCCATATGAGAGAAACCACCTGGGCCTGCAACACCATAGATTGGGCCTGCGAAAAACGAGCCCACATAAGGCAAAGCAGTGATTGGGCCTTCAGAGTTTGAGTCCACGTAAGAAGCCATTTGCATTGGGCCTGTTCCTCCTGTAACTCCTGAGCCCACCATTGTGTGTTGTCCACTGTTCACGGAGCCCATTTCTCCAGCACTGTGTTGTGTCTCTGCCACCTCTGTGCTTTCGCTGTCAGGGTCTCCAGTCAGGTGGTTTGCCGTGGAAAACCTAGCACTGATCCCGTGTGTGACCCTGCTTTCTGCAGTGGTCACAGGTGGGACGCTCTTTCTTGGTGTCGACTATCCGAGCAGCTAGAGCAGATGACATCTCGGGCGCTGCAGTGACTGGGCTAGGTGACATTACTTGACGGCGGCTTTTTTCATCGCGCAGAAGTGCGAATGCTTCAGAGACCGTCGGAAGAGGAGCGCGGCTAAGGAGTCGTCCGCGAGGTCATCATAGACAGGATTCAGCCCAACCAGAAACTCGAATAAGCGTTCTTCTTCTAGAGATCGTTGATATTCAGCGGCATCTTCTGGGTTCTTCCACACTCGATGCTGAAGCATGTCCACTTCTTGCCACAAGGAATTTTTTTCAAGGTAGTATATGTTCAGAGGTCGATGGTCCTGTTTGATACTCTAGAGGTGCGTGCGCAAGTCAAAGAGAAGGGAAGCATTTGGCCTTTTCCCGTAAGCCTCTTTCACAGCAACCCAAATCGCCTTTGCAGAAGAAAGGAACATAAAACTCTTCCTGACATTAGGGAACATTGAATTCAGCAGCCAGGAGGCGACAAGGGAGTTATCGGATTTCCATCGTCGATGGATATTATCATTGTGGAGTAAGTTGAGCTTATCCCTTCCGTCGAGCGCAAGAAGCATCGATTGACTCCACTCTATGTAGTTATCTCCGGTGAGGCAATCTGGTATAATTAGTATGGTAAATCCTTCGAGTCCAGCTACTCTGGGGACGTTGACGCGCAGACCTTCGTCTGTCTGGGAGGTAACGGAAGACTCAACGGCAGAAGATCTTTCCCCATGCTCTGATACCACATTGAACGGCGTTCTCTGTGATGATCTCAGAAACAGAGTTTTAGATAAAGAACACAGCAAGGAAGGTATAATTGTTCTTCTGTAATTTTGTATTGCTATAGTGAGGTACATATATACACATATAGACATAATGAGATCCCAAATATCATGGGATTGGACAGCATACAATCAGGCAATTAACCATGGGTAATCAACTAATTAATTGCCTATGATCTCCTTCATTTAATCTCTTTTAATTCTCTCATTTATTCCACGATTTCCTACAAATTGACAGAGTTAAGAAGGCACTAAATAAGGAATTCCAAGTTAAGGATCTAGGAGAAATGAAGTACTTTCTGGGAATGGAAATTGCTAGATCCGAAAAAGGAATTAGCATCTCACAAAAGAAGTATATTTTGGATCTCCTGGAAGAAACAGGTATGCTCAGTTGTAGACCAAGCGATATTCCTATACGGGCAGAAAAACTTATTGAAACTGAAGACCTAGGGAAAACAGTAGATGTGGGAAGATACCAGCGCATGGTGGGAAAGTTAATCTACTTGTCACACACCCGACTAGACACTGCATCTGCCGTCAGTATGGTAAGTCAGCATTCTCATGACCCCAAGCAGAAGCATCTGAATGAAGTCTACCGTATCCTCAGATACTTGAAAGGTTCCCCTGGACTAGGCCTCTTGTTCAAAAGGTCAAACAAACGAAATGTGGAAATGTTAACAGATGCAGACTAGGCAGGTGATCAAGATGACAGAAAGTCTACCTCAGGTTATGTTACCTATGTTTAGGGAAATCTAGTCACTTAGCGAAGTAAACAACAGAGCGTGGTTGCCAGGAGCAGTGCTGAAGCTAAGTTTAGAGCTATAACTCTTGGAATCTGTGAAAGTTTATGAGTAAAACGAGTACTGGAAGAATTAAAAATGTTAATAGAATTACCCATTAAACTATATTTAGATAATATGGCAGCCATCAACAAGTCCCATAACCCTATCCAACATGACAGAACGAAACATGTGGAGATAGACAGACATTTCATTAGAGAGAAGATTGATGCCGAAGTAATTAATCTCAAGTATATCCCTTCCAAAGATCAAACAGCAGATGCACTTACGAAAGGATTGACACGAGATAAGTTCGAATATCTAATCAGCAAGTTGGACATGATAAATATCTATACTCCAACTTGAGGGGGACTATAGGAAATATTAGACCAAAAGTCAAGAGAAGATTACCGGGATTGAGGGAGATTACGAAAATCATATCGTGCATTTATTCCCAGATTTCATGCTCATAATCATATTGTATTTATGTTCCAGATTTCATGCTCATAATCCCTCCTTAATCGGGATTCACTTAAGTGTATATAAACAGCATACTAGAGAAGAAATATACTACAGAGAAAAAGGGAATTAGATTGAAATTGCATCTTCCCTGTTTCATTCTTGCTTGCATAATCGGATGTCAGCCGATAAGGAGGCATACAGAAAGTGACCAAATGCATCCTTTATCTACGACCTACATACTCGTCTCTGGGCCATCAAGCAAGGTTCTCGACCCCTCAATACCTACTATCTGGAGAAGACGGCCCTGTGGTAGGAACTTGATTTGTTGAAGAACAGTGTCTAGAGGAACGCCGACTATGCTGCTGACTACCGACAGGACCTAGAAGAGTAACACCTATTTGAACTCCTTGTCGATCTGAATCCTGTCTAAGACAACATCCGTGGCCACCTCTTAGGACATGTTCCCCTCCCATACGTCTGTGAGGCCTTCATACTCATGCAGGATGAAGAATCCCGTCGCTAGGTAATGATACTCAGCTCCACAGCTTCTCATGCAGTAACCACCGACGTCTCTGCTCTGCAACCCGGACTCCTGATCCTAAAAGAGACTGGCCGGTCTGTGATCATTGTACAAAAGTGGGGCATACCAAGGACAAATGCTAGGATCTTCACAGCAAACCTCCAGACTGGAAGTCACGACGTCGTAGGCTCCGAGGCCATCTGGTCAATACTTCCGATCTTGACAAGTTTGCCCCTCTCGCTACCTCTCCTTCACAGACCCGTTGACCTTTACTTTGGAGCATCTGACTGCTCTTGAAAATCAATCGCGCAAAGGGCCTACTGCTACTACGATACGAGGTAATTTCTTTAAAGCTCATGCCACCGTCAAAGGTAAGAAGACTGGTCATTATTGGATAGTGGATTCAGGTGACTCTGACCATATGACTGATGATGTCTCATTATTTTCCACTTATACTCCTGCCACCTCTCGCCTCATAGTTAAAATTGTTGATGATTTTGATTCTCTGGTTGCTAGTATTCGTACCATTAATGTTTCCCTACACTGACCCTCCATGTTGTTCTGCATGTTCCCAAATTGAAATGCAATCTACTGTCTATGAGCCAACTGAAAAGCGATGAATGATGTCATGATGATTTCTTTGCTACTCATTATGTCTTTTAGTATTTGTTCATGGAGACGACAATTGGTGTTGCTAAGGAGTTTGATGGGCTATATTAACTAAATGATGGTCATGATCCGGTACCTCATTCTTGTGATAAAGTGTCTCTCCCTAACGACTAATGTGTTGGAGTTATGGCACAAGCGATTAGGACATCCAAATCTTAAATATATGTATAAGATATTTTCTTCAATTTGCTCAAATAAAAAATTTAGAATTTTATTGTGATTCATGTGAATTTGCAAAATGTCACATCCTAATTTTCTTATATCTTAGGAACCAAACGGTAGCATCTGAAACCACTTTTAAGGTCATTGAAGTCAAATTACACAATCTGGAATTTTACTCTTACCTAATACTGTTCACTGTGTAGATTCTAAGGTGACCTGACTTCAAAAAATCATAACTAAATCTAGCAAAATCGAAATGAAGTGGTTCAAATTCTTACATAGAGGTAACTTATATCCTCTTTCAGGGAAAAATAACTTGTTGACAACGCCTTAACCAAGTCAACGTCAGTTAATGCTCAAAATTTACTGTTCATCCAGCTTCCTTCCCCTAATTCCAGTATTTTGGTCCCAACTTTGGAAAAATCATATCTCCATGTGTAGACATCCAAATAAGACGTTCTATATATCAAATCGAAGCTTGGTATGTCTAACATTTACTTGTAAAATATCATATATTTATTCAACCATTTACTATTTCTAATTACAGCTCAAAAGTCACAGCCTCTCCACGAGCTACTGTTCACAGTGGCAAATTCTAACACCTACCATTACATACATACATGTCACATAATCCTATCCAGCATGATAGAACAAAGCATGTTGAAATAGATAGACATTTCATAAGATAAAAGATTGATGTTGGAATTATTCATCTCATATACATGCCCTCAAAAGAACAAACAGCAGATGTGCTTATAAAGGGCTTGGCCCAAGACAAATTCGAATATCTGATTGGCAAATTCGACATGATAAATATATATGCTCTAACTTGAAGGAGAGAGTAGATACTAGAAGATATTATATTATTCCTGACATATAGGAATTAAATATGGAGATTATTAGATGATCTTATTCCCTATTTTGTTTTATTCTAATAAAATTATAATCCCATAATATCCGGTCCCCTTAATTGACTGAGATACTCTAGGTTGTATATATGTATGTGACCATAGCAAATAAATGAATACACAGAAGAATTATCTTATACTCTCCTATCGTCTTCCAATAAGACCACTGACTTCCATAAATCTCCTATATAAGTGAAGTGCCAATACCCACAAAAAGGGTTTAAAGTATTGACGGTCATAAAAGAACTGAACAGATGGCTTGACAAACCTGAATTTCTTCCAGTTCACCATTCTCTCTATAATGAGGAAGTTAGGATCTATGCTTTTGACACTTCTATGTAGCACTTATTTAACTCCAAATAGGGTACCTATTAAATGATCTAAGCCTTTGCAGACTGATATAACTTACGAATCAGTTTAGTTCAAACTACAACTCCTTCAATAGCTATTTTGTTATTTTGTTCTTAGATAAAAGAAACAGGCTCAACTGCTACATTCATAAGATAGGTTAGCATAAAAAGACTTCCTATAGCTGTAAAATATCAATAACAAAGATAAACGGTAACAATCATTCAATGTTAAACTCCTCATTGAAATTTAATAGTAAGACCTGCAATATCATGCAATTCATGTCCAGAAACCCTTGTCTCATTTTTAACCTAACCAGTACTTTTGGATAAAAAAGAACAGATACATAACATTGTGAAAAGAAAGATTTCCCTTTTAAATTTTCAAAATATCAGTTATCCGTACATTAACCAAATGTTAACATCAACACATCAATCATATACGGTCTGAAAGAAGTAACCATATACAGTCTGAAAAGTCATTATAAGGAGAGATGACTGTTCTTTTCTTCATATATCAGGCCAAGAATATATAAATGATGAAACCAATTATGGAATAAATGAATAACGTTGACAACAGCACTAGCATGATGTTTTTCACGTGATAACATTTGGCATTCTTTGGTTAGGTAATATAATTGTACTGTGTCAATTAATTTTGATTTCATTTTCTTTCAAATTATATTTATTTAAAAAAATCCCAATGTTGTTCCGTCACAGAAATAGCAAACAATGACAACAATTTACTTATAAGTAATTATGCAGTACCGTGCCTAAAAAGATTTAAATGAAAAGTTGAAATAACCACCTTAAAAGCGCCTCCCCACCAAAACCTACATGGAATTTCAAGCAAAATCAGATGACCTAAGAATAGAGGAAAATTTTCCAATATTAAATACATCTTGAACAGAACAAGGACAGATCAAACATATAGACAGGGTAGAACATCATGATAAAATAGCTTATGTGTACCTTTTTCCAAGGCTATTATTTAATGCTCTTAAAAGCAAAGGTTTAGACCTTTGCCGTTCTAACATCCAGCATTTTTGAAACCTACAGAAAAGGAAAATATCATGCATGGTAGAAACAGGAATAACAACTTTCATATCAATTGATACAGCAGGAACAGAAAAGGAGAAGGTGTGCAAACTTTTCAAAAAGCATGTCCGTTTGATCCCATGTGTCTAACTTCCAAACATCATTTTCAGTGATGGGTTTTCTATAGCCTTGTTGCAAGAGTGGAGTCATCCAACCAAACGATAATCCTATAGACAGTGAAGAAGAAAAAAAGAAGGCAGATCAAATTATCACGACAAAAAATGTCTAGTTATAAAAAATACTTCTGCTGCAAAACATATTCATTACTTAGCTGTCCATTTTTTGTTCTTTTTATTTTTTCACTCTCTCAGTGATCAAGAAAAATGCAAGGGAGAAAAAAGCATAATGCCCAACTGGCAATAAGTAAATTGTCCACGTTTTCCACAACAGAATTTTCACTCAAAAAATGACTTTCACTATCTAGACATTATAATTAATTGCAACCTGAGATTTGTATATGGTCTTTCCTTTCACAAGTGTTGAAAATTTCAGTCAACAAAAAGAAATTGGAAAAATCTGAAGTTCAGGCATTACGTACTAGAGAATACATTAACATATCTCTCGGGGAAAACTTGCTGTTCTCCACAAAGTGGTTCATACTCAGCATTCTCATGAAAATCTTCTTGTACTGTTACATAGCCAGCATAAGGAACTAAATTGGGAATGTAAACAAGAAGGAGAATCCCAAATAGCACCTACATCAAAAAAGTGTCGACAAATAGTCTATGGTTAAGTTGATAAATACTTCCCACTTGTTTTGTTGTGGCTTAATTAAATGACACTCACACCAATTTGCATAAGCTTACAAGTCATTCCCATTCATTATATATCAGTTAATATCCAATATTTCACAACATGTATTTCTGTATAATCTGCAAAAAATTAAGCTAATATTGGTTCCCCTAAAGTTCCTATATTAGCAACCAAAGCCACAGTTTCAAAATCAGAGATTAGAAGACAATATTGATGGATATTTAAATTATAATTGAAGTATAAATTGTCTTGATATAAAGGCACTTAATACAAGCTGAAATGCTTTGAGATTTTAAAGGGTTTCAAAGCCAAAGCAGGCAATCATTACCATGTAGTTTCTGTTTAAATATTTTTATAAAGTATCTAACAATTGTTACCAACTTTAATCAGGAGTTCATCTTTTATGACTGCAATGAAGACAATAAAGCAAAATACAAGTATAGTTCAACAAAATGAGGAGAAACCGAAAAGACCTGGCAGAACATAGTGCTGATGAACAGATACAGGGCAGATCTGCAACAATAATGTCAAAGAATAAATATGATGTTGATGCCACATTCTAATGCAGTCTTTGCTTCAATGACTATGTTGATTGTTCAAAATGAAATCAATCACAAATTTGCAAAAGTGAATACATTTAAAGAAATTTGTTTTTTAAACAAAAACATTACATATACCAAAGACACTTGTAGCAATCATGCTCATTACGTAAATGGATTGAAACTTCTGTTAGAAAAGAAGATACAATATTGGAGGACAATACATTCTCTTGTGAAAGATTAATATAGAAATATTTAGAGAGAAGGAACGAAAGCCTTAAACCTATAGCAAAGTTGCATTCCTGAATTATGATACAGGGGCATGTTGTGATTTTTCAACAAAAGATCACCTCAATAGGATGCTATCTGATTAGGAGTTCATTCATACTGTAAAGCATATAATCCAGCACCTATCAATAATGTAAGATAACTTTTCTCCTGTTCTTTAGAATAATAACCTGACCTTAAGCAACTTACCAAAACAAACCTAAAAGAAAGGAATCTTTCAAAAACAACTTAATAATACTAATATAAGTTCATATTCTAAGACATGTTTTAGTATAGGGTAAGTCTGAGGTGTGTTTCCATGCATAGTCTTGTTCATAGTTTGACATCTTTCCTTTGCATAGACTTGTACATCTAGAGAAACTCCTCTAGAAAAGCAATGTCAGACAAAAGTAGCAGATAAAAAGATGTGAACTAAAGGAACATTGACACTCCACTATATTTTAATATGCCAACATAACTAGCTTGCTTTTCATAAACGTACATATCATGGCATATGTGATTTGTCTGTCACATTGAATCACATATATCAAAGCATGACAAAAGATGCAGGCAATAAATGCATACAAATATAGTTGCTGCATACAAAATTGAAACTTCAAGAGACGAAAGAAAATAATGAAGGGATAGCATTGGCCCTAAAAGTAAAATACTTAAACACAAAACCAACCTGCTGCAGTAATTTATCACTGACAGAAGAAGATTAAGCATTACATGATCTGCCACCAAAATATAAAAGACTCCAAACCTCACGAACCACCGAAATTGCTTTATATAAATCTTAGTTTCCATGACAATCAGAATTAACATTGAGGACCAAGTAATTACTTCAATGAGCAGACCTGTTATCTGGCACAGAAACCGAAGTGTTACTCAAGAGTCCACTTTGCACATGCATCAGATATGTTACTTTACAAGATGAACTAAATCCATCAACTATCACTTTTGCTAAACATGGTTCAGAAAACACGTACTCACCTCAAAAGGAGCAAAACCAGATTCTCCATTCAAGTTGAAATAAGAAATACCATAAATCAATCTCAGTAAAGGTTGAGCAGCACAGTAGCCAGCCAACAATCCCAGAAAATAATTATAGTAATTTGAGCTCAAGCAAAACCTTTGAGTTTTGGCATTGCAAATAGTCAGCCATATTCGATATAAACAAAGGCCAATAAGAACCAAATTGGAGATAGAGATCACAAAAGTATTCACTGCACATGGTGTACAGGACCCAAAAGCACTATCTACTAGATTAGTCCAGATGATGTTCTTCTCTGGCTGGCAGTACCAAATTAATGGCTCAAAAACCATATTTCCCACCAATGATCTTGAAATAGCTCAGTTTCTAGTTTTCTGATAGAGGAAGAGTCACTGCAACAGGAAACGGCACAATCTTCAAATGAGAAATAGAAACGAAAATACACGACGCAATTGGAAATTGGAAATTGGAAACTGAAACTGTGACTGTGCGATTCCCACATAATGTGGCACGAAGGCCCAGACTGTATCTATTACCGTTGAACATTGCAGGATAACCCAGTTGCGTTTCTGCTTTTCAAAATTTAAAAACTTGTTAAAGTCCAATAAAACTAACCAGTAGCAGCATAAGTGCGAAAATCAGGAGAAATGACTGAACAGCTAGAGAAATGAGAAGATGCGTAGGTAATGAATTATTGTGCAGCTTTCAATAAACGACAGAAGACAATGAAGAAGTCTTTCAAACTACTTCATGCATGAGAAGGTCGTACCATCCTCAGCTACGCTAGTGAATAGAGATTTGAACAAAAACAGTTTTCTGCCACTACCATAGAACGAATACGACCAAACGACCGGCCAATATGAAAACGTCACGGCTGACGAAAAATAACGCAGAATTTAATTTAATTTATTTTGAAAAATAACAAAATTGCATTCGGAATTTAAGGACTCCCTGTCAGAATATATTTTAAATTGTAAATTAGATAATAACAAATACTACAGTTAATTAATAGAAAAATGGTTAAAAAAATTCCCTCATTAAAATTTTTATTATTTAAAATTTATTTAAAAACCAGATCTTCTAGTGGATATAATGCATATCCAGCAAGTTCAATTTTTATAACTGTATATAACTCATCTTTATTTATATTAAAATAAAACTTTTATATTAAAATAAAAATATATTACACATAATTAAAGGAGGCATATTTTATACCTATTAAAAATAAGTTATATATACTTTATTTTAAAAACAAAATAAAAAAATATTTATATATAATTAAAAAAGAATTGTATATATTAATTTTAAACAAATTTTAAATACTTTAAATAATAAAAATATTTTTAATAATTTTTTAATTAATTAGTTTGTAAAAGCTTGTCAGACTATAGATAATACTTCCTCGTGATTCTTTCAATTTTTTTCTCAATTTTAATTTTAAAAAAAATATTTATATTGAAGTATTGGATACTTCTTAATATAGTAAATAATATAAAAAAACTTTGTGCTACTAATTACCAGTTACAAAAATCTAAAAGTTAAATGATAAATTATATTATTTAGATATATAAATAAAAAATAAATATTAAAAACAAAAAACAAAAATCTGTCCGTGATCTCGATAGCCCCTCGTGTAGCTTCCCATTGACTAAAGCGAGACAAACTTTACGAACAAGATGTGTCCTAAAATAATTATTCTTCCATCGGACATTATTGACCAATTTTTGTTGTTATGTTTGTGGATGGAATTAACAACAATTATGCACAATTTGATCATTAAAATAGGAGCAAATTACACCTAGGTCACTTGATATTTGATTATATTACATATAATACCAACCACTTGATGCTAGGTCCTCAAGTTATAATAATAATATAGGTTGAGTATGGATAAGATAAGAGTTTGTTTTAAATAAAGAAATGTATACAATATGCATTAGAGGCTAAGATCTAGCAACTACTTTCCCTATCTGATTTTTTTTATAAGACACTTTAAAAGAGAAATTTTTTATAGAAAAATACAAAAAAAAATCCATTTTAATTTTAAAAAGATAAATTAAGTATTTTAATATTGAAAATGATAGATTGGGCAGGAGGCTCAATCTGTCATTTATAAATTTGTATACAAATATTAAATTAACCTTCACTTTACTAATGGTATTTGCAAATTTGATAGTACAATTTATAACTTTATTAATGATATTTATAACTCTGACAATAGTATTTGCAACTCCTATAATAGTATTTACAACTATAACAATAGTATTTGCAATTTTGACAATAGTGTTTGCAACTTTGTCAATATTATTTGTAAATTCCCATAGTGGTATTTGCAACTTCAACAATAATATTTGTAACTCCCACAATAGTATTTGCAACTCCTATAAAAAAGAAAAAACATTTTTGCCAATAGGATCAATAACTTTGCTAATAATATTTATAACTCCAACAATACAATTTGCAACTTTGTCAATAGTATTTGTAACTCCTACAATGGAGAAGAAACAACTTTACCAATAGGATTAATAACTTTGTCAATAGTATTTGCAACTTTCACAATTATATTTGTAACTTTGCTAATATTATTTACAAGTTTATCAATAGTATTTGTAACTCCCACTCGTATTTGCTACTTTTACAATGGGATTTGAAACGTTCCCAATAGTATTTGTAACTCACACAATGGTATTTACAACTCCCGTAATAGTATTTGTAACTCCCACCACAGAGAATAGGTAACTTTGTCAAAGGGATTAACAACTTTACCAATAGTATTTGCAACTCCCATAATGGTATTTGCAAGTTTGCTAATGGTATTTACAACTCTCACAATGGAGAAGAAACAACTTTGCTAATGAGATTAACAACTTTGCTAATGTTATTTGCAACTTCCACAATAGTATTTACAACTTTGCCAATGGTATTTGCAAGTTTATCAATGGTATTTATATCTCCTACTAATATTTGTCACTTCCACAATGGTATTTTCAACTTTACTAATGGTATTTACAACTCCTGCAATGATATTTATAACTCCCATAACAGAGAAGAAGCAATAGTATTTGTAATAACTTTAACTATTGGCTGACTGATGTTCTGACTTAGTTAATTACTTTTTAATGTTCAATTTTTGTAAAGTTCCTTTAAAGAATAAGATTTACAATAGTATTTTAGTTTTCAACTTAGCTAATAGTATATGCAACTCTCCCAATAGGATTTGTAACTTTATCAATAGGATTGATAACTTTTCCTATGGGATTTGCAACTTAACCAAAGGGGTTTGTAACTTCACCTACAGGATTTACAACTTCTTACAGTGGGATATGTAACTTCATCAATGGGATTTACAACTTCTCCAATAGGATTTGTAACTTCCTGCAATTGGATTAATAATTTCATTTAAGGGATTTACAACTTCACCTATGGGATTTGTAGCTTCGTCAATGACTTGCAAGTAAGTCTTATTATAAACATTCTCTCATACAAAAAGTAAAGGTCTACTCTTTCACAAATGACTACTCTTTTCTACTCAATCTGGATGGGCTAAAAAGGAATGACCTAATGCAAAAAGCAATGGATTGCAAAACACAAAATACAATGGACAAAAAGCAATGAATTCGTGATTTCTTCTACTGTTTTCTTAAACTAAGTGTCCGCTACAGTGTCAGCTACAGTCTTTCTCCTAACGTTATCATCAGAATGAACAAAACAATGGTGACAATTAGAGGAGTAAAAGAAGAAGATTTATGTAAAAATTTACTTGCACTTCCTTATTTCTAGCTTCAGCTCAACTTAAGATTGATGGTGACAAAAGATGTCTCCTACATCCTGTACGCCAATGGTTTCTCCTTCAGATTGATGTGTAAGTGATATGTTTTTTTTATTCCATGGGTAATTTAGTCTTTTTACCTAAATTTACAAAAGACAAACTGGACCTCCTGTCCAATCTGTCATTTTAAATATTCAACTACTCAAATTATCTTTTTAAAATTCACTTAGATTTTTTTTTGTCTTTTTTCCAAATTTTTATAAGTTATTACAGGCGATATTTATCACATCTATTTTATATTACCCTTATTTAATGTAGATTCATTCTCCCGATGGAAAAATTGGAAACTTACTTGATTTTCAAATAGAACTAATATATTTTAATCTTGTCCATGGTTTCAATGATAATGTTGAACATATCTTATAAAATATTTCAGAGAGATTGTATTTTTTTTGTTCTATTTATAAGGTAGAGAATAAATATCTATTTTTATCCTATTTATATGAAAAGTACTTCATCAGTCTCTTATTATAAAATCTTTTTTTTTTTGTTAAAATAGTTTATCCCTTTTTATAAGATCCTTTTAGGTTTGCCTTCACATTAAATGTATTTTTATCCATTTTATCCTTAATTAATATACTAGCTCTCTCATTATCTTTTCCTATACATTCTCTCTCATCTTTTTTTCTCACACTCACCTAACCACTTATAAATAAGGATATATTTAAAAAAATAATATATTTCCTATATATTTATTACTTTTAACTAATTTAATTCTAACAGTTTTTTTTGAATAACAATTCGACTAAAAGGGTCTTATAATAAGGGACGGAGGGACTACCATTTTAGCTTTCATTTATTATATATTGTGTTAAATTTATTTTTATAGGATTTAATGTATATTAAATAAGAATAAAGCTAAAAATTTGTTGAATTTTATGGCATAATCAAAAAGATTTAAGATTCTTTTTCTATATAAAATATGCTAGAAATAACTTATAAATAAAATTAGAAAAATATTTTACATCTAAGAAAATCTAACATTAGACACTTGATGCTTGATATTAATATAGATACCCAAATAGAGTGGAGTGCAATATACATGCTTGTGGTTGTTCATGGAGATTCTCATTTCTCAAGAACCATATATAATATAGAATTAAACATATGTAGTTGTGAATTAAATATATCTAGTTGAACCACGTATTGAGATTGGTATTATAATTGTTCATTAAGTCAAATTTAACATGACAGACGTTAGCAATTTTGGAACTACACAATATAATTGTTTGAGATTACTGAGTCCCATCACCACTCTATAATATCGGAAAATTAGTTCTAGGATCGAACATTTTCAAGCCAAATTGCCCCTCGCCCTATCCCTCTGTTATCTCTCCCACTATTGTCATCTCATCTCCCTTATCCCCTGTCGGCAACATGTTTGCCGACGATGGTGCCCTTCCACCTTTAACAATGTCCTCCCTCGATTGGTCTTCTTCCTCAATCGATGGCAAGAGACGTGAGGTCAATGGCGAGCTAGTCTTCTCCCTCCATCAATGTCAAGAGACTCACTCAACGAAATAAAGCGATGGCACGAATTGGTCTTTTCCCACCATTAACGGTGTTCCTAGATCTAGTTCCTCTCTTTTTCGTTGGCGTCACTGCTCCTCTCTTGCTCCACCACACCAGATCTAACCTCATCTTCCCCAACCTCTTCTTCTTCACTTGACGCATCTTTCTAAATAGAATTCGAGTTCGATGGTGTTTACAAAATCTAGTACTTCTCTTCTTTGAACATTGTCGCTCCTCCCTTGCTCCACCACTCATTTCACTCCGCCATCAACATCCATCAGCGTCCTCTCTTCGTCATTGTTGGTCTTTCTTCCTCTATTCTTAGTCTCAAGAATTAAAGAAGATGAAGACAAATGTTTCTTTTACCTCGTTTTTGTTTGAATCTAAGTCTTACTTTTTCTTTAGCCCTATGACGTATCAAAACATAATTTTATAAATTTTTTCTAATCCCAATCTCAGTCCTAATCTTATTCTCTTAAAATTTAGTCTAGCGTACCCAATAGGCCATAAGAGTTTAATCATTCTGTCGCATTCGGCAACAATTAAGAAGAGTCCTCCACACTAGCTACTGGAAGCACAAGACGTAGTGGTACCATCTATGCTAGTGATTTGAGCAAAAACAGACACCAATCATACAACAAATACGATAGATCGATGGCAGGCCAATATGAAAAATGTCAGGGATTACGAAATATATACCCCAAAATTAAATTTAATGCATTTGGGAAATAAAATTATGTGAATCCCTAGTTGAAATTGCACTAGCTAATTAGCTTTAGCCTCGAATTATTAAAAATTAAATCCAAGGGCTAACATGTTAGAGATTATATAGATTACTGAATAAAATATAATTAGTTTAGCAATTAAACCTCCAAATTTACTTCAAAAATTTCTATGTATTGAAAAAATTAGTCTCTAACTAGATTAGAAAATACCGCCTAAACTTTCCCAAGAAAAATACCCTTGCAAAAGCATATCAAATATGAAATATCCTATAACTTCACTTCATAAATAAGGGATGAAGCAAATAGCCAAATTTTTTAACTTCAAATTTAAAAATAATTTGAAATCATTTACATCAAATTTTAAATAATTTAATTAAATGTTTTATTTTGAGTTTAAAAATATTATCACTAAAATTTCTTGAAATCCTTCCTTTAATTAATTTCAATAATATATTCTTTCAAAAAAGTAGATTTTGTATTTTTCAACAAAATATTTTTTATACATATGGCCTAGGTCAAACTCAAATATAATGTTTAAGCGGATTTTGTAAGGGTATTTTAATTTGGACTCGATAATGTTTGAACTTGATCCAATAATAATTAAAAAAGAGATATTTGAAAATCATGTTAAATCCTAAGCTTGTGAGATGCGACCCTCGAAATCACATTGCAATATGCAGTTGGTATTTCACATTTGACTTTTAATTTTTGTTATCATGGATTTTGATGGATATTAATTTTAAATTGAAAATACATTACGCTCATTAATTTTATAATATAAATCTGGTTACATCTAATGCATTGCTTTTAGGAGAAAAAAATTTAACTTTGCTTTTAGTTCTCGAAATTAATTATTTTTTCGGGTACAATATATGTCAATTTCATCAAACAAATAAATTGGAGATTAATTAATTTTTATAATATATCGTTTGTTAAGAGCGATGTTAATGATAATTTAGTCAAAAAGTAGATTTGTAACTAACTTGGCCCCTCAAGCACACAAACGTCCACAATCCCACAGAAAATAATACTTCACCGTATTTATTGCATTTGTTTAGTGAAAAAAATATTGCAAAAACTATGCTACTAAATACAATAGTCCAAAGGGAGAAACACATATAAGGAACATTGAAATACATGAATTTCAAAATAGTCCTTTAAAATATCTTAATTCTTATGAAGTTTCTAAGAATCATTCTTGAATTAAGGTTTTTGTTTTGGAAAGTCACCTCATCGCCTCACATACAAAAAATAAAATCTCAAACAATAGGGATTGGGTTTTACGAAAAATGGGATTGGGTTTTACGAAAACTGATAGTTTCTCTAAGATAAATTAATATTTGAATTTTTACTAAAAAATTATCTATATTTAATACCCAATAATACGTTAAACAAAATTGCTTCTAATAAAAAATATTAGTGGCTAGAGAATTTTGGAGCTAAATTCAATAGTTCAAAACTCTAAGAGGTTGTTTTTGGTATGAGTGATTTAGATGGGAAATAATGGAATGGAAATTTTTCATGAGTTGAATTTTAAAAAATTAAAGTGGGGTTAAGAGTTTTTAATTAATTTTTCTTATCCTTTTATCTTACATATTCTCTTAATTAAAATTTTATAATCTACTTTTTTTAAATTTTTTTAAATTTAAATCAGAAAAAAAATTCTTCGCTTCCTTCCAAATCCCTTCTATCTAACACAAGCACAAAGTGCATTATTTTATAGAAATAGAAACACATCCGGCGTGACCTAAAAGAGCACGCCATATCCCCTCCTTTTGAATATGTGAGAGTTTGGAAAAACTTTCCTATCCCAACAGAAGTCACTTTAGGAAACCAAGTCAATCATTAATTTTAAAATATTCTATATTGTGCATTATTGACTAGATTTTTTATTGTTAAATTTGTCGATGGAATGGATTACAATAATATATGCACAATGTAATCAATAAAATAAGGAGCAAATTATGCTACTTTAGTTGGAATTTGATTAAATTACTATGCTTGACGCCAGCTATAAGGACAATAGTTGAAACTCTTGTGATATAACAAAAAAAAAACATAAAAATTGTAATAGCTTCCCTATTTCAAAAATATTATCGACAAAATCAATATGAGATCCCAAAAAATGATTATATAATCACGAAAAGAGTCCCACAACATGTTAGCAATATGGACTTGTTATTATTTCTCATACTAAAACTTACATTGCATGCTATTGTGAAACTTTTTGTTAATTCCTTCCTTAAAACCTCGCAATGGATATTATTCATTACCTATGTTATGAGAGTGCATTGTCTAATTTTTATTAGTTGCTTTCTATGTTTTTATTTTCTTTCTAAGCATAGGTATCTTTCTATTCATGACAATTATATTCGTGACACTGTCAAATATTAAAATTATTGTATACCTCTTTTTGCTACATTGTTTCGAACTTATATTCGCTATGTTGTAACAAAGTAACTCTTTGGCTCAATCATAGTTGGTTGCTTTCTATATTATATTTTGCTATTGCTTTTTCCATGGATGTATTCTATTTGTTTCTACTTAGGTTTTTTCTCTTTGGATCGTTGGTTCTAAGCTTTTTTTTTTTAGGATATAATTAAGTAACATGCCTAAACCTTAACAGGCTAAGTCCACTTGAGCTTGACCTTTTTAGTGCTATTTATTTTCTTTCTTATTCTATTTTTATTAAATAAACCATAAACACTAACAGCTTGATAATTTTTAGTTTCAAATGATAATTTTTGTGACAATCATTATTTTTTCAAAATTAAATTTAATGTCTCTGCATTTTAGAATTTTTTTCAATATATAAAAGGAGAAATCTTTAGAAAATATCTTTTCAATTCTAAATTTTTAAAAAGAGTATCATAATATGTAAAAGGATAAATTGGTCACAAGTACCAATATGGGATTTTAAAATTTGAGGGAAAAGACGAAATTGACCACTTTAGTTAAGATATTTACTAATCTATTTAACAATTTAGTTGCAAGTAAATAGTTAGGTCAATTACTACTTGTGTAATGAGATTGACAACTTTTGTAATAATTTTGATCGCCTTAGTAAAGATATTTACTACTCTCTTTAATAATTTAATTGCTATATTTACTTCTTAAAATACTTTTAGGGGCAATTTCATCTTTGTACCTAAATTTTAAAATCGCAGATTGGTTCTTGTGACCAATCTATCATTTTACATATTATGATACTTTTTTAAAAAAAAAATTAGAATTGAAAAGGTATTTTCTAGAGATTTCTCCTATATAAAACTTCAATTCTACTATTTAGATTAGAGGAGTGAAAAGACTATATAAAATTAAAGCTCAAGAACTAACAGCTCGACGGTTTTTTTTGTTAGTTTCAAATAATAATTTTTTGTTACAATAATTGATTTTTTTTAAAAAAATAAATTTAATGTGCCAGCATTTTAGAATGTTTTTCAATGTATAAAGTTTCATGATACCATTTTTTAATGAAATTAAATTAGAGGTGTGAAAAGGACACATTAAAGAAACTAATTTATATTAGTTATATTAGTTAATAAATTTGAGTAAATTAAAGAAATTAATTATATTAGTTATTTGTAATAAATATGGTTTAGTTTTCCTAAAATATTATCTTTTTATGGTGACTACAATTGGTTGTTAGAAAGGCTCATGATGGAACCATTGATTTATTATTTTTAATTTAAAAGAATTAGAAAGAATATCTTGTATTTATTATTGTTAATTTAAAAAAACAGTCATTTCAACTTAATTGCACCAAATTAAAATAAAAAATACAAACAAGACTAGTGTAATTAATCATTTTAATATATGTATAATATTTGTTTCTACCATTAATGATGGTGGCTTATATATGGATATTGGCCAACTCATAAAGAGTGTAAGGGGTACAAAAAGTTCCATTGAAGCAACCGTTCATAGCAACCTCACATGATACTTCAGTTCTATGGTGCCACTGATCAAAGTAGTAGTACTTGCTTCTATCTGAACATATAGCATTTGCATCTTTACTTCTATTATAGCAAGTATCCTCTATGTTTGTGATTCCTGTTCATGTAAACAACAAATACAAATAAAATGAATAAAAATGAGAATTAATATTGCCATATACTTTACATAAAATTTAAAATAAGCTTTAAATGGTGTTTTATTTTGATTTTCTATCCCAGCCAATCTTTTTAAAGTCAATTCTAACACATTTTAAAAGGACTAGAGGAATATATATACTCATCCGATCTTTAGTATATGACATAATTTGGTAATTGATATTAGTCTTAAATACTACCATTGATTTTAATTATAAGAGTTAGTTAACTTTTTTAGATAGATTAAAAAAGCCAAATAAATAGTTAATTATAACTAACATAGCTAATTTGAGTAGATTGATGAGTATATAATATGAATTCATCTTGAAGGGTTATATTTTGTTATAATTAACTGATTTATTTAGTTTATTTTATCTCCCTAAAAAAGTCAACTAGCTCTAGAGAGAGATAATTAGGACAGGAGGGAGTGTAAGAATTTTTTGATATATTTATCAATTCTTTTCTAAATTACTCATATTGATACTCTTTCAACAATAATTAAGTAATAAATTGATGAAGGGAATTAAGGGAGATAGTTAGGGTATTTTAGAAAATTTATGTTATATTAACTAATTTAACTAACTTTTTTAATCTAATTAAATTAGTTATATATATCTTATATTAAGGACTGAAAGAGTATATATATATATATTGACACACGTGCTTACCATATTTTTCATGATTTTGTATAATGTCTTTGTGAACCCTGTAATTATCATAAATTGTAAAGAAAGAACCGGGGAGTTTGGCTTGCAAAAATAGTAGCGTTTCAGGAAGATTATCTCTAAAGTATCTTGTTTCGCATAGTTCTCCTATATATTGATGTGGCTCACAAGATGTAAGGCCAGCCACCACGAACTTTCTAGCTCCAAGTTCATAGAGTTTCTGCAATTCATTGATTAAAAAAATATTATGAGATTTGAAATATATATATATGAAACATAATAATATAAATTAAACCATCTATATGTAATATATATGAATGATTCATATGCTGTATGGACACGATAGCCATCTTCCACTAAGTTGTAGTTCTAGCTACGTACTTTTCTAAAATGACACAACTTGAGATAATAAATCAATATCAATATAAAGTATAGAATTATAGAGTTAAATTTAATATCTGTAAATCATGAACAATATAGCTTATTAGCTAGATATTGGGTAGGACATAGAAAATATTTGTCTAATATATGATTATAAATTAGTTTAAATGACTACTATTGGTGAATTGGATCAATTACAGAAGTAAATGCTACACTATGCTACACCAATTTTAAGCCTTATGATATATTCCCTCTAGTTCCTAATATAAGATACTTCTAAGTGCTAACCACCTCTATCTCAAACTAAGGAGAAGTGGTTAATTAAGTCATTAACTTCATTAGAATTAATTTCAATGATGTTACCAACTTAAATGAAATCAATAACTACAACTATACTCTTAAAATCTTGTAATACATAATTCAGTTAAAAATATATCTAGGTTAACCCTACTTCTTAGTACTTTCAAGTTTTAATTCCTTTATTTATAAACCACAATCAATCATCTCACTTTGATTTTTAAAAGCTTTTGAAGCCTACTTTATTTGGGTTACTCAAAATCTTTTGAAGATCAAATTTCAAATTTTTATGACATTTTAAATTTTAACCATAATAAAAATTTATAATCATAATAAATAATTAATCAATTGTAACATATTTTTTCTATCCTCTGTATGGGAGAAATCTCTATTTTTTTATGTTATGTATGACATTCTCTTTCATAATTAATGGCTATAAATATGGGTGATATTGAAAAAACTTAATTAATATCCTATCAAATGACCTATAATAAGGATCATCTATGTCTAGAAGGTACTTTATAAGGATCAGATAAAATACGAACCTGGATTTGCTTTGAAATTTCATCAAGGAGATAATCTGCATAGTCTTGTGGGGTATATCGGCTGGTGATGTTTCCATTGGCCAAAATATTATAATCATTAAGGCCAACATGTAATAGGAAAATGGATTTGGCCAAGTGATGGTTCAAGTTATTTTGATTCATTTGTTTCGGGAGATCCTTTGTTACGGTAAAGGTGAAGTATATGATTTGTTGCTCCATTGATAAACATTCTCCCTTAAACAAACAAAAAAATAATTATTAAGCATAGATTAATTAATGATCAAATGAAACATTTAAACTTTTTAGAAGGGTTCAAACAGATTTTCTATCTACCACAACTTTGTAACCAGTATAGATATAGCCGATGTAAAATGTTTTAAATAGATTGTCTATGCAACTAGTGTAAAAAGATATACATTTTTTAATAAATTAAATTGTTTAAATAATTATCTTCACTAGTGTTTGTTTGAACCAGTGTAAATGTAAAAGGTGTATTCTAGATCGTCTTGCAACTAGTGTAAAAGTCCCGATATAGAAATGCTTTTTTGTACCAGTAATAATGGAAGATAAATTAACATTATCAAAAGATTTATTCTCGTACCACTCTCGTTGAATTTAAGATCCCGCATGACCCTGATCCATAGTTTATTCCAGTCTTTATATGACTTCTTTCAGAATCAGACAGATTCAAATAAGCAGGAGCCAATGGTAAGCCCAAATTGATAGCTACAAAGAAAACACAAAATACACAGTAATATTTGGATAATATACGAAAGTGACAAGAAATATTAAACTTTCCAATTATAGCATTTTTATCAATGTCTTAATTGTCCTTACACTAATTGGAGGAAAAATGCAATGATAACAAACCTAGTTACTCCCTTCGTTCCTAATTATAAGAACAGAAGGGGGTTTAATTTATTCTAAAATATAATATCTAGTCTCATAAAATTATAATTTTTTCTCCAATGTACCTTTATATGATTGCATATATTAAGGAGCATATATTAAAAGTAGTCTAAAGGTACATGATTAAGATGAATATTTTAGGAAAATCGACATATAATTATTATAATTAATTTATCTAGCTATCTTAATCAACTTAAATTAGTCAAATAAATCTTATAATTAGGAACAAACATAATACTATTTAAAAGGGCAATAAACACTAACAGTGACATCCCATTTTAATGGAAAGCTTTCAAGCCACTAAGCTAGAAAGCTATTATTAGTTATGGGTATATTTTATCATTATTAAATAAAAGACTTAGGATATGGGGGTTTGTACGGATTGGCTAGGAAACAATTGGAATGAGATATCGAAAGAACATGTCTCTTGTAACATCACACAGAAAACCAAACGGATGATCGTCCAGGTATATATATAGAACCTTATTAAGAGAACCTGTCTTTTACAACCCTAACCATGAAAATCACATAACAAGGTTAGTCAATCCCTTGATACAGTGTTCCTACAAGAATAATACGAGGATGCAAGCAATTGACGCTCACAAAGAGAAAATTCTCATTGACCTACCAGCAAAATCTGCGATATTTTTGGCATTAGTGTGTCGGCCCGTTACATTATTGAAATCAATGCCATAAGGCCAACTATTTGCGTTTGCAACTGTATTGAGATGATTGTTGTTTCCAGAATCAACCGCAGAATCACCAAAAACATATAAGGCTGGCACCAAGAGATGGTGATGATTACCAGCATTCACCATGGCAATTATTTGGCAGAAAGCCAGCAACAATAATAATATTTTTGAATTTTCCATCTCTTATTGAACTTCGGTGTGTATGTATACACACGGAAGGCTGCTAGCTTTCTGCTATTGATGATAACCAAGACAATGGTATATATATGATGATTTATTTCTAATTTTGGCTATTTCTTTTAGAACTAAAAATAGTTTTATACCCTTTTAACTTGCAATGAAAACGAAAGAAACTCAATATTATTCTAAAAATAAGTGAAAGAAAGAGATATGTGTTTCTGAATTTTGTGACAAACCACAAAGTATGGCCATTTGTTTAATTTTATATGGGAGAACTATTTAGAAGTCATGTGGAAGAGAATTTATTATAAAAAAAAATACTATAAAATTATTAAATAATTAAATAGTCCCAAAGGACCTGGGCATAATAAATTTGATTTTTACAAGTACCAAATTACCCTTATGCACAAATAATAAGTTTTTCGTCATACGATAACAACTTGAAGTGACACAGATGATATCTAGAAGGCAATCAACAATGATAACTTGAAGAGGTACAAATGACAATAGGAGGTTGTTATCTCATGCCCCTAGTTGTCATTTATGCCTCTTCATGTTATCATTTCATGTTCCTAGTTGTCAATTATCCCACTTCAAGTTGTCATCATATTTTTAGTAACTTGTCATTTGTAGATAAGGGTAAATTAGTCATTTCACAAATCAAATTTATTAACCCTAGGTTCCTTGGGACTATTTGATGATTTCACATAATCTTTTTGTAATAAATTTTCTTCCATGGGACCTCTGAGTAATTTTCCCCTATTATACCTTTTAGTATACAATGAAATAGAGAGAGAGAGGTTTTTGAATTTTGAAAAAAGTCTTATAAATTATCATACTATTTTAATTTACTACTAAGTTATTATTTTTTAAATGTTAAAGTATTTATATTTTAATAAGATATTATTAAAACAAATATAATATTTGGTAATTACATACTAATGTTGTTATTAGCAATGGTGATTCGATAATCACTCAAAACGGTAATTGGTAGCAGTTCGTTTATATTAGTTATAATAAACCCCCTAGAAAAATCAGGATTTCTAGCAATTATATAACAAATTGTAAGAAATTCCAACCGTTTTGACCAAAATAGGTGTGGGCCCTATAACTTTCTAGCGATTTAGTCTCAACCACAAAAAATGACCGCAACAAGTACTATCAAAATATAGCGTAAAGTTGACGCCACATTTCAACGGTCAGTTTCTAGCAGTTTTGTTGGAGAAACCGCTAGAGAATGAGGAAGCTCACCATATTTTCTAGCAGTTACTTGAAAAACTACTAGAAAGTATTAGTTTCTCAAGGAGTCCCAACACATGGAAGGAACAGGGTGGCTGAGGAGATAGTAATAGAAATGTCTAGCAGTTATGGAGACAACATTTAAAAATGCGCAACCTATATATACCCCTGCCAGCCTCACTTTTGGTGAGTTGTGAAAAGCTTTGCCAAATTCTCTCCACAAATCAAATTCAAATATAAATCTAGATAGTACTTTACATTTTCAGGTAAAAATAGAAATTTATTTCTCAATTATTTCTGAAATTATTTTTTATTTTGTTTATTTAGTGTATTTCTTTAATTATTTAATTTGATATTATTTATCATTTATTTCAATTGTTTATTCTAAGTTAATAGATATTGTTTGTTTCTTAAATAGTTGTTAGTTATAAAATATATTATTTATTTCAATTATTATTTGATATTATCAGGATAAGTCATCAACTTGAGAAGGAGTCAGTTGATCCTAATACAACCAATAAGGATCATGGTCCTAGGGGTGGTATTTATGGGATAGATCTAAGCATTGATAACTATGATCTGAGTAAGGAGATGATCTTGAACTTCATGGCAACTGAAGTCCCTCATAATGATGAGGCTAAGAGGATCAGGGAAGTGAGCAGCTCTGTAATGATGATTCTTCTGAGAGGAGGAGTATCAGCGAAATGAGCATCTTTAGAATGAGTCGCGTCATGCTCCAAGGTGCTAAACTGGCTTTGAAGTAGAGTTTGAGAGTAACTATTTGATTTATATAAAAAGTTCTTTAAATTTAATTCATATATAATTAATTTTCTAACTACATGTTGCAGACTCTCAAGGGAACAAGTCCATTAAGAGGCTAACTGTTAGAGAGCTTTCCATGATGATGAACAGATGTGTGGTTGTGATTTGGGCCAATCGACTTTAGGAGGGGCCAACTATATAGTAAATATATGCACCTTGTTGGTAAGTAGTAGACCATGTTGCACATTTTTGTAAATGACTTGAAGAAGATCATATCACATAAGAATTAGGAATCTTGGAAACTAATAAAGGTAATATATATTTTTATTTAAAATATTTAATTATTTGATTAATTCTATATAATGGATATACCTTTTTTCATTTATTTAATTACAAGGTAAATTTATATTGGGAGAGGAGTGGAAGGCGGATACCCTAAAAAGATTATGGTAACATGGATGAACCATGGGGTGATTTGTGGTATGAAAAGAAAGGTGATGGGATAAGGCCCTTGCAGGAGATACTGGTAAATTTACCCAATAGAGTCTCAGAGCAAGATTGATCCAATTTTGTCTGCTTGAGGATCTCACATGAGTAGAAGATATGATATTAAATTATTACATTAATTATAATTTTTTTGAAATTTTTTGTCCTATTTGACTAACTTAATTTCTATACATTTTGTTTCAAGCCCTTTCCTGGAGAAATGCTGAGAGCGTCAAGCAGTAGACAGTGCGTCATAGGGGAGGATCTAAGAGCTTTATTGTCGCCCATGATGGAATTATAAGTACATAAAAAGAATTTATACATTGTGTATGTGTATTTAGTTTGTAAATAATTACTTTTTCTATTTAATCTATAGAGGGAAAAGTTATGACAGGAGTGGGAGTCACGCCTACTTACTACGAGATGTGGCCATGTTTATAAATGTCTCAAGATAGGCTCCTGCTTCAATAGAGGTTGAGGAAATAATGGTAGGTAATTAATTGATGAATTAAATTTTAATAGTTTAGTATAAAAATTCAATAGCAAATCTCTTACATTAATTTTGATAGGCACATATGACTCAAGTCGATACGGAGTTACGAGAGTCTCAGGGGTTGCCTTAGATCCTGCCACCTCACTCTTGGTAGGCCGCGGTTGATCGTAGCACCCTGAATGAGTTAAGGGGCTCAGTTATGGACCCACATGAAGGAGGCTAGCCCTCCCGAACACTGCAGGGACCTCTCAGCCAATAGCGTGCAATCAGAAGAGTGTGGGATTAAAAGGGGAGAGATCCTTTAAAATAGAAGAATTGCGATAGGATATTAGATGATATATGGGATATGAGATTAGATTATATGTGGCTCATATAACACCTTACTTTTGTACATTTTATGGATCATTTCATAGTATTTAGAACTACTTAAACATCCATTGAAGTTCAATTACAAAATTTAGAATTTCCAAATTTTATGGGTACTGTTCATATGGTAATTATAGATTAAGCAATAAACTTCAAAAAATCATAATTAATTCTAGAAAAATATAAATGAAGGGGTTTCAAACCAAATGATTAGCCAATCAATACATTTTAATAATCAAAGACTACTTTTATTTGGTCAAAAATTTTAGAAAAAAGTTTATGGTCCCCAACTTTGAAAAATTGATTCTCTTTGTATTGACATTGGAATAAGATATTCTTGATGTCAAAACTAATTTTGACATATTAACTAAATGTCGGTAAAATTTTATATATTTATTCAAACGTTTACTATTTTTAATTACATCTCAAATGTCACTACCCCTTATGAGTTACTATTCACAGGGACAAATTTCAACAAATATCTTTACATACATATATATTTTAAACATGCAACTAATCCCTATATCTTCTTCATGCATCTTCATCTTCTACTTCATGTGAAATTTTTGTTGTAATTGGGTTGTGCAGGGGGTGAGATTTTTGGAGTAATCTCAGTAGCAAACGGGTTAAACAATGTATACTTCAATGTAAATGTTTGTGCTTGCTTGTGATTTTGTCAACATTGTGTAATGTGCATGTTTCCATGTAACATATGAAATACAATTGGACAAAGCAATCATAAAAATAGAGTTTCAATCATACACACATGTACAACACAATTCAACAAAGCCATAGCAGCACTAAACATAATATTCAACACATACAAGTTTAGGATAGTACACTACCTTATTACTTTACTTTCTTTTGTTCTTTTTATTGTCCTCTTCCCTTACTAAGTGGCTTCCTTCTTGATTATACAAAATAAAGCCTAAACATCACATATTCATCCATTCAACATGATTCAATTCAACTAACATATAAGGACATTGAACTTAACCTAATCAATTAACCCCTAACTCTCTTAATTTGTGATTAATTGTCTTGTCCTTTGAATTAATTTGTGTCTTGACTTTACCTTACACAATTTCATATTTTAAATTCATTTATGATCTTAGAAATTATAAAATTCTAGCTCCTTTACCAATTTTGGATGGAATTGAATAACGCCCTCAAGGATTTCCAAAATTTCTTATTTTGATTTCAATGCTTCTAATACTTATTTCTTTACTTAATCCCACACAATTTTTCATTTTAAATCTATTGGAGGCATCAAAATCATAAAATTCCAATAACTACTCATGCATGTGAAAGTAACAGAGAAGACTTTAAAATTTCATCATTCAATTCCAATGATTCTAAAGTTCCAAACTTACTTAATCCTACACAAAATCATCATTTGAATTCAACAAAAGCATTAAATCATTGGAATTCAATCTCTACTATCTAGAACAGACCTTGTCCAAAAGCCCCTCATGATGGCAAAGTCAAGAATCACAATTTAATTCCATAACGAAACATCTAAACTAACTTGTTTAAGTGCTAATTACATGATTATAGTTTAATCTTCCTTTTATTCCCTTATTCTTGATTTTTGGCCAGTAAGGTAGGTCAAGGGAAAAATCCATTTTCAACCGCTAAAAATTAGGTTTCAATCTTCCAATATATATATATATATATATAAGCTAGGAAGATTGCTTACTTTATGCCTTAACTTGCTTGATCACTAAGTACCTTGAATTGCCTTTACTTTGCTCGATCACATTTTTGCACTAAAGGGAGGGTATATTTATAGCCAAATTTTTTGCCACCTTGGGACAAATTTATGCCTCATTTTCTTAATTATTACAACGGCTTAAGCTTACTCCTTATTTATTGGATTTTGTATTAATTAACCTTAATCACACTTAATCCAATTCTTACATTATTTTATTACAATTGAGCACATGTGATAATACTTTCTTCTTTGCTCTTTGCCCCATGTGGAAGAGATGTGAGGTCCACAAGAAACCTCAAAATTCCACCTTATGCTTAAGCATCTTCCATGAAAGTTCCTTTCTTTCTTTTCCTTTTTTTTTAATTCATAAAATAGTGTATACAAATTCCATTTGGCTTCTAAAAACTCTCTTAACATTTTGGGCCCTTGTTTGACCCCATATTGGACCAAAATTGGGTCCCATCAATTATTTGGCACACACCCAAGGAACTTCCTTTAATTTCTTATACAAATATCCTTAAATTATCCTAATATTTTAGATAAATTCTAGACACCACTTTTAATGGTTATGATATTTTTATAAATTCATTCTAACATAAAATGAATTTCTTGTAAAGTCTCATAATTTTCTAAGACCCAAAGTCCTGATAACAATTTGAAATTTCTAGTAGTTAATAACCGCTACAAATGCTTGTAGTAAAATTTCAAAAGTTCTAAAATAAATTTCTATCTCTCATGGTCTTTTCTAGTGATTATTAACCACTACAAAGTTTTCCAAAAATTTTAAAGTTTGAAATTTAAATTTCCCTCTGACCTGAACATTTCTAGCTGTTACTAACAATTACAAAAGTTTTACCTTTACATTCTAAAATTTGAAATTCAAATTTCCCTTCACACTGAACATTTATAGCGGTTACTAACTGTTACAAAATGTATAGCTTGAAATTCGAATTTCCCTCCCATTCTTAGACATTTTCTAGTGGTTAGGAACCTCTATAAATTTTTTACTGTTATTCTTCATTTTCTGGCAGTTAGTAACTGCTAGAAAATGTTGACTGTTATCTGGCTATTGGATCCATTCTTTAAAAGCTAAGCAACTTCATGTTAAGTTCAGTTTAACTTCTATTTGAGATTTCCCTCTGAAGTGTTAATGAGATATGAGTAATACTAGTGATGGATAGGTTGTGGGTCAACTTGTATGAGTTTACTTCGTAATATTTGGCTGAACTAAACGATTTCTTGGATTTTACTTATGCCAATGCCGTTGTAAACGATAAGATTCAGTGTCCATGCTCTAAATATAGTTTTAAAAAGTGGTATTCAAGAGATATTAAAAAGTATTTGATATTTAAACCCTTCCCATAAGACTAAATAGGGAATGACAAGATATTATTTCCAGTTAATTCCCATAATTTCACGAATGAGAGTTCAAGCATAAGAATTCGACACTGTGAATGATGATATGCATGATGCTTTTGGCATTAATGAAAGTAAGCAGCCCGATAAAGTAGAGGTGTCTCGTATGGAGTTTGTTAGAAATAAAACTGCCCGGGAGATTTTTGACCTCATGAACAAAGCCGATAAACCTCTTTATTCTAGGTTCACAAAGTATGCTAAATTTTCATTCTTAGTAAAGCTATATCATATCAAATGCTTGTGCAGTATGACTAAAAAGACAATGTTCATGCTATTGAAGTTACTAGGAGATGCTTTTCCTCAAGCTCAATTCCTTTCATCTTTTTATGAATCAAAGAATATTATTAACAAACTTGGCTAGAACTACAAGAAGATATATGCATGCTAAATATTGTATGATGTATTGGGGAGAGGATGCAAACAAGGAGATTTGTAAATGATGTAAGACATCTCACTACAAGTTGGTACTAAAGGGGAAAAGGTAGAAGAAGAAACAAGCCAAAATTTTAAGGTATAATTTGCTACAATATGTTACTTATTATGTCTCTAAACAAAATTTAATGGAATTCTCAATACATTTAATTGTTAGGTACTTTGTAAAGAATATATATTCCATCTCAAATGGCTGAGCACATGAGGTGGTACATGATTGAGCAGAATCCAGATGGCAAGTTAAGAGACCCATGAGATTTAGAGGCATGGAAAGCACTTGATGCGAAATTTTTAGACTTTTCCAGTGATCCTAGAAATGTCCATTTTGTGTTAGTGTATCTGGCTAGTGGTGTTATTTTTGTACAATCTTCTACCTTGGATGTGTATGAAATAAAGCATTTTTGTTTTCCATGATCGTTCCTGCAATAAAGTATCAAATGATATAGACGTGTACCTATAGTCGTTAGTAACTGATGGTTTTAATCCCCTTAGATGTGCATGTAAAAAAACTCATTTTTGTTTTCTATGATCATTCTTGGCAAGAAAGCACATAATGATATAGACGTGTACCTATAGTAGTTGATACAAGAATTGATTGAGCTGTGGACAGATGGTGTTAAGACGTTTGACTCATAATTCAACCTCTATACAGCCTTAATATGGATGATAAGGGAGTTTCCCGATTTGGGAATTTGTATAACTAGAATATGCATATTGGGTTGGCCTATCTTGAGTGCAACTTTGACTCTATAGCATGTCGTCTTCCGTACAGTCATAATTGGTTCTTCATGGGACATCAACAGTTCCTTGATTCCTAGAACATATTTAGATTATAATGGATTTGATTTGATATAAACCAAGAAAAGAAAGATCTTCTTATTACTTTGTCTAGTGGGGATATCCTATGGTAGTTACAAGATGTTGATGTCAAATTTAGAAAGAATAAAGATCTCGAGCAACTAGGACGATGGTCTCATGGAACATCTAATGCTCAGCCTATGCAGTGATGGAAGAAAAGCATTTTTTTCACTCTTCCTTATTGGGAATATAATTTTATACGCCATAGTTTGGATGTTATGTACATTAAGAAAAATGTGCACGATAATGTGATATATATGTTGCTCAATAAAGCTGAAAAGTCCAAAGACCGTCTAGTAGCTAGAAAAGATTTACTGGCCTGGGGAATTTGTGAAGAGGCTTGACCTAATGAAATAATATTTAGCCAGCTAAATTCACCTTGATGAAGAAGAACAAAGATATCTTACTTTTGACACTAAAGAACATAACATTACATGATGGATATTCTAGCAATATCTCAATGTGTATCGATCTACAAGCTCAAAAGTTTATTGAGTTAAAAAGTCATGACTCACATATTCTTATACAACATTTACTCCCACTGGCTTTGAGAACTTTGAAAAACTTTAATAATTTTATAATAAATCAAAAGAATAAGTTCAAAGGGATATCACCAAAAGTAGATAAATGAGAAGTTGAACACCGTCAATTTATACTAGTTTAATCCAACCACTTGGCCTATGTCAATCCCCAGAGCTCATCTGAGTGTTTCACTATCTTTCAAGATTAGCTGGTCACTAGGTGCCTCAGTACATCAATGTGAGAATCCCTCTCACTCCCCCTTACAACCCTGTAAGGTTATAACAGTGAGAATCCCCCTCAATCTCTCTTACAATCTGTAAGGTTACACTCCACTCGAGTTCCATACTCTCGAGCAATTTAGAAAATGATTGATACAAGGATAACTGACTCTCAGTAGAGGTATTATGATAAACACTTAGCACATACTCTAAGTTTGTCTCTCTAAAGAATGTAATATGCTCTGTCCATAAGAGAAGAAACAGAGTGAAACAGAGACTATCAGTAACTAATATTGCTTCTAATCATAATGAATTGTATATCTCTTTTTGCTCTTACATCTCTTTGCTTTCTTCCATCATTGTTAGCTTCAACTTTTTCTCTTTGGCTTCTTTTATAGATAAGTTCTTCATAAATCTGTTAAAGTAGTCGTTGATGAATATATCCATTATTGCTGACATATACATTTCACTTTTTGTGGTCTTGTTTGTGTATCTTCTTTATGCTTGAAAATGATTTTGAAATATACTTTTGAGAAGATATATAATCAGTATATGTATAAAGAAATTATTTTCAAATGATTTAGATTTAAAGATTAGAATATGTCAAAGTCTAGTTTAAAAGTCTTTTAACAAATCAGCTTAATTTATCAAAGTCTTTATAGAAGAGATGACTTATCAAAAAGGACTCCGATCAATCTCGAATGAATTGCTTTGAAAGAGTTATTTATCGGATAGGGCTTTGATAAACAGCCTTATTGAAAAGGACTTCGATAAATCTTCAATAAATTTTATTCAATTAGTTTTGTATTTATCGAATAAGACTTTGATAATAATAGCATTATCGTAAATCTCTTTAAAAATATCTTTTTAAAATATATGATTTCAGACTTATCGATATATTTCATAATAACTTATTTATCGAAGTGTTCTATACATAATTGCATAACTCCCCCCTTTTTCTTTATGAAATTCTCATTTTGATTACAATGCGTCCAATACTTATTTCTCTACTTTATCCCACACAACTTTTCATTTTAAAACCATTGAAAGTACCAAAATCATGAAATTCCAATTACTTTTCATGCATGTGAATAGTACAGAGAAGACTTTCAAAAATTATAACTTTCAATTCCAATGCTTTTAAGGTTCAAAATATATCTAATCCTATACAAAATCGTCATATAAATTCAATGAAAGCATTAGATTATTAAAATTACATCTCCCTCTATCATAAAAATTGTAGATCGAAAGGTCTCTTCCATGGCAAAGTCAAGAATATCAACTTGATTCAATAACCATTCATCTAACTAGCTTGTTTAAGCATCAATCACATAACTCTAACTTTAATTTCTTCTTTCTTCTTTCATCTAAGGTTTTGGATAGCACATATACCCTAGGTAAAGATTAACTTTCTTCCATAAAAACCCTAAGTTCAAACCCCCAAATTAAAGAAAAATAAGTTATGATAAATTGCTTACCTTAATCCCTATATAGCTTAAACTTTGATCCTCGGATTCTTCTTTGTTTTGACTTGGCTTTTCATTTGAGCAGAACCTCCCTATGGTCTTCCAAACTTGACATAAAGTGAAGAGAAAGGGAGGGTATTTATATACTTCAAGGAATGGAAATGAATGGCTAAGATCACTTTGTGTATTAGTTGATATAATACGCATACTTGCTCTTGAATCAAGCTTGCCCTAGAACTCAAAAGTTGATATCATCCATGACATCATCAAGGGACACCTCATATCCACATGTGGTAAAATTCCAAGGGGAAGAAGCATATAAAAAAATTTCAGTCCAATCCGGTATTGTCTGAGTGCAATTTTTCAAAAACCAGACTATTTTTTAAATCTATTTTTTCTGAGATTTCATAATATGCTTTCTGATATTAAATCTAGTATTCAAATTCTTCCTGCCATTGACATTCTTGTACTGGGTCTAAACTTAATTAATGATCCCTTAAAAAATTACCAAAATACCCCTTAAGTCTTCTTTATTTACATTAATATTTCTAGGGCATTATCGTTTTTTCACAAATCACTAGAGTATTCGCTGACCTATTAAACTATTTATATAACCCTCCTTGACCATCTAACCTTAGTCAAATGACCAAAAATCTCTCAATCTATCTTTTGCTTAATGGCACAACATAATGGTATACTTAGTGGCATTTTCGTAATTTTATATTTTTATGGGTCTTTATTAGCACTGACCCATATAATTATCTTAAAATATTATTAGGCCTATAAGGCACCATTTTGAACCTTCTATTTGGTCCCCTGCCTTTATGGGTTCAACTCCTAAGAAATTTCCTAAAATCATTTATTAGGTATTTTAATTCACTGTAAATTCTATTATAAATTCTACATAACTCCTTTTTGAGTTCTGTTAGTTTCATAAATTATCATATTAATTATAATAATTTACTACAAAATTTTATCTGATTCTAAGGTCTAGAAGATACTGTAATAATTTTTTAATCTTCAAAAATTTATACAAATTATCGGGATCTCAAATCAAAATTCTGTGTTACGTTAAACTGATTAGAATAATTTTTTTTATTTACTAATAAAATTTGGGCCTAAAATACTTTCAGATAGTTTTAGGTGTTTTATGGCTCAACTTTTCATAATTATCATTTTGTCCTTAAACTTTTAAAAATTATACTTTAGGCCCTCAACTTTTTATAATTGCACTTAATAGCTCATAACTTGTGTCTACTTCTATTTTATACCATAGAACTTTTAGAATTTTTAGTTTTGTCTCTCTCTGTTTCTTCAAAATGAACATTATGCCCCAAGGACTTTCACTATACAATTTTGTCCCTATATTTTCATTATTTGCAATTTAGTCTCTAAACATCATTTGTATATTTCTTGGATTTCTACTAAAAGGGGTTTGGTAGCCTACCTATTTTAGCTACATATTGGGCTTCTAGGCCTAAAACCTGGAATATGACAATAAATGCTCTTTATCTATTAAAATACTTTTTAAAATCTTTTCTCAATTGTCATCGTAAAAATATTATAGCCTAACATTTCTCTCCCTTTTTGATGATGAAAAAACTCAATTGAAGAGCTGATAAAGATTGAAACAATTTAAAAATTAATGATTGATAAAAAAATTTAAAAGTGACAGAAAGCACAAGTGACACAAAAAGCATTACAGAAGGCAAAGTAGTTGCTTTAATATAAGAACAAACAATCATAGGAATAAAAAAAAGGATGTTCCTATATAAGTTCATTTTATATCTCCCCCTTTTTATCATTTATAAAATATTGAATCATGGGAGGAAGATTGAGTAGGTTCAATTGAATAAAAACATGGTGAAGTTGGTTCAAAGGGAGGTAGAATTTGTAATGTGGTGGAAGAAATAGTTGGTTCAGTAGACAATGGCTCCAAGATAGAAGGAAGAAGATTAGACACAGAGGGAGCAACTTGACCAGTGTCTAAAGGTGAATAGAAAGGAATATGAGTAGGGCTAGTAGTTTGGAAAGTTTGAGCATTGGCCTATAGAGTATTT
The DNA here is from genome assembly GCA_037074615.1 of Leucaena leucocephala. Lineage (NCBI taxonomy): Eukaryota > Viridiplantae > Streptophyta > Magnoliopsida > Fabales > Fabaceae > Leucaena > Leucaena leucocephala. Next base: position 7,208,074 of record CM073550.1, read on the forward strand.
AGTAGGTCTTCAGCATAGAAGTAACTATTGGAGCTTGTGACTTTGTTCTTCAAATCAATTACTTTATCTCTTAACACCCCAATTAGTTGCCTTTGTGAATCTATGATGTTTTACAATATGCTTATATGCGCAGAGGTGGAGTCATGTATTTAGGACATTTTAGTGATTAGCTTTTCCTATAAACCTTAGCCAAAATCGTTTATCATCTTTGCTATACCTTAGACTGAGGCCTTAATACTCTCTTATACTCATACTTAGATGAGGCTTGTATACTCTCTTGTACTCATACTCTCCTCAAGATTCCTTAACTCCTATTGAACTACATAGTGAATGTCATATCCTAATTTTTCACTATCTGTATAATATTGATAGTGGAAAGAGGTTTGGAAAGGATAGTGATGATCAATAGAAAGGAAAAATAATAATTGGATAAAGGTATAAAGATGAGGAATTAAAATGAAAAGTTAAAGGTTCCATGGTAGAAAATGAAAGTATACAAAAGCTTCGGGCCATTAAGTATAATTATAAAAAGTTAAGGGCCTAAAGTGTAATTTTCAAAAGTTCTAGGACACAATGGTAATTATTAAAAGTTGAGCCAAAAAATGCCAAAAAATGCTTAGAATCATATTAGTCCCAAATTTTTCCAATAAATAGAGAAAATTATTCTGATTAGTTTGACGCAACACAAAATTTTGATTTGAGGTCCCAAAAAATTTATATTAATTTTTGAAGAAAAGAAAATTAATACAATATCCTCTGGACCTCAGAATTAGATAAAATTTGGCATTAAATTCCTATAATTAATATAAGAATTTATAAAACTGACATAGCTTAAAAAAAATTCTGTAGATTTTATTATAGAATTTACAGTGGATTAAAACACCCGATAAATATGTTTCAAGGAAATTTCTCAGGAGTTGAGCCCATGAAGGCAGTGGACCATGTAGAGGGCCTAAAATGGCATCTTATAGGCCTAGTAATATTTTCAAATAAGTATGTGGGTTAGGGCTAATAAGGACAGAGAAAAATATAAAATTACGAAAATGCCACAAAGTATGCCACTGTGTTGTGTCATTGAGTCAGAGTTAGATGAAGAGTATTTTGGTTATTTGACCAAGGTTAGATAGTCAAGGAGAGTCCCCAAAATAGTTGACTAAGGTTAGGGAATACTCTGATGATGTGTGTAAAGATGATAATGCCATTTGAGAAATTAGAGTGAAATCGAACACTGATAAAGGGTCTTGAATAAATATAGAGAATTTTTATCTATGAGACTTTGTAGAGGATTTATTTTATGTTAGAATGAATTTCTAAAAATATTATAACCATTAAAAGAGGTGTCTAGCATTTATTTCAAAATTAGGATATTTTAAGGATATCGATATAAGGAAAGTGCCTTGGGATTTATGCCAATTAGCTATTAAACCTAAGGAAGGCGTAAGCCATTCCAAAATTTTGCCCTAGGGTAGCCCAATAAGTCCCAAGATTTGTCTTGGAGACCAATTCCAATAATGAATAATTTATGAATTTTTGAAAAAGAAAAGAAAAAGTAATAAAGTGAGAATTAGGGTTTGCACATGATGGGACCCATAAGACCTCACACATGGCATCCAAGATAAGGGGAGGAGAAGATTTTTGTCATGTGACCTTATCTCAAGTTGGCTTGGTGAGTAAGTTTAATGTGAGAGAAATTATGAGCCATTAGATCAAATAGTGCACAAAGTGATTTTGGCCATTGATTTTCCATAGAATTTTTCTATACATACCCCACCATTTCTGCTCAAAACCATGGCATGAGAACCCTTAGGGAGCCTCTTTCAAAATGAAAACTCAAGCCAAGACAAAGAAGATTCATGGTACCAAAGTTCAAGCAAGTTAGAGATTAAAGGTAAGCAATCTATCCTAGCTTATTTTTCTTTGATTTGGGAGCTTGAACTTTGGGTTTCTATGGAAGAAAGTTGAGTTTTCTCTAAGGTGTTATGCTGTCCAAAAACCTTAGATAAAAAGGGAAAGAAGAAATTAAAGTTAGAGTTATGTGATTGAAGCCTAAACAAGCTAGTTATGTGATTGATTGTTGAATCAAGTTGATATTCTTGACTTTGTCATAGTTGAACCATTTTGGTTTGTACTGTTCATGATGAAAGGAAATTGAATTTCAATGATCTAACGTTTCCATTGAATTTATATGATGATTTTGTGTAGGATTGGATAAGTTTTGAACCTTGGAAGCATTGGAATTCCAAGTTATAGTTTTTAAAGTTCTTCTCTATTACTGTTCACTCACATGAACAATGATTGAAATTTTATGATTTTGATACGTCCAATGGTTTTAAAATGAAAATTTGTGTGGGATAAAGTGGAGAAACAAGTATGGGAAGCATTAGAATCAAAATAAGAATTTTTGAAAGAAAAGAGGGTGTTATGCAATTCTATATAGAATAGTGCATAGGAGCTGGAATTTCATGATTCTAAACTCATAAATGGATTCAAAAGATGAAATTGTGTAGGGTAAAGTCAAGACATCAATTAGTTCAAGGGCCAAGTTAATTAGTAAAAACTAGAGAAATTTATGTTAGTAAAGAGTTAAACATTTATCAAGGATAGTCTTGAACATTGTTGGAGTTCATGGTCCTAATGAATTATGTGATGAATATGAATATATTTAGGGCTTTGAAACATCCAAGAAGATGTTGGGAAGTGATTGACCGAAAGGCTTCATGGTTGAAAAGTTAGGGAGCAAGTGCAAAAGATCAAGAGAAAAGCCTAAGTGTAAGGTAGTGGACTTATCTCTTTATGTGCTTGATGTGGTATGCTTATGTGTTGACATGTATATGATATTTGAATGATATTGTGACATGATAAATGATGTTGAATTTATTATGAATAACATGTTTTCTATTGCCATGCACTTCTATGCAAAAGTATATAGCATGATGGCATTTCACTAATCAAAGAAAGTTTAATGAAAGTACATATCATGCATTAGCATCCATATTGCATATTTAAGTGGTAATGTTTACTACTGAGATTTCTTAGAATCTTACCCTCCCATAACCAACCAATTTAGGTCAAGCATAAAGGAAAATGTATGTATGGAGAAGAGCTAAAGAATGGAGAAAGGAAGTGAAGTAATTGAGATCCTAGCATATGCTATGAATTACCCATGTATTAAATGCCATGTAAGGTGTCTATTTATGTGATAAAAATGTATGAAATAATTATGGCATATGTCCGTGATGTATATGAATATATAAGAAGCTTATTTGATGGTTTAGGAATGCTAGATTAATTTATGAACATTTAAGAAAGAAGATGAAATGGTAAAAACATAGTTCCTCAACTAGTTTGGTTGTGACTTCAGTTTAAGCTATCAAATGAAAGGATTATTTCACAAAATTTGATAAGAATGTAGTATACATCTATATCTTTAAATTCATATGTAACATGCCTCATTTGGATGTGTATATCAAGAGAAATGAAATTCCAAAGTTAAGAGACAGAATCTAGAAATTTCAGAATTTGCCATATGAACAGTAAAAGTAACAATTTAACTGTATCAATTGGCAAAGCAAATGTCCATATTTATATTTTTTCCTTAAAGAGATATGAAAGAGATTCAATTAAAAATTTGGATCACTTCTATACAATATTTCTACAATTAGTTATGAATTTTTAAAGTTAGACAGTAAATCTGGAAATCACTAAATGAACAGTACCGGAGAAGTATTAAAATTTTAATTTTTTAGGCTAATGTAATGCTTTTGCTAATCAAATACGCTTTCGAATACGTACTATGAGATGGTAAAATTAGGATCTTTCAGTTAACTATAGCCAGAGCAAAAGATGGAACTATTGAAGTTTGAGCTGGGCCTATATATGATTGGGCTTCCTCTTGCTAGACTTGTTTTTCTTTCTAAGCTCTTTTGCCGCCAGCATGCAAAGGCAGGGATATCCTCATACGATAAATTTGTTGAGCCCAACACTTTGGTATTTTTACCTCTTTTACCTTTTTTGAATACATATATTATTACCCTAAAGGAAAAAGGATACTAGTTGAGGTAGAGAATTAGAGTGGCTCTTGACTTGTTAAAATATTCTGATACCATAATATATTAAAGCTCAAATGTTGATCTTTTTACCATTATGATCCTGGCCAACAGTATATAATCGTCCTAAGTAAGATAAGTAAAGCTCCCAGACTTATTTATAGCTTCTTAAGTAAATTTAGTGCATTATACTATAATAATCACACATGTCCTTTGGCACAAAATTGAGATCATATGTGAATTTGTCAATGAGCATGAGAATTTGTAAATTTTCTTTAGGGCTAAGTCAGGAACTTTCTCATAGTCAGTGGTCTCGAGTAGGAAGTTAATGATCTCCTTATCAAGCTTAATCTCTCTTCCTCTCAACTGAATAACCAGATAGCTACTTGCCAATTATCTCTCATCATGTTTCTTCTTCAACTATCTTCATGTTACAATAGAACTTTCTCACTACGTATGGACTAAATCTTAGATTAATTCCTAACCAATTTTCATATTACTTTATCAGGTGAGAGAGATCTAGTAGAGTCTTATCATTATACTTCATACAAAATCAACTATCATACACCATGTAAGTAGAAATTACATCATCAAATATTCTTCTTTTCTTGTACTTGATGGTTCTACTGTTTTGGGAATAAATAGGGGTGAGATTTCTAGGAAAATCTCAGTAGTAATTGACATAATTAAACAATGTATGCATCAAGTGTGCTTAGTACTTGTGGTTGCTTTGATTATGCAAGCATAATGTAACGTACATGCTTCCATCTATCATATAAAGTAAAATTTTCTAAAGTAATAATAGAAATAGAGCTTAAATCATTTACACATATGAAGTACAATTGAACAAAGTCATAACACAACTAAGCATAACATCAATCACATACAAGTTTAGGATTTACTACCTGATGATTTTCTTCCTTTTACTCTCTTCCTTGTCACTTTCCTTTGCTATATGGCTGCCTTCTTTACCACACAAATCAAAGCCTAAATATCATACAATCATTCATTCATCACAATCTAATTCAACTAATTAACCCCTAACTTTCTTGATTTATAGTTAATTGCTTTGTATTTTGAATTAATTTGTGTAATGAATTTATCCTACAAAATTTTACCTTCTGAATCCATTTGAGTTTAGAATTATAAAATTCTAGCTCCTACATCAATTCTGGATAGAAACTGAACAGCGCCCTTAGGAATTCATAAAATTCCTATTTCAATTCCAATGCTTCTAATACTTGTTTCTCTATTTAATCCCACACAATTTTTCATTTTAAATCCATTGAAAGTATCAAAATCATGAAATTCTTATTGCTTTTCAAGTGCATGAATAGAATATAGAGGGTTCAAAAATTTTATTTTTTAATTCTAATGCTTTTAAATTTCAAATATTATTCAATCCCTCACAAAATTATCATTTGGATTCAATGGAAGTATTAGAACGATGAAATTCAATTTCCTTGGTCCACAATAGTGGTTGGTCAAGATTACAAATTAATTCCATAACCAATCATCATTTCTAGCTTGTCTAAGTGCTAATTACATGATTCTAACTTAAATTTCCTTTCCTTCATTTCCTTTAGTATTTCATCCAACATAGGTTCAAGGGGAAAAATTTTTCTACGTCTAAAACCTAGGTTTCAATATTCCAAAATACATATATAAGAACTAGAAAGATTACTTACCTTATTCCGTAGCCACCTTGGATCAATGTACTCTTGAAATGCCTCTTGGAATTGCATTGGATTCGGTGAATTTTTTATTTGAAAAGAGTTTCCCCAAGTTCACCCAAATCTGATGTTATTTGTGAAGGAAATAAGGAGCTATTTATAACCAAATATTTGGCACATTGGGTAAAGTTTATCCCTAATTTTTCTAATTATTACAACTCTTTAATCTTGCATCTTATTAGTTGGATTCTTGATTAATTACTCTTAATCATTATTAATTAACTTCTTACATTATTTTACTATATTGAAGTACATGCCCAAACTCTTCTCCCTTGCATTGCTTACCTATGGCTCCTTGTAGGACCTAAGAGGACACTTCATTTGTGACCTATAGGCTTCTTGAAGTTTCTCCTTTCTTTCTCTTTATTTTTACAAAATAGCATATAAATCCATTTGATCACATGGCACATTTTTAGCACCTTGGGCCTTTTACTTGACATTACTTTGGGCTCTTTTTGTGTCTAACCCAATAGTTGGGACAAATTCCAAGGCACTTTCTTTAACTGCGTATCTTAATATACCTTAAATTTTAGAATAAATTCTATAAAATTCTTTTAAGGGTTTTGAAATTTTTAGAAATTCATTCTATCATTAAATGATTTTTTTGCAAAGTTTTATAATTTTTGAGACCCAAAAGTCATGATAAAAATTATATAGGTTTCTTTAAATCCTTTAGCAGTGTCCTATTTCACCTTAAATTTCTTAATAAATTCTACAAGACTCCATTTTAAATTCTGTTAGTTTCATAAATTTTTATAATATATAAGAATTTCCTATAAATTTTCATATGATTTTGAGGTCCAAAATGATGTCCTGTAATCATTTCTAGACTTTAAAAATTAATATCAATTTTTTGGGACCTTAAATCAAAATTATGAAAAATATACATAGCCCAAATATTGTCGTCTACTTACTGGTAAAATTTGGGACTAAAATACTTTCGGATAATTTTGGACATTTTCTGACTTAATTTCTCATAATTACGATTTTATCCCTAAATTTGACAAAATATACTTTAATCCCTAAATTGGTCATATTCTACTTTAGTCCCTTTCTACAAAATTTGAAACTCTAGTTTAGTCTTTAAAATTTTAAAACTCCATGTAAGTCTATTTTCTAATTTTCCTTGAGTTTCCTTATTATTCTTTTGTCCAAATGACATTTACGACCCTTTGGGTTTATAACTTAATATTTTTCTCTCTTTTTTTAACTTGAAACTTATCTAACCATTATCTTTTTTTCTACTTATCATTACAATCCATTCCTATACTCTTTCCTCTATCAGTCTTATATAAATAGAGAAAATTTGGGATATGACATTTTTACCCCCATAAAATAAATTTCATCTTTAAAATTTAATTCGTACCTTAGTCAACTAACCTTAGATATGCCTCCTCTTTATATCATTTTTTGGTTTTATTATGAGGTTTGGGGTATCTTTAAGAATTATATCTTTTATATTACCATCTTGTAGAGTTTTCTTAACATTCTCAAAGCTCATGTCTCTCTCGTGTAGTTACTCCCCTTCTTCTTGGTTAACTTAATTGGAGTCAAAGTCTACTTTCTGTTATTCATTCATCTATCATCTATCTATCTATTTATAGATGACTCACTATACTAAGCTTGTGAGTAGTATCTTTTAATTTCATGTCAAATTCTTAAAAATTTTAGTGTATACTGGGTTTTGGTTAGCTTCCTGGGATACTTTCTACCTAACTATCTCTTTCTTTCTTCACAACAATTCTACTTAGAACTGATACAAGGGATATTAAAGTCCCTTAATTATTCTCTACTTGGAACTTATGCTAGCTAGTATTGTTCTCTCTCAGTGTACTATAATATCTTTCTAATCTTGTGACTCAACACTCTAGTAGATCACCCAACTTTGAACTTCTTGGGCCAGAGCACGCTTAACTAAAGTGTGCTACTGAGTTAGGGCTAAGTTACAATTTATATGGTTTTAGGCTCTAACATCCTTTTTCTAATAATGTGATGTTCTAACTTTATTCTACCTTAGACTCTCTTTTATAGGTCTATTTGTCTATCTTAGACCCTCTTCTCTGGGTCTATCTGGCCTTTTAATCTCTTCATCCTCATCTGGAGGATCTATCTACTCATACTTATCTATTCTCAAGATATATGGGGATATATCCTCTATTCCTCAGGCATAATTCTATAATTTTTTGAATGTTAGTGCTCATATTTGAACTTAGACTATGTCCTCGTTTAAGAGAAACTAAGTTCAATCTAGTGGCTAACTAGGAAACACCATGGATACTCTCTTTATATGAGTTAATCAACACCTTGTCCTTGGTGATTGTCCTATTAGAAAGATATTGAGTTATCATATTCCTCTTATTTATGACTCACTTTATCTTGTTCCTAGGTTAGGTTATTACAAGACTTATAATCACATGTTGCCGCCCCAAGCCTTTTTAGGATCTATCATATTCTGGGATATCACTCCCTTGTGAATCATATTAGGATCAACTGTGACTCTTTTAAAAGATTTCTACTAATGGACTAGATTATAGGATTAACTATTTCCTATTTGTTGATAACTCAATTGATAATTCTCCAGGATTATGTCCAATAACCTATACTATCTACTAAGACTTTACTTATTTTCTCTCTTAGGAGTTCCCTCTCTACTTTCTTTCTCTATTGTGGCTTGCTATGGATAGTTACTGTGTGCAATCATGGTCTAGCCACCTGCAATCGTTATTTGTTATTACCTTATATTACTACAGCCATATGGTAACTTCTAAATTAATCTCATCTAAATTGGCTCTATTTGAGAGAAATTCGTATCTGAACTAGCCCTTATCTGCAATCTCTTTCATTATTGTTTCTGTTATGCTCATCCCATAGGAGATAGGATACTGTGTACTCATGTTGTATTGTTACTCATAGTACATCATTTGTACACTTCCTTTAAAAAATAAACCTTTCATTTTAATAGAGTTATAACATTACTACCTTTTAGTAATTGGCATAATACTACCATAAGAAATGGCCTTGAGTACTATATTCATAAGCATATAGAAATAGTAATCCCAATCATACTGTGACTGATTGTCTCACTTACTGGAACTATCTATCATTCTGGGTATCATCCTACTGCTGTCCTATCTCAGGTTTTGTTCTTAATCCCTTACCCTACTTCTAGTCCTAATGTAAATTCTAAAACCTAAGTTGTTTAACTAAGACTAGCTACTTTATCTACTATTTTCTCCACTTCCTACTTCTCAGACCTATAATAATCTTCATTTAATGCAAAGGTAAACATATCAGGTCTATAGTAGTTCAATAGTATGCATACTAGATAATACAATCTAAACATATATAGGGTATTTCTACCCAACATCTAGTAGAAATATAACACAAGTAAATTCGTGCCTTAGTCTAATGTAGGCGACTTCCTCGTCTCACTACTACTCAGGGCATACACTCTTCCTTGAGTCTAGGATCTTTCACTTGTTGTGTTATGTATACACTTTCTGGCATAATGTCAGACTTGCCACACCTATAACATACTCCTTGACTTGCTAGACAAGGCTTTGTACTAAGATCTCATCCACATTTCACACATGTGTTAGGCCCTGTTGCCTATTTGCTCCCTTTAACCCATTATTTGGCTTATTACTATTTTTCTTGCATACTTTGACCCATGTCCTGGTCCACTTCTCTTTTTACTGTTACTTCTTGAAGTTGGAGGCACTAGTGGCACCATTCTTAGCAAAATTGCCACTTTAGGTTTATCTTTTTCTGGGTACTATGAGTTATTCTCTATGATTCTATAGGCCTTTACTACCTCGTTGAATATTTGTATTTGTCTGGGAAGGATTTTCTCTCTTTATGTGAAATTCAATTAGTGGGTTAACTTCCCTGTTGTCTACCTCTCATTGTTCATGTGGTTTAAATAAATAGAGTATCAAGTAGGGCGAATAAACTTGGCTATATATATGTTAAAAGACTCTCGCTCAACTTATCTTAGTGTTAGGAATTTTGCCTCACGTTTATCTCTTACTGATTGAGGGAAATTCTTTTCGTTGAACTACTTAAGAAAAGTCTTCCATCTGAATGGAGTATTTTTTAACTGTAGAATTATCTCGGTGTTCTACTACTATTTATATGCATCCTTCTCTAACTTATATGCCATCATCTGTACTTTTCTCTGAGAGGGACATTCAAGAATCTTAAAGATTTTCTCTAAATAATTGACCTAATATTCTGTGGCTTGGGTATCGAAAGTTCCTTCAAATACAAGTAGACTATACTGATTAAATAGTGCCATCCATATCTAAAGGCTATCCTAATAATTGTTTACAGTAGATCCATATTGCATATTCATCCATATACTAGTCTGTCCCTGATCAGAATGAGGTTCTGTCAAAGGAGCTAGGGCTGACTAGGACCAAAACATCCTACTAGTATTTATCTATGAAATCAATAGTCTTGGGCTGAGAGGAGAGAGCGAAAGGACTATCAGATACTATAATTATGGTTCTAAATCAATAGGGGCTGAAGGTTATAGATACTAAACCCATCTTTAAATCTTGGTAGGGAGGTACAAGGTCTAGCTTACCCTTAATCCAATACTAATACTCAACTCCCTTTGTTGTAATATGTCCCTACATTGGAAGGATATAACTAACATTGGGATTGGAAGGCTCATAAACAAACTCATATTGAGGAGAATTACTAGACGTAGCTGTGTCTAATGGATAAGAAGCTATTGGCTGAACCTCTACAGCCTTTCCAAACTAAAAGTTTAACCCTATAGAAATGTCTATGGAGTCATCTACTGTAGACTTCCCTTTAAAGCTACCCTATGTACTATTGTCACTAGAGTCAGATATCTCATCAGGGTCTGAAGAGGAATTGGATTCAGGGTGTACTTCAACTTTATTGATCACTATAGGCTAGGGATCTCCCTTATTAACTGATGTTTTAGACTTAACTTTATGAAACCCCATATCTGCTCCTGTAAAACTAACTTAAATGAAAAAACTAACTATCCAACAATTACCCTATCTTTAACAAAGGATTAACTGCTTAGGGTTAGGGTCTGAGAACTGTCCTAGCTGATGCTAGAAACATTGATCTGATACTAAAAATATAATACCTTACTTTTGAATGCCTTAAGGACCAATTGGTAGTATTTATAAACATTTATATGATCACTGAAGTTCATTTGCAAAATCTAGAAAATAACTTTATAGTTTCTATTCACTCAGTATTTCTAAGTTAGGTGACAAACTTAAAAAAATCATAACTAATTTAAAAAAAATCAAAATAAAGTAGTTCAAAAGCCTACGTGAAGCTAACATAATATAGTTTAAGGTAAACATATGTCTTAAACTAAATACTTAGCCAATCAGTATAGTTTCAGCATCATATATCACTGTTCAATTATATCACAAATTTTACTGCCTTAACATGAGTTACTGTTCACTGGCAGTTTTTATAGCAACCATACATATATTTACATGCATTACAAAATCAACTATCATACACTATGCAAGCAGAAATTACATCATCAAATTGTGCTTGATAGTCATGTTGTTTTGGGAATAAATAAGTGTGAGATTTCTAGGGAAATATCAATTGTAAACTAACTAAATAATATATACATCATGTGTGCTTAGTACTTGTGCCTACTTGTGATTCTGTAGTATAATATAATGTGCATGCTTCCATGTTTCATATGAAGTACAATTGGCTAAAGTAATCATAAAAATAGAGCTTCAATTGTTTACACATATGCAACACAATTCGACAAAGGCATAACACAACTAAATATAACATCAATCACATATAAGTTTATGATAATTTACTACCATGATACTTTACTTCCTTTTACTCTCTTCCTTATCATTTTCCTTTGCTATGTTGCTGCCTTCTTTAGCACACAAATCAAAGCCTAAATACCATACAATCATTCATTAATCACAATCCAATTCAACTAGTATTCAAGAACATTGAACTTAATCAATTAAACCCTAACTTTCTTGATTTATGGTTAATTGCCTTGCCCTTTGAATTAATTTGTGTCAAAAATTTACCCTACACAATTTTGCCTTTTGAATCCATTTATGGGCTTAGAATTATGAAATTCTATCTTCTACATCAATTATGGATAGAAACCAAACAACACCCTTAAGAATGCATAAAATTCCTATTTTGATTTTAATGCTTCCAATACTTTTTCTCTATTTAATCCCATACAAGGTTTTTTATTTTAAATATATTGTAAGCATCAAAATCATGAAATTTTCACTATTTTCTAGGTGTATAAATAGTAATAGAGAGGGTTCCAAAATTTTATTGTTCAATTACACTGCTTTCAAAGTTCGAATCTTATTCAATCCTACACAGTGAAATTTAATCTCCTTGGTCCAAAAAATTAGTTAGCAAAATGGCCTTCATATTTGCAAAGTTAAGATTACAAATTAATTCCATAACCAATCATTGTTTCTAACTTATCTAAATATTAATTACATGATTCTAACTTAAATTTCCTTTCCTTCATTTCCTTTATTATTTAGGCCAGCATAGGTTCAAGGGAAGAAATCTATTTTTTAACCTCTAAAACCTAGGTTTCAATCTTCCAAAATACATATATAAGAACTAGGAAGGTTACTTACCTTATGCCTTAGCTACCTTGGATCAAGGTACTCTTGAAATGCCTCTTAGAATTGCCTTGGATTAGGTGAATTTTTATTTTATAAGAGTTTCCCGTAGTCCACCCAAGTTTGGTGCCATTTGCATCTTATTGGTTGGATTCTTTATTAATTACTCCTAATCATTATTAATTAAATTCTTACATTATTTTAATATATTGAAGCACATGCAAAACTCTTCTCCCTTGCATTACTTACCATGTGGCGCCTTGTGGGACCCAAGAGGACACTTCATATGTGACCTATATTCTTCTTGAAATTTGTCCTTTCTTTCTCTTTTTCTTTTTTAAAAATAGCATATAAATTGATTTAATCTCCTTGGTCCATTTTCAGCACCTTAAGCCTCTTAATTGACGTCACTTTGCACCCTTTTTGTGTCTAACCCAATAGTTGGCATAAATTCTAAGGTACTTCCTTTTTTGGGTTTCCTAATATACCTTAAATTTTTGGAATAAATTCTATAAAATTCTTTTAAGGGTTTTGACATTTTAAAAATTCATTATACCATTAAATTAATTTCATGCAAACTTTCATACTTTTCTGTGACCTAGAAGTCCTTATAAAAGTTTCACATGTTTCTTTAAATCCTTTATTGATGTCCTATTTAACCTTAAATTGCTTAATAAATTCTACATGAATCCTTTTTAAGTTTTATCAATTTTATAAATTCTTATAATAAACATAAGATTTTTTTAATAAATTTTCATATGATATTAAGGTCTGGAAGGTCCTTTATTAATTTCTACACTTTAAAACTTAATACCAATTTTTTGGGACCTTAAATTAGACTTCTGAAAAATATGCATAGTCCAAATACTGTCCTATACTTACTGGTAAAATTTAGGAATTAAATTCTTTTAGAAAATTTTGGGCTATTTTCAGTTCAACTTTCTAATAATTACGATTCTGCCCTAAATTTGACAAAATACACATTATTTCCTTTCTCTAAAATTTGAAACTCCAGTTTAGTCCCTAAAATTTTAAAACTCCACTTAAGTCCCTTTCCTATTTTTCCTATAATTTTCTTATTAATCTTTTGTCCAAATGACATTTAAGTCCCTTCGTGTTTATAACATTATATTTTCCTCTCTTTCTTTAACTTGAAACTTATCTAATCATTATCTTTTCTTTTGTTTATCATCATAATCCCTTCCTATACTTTTTTCTCTATCAGTCTTCTATAGATAGAAAAAATTTGGGATGTTACAAAAAACATGTCACATATTCATATGATAATTTCAAAACATGAATTTCAAAAGCAATATGCTTAAAAATAATGCCTCAAAGGAAATTTTGATAATAGTACATATACAAATAATCATGAAAAAATATTATCATAAAAAAGCTTAGATATATTCTATCACATCCTAATTTTTCTATCTGTATAAGACTAATAGAGGAAAGATATTTAGAAGATTGTGATAATGACTGAAATAAAAAATAATGATTAAATAAGGTTTAAGTTGTGGAAAGGATGGAAAATGAAAGGTTATAAATAAAGGGACTAAATTGTAAAGATGAAAAGTATTAAGGAAGGTAGAAAATGCAAAAAGACTTAAGTGAAAAGCTTAAAACCTTCCAGGAATAAAATTATAATTATGAAAAAGTTGAGCCAAAAAATTGCCCAAAATTGGTCAAAAATGTTATAGTTCCAAATTTTACCAGTAAATAGAGGATAAAATTTGGGCCAGGCATATATCTCATAATTATGATTTAAGGTCCCGATAAATTAATATTAATTTTCAAAGTCTAAAAATTTGTACAATATCTTTTGGACCTCATAATTAGATAAAATTTTATAAAAATTATTATAATTAATATAAGAATTTATGAAGTTGACAACTCAAAAAGGACTCATGTAGAATTGATTATAAAATTTAAGGTAAAAATAGACATTGTTAAATGATTTAAAATAAATGTATAGAATTTTTATTAGGGCTTCTAAGTCTAAAAAAAATTATGAAAATTTGCAAGAAATTCATTTTTATATTTAGAATAAATTTCTAAAAATTTCATAACCTTTAAAAGAAGTATATATAATTTAGCTCAAAAATCAAGGTGGTTTAAGGTACCCGATAAAAGAAATGCTTTGGGATATGTGTCAAACTAATAGTTTGGGTCTAAACTAGCCCAAAGTGGTATCAAGTAAGAGCTCAAGATGTCAAAGAATGTATCATATGGTTAAATAAATTTTTTAAGATATATTATGAATTTTTAAGATAGAAAAAAGAAAGAAAAATACAAGAGCATGCAAGGCGGCATGTGAGGTGTCCTTTGTGGGGCCCATACCATGTGTAAAAATGCCACTTAGAAGCAAAACAAGAAATGAAGAGTTTTGGCACATGTGAAATTATATTAAAATAATGTAAGAATTAAGTCAATGAAGATTAATGATAATCAATTAAGAAAGCAACTAATGAGAGGAGAGATTCAGGGATTGTAATAATTAGGAACTTGAAGGGTAAAATGATCCCTTGACCTTGAAAATTTGCTATAAATACCCCCTTGTATTCACAAATTTTTGTACATAGAGGACCATTTGGGAAACATGCAAAAATGAATAGAGAACTCAAAATAAGATCAAGGAGAAGCCGCCCAAGCAATTACTTAAGATAAGCAATCCTTCCTAGTTTATTTATATGTGATTTGGAAGGATAAAACCTAGGTTTTAATGGATTAAAAATGAAATATTCCCTTGAAACCTTTGTTGTCCAAAATTCAATGTTAAAAAAGGGAAGAGTTAAATGAAATTAGAAGTATATAAAAGATACTTAGATAAGTTAGTTTGGATGGCTGATTATTGAATTTAATTGATATTCTTGACTTTCGATTATCTTGATGCTTTTGGCTTATACTTTTTTGGACAGAAGGAAGTTGAATCTCAATGCTCTAATGCTTTCATTGAATTTAAATGATGATTTTGTGTAGGATTGGATAGAATTGAAACCTTAGAAGCATTAAAATTAAAAAGGAAAATTTTGAAACCCTTTATGTTACTATTCATATATATAAATATTGATAAGAATGTAATGATTTTGATGTTTGTAATGGTTTTAAAATAAAAAATTTTGTGGGATTAAGGAGAGAAACAAGTATTGAAAGCATTGAATCAAAATAGAAAATTTTGAAAGAAAGTACACTACATTTGAATATGTCCAGAATTCCTTGAAGGAGCTAGAATTTCATAATTCTAAGCTCATAAATGGATTCAGAAGGTCAAATTGTATGGAGTAAAGTCAAGATATCAATTAATTCAAAAGTCAAGCCAATTAATAAAAATTAGGAAAAGTTATCCTAATTAGTAATCAAGTTAAATACTCTTGAATATTAGTTGAATTGGAGTATGATAGATGAAGGATTATATGATATTTAGGCTTTTATTGTGTGCTCAAAGAAGGAAGCCACATATCAAGAAGAAGTGACAAAGGAAAGGTTAAAGGAAGAGCAAGGAATAGAGGTAGTGAACTTACCTACTTGTATCTTATGTTGCTTGGATGTTTTATGTGATGATTTCTTACTTTGATTATGTGAAGCATGTATGATTAAGTGATGCTCTATTTATTTTTGTGATAGGACCATATGTTATAATTATGAAAACATGGAAGCGTGTAAAATTATCATTATGAAAGCATGATCATTAAGTGCACATAAATTGAAATCAAGCATGTAGTTGCATACATTATATGGTATTTGTTTAATACTGAGATTTTCCTAGAAATTTCACCCCTCTATGTCACCCCCATCCCAACAAGTTCTCCAAATATGGAAGGAGATGAAATTGCAAGAAGAAAAGTTAGGGATTAGATAGTATGATGATATATGAATTTGTTATAGTTTTATTTAATGTGGTAATGTACAATGTATGCCTAAAAGCAATATAGTTGTAGGTGTTTATAAAAATAGCAAATGATGAAATAAATATACAATATTTTAGCAGTGATTAATTAACATGCCAAGCTATATTTTTACTCCAAGATTGCATTATTTCAATGTCTATACAAAAAGAACAATTTTTTCAAAATTAGGGACTAGAAAATATTTTAAGAATTTTTGACCAAATGAATAGTAAATTTGACTCTAAAACTGTATTGATTTGCTGAGAATTTGGTCTAAGTGATATTTTTTTCCTAAAAATTCAATATGTTAGCATCTTGTAGCCTGTTGAACCACTTCATTTTAATTGTTTTAGGATTAATGATGATTTTTCGAAGTTCATCGCCAAATTTGGAAATACTAAATGAACAGTACCCATAGTCTTGGAAATTCTAGACTTAGTAATTGAACTTCATGGGATGTTTAAGTAGTTATAAATGCTACTGAATAGTTCATAATACGTACGAAAGTAAGTTAATATATAAATATAGAGAGAGTTTAGAAATGCTCATTCAATTTTGGCAATATGATACATTAATGTGCAACTCTTTACCTTCCTCTCTCTTATTGTATTTGAACATCTTTTGTATTAGAATGATTGATGATTCTTTTAAATTATTTCCAAATAAACTTTGAAGCTCTAATACTCCCTTATCTCAGTATTCCATTGAGGTTTTCTTTCTCAAAATAGATTCTCCTCCAGTAATGAATGTAATTCTTTTCTTTCTAAGAGAATAGTTAGTATGGTCAAGTGTGTATATATATAAAGAATGATTTCTATATAAGACTATTTAATAATAACTCATTATCAAAATACTGACAGTGAATACAGATGAGTATATCAGGAGTTAAGCTTTTGAGATATAATGTATATTTAAATATGAAGCTCTTATATAAAGTCTATCTTAAAAAATAATGCTCCTTTTTGAAGAATGTAATTTCAATACTTTTTTTTCAAAATATGCATATTTGAAGTTGATCTTGTGAAAATATGAGAGTTAACATATTGGAGATAAATATTTTGTTAAGATGATAACATGTTGACCAGCAAAGTTAACATGTTTGGGAATTTTCAAGGAGTAAAAGTCACATTAGATAAGATGTTAGCTAAATGAGCATAACGAACATTCAAAGACTTTTCCCATACTTTAAATGATATTTGGACAATGAAGAATTCTTTAGTCCAAATGACTAGAGATGCAAGTATATTCTAATAGATGAAAACTTTAAGCATAAGGTGTTGATGTTCTAGAATATTTCTAAATAGATAAACTTGAACTTCATGTAGATTGTTGTTAAATAGAAGAATGCTTATCTCATTGGAGGATAAATAGTTCAAGCATATGACAACAAACTTAGGATCAATGATAACTCTAGCAAATGGATTTGGAGTATTTTTTAAATTTCTAAATAAGAGTATTAATCTCCAATATTGAAAACTACACATTTCCAAAAAAAAAATTCAAATCATTTTGTATGCATTTTGTAATATTAGAATGTTTGATACAATAGTTGAAATTCAAATTTATCTTTCAAATCATGGATATGCACTTTTAAAATCAAGATAAATTTATGAATTAAGATTTGTGAAACAATTTGAATTATGTATTTGAAAATATGACTAGGGAGAAAATGCACAATTTTATTTTATAATCTATTTAGAAATATGAAAATATGATATTGAAATGTTGATTGCTAAAGGAGATCAACAAGGAACAACTGTTCATTACTTATATCAATAATTATTTTTAGCACAATATAGGGGTAAAGTTTATATTTCACCATATTTCTTCTTGTCCTTGTGACAGCTAGCTTGATTCTGTGAATTGATGTTAAACTTTTCTTTCTTGCACAACTAGTACCAAAGATTCAAGTTTTGCTAGTTCATCTTCATCAAGATTTAAATTATTTTTCTATAGTCACAAATCTTGATATGAACTTCTTCAAGCAGATTTCCTAAAAAATAGTAGAACTAGTTTTCTTTACTTGTATCCAATTTTGCTTAGATCTATCAATGGTTAGTTTGTAGGAACAACATAACTCACATGCTCTCTATATATAATGAATTTAAATTAATTGAGTATAATTACTTTATGTAGATAATATATATCTTCTTTTCAAAATATGTATGCATAAAGAATTTAACTATTGAATATTTTAATCTTTTTGTAAATATATTTGTCAAATATATTTTCTAATAATAATAGAATTTCATAGTAGTGCAATATTTATTTTTAATGTCTTTTATGAGTTCTCAAAATCAAAGAGTCACATATGATAATTGACTCTATCTTTTGTCTCACCTACTCTCAATTTTCTTTGTTCAATGTAATGAGGTAAGAGGAAATAATTATAATACCTCTCTTTTAAGCGTAGTCATATATGAATCTTTTTTGTGATATTGAGATTTTGGATTTCTAGCTTTGGAGTCTTACAATCTATTTTGTGTTTAAAAAATCTAATTTATCTTGTTCTCATTAATTAAAGTAATTGAATGGTACTCTGTGGTAGTCCATCCTTGATATGCATGCCCTATTCTTCTTTGTCTCTATTGCTTCTCTCTATGTATGTTCTTTGTAACTTCAGCAATGGGTTCTCTAAGAGTTTTCTTCTTGATCGTGTGAATAACTCTCTTAGGTACTTTCTTCTTCTTTGGGCTAATCCGTCCACCCTTAGAAATATCCTGTAAGATCAGAGAACTGGGATGTTTTGGTACCCACTTATATTTGAGTCCTTGAATGTTAGTATTGGACCTTGTTATTTAGGAACCCAAACCATATTTCTCCCATTAGAATTTCTTCTAATATAATATGTGTGATAAATGTGATCTAGTTTACCACAAAAATTGCAAATAATAAGATAATGCACTTTACGAGTATATTTGTAGGTATTGTGTTGGTCTAGTATGATCAGTGTTCATAACTTCTTTCTTCATATTAGATTTTTTAGTAATATCCTTAAACTTAGTTTGCAAAAAAAAATTGCTTTTTGATATAGAATCAATAATAGGTTGAAAAACAAGTTTAAGCAATCTTTTAAAATTATTTTTCATAAATGTACTAGAAAAATTGGAATTGTTTACCATATGTACATCTTGACCTTCTCACAATGATTCTTTCTCATTTGATTCGTCTATGTTAAGCTATTATGTATACTCATTTTCCTCCTTTTGATATGAGATTTCTCCTTCTTCAATCTCAGGTATCAGTTGCTCACATGAACTATCAGAATCATTTACTTCAATAGAGTTGTTAGAAATATAGATAGAGTCAAGAGTATTCAAAATACATCTAGCATTAGAGCAATGTTTGATTTTCTCATAATCATTCTTCATTAAACTACTATACAAAATTTTTATTGCTCTGATGTTTAAGAAATATATTTTCTTTTCTTTTTCAGCCTAATCCTTTCTAATCTTGAAATCAAAATCATTTGTAAAAATATATCTCATATCAAATCAATAGTTTTAAAAATATCATCATTAGAGCTTTCTAAAAACAAAAATCAATATTTCCAAAAAATGAGGAATAGTATAATCAAAATCTTCATATGCCATATTCTTTGCATTTGAGATCGTTAAATCCTTTAAACAAGTAACATGCTGTGATACTAAATATCATAATAGCTGTATCACCCAAGAGGGGGTGAATTAGGTAATTTTAAAAACTTTGAAAAACTTTAAGTGTTTTATAATAAATCAAAAGAATAAGTTCAAAATGATATCATCAATTTGAAGGAAAAATAAAGAAAGCAAATAAATTAGAAGTTGAACACTGTCAATTTATTCTAGTTCAGCCAACCACTTAGCCTACGTCTAGTCCCCAAATCTCTTGTAAGTGTTCCACTAACTTCTAAGATTAGTCAGACTCTTGGCTCCTCAATCTATCAAAGAGAGAATCCCTCTCAATCCCCTTACAACCTGTAAGGTTATACTAGTGAGAATCTTTCTCACTCCCTCTTACAACCCGTTAGGTTACACTTCACTCTAGAGTTCCACACTCTCGAACAATTCAGAAAATGATTGATAAAAAATAACTCTCTCAGTAGAAGTATTGTGATAAACACTTAAGCTTAAACTCTAAGTTTTTCTCTCTCAAGAATGTAATATGCTCTATTCATAATAGATGAAACATATATTATCAGTAATTAATATTGCTTCTAATCATAATGCATTGTATATCTCTTTTTGCTTTCACGTGTCTTGGCTTTCTTCCATTGTAGCTTCAGGATTTTCTCTATGTCTTCTTTTATATATCAGTTCTTCATAAATCTGTTAAAGTAGTCGTTGATGAATATAACAGTTATTCTTAACGTATGTATTTCACTTTTTGTGATCTTCTTTATGCCTGAAAATGATCTTGAAATATGCTTTAGAGAAGATATATAATCAGTATAAGTATAAAACAATTATTTCTAAATAATTTAGATTTAAAGATTAAAATCTGTCAAAGTTTGGTTTAAAATTCTTTTGACAAATCAGCTTAATTTATCAAAATGTTTATTGAAGAGATACCTTATCGATAAGGACTTCGATAAATCTCAAATAAAGTACTTTGAAATAGTTATTAGATTTATCGAATAGGGCTTCATTAAATAGCCTTAACGAAAATGACTTCGATAAATCTTTAATGAATTTCATTCAAATAGTTCTTCATTTATCAAATAGGACTTTGATAAAAACCTTATCTAAAAGCACTTTGAAAAATATCTTTTCAAAACATATGCTTTTATACTTATCAATATATTTTAAAACATTTCCTAATACCTTATTTATCAAAATATTCTTTGATAAATAGGCTTATTAATAGGTTGTCTATAAATGCTGACTATTTTCAATATATAAAACTTCCAATGCTATTATAACATAGTTAGATTAGAGATTAGAGGAGTGAAAATACTTTATATAAAATTATAGCACAAACACTAATATCTCGATAGTTTTTTTGTTAGTTTCAAGTGATAATTTTTTGTTACAATCATTGGTTTTTAAAAACATTAACTTAATGTGTATTTTAGAATTTTTCAATGTATAAAATTTAAATGATACCATTTTTTTAATGAAATTAAATTAAAGGTGTGAAAAAGACACTTTATAAAATATTTTAGGCACTAAAATAAACCTTATACAACCTCTAGTCTTTAATATAAGAATTAGATAACTAATTTGGGTAGATTAAAGAAACTAGTTATGTTAGTCATTTGTAATAAATAAAGTTTAATTTTCTTAAAATACCATCTTTTATCATGACTACCATTGGTTGATAAAAAGTCTCATGATAGAACCATGAATTTATTATTTTTAATTTAAAAGAATTAGAAAGATCTTGTATTTATTATTTTTAATTTAAAAGAAACAACATTCATTTCAACTTAATTGCACCAAATTAAAATAGAAAATCCAACAAGACTAATGTAATTAATCATTTTAATATATGTATAATCATTTTTCTACCATTAATGACGATGGCTTATATATGGATCTTGGCCAACTCATAAAGAGTGTAAGGGGTACGATAAGTTCCATTGAAGCAACCGTTCATAGCAACCTCACATGAGACTTTAGTTCTATGGTGTCATTTATCAAAGAAGTAGTACTTGCTTCTATATGAACATATAGCATTTGTATCTTTACTCAAGTATCCTCTATATTTATGATTCCTATTCATGTAAACAACAAATCCAAATCAAATGAATAAAATGAGAATTAATATTGCCATATATACTTTACATGAAAGTTAAAATGAGCTTTAAATGATGTTGTTTTCTTTTGATTTTCTATCACGCCCAAATTTTTTATCCTTTTATAAGTTAATTCCAACATATTTTAAAAGGACCATAGGAATATATATATACTCATCTAGTCCTTAATATATGACCTAATTAAGGAGTTAATTAAAGAATCTAAATAAATAATTTAATTATAACTAATATAGGAGATGGTTGACTAATTTGAGTAGATTGATGAGTATATAATATGAATTCATCTTGAAGGATTAGATTTGGTTATAATTAACCAAATTATTTGGCTTCCTTAATATCTCTAAGACAGTCAACTAGCTCTAGTGGGAGATAATTAGGACTATAGGGAGTATAAGAATTCTTTCATATGTTTATCAATTGTTTTACTAAATTATCTCTATTGATACTCCCTCAATAATAATTAAGAGATAGATGGAGGGAATTAAGGGAGATAATTAGGGTGTTTTAGAAAATACGTACTATATTACTAACTTAACTAACTTCTTTAATCTAATAAAATTAGTTAAATAGGTCTTATATGAAGGACAGAAGGAGTATATATATACATGCTTACCATATTTTTCATGATTTTGTATAATGTCTTTGTGAACCTTGTAATTATCATAAATTGTAAAGAATAAACTAGGGAGTTTGGCTTGCAAAAATAGTAGTGTTTCACGAAGATTATCTCTAAAGTATCTTGTTTCACATAGTTATCCTATGCAGGGATAGATTACGGCTGAAGAAGCTGAGTACTAGTACTAGATTAATGGTAAGCTAGACCTTGTACCTCCCCTACTAGGATTTAAAGATGGGTTTAGTATCTATGACCTTTAGCCCGTACTTGATCTAGAACCTTGGTTACAGTATCTGATAGTCCCTCCACTTTCTCCTCTTAGCCCAAGACTATATGATTTCATAAATAAATACTAGTGAGATATTCCCGGCCCTAGTCATCCCTAGCCCCTTTGCCAAAGAAAGATGATGTTGACTATGTATATCTCATGAAAGTTATGGAACGTGAGTTACTGACCTAGGCCAGGGGATTGACAGAAGTCATAATCAAGAACAATCAGTTTACCTAAATTTCTTCAATTCCGTAGCAACACTGGTAGAGAGGTATACGACTAATAACATTGACCTAAACTAGGTCTATATCTTGGAAGATTGGCATGAGACTATAGTAAGTTAGATATTACCATATAACCCTATATGGAATACATAGCTAAGTGAATATTTGGCAAATGATCCTCTATTTGACATTCAAGGGTGGCTCTATCATACAGAGAGAGTATCCATTATTGAAGTATGCCTAAGGAATAGAGGATAGAACCTCATATTTCTTGAGAACATATAAGTATGAACAGATAGATCCTCCATATGATGATGAAGAGATTAAAAGGCCAGATAGACCTAGAGAAAAGGCTATAAGGCACACAGATAGACCTAGAGAAGAGAGTCTAAGGCAGAATAAAGTTAGAACATCATATTATGAGAATAAGAATATTAGGGCTTAGAGCCATAAAATTGTAACTTAGCTTAACCCAGTAACACACTTAGTTAAGCATGCTCAAAATGTGTCATGTGAACAAATGGATTTAGATGTGAATTTAAAAAAACAGAGAAATAAAGGAGAAATTTCAAGAAACATTGAGATGGTATATGGGGTGTCTTAAGGGGACCCACTATGTGCCACATGGAGAGCATAATAAGGAAGAAGAATTATCACATGTGCTTCTTTGTCTTAAAATAATATAATAATTGAGTTAATGATTATTAGGTTTAATGTAGCATCCCAATTTTTTTCCCTTATATTTAAGTAAAATTAAAAATATTATTTATCAATAATTTAAAAATGTTATATAATTAAATTATTATAGTTTATTATTTCTATTATTTTTAATAAAATATGATATATAGATTATCCTATTTTTTATCTTATTTAAAATTTTATTATTTTATTATTATTTAGGAATTTATTAGGATTTAGTTCAGATTTAGATATGTAATTTTATTTTAAAAATATGGTTTAAGTTTTAAATTACAATACCTAATAGAATTTTGATAAAGAAAATAATAATAATATACCTATATCTTTGGTTAATTATACATATAATAATATATGATTTATATTATAATGATAATATAGTTTAAATTTTAAATTACTATATCTGATAAGATTTTAATAAAGATAAGATATGAATTTAAATTTTTGAATTATTATTGTGGCTTTATAAGTAGAACTAACACTCTGAGTTATTCCTCAAATTTGATTATATAGTCAGTTCTTCTCTTTGTCTTCTCTCTCAGTCTATTTTCTATTTCTAAATAATCTCACATATATTTTTCTCTCAAACACGCATTTAGTTCAACTTACTCAAAGCTGAAATTTACCTTTCAGATATTTGTGGTAATTATTCATATATTTAGGCAAAAGGTAACCCGTTGTGTGTTCTAATATGATGTTTGTGAGTGATTTGATATATATATAAATATTGATATTAATATAATTATATTGAGAAAACTTGTTTGATTATTTTTATTGAAAATAGTCTTGTGGGATCTAAATTTTAATTTAGAAAGTTATCTTGAGAAAAATCATTTTTATGATATTTATCAAACTATTGAGATTTTGATTAATATGATTATTTTGAGAATTATGCATTGGGGATGGGTGATAATTGAGTTATATTTCTACCATGTGGTATAACCTCAATCGGAGCTCAATTGATGACTTTGGTCCCACCAGTTTACCGAGGGACATGCCACACCTATATATGGAGGGGTTGTGACAACCCCACATGTTTACCAAGGGAGAATAGATCTATGGTCTGGTAAGGTGGTATGTGGATTTTAACATATCCATATAACTTGACCGGTTAGTTGTTCGAGGTGTAGTTACTACTAGCCTATGAGTTTGGTCTACATAAATAAGGTAGTTCGCTTAATTTGATGGGAGAAACTTGGGTAGGTTATCTATTTAATTTTATTATGATAATATATTATTTTTTATATATTATATTTTGTGATTGGTCCCACTTACGCCTCATGAGCACATGTTAGCACTCATGATAAGTAGAATTATGGTTAATGAGACGTTTGTCTTACCATATCTTTATTAATATTTTTTAGAGTATTTTTTCATCTTATGACCCTAGGAAAAACTTCATAGGTTTAATTAAAGCTATATTAATTATATAGCCTTATACTTTGAAGGTATGTGTAAAATATTTGTATATTTCCATAATAGGTTTTAATTTATATACTTATTTTCATATTACTTTATTTATATTTTAAGAAAATTTTTTTATAACCATGGTAGAGTTCATTTAAATTTTAGTTAAACTCTTTTCTACCATGGTTAGCTCTATTGAAATAAATTAAATTTATTTATAATATTATTTTTAAATTTTATTGGGTAGAAAATATGTATAATTAATTAATAATAATTATATTTTAGGAAGATTTTACAATTTGGTATCAGAGCTTAGGTTCCAAATCCTTTTAATATTTTATAATTCATTATGAATTTATTGTATTGTTTAAAAAACAAAAGGGTTGTGGTTTTGTTCCCACGTCCCATGTCCTAGCTAAACTTATTTAATCTCAAACCTGTATAGTTTTTGTTGAGACCCAAAATTGTATAAAAAATAAAATTTGTTTGACTCTATTTTATTTTAAAATATTTTTATTGAATTTTCATAAAGTTGTTCAATAAAATATTTGATTATTTTGTTTAGTTTAATTGCATTTTATTCTATAAAGAGTTTGTTAATTTTTTTTAAAAAATATTTGATTACCAAATTAATTTTTATACTATTTTAATTATTTATGGGATTTGACTATTTTAACATTTTCTGGAAACTTTTCAAATTTATTTTGTAAGTTATTTAAAATTTTTCTAGATATTTGGAATATAATTTAAAGCAATCATACATTTTTTTAAAATTCTCATAAAGTTGTGCATTTTTTGTAATTAAATACCCGTAATTGATATTTGTGTATGGTGACATTTTCTTGCATATTACATTGTATAGTAGGAGCAACATACATTATTCACACATATTATTCCCTCTTAGCTTATAAAAATGGCTCTATTATAGTATTTGACTATTAAGGCGAGTTGTATCTTAGGAAGGGAGAAATAGTGTAACATTTGATAAACTATTAGAAAATAAAATAAGGAAGCTTTATAGTATGTTGAATTTTGGGGACAAAATTCCTAAAATGAGAGAAGAATTATAACATCCCTAATTTTATCCTTATATTTAAGTAAAATAAAAATATTATTTATCAATAATTTAAAAATATTATCTAACTAAATTATTATGGTTTACTATTTTTATTATTTTAATAATATATATATAATTATCCTATTTTTATCTTATTTAGAATTTTATGTTTTAATTGTTATTATTAGTTAAGAATTTATTAGGATTTAGATTCAGATTTAGATACATAATTTGATCTTGAAAATATAGTTTAAATTTTAAATTACAATACCAGATAGAATTTTGATAAAGATAATAATAATAATATACCTATATCTTTAATTATATATACATATAATAATATATGTATTTACATTATAATGATAATATAGTTTAAATTTTAAATTACCATATCTGATAAGATTTTAATAAAGATAAGATATAAATTTAAATTTTGAATTATTATTATAGCTTTAGAAATAGAGTTAAGACCCTGAGTTATTCCTCAAACTTGATTATTTAGTTGACTATTCTCTTTTTAGTCATCTCTCTTAATCCCTTTTCTTATTCCCAAGAAGGTAACTACTTTCTACTCGTTATGTGTACTAATATGATGTTTGTGAGTGATTTGATATATATAACTATTGATATTGATATAATTATATTGATAAAATTTATTTGATTATTTTTATTGAAAATAGTCTTATGGGATTTAAAGTTTAATTTAGAAAGTTATCTTGAGACAAATCCTTTTTGTGATATTTATCGAGCTATTGAGATTTTGTTTAATATGATTATTTTGATAATTATGCATTGGGAATGTGTGATGATTGAGTTGTGTTTCTACCACGTGGTATAGCCTCAATCGGAGCTCAATAGATGGTTTTTGTCCCACCAGTTTACTGAGGGATGTGCCCCACCTGTTTATCAAGGGGCTACGACACCCCCACATATTTATCGAGAGAAATGGATCTATAGTTTGGTAAGGTGGTATGTGAATTTTAGCCTATCCATATTACTTGATCGATTAGTTGTTCGAGGGGTAGTTACCACTAGCCCATGGGTTCGGTCGGCAGAAATAAAGCGGTTCGGTTAGTTTGATAGGAATAACTTGGGCGGGTTATCTATTTGATTTTATTATGATAATATATTATTTATTATATGTTGTATTTTATGATTGGTCCCACTTGACGCCTCATAAGCACATATTATCACTCATGATGAGTAGAATTGGTTACTGAGACGTTTTGTCTCACCATATCTTTATTAACACTTTTCAGGGTATATTTTCATCTTATGACCATAAGGAAAACTTCAGAAATTTGATTAAAGCTATATTAATTGTATAGCCTTTTTCTTTGAAGGTATGTGTAAAATTTTTGTATATTGCCACAATAGATTTTAATTTGCATACTCATATTTCATATTACGTTATTTATATTTTAAGAAAGTCTTTTTATAACTATGGTAGAGTTCATTTAAATTTTAGTTAAACTCTATTTTACCATGGTTAGCTTTCTTGAAATAAATTAATTTATTTATAGTATTATTTTTAAATTTTATTTGGTAGAAAATATGTCTAATTAATTAATAATAGTTAGAGTTTAAGAGGATTTTATATTTAATTAATTCCAAAATCTAACCAATAAGATGTAATATTAAGGAATTGTAATAATTAGGAAAATGAGGGATAATCTTGTCCTAAATTGTCAAAAATTTGCCTATAAATAACCCTATTATTCCCTCACAAAACCATGAACCCTAGAGTTCTTGGGGAAGCTCTTGACATTTTGAAACTCAACCAAACCAAAGCAATTCCAAGTGGAAATTCCAAGTACTTTGATCCAAGAAAGTTAAGGCATAAAATAAGCAACCTTCCTAGTTCTTTTATAGGTATTTTGGAGATTGAAACCTAGGTTCTAATAGTTAAAAATTAGATTTTCCCTTGGAATATGTGGGTGGCCAAAATTCATGAATAAAGAAGGAAAAGGAAAATCAAGTTATAATCATGTAATTGGTATTTAGATAAGTTAGATTGGATGATTGGTTATTGAATTAAATTGAGATTCTTGACTTTACTTTCTAAGGAGGCTTGTCCTAGGCAAGAAATAGAGGGAGGAGATTTATTTTCATTTTTCTAATGCTTCCATTGAAGCCAGATGATGATTTTGTTTAGGTTTGAGTATGATTGGAACCTTTAAAGTATTAGAATTGAAAAGAGAAAATTTGGAACCCTCTCTATCACTATTCATGAGCCTAGACAATAATGAGAATTTTATAATTTTGATGCTTCCAATGCATTTAAAATGAAAATTGTGTAGGAATAAGTATCAAAATAGGAATTTTTGAAATTCCTAAGGGTGTTTTTCAGTTTTATGCTGAACTCTATGAGAAACTTAGAATTTTAAAATTATAACGTCATATATGGATTTAGAAGGAAAAATTGTGTAGAGTAAAATCAAGACATAAATTAATTCAAAGGACAAGGCAATTAACCACAAATAAGAAAGTTAGTGGTTAATTGATTAACTAAGTTTAATGTTCTTGAATGATAAGAATTGGATTGTGATGAATGAATGATTGTATGTGATATCTAGGCTTTTATTTGTGTGCTAAAGAAATAAGCCACATAGCAAAGAAAAGTGACAAGGAAGAGAGTAAAAAGGAAGTAAAGCATCAAGGTAGTAAACTATCCTAAACTTGTAAGTGATTGACGTTATACTTAGTTGTGTTATGGCTTTGTTGAATTGTGTTGCATGTATGTAAATGATCGAAGCTCTGTTTCTATGATTACTTTAGCCAATTTTATTTCATATGATACATGAAAGCATGCACATTACATTAAACTTACACAATCACAAGCAAGCACAAGTAATAAGCAACTTGATACACACATTGTTTAGTTCTATTTACTATTGAGATTCTCCTAGAAATCCCACCTCTATTTATTCCCAAAACAGCAGGACCATCAATCACAAGAGGAGAAGAATAGTTTATGATGTAATTGCTATTTTGACGGTGTATGATAGTTGATTTTGTAATGTATGTAAACATATGTACAGTTGCAAGAAAATCTGCTTGTGAACAGTAACTTGTGATGAGGTAGTGACTAAATGATGTAACTAAAAATAGTGAATGATATAATAAATGTATAATATTTTACCAGTAAATATTTGACATTTTACAAATAAATATTTCACATGTCAAGATTCATTTTGCTACAAATAATGCCTTAATTTGATGTCTGTACAAGGAGAACGGATTTTTCAAAGTTAGGAATCAAAATCTGTTTTCATGATTTTTGACCAAATGAACAGTGATATTTGACACAAAAATTGTACTGATTGCTTGAGCATTTGGTCTGAGACATTTTTCATTAAATTAAATTATATCTTCTTGTAATCTTTTGAACCACTTTATTTAAATTTTTTGCGAATTAGTTATGATTTTTTAAAATTTATCTCCAAATATAGAAATACCAAATGAACAATAACTGTAAAGTTGAAATTTCCATATTTTTTGAATGAACTTCAATGATCATATAAGTAGTTCAAAATGCTACCAAATAGTCCCTAAGGCATTTGGAAGTAAGGTGTTATACTTTTAGACTTATCGATATATTTTAAAATATTTTATAATACCTTATTTATTGAAGTATTTTTCTATAAATAGGCTTATCAAATAGCTTATCAATAAATGCTAGAAAAATAGACCTTCAATCATTCTTTGATCTTTTAATATTTCCTCAAACCATGTAATATTTTTTGAAACAAGAATTCATAAGATCATTTAGCAAATCAAAGCAAGTTATAAGCTTATTAAGATCACAAAAGAATCATTTGATAAATATTTAATAACTTCATAATCTGAATTTTCTTTCATTTGTTGAAGTGCTTATTGAAAATGACACTTATCAAGAAGGACTTCGATAAATGGCTTGCTCGAATAACTATTCAATAAATATGATAATTTTATATTTTAGAATATCAAATTTATCGAAGTGTTCTTCGATAAATAGATTTATCGAATAGCTTATTGATAAAAATCGAAAGAACAATGTTAGACTTTCTTTCATGTTTAATCTCTCTTGTTTTTGTAAGATTGCTTAAAGCACTTAAAGAAATAGATAATTCAAACAACTTAGCAACATTATAAGCAATAAATCACTATAAAAAACATTTACCAAAAAAAACTTCAATGTTCTTTATATATCAGAATTTTTCTCTATTTATCAGAGTGTTCTTCCATAAACTGCCTTATCGATTAACTCTGATAAATAATGCTTGAAATATGATTCAAACAAGATACTCGATATTGATCGAATAACTTATCGATAAACTGATAAGTTATTCTTTAAACAGGGAAAGACTTTATTTATTGAATACCTTATTGATCAACTTATTTATCGATAAATACTTCGATAAATCCATTTCAAAACAATTTTCACAAAGCTTTCTTTTTAAAGTCTTTTTTTATCAATATACTATTAGAGAAATACTTCAATAAATATATTCATATAAAACACTGAGTCAGTTTTTAATTTATCAAAGGCTTCTCAATAAACAACCTTATCGAATAAGTGTTTGAAATGATAAGTTTCAAATCGAAGACATATATTTTTCTAAAACTGATTATGTTATTCATTTATCAAAGGCTTTATTGATAAGTAGTCTTATTGAGCATAACTTCAATAAAAACATATCAGAAAACTCTTTTTCTTCACAAATTTATTTCTCATGTATCTAAGAGATTATTGAGTAGATCTCTTATTGATAAGCGTATTGATAAATGCTCTTTATTAGTTAAAATGCTTTTTGAAATCTTTTATCAATTGCCATCATTAAAATATTTTCAGCCAAAAAAATTTCTCTACACTTATTCATACGTGGGAATTTTAAGATGATGAGCCATATATTATTGACTATGAGGTATACAAAGTTTACTATATCCATGACAAGAAGCATAAAGATTAGAATATGGTTGTTTACCTCCAGACACGAGATCTTTATGATATGGGATATGGTGACATTACTTATGACAATGAGCCTTTCTAACTGATGAATTTTGAAGAATTCTTTCCTCAAGGAGATGATAATTTAACCATTTCAAGTATATGTCTTTTATTAAATTATTTAAATAATTAACTTTACATATATTTAATTATAATCCTAATTAACAATAATTTTTAATTTATCCTTCCAAGAAGGATGATGATCAACAATAACATATTCAATAATATCTATAACTAATGAAATAATTAGTTTTTTCATACATAAATTAAATATGTACAAATAAATCAAAATTGATTCAATTTTTTAAAAATTAAAAATTTGTTATTTGTAGCAATTAAGAGAACCGGTAGAAATTGTCAAGGCAAAAACTAGCTACAAAATGCACAAAACCACTATAAATCTTTCCTTAACCTTTATAAATACCATCTCACCTCCTTGTTCATTCAGTGCCTCATTTTTTCCTCCCTCTCCTCTTATTCATCTCCTTCCTTAAAATACCGTCTTCTCTTCCTCCTTCTTTTTCTTTATATAGTAATATGTTATTTATTTTGTAGATCTTAATTTATTTTATTTATCTTCTTTTTAGTTTACTAATATACTCAGATTTTTTCTTTCAGATTTTCTTTATTTATCTCTACCAATCTAACCACTTCTTCAATTTAAGAATTGAATTTCAACACTACAAACTATTATATCTCCAATTCTTGAATATCTAACTCAATTACCTTATCAAAGTAAATTAAATTCATATGATACAACCATAATTTTACTTATTATTTATCACAACAATATTTTAATATATAACATGTAATACATTGCTAATTACACATATCAAAATAATTATCTGATATAATCTATTTAATGGTTTTTAATTAATAATATTACATTTTATAATAATAAAAAAATTAGAATATTATTTTTTTCCAGTTGTAATGCACTTTCTAGCAATTAGTAAAATACTAGAAAATTATAAATATGAGAAAAATATTAGCTAAATTCAAATTTTGTTCACAATGGCATCACATTACTAGCAATTTAATAGCTAGAGATTATGGCGCCATCCTGAAAATATTGTTTCCTGCCAATGAAATCAATAAAATAATGAGCAAATTATGCTACTTTAATTGGAATTTAATTAAATTACATATGATTGACACTAGCTCAAGTGATATGGGTTAGGCATGGATAAGAACAATAGTTGAAACTCTCATGATATAATACAAAAAATATAAATTGTAATATCTTCCCTATTTCAAAAATATTATCGACAACATCAATACGAGATCCCAAAGAATAACTATATAATCACAAAAGAGTCCCACAACAAATGAGCAACATGGACTTATTATTTCTTATACTAGAACTTGGATTGCATGTTGTTGTGAAACATTTTGTTAATTCCTTCCTTAGAACCTTGTAACAGATATTATCCCTTCATGTTTTTTTTAAAATATAGGTATCCTCCTATTCGTGGCAATCTTATTTGAGGCACTATCAAGAACTAAATGTGGGCACCTCCTTTTGTGACGTTGATTTGAACTTTGATTTACTACGTTGTGGAAACTAACCCCTTCCACTAGACTTATTCATCGTTGGTTGCTTTCTATGTTCTATTTTACTGTTGCTTTTTCTATGGATGTATTTGATTTGTTTATACTTAAGGTTTTTTCTCTTTGGATCGTTGGTTCTAACATTACTACAAAATAAACTTTCTAAAGCCCCTTTTCTAAATCGGTTATGAGGAAACAGTTTAAAAGAAATGAGCAGTGGCATTTTTATAAATAACGGTGAAATATTTTACCTGAGGTAATGTGATTGGTGTAAAAGAAATGAGCGGTGGTATTTTTGTAAATAAAGGTGAAATATTTACACTTGATGTACACATGATTAATGTAAAAATGAACGATAGCATTTTTGTAAATAAGCGTGAAATATTTACACCTAATGTGTACGTGACTGATGTAAATAAATAACACATCTAAACTGGGCACATTTTTTAATTTTATGAATTACACTCCTATACCTCAACTCTTTCTTCACCCAACTGACATTCCCCCTCCCTCATGGCGGTCAAGTACAACGGTTACAAGAATGGCAATAGCGAGGTGATAGACAACAAGGACGTGACCTCTTTCATCTTTGGATCTGTGATTTGTGACCTCTTTTTCCAACCTATGTGTTCTTCGTTCTTCAGCTACCATAGTCATTTTCAATCTTCAATAGCGTGAGGGGGAGGACCATTGCTCATGAAGCCACTACTCAGCGATCTGAATAATAGCGAAGGAGATGAATCTTCTCCTTCTCACAAACCCATTGCTTGGCGACGACAAAAAGGGATAGTCTTCTCCTTCTTCCAATTTATGTCTGAGCTCTCGTCCTTGTTTGATCTCCTTCAATGAAGCCTCGCAAGAAGGTGAAGTTGGTGCTCCTTCATCTTCTTACTCTACTGTATTTGAATCTCTATAGCCTTTAATTTTTTTTGGATTTTGGCCCAGGTCTATTCGATTTTTTTTAGTTCCTCACTTCCATGTGTTTCAGTGCATTTACAATTTATCCTTATATTTTAGCTTTTTAGGATTCATTGTGATTTAGGTTTTGTATAAATTAATCAAATTTAAGTTTAGTTTGAGGGTTCCCATATCAAAGGCTTGTTGAATTGTGAGGGTTAAAGTCCTTATTTGTTCGAGACTCAGGCTCGAGATTATTTTGATAGGGTTTGAGATATAGGAGTATTTTAGGGATATAAACGATCTTTATAGGTCATGCTTGGTAAACAATTTTAGGAAGTAATAAATATGCCACCTTTAGTATTAACAATTAGCAGAAAACTTTCTTTTTGCATCATGGCCTTTAGATTCTTTGGTTATCATCTATAGAAACTAATTTAGAAGCTTCTCTGAGCTAAATCTAGAGTTTTTTTATTCTATTTTTTTTATTTTTATGTTTCTTTTTAAACTAGTTTTATAGAGTAACCGTTTAAAAAAACTGATTTTCTATAATGGTCGTACACCCGGTGTAGAATATCAGACTTTCTACCTAAGCTATATTTACACTGGACATTATAATCATATTTTAAAATCCATTTTCTAGCAGTGTAAGCTTTTGTTTATGCTATAATTAAGGAACAAGCCTACCTAACCTTAACGAGCTAAGCCTACTTGAGCTTTGAGCTTGATCTTCTTAGCGCTATTTATTTTCTTTATTTCTCTATTTTTATTAAATAAAGCCCAAACACAAACAACTTGATAATTTTTTTAAATGATAATTTTTTGTGACAATCATTTTTTTAAATTAAATACATAATGTGTTTGCATTTTAGAATTTTTTTTCAATATATAAGACTTCAATGCTACTATAATATAGTTAGATTAGAGGAGTGAAAAGACTCTATATAAAATTAGAACACAAACACTAATATCTCGATAGTTTTTTTATTAGTTTTAGATGATAATTTTTGTTACAATCATTATTTTTTTAAAAACATTAACTTAATGGGTTAGCATTTTAGAATTTTTTTCAATGTATAAAATTTAAATGATACCATTTTTTAATGAAATTAAATTAGAGGTGTGAAAAAGACACTTTATAAAATATTTTAGGAACTAAAATAAACCTTATACAACCCCTAGTGTTTAATATAAGAATTAGATAATTAATTTGAGTATATTAAATAAACTAGTTATGTTAGTTATTTGTAATAAATATAGTTTAGTTTTCTTAAAATATCATCTTTTATCATGACTACCATTGGTTGCTAAAAAGGCTCATCATGGAACTATGGATTTATTATTTTTAATTTAAAAGAAATAACAGTCATTTCAACTTAATTGCACCAAATTAAAATAAAAAATACTACAAGACTAGTGTAATTATTTGTTTTAATATATGAATAATCATTTTTCTACCATTAATGATGATGGCTTATATATGGATCTTGGCCAACTCATAAAGAGTGTAAGGCGTACAAAAAGTTCCATTGAAGCAACTGTTCATAGCAACCTCACATGAGACTTCAGTTCTGTGGTGCCATTGATCAAAGTAGTAGTACTTGCTTCTATCTGAACATATAGCATTTGCATCTTTACTTCTATTATAGCAAGTATCCTCTATGTTTGTGATTCCTGTTCATGTAAACAACAAATCCAAATCAAATGAGTAAAATGAGAATTAATATTGCCATATATACTTTACATAAAATTTAAAATAAGCTTTAAATGATGCTATTTTCTTTTGATTTTCTATCACGCCCAGTCTTCTGGTCTTTTTATAAATCAATTCCAACATATTTTAAAAGGACCAGAGGAATATATATATATTCATCTGATACTTAATATATGATTTAATTGGGGAGTTGATATTGGTCTTAAATACTACCATCGGTTCTAATTATAAGCACTGGTTAACTTTTTTAGATAGATTGAAGAAACCAAATAAATTAGTTAATTATAACTAATATATGATATGGTTGACTAATTTAAGTGGATTAAGGAGTATATAATATGAATTCATCTTAAAGGGTTAAATTTGGTTATAATTACCCGATTTATTTGCCTTCCTTAATCTCCATAAAAAGTCAACTAGCTCTTATAATATGACCAGAGGGAGTATAAAACTTCTTTCATATATTTATAATTTTTTTCTTAAATTACCCTTATTGATACTCCTTTAACAATAATCAAGTAAGAGATAGAGGGAGGGAATTAAGGGAGATAATTAGGGTATTTTAGAAAATATATGCTATATTAACTAACTTAATTAACTTCTTTAATCTAATTAAATTAGTTAAATATGTATTATATTAAGAACTGAAGGAGTATACACACACGTGCTTACCATATTTTTCATGATTTTGTATAATGTCTTTGTGAACCCTGTAATTATCATAAATTGTAAAGAATGAACCGGGGAGTTTGGCTTGCAAAAATAGTAGCGTTTCAGGAAGATTATCTCTAAAGTATCTTGTTTCGCATAGTTCTCCTATATATTGATGTGGCTCACAAGATGTAAGGCCAGCCACCACGAACTTTCTAGCTCCAAGTTCATAGAGTTTCTGCAATTCATGGATTAAAAAATATTATAAGATTTGAAATATATATATATATATATATGAAACATAATAATATAAATTAAACCATCTTCGAGTGATATATATGGATGGTTCATATGCTGTATGAACACGATAGCCATCTTCCACTAAGTTGTAGACTTTTCTAAATCATGGGCCCACTTGGGATTATTGATTATTAATTATTGTCATGGGACTCAAAATTTTTCAAATATCAAAGAGGGTGTCCAAAATTTTTTGAAGATCAAATTTCAAATTTTTATGACATTTTAAATTTTAACCATAATAAAAATTTATAATAATAATAAATAATTAATCAATTGTAATATATTTTTTCTACCCTCTATATGGGAGAAATCTCTAGTTTTTTATATTATGTATGACATTCTCTTTCATAATTAATAGCTTTAAATATGGGTGATATTGAAAAAACTTAATTAATATCTTATCAAATGATCTATAATAAGGATTATCTATGTCTAGAAGGTACTTTATAAGGATGAGATAAAATACGAACCTGGATTTGCTTTGAAATTTCATCAAGGAGATAATCTGCATAGTCTTGTGGGGTATATCGGCTGGTGATGTTTCCATTGGCCAAAATATTATAATCATTAAGGCCAACATGTAATAGGAAAATGGATTTGGCCAAGTGATGGTTCAAGTTATTTTGATTCATTTGTTTCGGGAGATCCTTTGTTACGGTAAAGGTGAAGTATATGATTTGTTGCTCCATTGATAAACATTCTCCCTTAAACAAACAAAAAAATAATTATTAAGCATAGATTAATTAATGATCAAATGAAGCATTTAAACTTTTTAGAATGGTTCAAACAGATTTTCTATCTACCACAACTTTGTAACCACTATATATATAGCCCGTGTAAAATGTTTTAAATAGATTGTCTATGTAACTAGTGTAAAAAGATATACATTTTTTTATAAATTAAATAGTTTAAATAATTATCTTCACTAGTTTTTGTTTTAACCAGTGTAAAAGGTGTATTCTAGACCGTCTTGCAACTAGTGTAAAAGTCCCAATGTAGAAATGCTTTTTTGTACCAGTAATAATGGAAGATAAATTAACATTATCAAAAGATTTATTCTCGTACCACTCTCGTTGAATTTAAGATCCCGCATGACCCTGATCCATAGTTTATTCCAGTCTTTATATGACTTCTTTCAGAATCAGACAGATTCAAATAAGCAGGAGCCAATGGTAAACCCAAATGGATAGCTACAAAGAAAACACAAAATACACAGTAATATTTGGATAATATACGAAAGTGACAAGAAATATTAAACTTTCCAATTATAGCATTTTTTTTCAATGTCTTAATTGTCCTTATACTAATTGGAGGAAAAATACAATGATAACAAACCTAGTTACTGCCTTCGATCCTAATTATAAGAATAGAAGTGGGGTTTAATTTATTCTAAAATATAATATCTAAATTCACATTGTCTCATAAAATTATAATTTTTTTCCAATGTACCCTTATATGATTGCACATATTAAGGAGTATCTATCAAAAGTAGTTCTTATGTACATGATTAAAATGGGTATTTTAGGAAAACCGACATATATTCATTATAATTAATTTACCTAGCTACCTCAATCAACCTAAATTAGTTAAGTAAATCTTATAATTAGGAATAGAGATAATAATATTTAAAAGGGCAATGACATCCCATTTTAATGGAAAGCTTTCAAGCCACTAAACTAGAAAGCTATTATTAGTTAATATGATATATAAGTGGGTATATTTTATTATTATTAAATAAAAGACTTAGGATATGGGGCTTTGTACGGATTGGCTAGGGAAATATTGGAATGAGATCTCGAAAGAACATGTCTCTTGTAACCTCACACAGAAAACCAAACGGACGATCATCCAAGTATATATATATAGAACCTTATTAAGAGAACCTGTCTTTTATTATATTATAATTTTTCCCTATATGTATAATACTGATAGTGGAAAGAGGTTTGGAAAGGATTGTGACGATGATCAGAAGGAATCATAAATGTTAGATGAGTTTTGAAGGAAATGAGGGACTCAAATGAAAAGTTTAAAAGTTCTATGGTGAAAAATGAAAGTAGACAAAAGCTTTAGGCCATTATGTGTAATTATAAAAAGTTGAGGGCCTAAAGTGTAATTTTCAAAAGTTATGGGACTTAAATATAATTTATCAAAAGTTCAGAGGAAAAAATGTAATTATGATAAAGTTGAGCCGGAAAAGGCTTAAAAATGTCCAGAATTATATTAGTCCAAAATTTTCTCAATAAATAGAGAAAATTATTTTGATTAGTTTGACGCAACACAGAATTTTGATATGAGGTCCCGAAAAATTTATATTAATTTCTGAAGAAAGAAAAATTAATACAGTATCCTCTGGACCTCAGAATCAAATCAAAATTTGGTAGTAAATTCCTATAATTAATATAATAATTTCTAAAACTAACAGAGCTCAAAATGGAGTTCTGTAGAATTTATTATAGAATTTACAGTGGATTAAAACCTCCAATAAATATGTTTTGGGGGAATTTCTCAGGAATTGAGCTCATGAAGGCAGTGGATTATATGGAGGGCCCAAAATAACGCCTTATAGGCCCAATGATATATTCAGATAAGTATATGGGTCAGGGCTAATAAAGACTGGAAAAAATATAAAATTATGAAAATGCCACTGAAGGTTTGTCACTGTGTTGTATCATTAAGTCAGAGTTATATGAATGGCATTTTGGTCATTTGGACAAGCCAAAAATGTCCAGACAAGTACAAGAGTGATTAGTCAGTGTTAGTATATGCCCTGATAAGAAGTAAATAGATGTAAAATGACAATTATGCCTTTAGGGTTAATATAGGGCAAGACAGTGAACCAGGGGCATTTTAGTCATTTCTCAAGGAATCTGTAATTAAGTTTTGGCCCAATCCAAGAATTTCAATGGTAGTAAGAATCCAGATACTGAATTTAAGGTTAGATAGTATATTATAGAAATTTAGAAAAATTATATTTATAAAATAGTCTAGTTTTTGGGGAATCGGACTGAGCCGGTACTGGATTGGACTAGAATTTTTCTAGAAGCTTACCCTATTGGAATTTTCCCCCTAGCCCTATGAGTTGTCCTTTGATGATGTCAGGGATGATGTCATAATTCTCCTTTTTGAAAAAGTTAAATCCAAGATTAAATATTAGCCATTAGATCAAATAGTGCACAAAGTAATCTTAGCCATTGATTTTTCATGAGATTTTTCTATAAATACCCCCTCAAATCTGAAGTAAAACTGTGGCATGTCAACCTTGGGGAGACTCTTGAAAAATGAAAACTCAAGCCAAGACAAAGAAGATTCAAGGTACCAAAGTTCAAGCAAGCTAGAGATTAAAGGTAAGTAATCTATCCTAGCTTATTTTCCTTTGATTTGGAGCTTAAACTTAGGGCTTTCATGGGGAGAAAGTTGAGTGTTCTCTAAGGTGTTGTGCTATCCAAAAATCTTATATGAAAGGGAAAAGAAGAAATTAAAGTTAGAGATTTATGATTGAATCTTGAACAAGCTAGTTAAATGATTGGTTGTTGAATCAAGTTGATCTTCTTGACTTTGCCATGGTTGAACCAGTTCGGTTTTCACTCTTCATGATGGAAGGAAATAAAATTTCAATGATTTAATGCTTCCATTAAATTTATATGATAATTTTGTGTAGGATTGTATAGGTTTTGAACCTTGGAAACATTGAAATTCTAATATTGTAGTTTTTGAAACTTTCCTCTATTACTATTCACTCACATGAACAGTGATTGAAATTTCATGATTTTGATGTTTCCAATAGTTTAAAAATAAAAATTTTTGTGGGATAAAGTGAAGAAACAAGTATGGGAACCATTAGAATTAAAATGAGAATTTTTGAAGGAATTGTGTGCATGTATTCGGTTCTGTTTAGCAAGCCATGAAGGGGCTGGAATTTTAATATTCTAAACTCATAAATGGATTCAAAAGATGAAATTGTGTAGGGTAAAGTCAAGACATCAATTGATTCAAAGACCAAGTCCATTAGTTAAGATTAAGGAAAGTTAATGTAGTTAAATGAGCTTAATGTTTAAGAGGAAGTTATGTTAGTTAAAGTGAGTTTAATACTCAAAGAAGTTAGATTGTGATGGATGAATGATTATGTGATGTTAGGAATTGATTGGTATGCTCCAAAAGAGGAAGCCACATATCCAAGAGAAGTGAGAAGGAATAAGCAAGATAAAGTGAAAGAAAGTCAAGTATATGAGGTAATAAACTTATCCTAAACTTGTATATATTGAATGTTATGCTTAATTGTGCTATGACTTTGTTGAATTGTGTTGCATATGTGCTTATGTATGAAGCTCTGTTTCTATGATTACCTTGGCCAATTATATTTCATATGTAGCATGGAAACATGCACATTACACAATATTAACACTTTCACAAGCAAGCACAAGTATTTACATTAATGCATGCATTATTTATTACCGTTTGCTACTGAGATTTCCCCAGAAATCTCATCCCCTTCCATGTAATCTCAATCCCACAGGTTTGTTAATGATGAAAGAGGATTGAAGAAGCATGAAGAGAAGCTTGGGATTGGATAGTATAAATGTTATGTGAGGAATTATTATATGTAATGTTACTATTTGACCAATGAAAGTAGTGATGATCATGATATAATAACAAATAGTAAATGATGAGATAAATGTATGAAATTTTGTAAACATTTAGTTAACATGTCAAGCTTCGTTTTGACCCCAAGAACACCTAATTTTGATGTCTGTACAAAGAGAACTAATTTTCCAAAATAAGGGACCAGAATCTGTTTTAAGAATTTTAGACCAAATGAACAGTAATCTTTGACGAATAAACTGTATTAATTGGCTAAGCATTTGGTCTAAAAAATTTTTTTCCTTAAAATTCAAGATGTTATCTTCATGTATCTTTTTGAACCACTTCATTTCTATGTTCTAAAATTAATTATGATTTTTTGAAGTTTATCGCGTAATCTAGAATGCCATATGAACAGTAACTCGAGAAAGAGAAAAATTCCAGATTTAGCTAATGGACTTCCAAATTCTTATAAGTGGTTCTAAATGCTACTGAATAGTCTCTAAGACATATGAAAGTGAGGATGTTTCATCTTTTACAACCCTAACCATGAAAATCACATAACAAGGTTGGTCAATCCCTTGATACAGTGTTCCTACGAGAATAATACGAGGATGCAAGCAATTAATGCTCACACAAACAAAGAGAAAATTCTCATTGACTTACCAGCAAAATCTGCAATATTTTTGGCATTAGTGTGTCGGCCCGTTACATTATTGAAATCAATGCCATAAGGCCAACTATTTGCGTTTGCAACTGTATTGAGATGATTGTTGTTTCCAGAATCAACCGCAGAATCACCAAAAACATATAAGGCTGGCACCAAGGGATGATGATGGTTACCAGCATTCACCATGGCAATTATTTGGCAGAAAGCCAGTAACAGTAATAATATTTTTGAATTTTCCATCTCTTATTGAACTTCGGTATGTATGTACACACGGAAGGCTGCTAGCTTTCTTCTGTTGATGATAACCAAGACTTCGGTATATATATGATGATTTATTTCTAATTTTGGCTATTTCTTTTATAACTAAAAATAGTTTTATACCCTTT
This sequence comes from Leucaena leucocephala, assembly GCA_037074615.1. Lineage (NCBI taxonomy): Eukaryota > Viridiplantae > Streptophyta > Magnoliopsida > Fabales > Fabaceae > Leucaena > Leucaena leucocephala. The sequence goes on from CM073550.1 coordinate 7,250,120, forward strand.
TAACTTGCAATGAAAATGAAAGAAACGCAATATTATTCAAACAATAAGTGAAAGAAAGAGATATGTGTTTCTGAATTTTGTGACAAACCACAAAGTATGGCCATTTGTTTAATTTTATAGGGGAGAAATATTTAGAAGTCATGTGGAAGGGAATTTATTATAAAAAAATTATAAAATTATTAAATAATTAAATAGTCCCAAAGGACTTGGGCGTACCCTTATACATAAATAATAAGTTTTTCGGTAACACAGATGACAACTAGAGGGCAATCAATAATGATAACTAGAGGGTAATCAACAATAATAACCTGAAGTGGTACAAATGACAATAGGGGTTGTTATCTCATGCCCCTAGTTATCATCTATGCCTCTTCATGTTATCATTGCGTGTCCCTAGTTATCAATTATTCCACTTCAAGTTGTCATCGTATTTTTAGTAACTTGTCATTTGTGTATAAGGGTAGTTTAGTAATTGCACAAATCAAATCCATTAACCCTAGGTTCCTTGGGACTATTTAATTATTTGATGATTTCACAGAATTTTTTGTAATAATTTTTCTTCAATGGAACCTCTGAGTAATTTTCCCCTATTATATCCTTTTAGCATGCAATGAAAAATAGAGGAGAGAGAGAGGTTTCTGAATTTTGGAAAAAGTCTTATAAATTATCATACTATTTTAATTTACTACTAAGTTATTATTTTTTAAATGTTAAAGTATTTATATTTTAATAAGATATTATTAAAAAAATATAATATTTATTAATTACATATTGATGTTGTTATTAGCAATGGTGATTCGATAATCATTCAAAAGGACAATTGGTAGCAGTTTGTTTATATCAGTTATAACAAACCACTATAAAAATCAAGATTTCTAGCAGTTATATGACAAACTATAAGAAATTCCAACCGTTTTAACCAAAATGGGTGTGGGCCCCATAACTTTCTAGTGATTTAGTCCCAACTGTAAAAAATGACCGCAACAAGTATTATCAAAATGATGGTTAATTTCTATTTTTCATATAACTTTCTAGTGATTTAGTCCTAAACGCAAAATGATGTTGCCACATTTCAACTGTTAGTTTCTAACAGTTTTGTTGGAGAAACCGCTAGAGAATGTAGAAGGTCACCATATTTTATAGCAATTACTTGAAAAATTGCTAGAAAGTGTTGGTTTCTCAAGGAGTCTCAACGCATTGAAAGAGCATGGTGACTGGGGAGAAGTAATAGAAATTTCTAGCGATTATGGAGACAACGGTTAGAAATGCGCAACCTATATATACCCCTACCAGCCTCACTTTTGGTGAGTTGTGAAAAACTTTGCCGAATTCTCTCCACAAATCAAATTCAAATATAAATCTAGATAGTACTTTATATTTCTAGGTAAAAATAGAAATTTAGTTCTCAATTATTTCTGAAGTTATTTTTTATTTTGTTTATTTAGTGTATTTCTTTAATTATTTAATTTGGTATTATTTATCATTATTTCAATTGTTTATTTAGAGTTAATAGATATTGTTTGTTTCTTAAATAGTTGTTAGTTATAAAATATATTATTTATTTCAATTATTATTTTATATTATCAGGATAAATCGTTGACCCGAGAAAGAGCTGGTTGATCCTAATACACCCAATAAGGATCATGGTTCTAGGGGTGGTATTGATGGGATAGATCTAAACATTGATAACTATGGTCTGAGTGAGGAGAGGATCTTGAACTTCATGGCAACTGAAGTCCCTCATAATGATGAGGCTGAGAGGATCAGGGGAATGAGCATCCCTGTAATGATGATTCTTCTGAGAGGAGGAGGATAATTGGAATGAGCATCCTTATAATGAGTCGCGTCATGCTCCAAGGCATCAGATCAGCTTTGAAGTAGAGTTTGAAACATCCTTACTTTCATACGTCGTAGAAACCATTCAATAGCATTTATAACCACTTACAAGACCTTGGAAAGTCTATTAGCTAAATCTAGAATTTTACTTTTCTCGAGTTACTGTTCATATGGTATTCCAGATTAAGCGACGAATTTCAAAAAATATAATTAATTTTAGAAAAATCAAAATAAAGTAGTTCAAAAATCTAAGTGAAGATAACATCAAAATTTAAGGGAAAAATAATTTGCTGACCAAATTCTTATTCAATTAATACAGTTTAATCGTCAAATATTATTGTTCTTTTGGTCAAAAATCTTGAAAACATATTCTGGTCCCTAACTTTGGAAAATTCTTTCTCTTTGTACAGACATCGAAATAAGATGTTCTCATAGTCAAAATAAAGCTTGGCATGTTAAATAAATGTCTATAAAATTTCATACATTTATCTCATCATTTACTATTTTTCATTACATCATGACATCACTACTTATATTGGGCATATAGCAACATTACATATAACAATTCTTTACATAACATATATACTATCAAATCCCTAGCTTCTCTTCATGCTTCATCATCCTCTTTCATCATTCATAAACCTACTGGGATTGGGATTACATGTAGGGGGTGAGATTTTTAGGGAAATCTTAGTAGCAAATGGTACTAAACAATGCATGCATTAATGTAAATACTTGTGCTTGTTTGTGAAAGTGTTAACATTGTGTAATGTTCATGCTTCCATGTAACATATGAAATACAATTGGCCAAAGTAATAATAGAAATAGAGCTTCAATCATAAACACATATGAAACATAATTCAACAAAGCCATAGCATAAACAAGTATAAAATTCAATACATACAAGTTTAGGATAAGTTTACTACCTCACATGCTTGACTTCTTTCACTTTAACCTTACCTTTTTCTTCTTACTTCTACTTGATGTGTAGATGCCTCTTTTAAGTTTGCAATCAATTCCTAACATCACATAATCATCCATCTATCACAATCTAACTTCCTTGAACATTAAACTTTCTTTAACTAACATAACTTCCTCTGATCTTTACTAATTGACTTGGCCTTTGAACCAATTGATATCTTGACTTTACCCTACACAAATTCACCTTTTGAATCCATTTATGATCTTAGAATCATAAAATTTCAGCTCTCAAGCACTGTTCTGGACAGAATTGAAAAACATGCATAATTCTTCCAAAAATTCTCATTTTGATTTCAATGCTTCCCATACTTGTTTCTCTACTTTATCCCACACAACTTTTCATTTTAAAACTATTGGAAGCATCAAAATATAAAATTCTAGGCACTATTCATCTAAGTGAACAATAACAGAGAAGAATTTCAAGAATTACAACTTTCAATTCCAATATTTCCCAGGTTCAAAACTTATCCAATCCTACACAAAATCATCATATAAATCCAATGGAAGCATTAGATCATTGAAATTCTATCTCATTCTATCATGAACAGTGAAGACTAAAATTCCATTGATATTCTTGTACTGGGTCTAAACTTAATTATAGATCTCTTAGCAAATTACTAAAATACCCCTTGGTTCCTCTTATTCACTTCAACATCTTAAAGGCATTATCATCTTTTCACACCTCGCCAGAGTATTCCCTGGCCTTGGTAAACTATTCTAGGAACTCTCCTTGAGTGTCTAACCTTAGTCAAATGACCAAAATGCCCTCTATTATCTCTAGCTCATTGACACAATACAGTAGCACACTCAGTGGCTTTTTCATAATTTTATATTTTTTTCGAGTCTTTATTAGCCCTGGCCCACACACTTATCTAAACATATTATATGCCTATAAGGAATCATTTTGGGCCCTCTACATGATCCATTACCTTAATGAGCTCAACTCTCGAGAAATTTCCCTGGAACAGATTTATCGGGTGTTTTAATCTATTATAAATTTTATAATAAATTCTACAGAACTCTTTTTTGAGATAGGTTAATTTCACAAATTCTTATATTAATTATAAGAATTTACTTCCAAATTTCATCTAATTCTGAGGTCTAGAGGATACTATATTAATTTTCCTTTCTTCATAAATTCATATAAATTTTCAGAACCTCAAATCAAAATTCTATGTTGTGTCAAACTTATCAAAATAATTTTTTCTATTTATTGAAAAATTTGGGACTAATCTGATTCTAGCATTTTTGGGCATTTTTTGGCTCAACTTTCAATAATTACCATTTTGTCCCAAAACTTTTAAAAATTACACTTTAGCACTCAAATTTTCATAATTACACTTAATGACCTAAAGTTTATGTCTACTTTTATTTTTTACCATAAAACTTTTAAAATTTTTATTTTAGTCCATCTCTTTCTTCAAAACTCATCTAACCTTTATTATTTCTTCTTATCATTGCCACAATCCTTTCCAAACCTCTTTCCTCTATCAGTCTTATACAAATAAGAAAAAATTAGGATATGACAGAGTTCGAGGGTAACTATTTGATTTATATAAAAATTTGTTTAAATTTAATTCATATATAATTAATTTTTCAACTATATGTTGCAAACTCTCAAGGGAACATTAGGAGGCTAACTATTAGAGAGCTCTCCATGATGACGAACGGATGTGTGGTTGAATGATTTGGGCCAACTGACTATAGGAGGGGCAAGCTATATTGTAAGTATATACGCCTTGTTGTTGCCCATTTTTGTAAATGACTTGAAGAAGATCATATCACATAAGAAGTAGGAAGCTTGCAAACTAATAAAGGTAATATATAATTTTTATTTTAAATATTTAATTAATTCTATATAATGAATATACCTTTTTTCATTTAATTAATTACAGTATAAATTTATATTGGGAGAGAATTAGAAGGCGAATACCTTAAAAAGATTATGGTAACATGGAAAAACCATAGGGTGATCTGTGGCATGAAAAGAAAGGTGATGGGATAAGGCCCTTGCAGGAGATACTGGAAGATTTACCAGATAGAGTCTCAGAGCAAGATTGGTCCAATTTTGTTTGCTTGAGGATCTCACGAGTAGAAGATATGATATTAAATTATTACATTAATTATAATTTTTTTGATATTTTTTGTCCTATTTGACTAAATTTCTATACATTTTGTTTTATGCCTTTTCCCAGAGAAATGCTGAGAGCGTTAGCCAGTAGACAGTGCGTCATAGGGGAGGATCTAAGAGCTTTATTATTGCCAATGATGAAATTATAAGTACATAAAAAGAATTTATACATTATGTATATGTATTTAATTTGTAAATAATTAATTTTTCTATTTAATCTAAGAGGGAAAAGTTATGACAGGAGCGGGAGTCATACCTATTTACAGTGAGATGTGGCCATATTTATAAATGTCTCAAGATAAGCTCCTAGTTCAATTGAGGTTGAGGAAACGATGGTAGGTAATTAATTGATGAATTAAATTTTAATATTTTAGTATAAAAATTAAATAGCAAATCTCTTATATTAATTTTGATAGGCACAGATGACTCAAGTCAATACGGAGCTGCGAGAGTCTCAGGGGTTACCTTAGATCCTGCCACCTCACTCTTAGTGGGCCGCGGTTAACCGTAGCACCCCGAATAAGTTAGTGAGCTCAATTATGGACCCAAATGAAGGAGGCTAGCCCTCCTAAACACTATAGGGACCTTTCTGTCAATAGCGTGCAATCAAATAAGTATGGGATCAAAAGGGGAGAGATCCTTTAAAATAGAAGAGTTGTGATAGGATATTAGACAAGATATGGGGGAGGAGATTAGATGATATGTGGCAGCTATAACATCCTACTTTTGTACATCTTAGGGACCATTTTGTAGCATTTAGAACACTTAAACATCCATTAAAGTTCAATTACAAAATTTGGAATTTTCAAACTTTATGGGTACTGTTCATACGGTAATTCTAGATTAAGCAATAAATTTTAAAAAATCATAATTCAATTCAACAAACATATAAGGACATTGAACTTAACCTAATCAATTAACCTCTAACTCTCTTAATTTGTGGTTAATTGTCTTGTCCTTTGAATTAATTTGTGTCTTGAATTTACCCTACACAATTTCATATTTTGAATCCATTTATGAGCATAGAAATTATAAAATTCTAGCTCCTGCACCAATCATGGACAGAACTGAACAATAGCCTCAAGGATTTCCAAAAATTCTTATTTTGATTTTAATGCTTCCAATACTTGTTTCTTTACTTAATCACACACAATTTTTCATTTTAAATCCATTGAAAGCATCAAAATCATAAAATTACAATCAATGTTCATGCGTGTGAAAGTAACAGAGAAGACTTTAAAATTTCATCCTTCAATTCCAATACTTTTAAATTTCCAAACTTACTCAATCATACACAAAATCATCATTTGAATTCAAGGAAAGCATTAAATCATTGGAATTAAATCTCTACTGTCCAGAAAATCATTGGAAAAGTCAAGAATAACAATTTAATTCCATACCAAACATCTAAACTAACTTGTTTAAGTGCTAATTACATAATTCTAGTTTAATCTTCCTTTTCTTCCCTTATTCTTAATTTTTGGCCAGCAAGGTAGGTCAAGAGAAAATCCATTTTCAACCTCTAAATATTAGGTTTCAATCTTCCAATATATATATATATATATAAGCTAGGAAGATTGCTTACCTTATGCCTTAACTTGCTTGATCACTAAGTGCCTTGAATTGCCTTTGCTTTGCTTGATCACATTTTTGCACTAAAGGGAGGGGATATTTATAGCCAAATTTTGACCACCTTAGGACCACTTTATACCTCATTTTTTTTAATTATTACAAGAAATTAATCTTGCTCCTTATTAGTTGGATTTTGTATTAATTAACCTTAATCACACTTAAATCCAATTCTTACATTATTTTATTACAATTGAGCACACGTGATAATACTTTCTTCTTTGCTCTTTGCCCCATGTGGAAGAGATGTGAGGTCCATAAGACACCTCAAAATGCCACCTTATGCTTAAGCATCTTCCATGAAAGTTCCTTTTTTTTCTTTTCCTTTTTATTAATTCATAAAAGAGTGTATAGAAATTCCATTTGGCTTGTAAAAACTCTCTTAACATTTTGGGCCCTTGTTTGACACCATATTGGACCAAAATTGGGTCCCACCAATTATTTAGCACATATCCCAAGGAACTTCCTTTAATTTTTTATACAAATATCCTTAAATTACCCTGCTTTTTGAGATAAATTCTATACACCACTTTTAATGGTTATGATATTTTTATAAATTCATTCAAATATAAAATGAATTTCTTGTAAAGTCTTATAATTTTCTAAGACCCAGAAGTCCTGATAACAATTTGAAATTTCTAGCAGTTAATAACCGCTACAAATGCTTGCAGTAAATTTTCAAAAGTTCTAAAATAAATTTCTATCTCTCATGGTCTTTTCTAGTGATTATTAACCACTATAAAGTTTTCCACAAATTTTAAAGTTTGAAATTTAAATTCCCTCTGACCTGAACATTTCTAGCGGTTACTAATAGTTACAAAAGTTTTACCGTTACATTCTAAAATTTGAAATTCAAATCTCCCTCCACACTAAACATTTATATTGGTTACTAACCATTACAAAATGTATAGCTTGAAATTAAAATTTCCCTCCCGTTCTTAGGCATTTTCTAGTGGTTAGGAACCGCTATAAATATTTTACTGTTATTCTTCATTTTCTAGCAGTTAGTAACTGCTAGAATAATGTTGACTGTTATCTGACTGTTGGATCCATTCTTTAAAAACTAAGTAACTTCATGTTATGTTCAATTTATATTCTATTTGAGCTTTCCCTCTGAAGTGTTAATGAGATTTACGCAATACTAGTAATGGATAGTTGTGGATCAACTTGTATCAGTTTACTTTGTAATATTTGGCTGAACTAAACGATTTCTTGGATTTTACTTCTACCAATGCCTTTGTAAATGATAAGATTTAGTGCCCATGTTCTAGTTTTAAAAATTGGTATTCAAGAAATATTGTTAAAGAGCATTTGATATTTAAACCCTTCCCATAAGAGTATGTATTTTGGCAACTAAATAGGGAATCACAAGATATTATTGCCAGTCAATTCCCATAATTTCACAAGTGAGAGTTCAAGCATAAGGATTTGACACCATGAATGATGATGTGCATGATGCTTTCGAAATTAATGAAAGTATAAAGCCCAATGAAGTAGAGGTATTTTGTCTGGAGTTTGTTAAAAATAAAACTGCCCGGGAGATTTTTGACCCCACGAACAAAGCCAATAAACCTTTTTATTCTAGGTGCATAAAGTAAGCTAAATTTTCATTCTTGATAAAGCTATATCATATCAAATACTTGTGCAGTATGACTGAAAAGGCAATGGTCATGCTATTGAAGTTACTAGGAGATGCTGTTCCTCAAGCTAAATTCCTTCCATCTTTTTATAAAGCAAAGAATATTATTAACAAACTTGGCTTGAACTACAAGAAGATAGATGCTGCCAAATATTGTATGATGTATTGGGGAGAGGATGCAAACAGGGAGATTTGTAAATGATATAAGACATCTCGTTACAAGTTGGTACTGAAAGGGAAAAAGTAGAAGAAGAAACAAGCCAAAATTTTAAGGTATAATTTGTTACAATGTGTTACTTATTATGTCTCTAAACAAAATCTAATGAAATTCTCAATACATTGAATTGTTAGGTACTTTGAAACCGCGATTGTAAAGAATTTGTGTGCCATCACAAATAGCTAAGCACATGAGGTGTCACATGACTGAGCAGAATCCAGATGGCAAGTTAAGACACCCACGAGATTTAAAGGCTAGAAAGCACTTGATGCAAATATTTTGGACTTTTCCAGTGATCCTAGAAATATCCATCTTGTGTTAGTGTATCTGGCTAGTGGTGTTATTTCTATACAATCTTCTACCTTGGAGGTGCATGAAATAAAGTACTTTTGCTTTCCATGATCATTCCTGTAATAAAGTACCAAATGATATAGACGTGTACCTATAGCGATTAGCAATTGGTAGTTTTAATCCCCTTAGAAGCATGAACACAATCTACAGTATCTTGCTAGTGGTGTTAATTCAATACAATCTTTAACCTTAGATGTGCATGTAAAAAAGCTCATGTTTGTTTTCTATGATCATTCATGGCAAGAAAGCACATAATGATATATACATGTACCTATAGCAGTTGATACAAGAATTGATCAAGCTATGGATAGATGGTGTTGAGACGTATGCCTCATAATTCAACCTTTATACAGCCTTAATATGGACGATAAGGGATTTTCCCAATTTAGGAACTTTGTATAACTAGAATGTGCATATTGGGTTGGCCTATTCTAAGTGCAACTTTGACTCTATAGCATGTCATCTTCCGTACAATCATAATTGGTTGTTTATGGGACATCAATGGTTCCTTGATTCCTAGCACATATTTAGATTGTAATGGATTTGCTTTGACATAAACCAAGAAAAGAGAGATCTTCTTGTTACTTTTTCTGGTGGGGATATCCTATGGTAGTTACAAGATGTTGATGTCAAATTTAGCAAGAATAAAGATCTCGAATGACTAGGATGACGGTCTCATGGAACATCTAATGCTCAACCTATGTAGTGGTGAAGAAAAAGCATTTTTTCACTCTTCCTTATTGGGAATATAATTTTCTACACCATAGTTTGGATGTTATGTGCTCTGAGAAAAATGTGTATGATAATGTGATATATACGTTGCTCAATAAAGCTAGACAGTCTAAAGACCATCTAGTAGCTAGAAAAGATTTACTGGCCTAGGGAATTTGTGAAGAGGCTTGGCCTGATACAAATAATATTCAACCAGCTAAATTCACCTTGATGAAGAAGAACAAAGATATCTTACTTTTGACACTAAAGAATGTAAAATTACATGATGGATGTTCTAGCAACATCTCAATGTGTATTGATATATAAGCACAAAAGTTTATTGAGTTAAAGAGTCATGACTACCATATTCTTATACAACATTTACTCCCACTGGCTTTGAGAAAGACGCTTCCTTCTAATGTATTAATAGTTTTAGTGGAGATGTGCTCATGTTTCAGGAAGTTGTGTGCGAAGGTCTTGGTACCTGAAGAGCTCGATCAATTGCAAAAAAAAATTCTTACACTTTGTTACTTGAAGATGATATTTCCTCTATTATTTTCACTCTCATGGTTCACTTGACCATCTATCTTGTTTGAGAAGCAAAGGTGTTGGCCATATTCAATATCAATAGATATATCCTATAGAGAGGTTCCTCTTTTAAGAATAAGGCATGGCTAGAGGGGTCAATAACAGAAGGTTATTTTGGATATAAGTTCCTAACTTTATGTTCAAGGTATTTTGATGACATAGAGATATCTTTTAACCTCCTGCATAGCGTTGATGATTTTCCTCCTGATTATTCCACATCAAATTTATTTCCTCTTGTTGGGGAAACCAGTTAGAGGATATGAATTCTTTAGATTTACTCCCACAAAGAAACTCTAGGTACATATACATGTTTTGATAAATTGCAGCCAAGTTAAACTCTTCATGCAATAAGTATTATATGCTTACCAACTTTTACACTTTATATATATTCCTCACTAACTCTAACAAATTACACTTCATTGTAGTAAGTTTAGAAATTATCTCAAGTGGTAGCTCTGAGGCTGTGCACTTTCTACTGACATTTATAAAGATTCTACAGAGAGTTCAACTATTAGTTTACACATCAAATATTAATGACATCAGCCTGTATATAAATTAACTCAAAACTCTTTCCCTCAGTCCATTAGACTATGCAAGAAGTTAAACCATGTATAATGTCAATGGGTTCAAGTTCTGTAAGGTTACACATCATCAAGGATTGTTGACACAAAACTCTAGAGTTTATAGCATATTTGAGACAAGAAATTATGCTAGTAGTAGTGATGACGGCATGCATTTTGGTGGTGTCACTTACTATAGAAAGTTGTCTGACATTGTTAAGTTACCAGTTTTTTATCGTAACTCTTTTCAAGTGCTCCTGGGCAAATACAATAACTTCATAGGGACTTGCTACTGGCCACTTGGGCATACCTCTGTTAATTTTGTTAAAATAGTTGTATCACCCCAAGAGGGTTGAATTTGGTGATTTTGAGAACTTTGAAAAACTTTAATAATTTTATAATAAATTAAAAGAATAAGTTCAGAAGGATATCACTGAAAGCAGATAAATGAGAAGTTGAACATCGCCAATTTATAAGAGTTCAACCCAACCACTTAGCCTATGTCAATCCCCAAAGCTTATCTGAGTGTTCCACTATCTTTCAAGATTAGCTGGTCTCTAGGCACCTCAGTACATCAACATGAGAATCACTCTCACTCCCCCTTACAACCCTATAAAATTATACCAGTGAGAATCCTTCTCAATCTCTCTTACAACCCGTAAGGTTGCACTCCACTCAAGAGTTCCACACTCTCGAGCAATTTAGAAAATGATTGATACAAAGATAACTCACTCTCAGTAGGGGTATTGTGATAAACACTTAGCACAACTTTAAGTTTATCTCTCTAAAATATGTAATATGCTCTGTCCATAAGAGAAGAAACAGGGTGAAACAAAGACTATCAATAACTAATATTGCTTCTAATCATAATGCATTATATATCTCTTTTTGCTCTTACATCTCTTTGCTTTCTTCCATCATTGTTAGCTTCAACTTTTTCTCTCTGGCTTCTTTTATAGATAAGTTCTTCATAAATCTGTTAAAGTAGCCATTGATGTATATATATGTTATTGCTGACATATACATTTCACTTTTTGTGGTCTTCTTTGTGTATCTTCTTTATGATTGAAAATGATCTTGAAATATACTTTTAAGAAGATATATAATCAGTATATGTATAAAGAAATTATTTCCAAATGATTTAGATTTAAAGATTAGAATCTGTCAAAGTCTGGTTTAAAAGTCTTTTGACAAATTAGCTTAATTTATCAAAGTCATTATAGAAGAGATGACTTATCGAAAAGGACTCTGATAAATCTCAAATGAATTGCTTTCAAAGAGTTATTAGATTTATTGAATAGGGCTTCGATAAACAGCCTTATCAAAAATGACTTCGATAAATCTTCAATGAATTTTATTTAATTAGTTCTTCATTTATTGAATAAGACTTTGATAATAATAGCCTTATCATAAAGCTCTTTAAAAATATCTTTTTAAAATATATACTTTCAGACTTATCGATATATTTCATAATAACTTATTTATCGAAGTGTTCTTCGATAAATAAGCTTATCAAATAAGCTATAGATAAATGCTAAAAAATAAACTTTCAATCATTCTTTGATCTTTTAATATTTTCTCAAACCATGTAATATATTTATAAACAAGAATTCATAAGATCATTCAGCAAATCAAAGCAAGTTATATGCTTATTAAGATCACATAATAATCATTTGATAAATCTTTAATAACTCATAATATGAATTTTCTTCCATTTGTTGAAGTACTTATTGAAAAAGGCTCTTAATTATTAAAAAAATACTTCAATAAATGGCCTAATCAAATAGCTATTCGATAAATATGATAATTTTATTTTTCATAATATCTAATTTATCAAAGTGTTATTTGATTTGATAAAAATCAAAAGAGAAGTGTTAGACTTTATTATGTCATGTTTAATCTCTCTTCTTTTTGTAAGATTGCTTAAAGCACCTAGAGATATAGATAATTCAAACAACTTAACAACATTATAAGTAATAAATCCCTGTAAAAAAAATATTATCAAATCAACACTTCAATGTTCTTTATAGATAAGAAATTTTCTCTATTTATCGAAGTGTTCGTCAATAAACAGCCTTATTGATTAACTCATTGATAAATGAGACTAGAAATATTATTCAAATAAAAGACTCGATAATGATCAAATAACTTATCAATAAATTGATAAGTTATTCTTTAAATAGAAAAAGACTTTATTTATCGAATGCTTTATCAATCAACTTATTTATGATTAAGACTTCCATAAATCCATTTCAAGACAATTTTCATAAAGCTTTCTTTTTGAATATTTTTCTATCAATCTTTTATTAGAAAAATACTTCAATAAATACATTTAAATAAAACACTAATTCATTTTCTAATTGACCAAAGGCTTATTCGATAAACAACCTTATCGAATAAATCTTCAAAAATATAAGTTTCAAATCAAAGACTCAGATTTTTCTAAAATTGATTATATTATTTATTTATCGAAGGCTTTATCGATAAGTAATTTTATTGAATAGGACTTCAATAAAGCATATCAGAAAAACTCTTTTTCTTCACAAATTTATTTCTCACTTATCAAAGAGCTTATTAAGTATACCTCTTATTGATAGGCTTATCGATAAATGTAACATCCTTACTTTCGTACATCTTAGGAACTATTCTATAGTATTTAGAACCACTTACATGACCTTTAAAGTCCATTAGCTAAATATGAAATTTTACTCTAACAAGTTATTGTTCATATAGTATATCTATATTCAGCAAAAACTTCAAAAAACTATAATTAATTCTAAAAAAATTAAAATGAAGTAGTTCAAAAAGCTACGTGAATCTAAAATATTAAACTTTAAGGAAAAAATAATCCTTGGACCAATTGACCAGTTAAATGCGTTAACTCTCAAGTTAAAATTTTGAAAATAGATTCTGGTCCTTGACTTTGGAAAATCCTTCCTCTTTGTACAGACATCAAAATAAGGTGTATTTGGTGTCAAAACAAAGCCTGGCATGTTAACTAAATGTCTATAAAATTACATACATTTATTCCATCATTTACTTTTTTCATTACATCATGAATATTGTTAGTCAAACTGGTCATATTACATCATTGTATAGAATAATGCATCATATAACATTTATATTATCCAATCTCTAACTTCTCTTCACGATTCTTTATCTTCTTTCAACATTCATGGCCCTGTTGGGATTGGGATTGCATGGATGGGATGAGATTTCTAGGAAAATCTTTGAAGCAAATGGTACTAAACAATGTAAGCATTAATGTAAGTACTTATGCTTGCTTGTGAAAGTGTTAACATTATATAATGTGCATGCTTCCATGTAAACTATGAAATACAATTGGCCAAAGTAATCATAGAAATAGAGCTTCAATTATATACACATATGCAACACAAATCAACATAGCCAAAGTATAACCAAGCATAACATCCAATACATACATGTTTAGGATAGTTTACTATCTCACATGCTTGACTTTCTTTTACTTTATCTTGTCTTCTTGCTTCTTACTTCTCATTGATGTGTGGTTTCTCTCTTTTGAGCACACCAATTAATTCCTAACATAGCATTATCATCCATTCATTACAATCTAACTTTCTTGAACATTGAACTTACTTTAACTAACATAACTTTCTCTAATCTTTATTAATTAACTTAGCCTTTGAATTAATTAATGCCTTGACCTTACCCCATACAATTTAGCCTTTTGAATCCATTTATGAATTCAGAATTCCCAAATTCTAGCAACTACACATTGTTCTATATAGAATTGCACAACTCCCCTTTTTCTTTCTGAAATTCTCATTTTGATTCCAATGCTTCCAATACTTATTTCTCTACTTTATCCCACACAACTTTTCATTTAAAACCATTGAAAGTATCAAAATCATGAAATTCCAATTACTTTTCATGCATGTGAATAGTATAGAGAAGACTTCCAAAAATTATAAATTTCAATTCCAATGCTTCTAAGGTTCAAAATATATCTAATCCTACACAAAATCGTCATATAAATTCAATGGAAGCATTATATCATTGAAATTACATCTATATCATAAAAATTGCCAATTAAAAGGTCTCTTCCATGACAAAGTCAAGAATATCAACTTGATTCAATAACCAATCATTTAACTAACTTGTTTAAGCATTATTCACATAACTCTAACTTTAATTTCTTCTTTCTCCTTTCATCTAAGGTTTTGGACAGCACATATACGCTAGGTAAAGATCAACTTTCTTCAATAAAGCCCCTAAGTTCAAGCTCCCAAATTAAAGGAAAATAAGCTAGGATAGATTGCTTACCTTAATCCCTAGCTAACTTGAACTTTGGTCATTGGATTCTTCTTTATCTTAACTTGGCTTTTCATTTGAGCAGCACCTCCCTATGGTCTTCCAAACTTGACACAAAGTGAAGAGAAAGGGAGGGTATTTATAGACTTGAAGGCATGGAAATGAATGGTCAATATCATTTTGTGCACTATTTGATCTAATAAGTACATTTGCTCTTGAATCAAGCTTTCCCTAAAACTCAAAAGGTGACATCATCAAGGGATACCTCATATCCACATGTAGTAAAATTCCAAGGGGAAGAAGCATTTGGGAAAAATCCAGTTTAATCCGGTACTAGTTTAGTGCAATTTTAAAAAAACCAGACTATTTTTTGAATCTATTTTTCTAAGATTTCATAATATGCTTTCTGATCTTAAATCTAGTATTCAGATTCTTCCTACTATTGTCATTCTTGTACTGGGTCTAAACTTAATTACTGATCCCTTAAAAAAATACCAAAATACCCCTTGATTCTTCTTTCTTTACATTAATATCTCTAGGGTATTATCATTTTTTCACACATCACGAGAGTATTCTTTGACCCTAGTCAACTATTTAGATAACCCTCCTTGACTATCTAACCTTAGTCAAATGACCAAAATTTCCTTAATCTATCTCTTGCTCAATGACACAACATAGTGGCATACATAGTTGCATTTTCATAATTTTATATTTTTCTGGGTCTTTATTAGCACTGAACCCATATAATTATCTTAAAATATTATTAGGCCTATAAGGCACTATTTTGGGCCTTCTATGTGGTCCCTTGCCTTTGTGGGTTCAACTCCTAAGAAATTCTCTAAAATCATTTATTAGGTATTTTAATCTACTGTAAATTCCATTATAAATTCTACATAACTCCATTTTAAGTTCTGTTAGTTTCATAAATTCTTATATTAATTATAAGAATTTACTACAAAAGTTTATCTGCTTTTAAGGTCCAGAAGATACTATAATAATTTTTTAATATTTAAAAATTCATATCAATTTATCGGGACTTTAAATCAAAATTTTGTGTTGCATTAAACTAATTAGAATAATTTTCTCCATTTATTGATAAAATTTGGGTCTATAATACTTTAGGGCAGTTTTAGGTGTTTTTCTGCTCAACTTTCCATAATTACCATTCTGTCCCTAAACTTTTAAAAATTACACTTAGGCCCTCAACTTTTCATAATTACACTTAATATCTCATAACTTATGTGTACTTCCATTTTATACCATAGAATTTTTAGAATTTTTAGTTTACTCTCTCTCACTTTCTTTAAAATGACTATTATGCCCCTAGGACTTTCATTATACAATTTTGTCCTTGTATTTTCATTATTTACAATTTAATCCTTGAATATCATTTGTATATTTTTAGGATTTCTACTAAAAGGGGTTTGGTCGCTACCTATTTTATGCTACACACTAGGCTTATAGGCTTACAAATCTGGATATGATAATAAATGCTCTTTATCAGTTAAAATACTTTTTAAAATCTTTTCTCAATTGTCATCATAAAAACATTAGAGCCTAACATTTCTCTCCCTTTTTTATTAGAAACCATAAGTGACACAAAAAGCATTTAGAAGGCAAAGAAGTTGTTGCTTTAATATAAGAACAAACAATCAGAGTAATAAAAACAAAAGACTGTTCCTATCTAAGTTCATCTTATCTCTCCTCTTTTTTGTCATTTATAAAAAATTGAATCATGGGAGGAAGATTGAGTAGGTTCAATTGAATAAGAACATGGTGAAGTTGGTTCAGAGGGAGGTAGAATTTATGATGTGGTGGAACAAATAGTTGGTTCAGTAGAGAATGGCTCCAAGATGGAAGGAGGAATATTAGATACAGAGAGAGTAGCTTGATCAGTGTCTAAAGGTGCATATAGAGGAATATAGTAGGGCCAGTATTTTGGAAAGTTTGAGCATTGGCCTGTAGAGTATTTAGTAGTTCTTCAGCATAGAAGTAACTGTTGGAGCTTGAGACTTTGTTCTTCAAATCAATTACTTTATCTCTTAACACCCCAATCACTTGCCTTTGTGAATCTATGATGTTTTACAATATGTTAATATTCTCAGAGGTGAAGTTATGTCTTTAGGCCATTTCGGTGATAAACTTTTCCTCTAAACCTTACCCATAATTATTTATCATCTTTTCTATACCTTATACTCAAGCCTGAATACTCTCTTGTACTCATACTTAGACTAAGGCCTGAATACACTCTTGTACTCATATTAACAAGCTCTCCTCAAGATTCCATAACTCCTATTAAACTACATAGTGAACTACAGCCTGAGCAAAAGATGGAACCATTACAGTTTGAGCTAGGCCTACAGATGATTGGGCTTCGTCTGGCTAGACTTGTTGTTTTTCTTTTTAAGCTCTTTTGCCACCAACAAGCAAAGGTAGGGATATCCTCATACGATAAATTTGTTGAGCCCCACTTTGGTATTTTTATCTCTTTTCCCTTTTTTTGAATACGTATATTATTAACCTGAAGGAAAAAGGATACTGTTGAGGTAGAGAATTAGAGTGGCTCTTGACTTGTTAAAATAAAAGTTTCTGATACCATAATATATTAGAGCTCCAATATTGATCTTTTTACCATTATGATATTGGCCAGCAGTAGATAATCCTCCTAAGTGAGATAAGTGAAGCTAGACTTATTTACAACTTCTTAAGTAAATGTAGTACATTATCCTATAATAATCACACATGTCCTTCAGCACAAGCTTGAGATCATCTTTGAATCTTTCAGTGAGCATGAGAATTTGTAAATTTTCTTTAGGGCTAAAGTCAGGACCTTTCTCATGATCAGTGGTCTCGAGTAGGAAGTTAATGATCTCCTTATCAAGTTTAATCTCTCTTCCTCTCAACTGAGTAACCATATAGTTGCTTGTCAATTATCCCTCATCATTTTGCTTCTTCAACTATCTTCATGTTACAATAGAACTTTCTCACTACCTATGGACTAAAGCTTAGATTAATTCCCAACCAATTTTCATATTATTTTATCTGGTGGGAGAGATCTAGTAGAGTCTTGTCATTATGCTTTAGATAATCTAGGTCCATATAAGCTACTGGGCATAAATATCTCTATGCAAATTCTGCCTTAAATTTGCCATTTCTCATAGAAGAATGAGGATGATGAATAGTAGAAATGTCGAGGAATGTAGTAAAGAGGAAGGAGTAGTTTGGAATTTTTTAAGAGTAATCAGTTTGGAAATGTTAGGGGAACCACTTCGAACACTTTTAATTGAAGAGAAGAAGGTATAGAAGTATATTTGAATTTCTAGGTTAAAAAAAATGATAGATTATTTGAGGAAGAATTCAATGAACTGAATAGTAACGGTAATATTTTCTTTAAATAACTGATAATTTATTGATAAGTTCTTCGATAAATTCCTTATTCGAAGTGTTTACCAATAAATCTTCAAATAACGATTAGATAAACAACCTTACCAAAGTGTTTTTTGATAAAAAAACATCATTTGTTTTAAAAGAAATAGTTAATTTATAGAATAGCTTTTCGATAAGGACCCTTATCGATAAGTTTTAGAAATTTATTGAATAGCTCTTTTGTAAGCTCCCTTATCGATGAATTGTTTGATAAATAACTACCTTTTTCAATAAAAATATAGAAGAATTATCGAAGAATTATTGGATAAACAACCTTACCAAAGTGTTTTTTGATAAAAAAAACATCATTTGTTTTAAAAGAAATAGTTAATTTATAGAATAGCTTTTCGATAAGGACCCTTATCGATAAGTTTTTTGTTGTTGTTAAATTTCAGTATTTTTCATGTAATTTATCGAATAACATTTGGATAAGTGCTTTTATTGAAGAATTAATCGATGTAAACCACACAAAAGATTTCACAAAATAAATTAATTTATCGATTAACTTATTGATAAGATGTTCGATAAATTACAGTTTTAACACTTCACAAAATCTTTAAATGAATTCATTCTTATCGAAGATATGTTTAATATGTGGCTCTATCGAATATATTTTTGAAAAGATTTAGTTCATTGAATATCAAATACCTCATGTTTTATCGATAACTTCTTTGATAAAAATGTATCACCTTACTTTCGAACGCCTTAGGGACCAATTGGTAGAATTTAGAACCACTTATATGATCATAGAAGTTTATTTACAAAATCTGAAAATTTTAACTTTATGGTACTATTCACTTCGTATTTCCAGATTATGCGACGAATTTAAAAAAATCACAACTAATTCAAAACAAATCAAAATGAAGTGTTTCAAAAGGTTACGTGAAGCTAAAATAATATACTTTAAGGAAAAAAAAATCTTAGACCAAATGCTTAGCCAAACAGTACACTTATGGTGTCAAATATCACTGTTTATTTGGTCAAAAATCTTGAAGACAAATTTTGATCCAACTTTAAAAAATTTGTTCTTATACAGACATCGAATTAAGGTATTCGTGGTACCAAAATGAAGCTTGACATGTTAAATATTTATTGGTAAACTATCATACCTTTATTACATCATTTACTATTTTCAATTATATCATAAATGTTACTCCCTCAACACGAGTTACTATTTACAAGCAGATTTACCAGCAACCATATATATATATATATTTACATGCATTACAAAATCAACTATCATACACCATGCAAGCAGAAATTACATCATCAAATATTATTCTCTTCTTGTGCTTGATGGTTCTGCTGCTTTGGGAATAAATAGGGGGTGGGATTTATAGGAAAATCTCAGTAGTAATTTACATAACTAAACAATGTGTGCATCAAGTGTGCTTAGTACTTGTGCTTGATGTGATTGTGCAAGCATAATGTAATGTACATGCTTCCATCTGTCGTATGAAGTAAAATTGTCCAAAGTAATAATAGAAATAGAACTTCAATCATTTACACATAAAACACAATTCAACAAAGCCATAACACAACTAAGCATAACATTAATCACATACAAGTTTAGGATTTACTACTTGATGCTTTTCTTCCTTTTACTTTCTTCCTTGTCACTTTCCATTGCTATGTGGTTGCCTTCTTTAGCACACAAATCAAAGCCTAAATATCACACAATCATTCATTCATCACAATCTAATTCAATTAATTAACCCCTAACTTTTTTGATTTATAGTTGATTGCCTTGTCCTTTGAATTAATTTGTGTCATGAATTTACCCTACAAACGTTTACCTTCTGAATCCATTTGAGTTTAGAATTATGAAGTTCCAGTGCCTACATCAATTCTAGATAGAAACTGAACAGCACCCTTAGGAATGCATAAAATTCCTATTTAAATTATAATGCTTCCAATACTTATTTCTCTATTTAATCCCACACAGTTTTTCATTTTAAATCTATTCAAAGTATCAAAATCATGAAATTCTTACTGCTTTTCAAGTGCATGAATAGAATAGAGAGGGTTCTAAAATTTTATTTTTCAATTTTAATGCTTTCAAAATTCGAATATTATTCAGTCCTACACAAAATTATCATTTGAATTTAATGGAAGCATTATAACAATGAAATTCAATTTCCTTGGTCCAAAATAGTGGTTGGCTGAATGGCCTTCATATTTGCATAGTCAAGATTATAAATTAATTCCATAACCAATCATCATTTCTAGCTTGTCTAAGTTCTAATTACATGATTCTAACTTAAATTTCCTTTCCTTCATTTCCTTTAGTATTTCATCCAGCATAGGTTCAAGGGGGAAAATCTATTTTTCAACCTCTAAAACCTAGGTTTCAATATTCCAAAACACATATATAAGAACTAGGAAGATTACTTACCTTATTCTGTAGCCACCTTAGATCAAGGTACTCTTGAAATGCCTCTTGGAATTGCCTTGGATTAGGTGAATTTTTTATTTGACAAGAGTTTCCCAAGTCCACCCAATTTGGCTTCATTTGTGAAGGAAATAAGGAGATATTTATTGCCAAATTTTTGGCACCTTGGGTCAAGTTTATCCCTAATTTTTCTAATTATTACAACTCTTTAATCTTGCATCTTATTAGTAGGATTCTTGATTAATTACTCTTTATCTTTATTAATTAAATTCTTACATTATTTTACTATATTGAAGTACATGCCCAAACTCTTCTCCCTTGCATTGCTTACTTGTGGCACCTTGTAGGACCCAAAAGGGCACTTCATATGTGACCTATATGCTTCTTGAAATTTCTTCTTTCTTTCTCTTTATTTTTACAAAAATAGCATATAAATCCATTTTATCACGTGACAAATTTTCAGCAACTTGGGCCTCTTGACATTACTTTGGGCTCCTTTTGTGTCAAACCCAATAGTTGGCACAAATTCCAATGCACTTTCTTTAACCGGGTATCCTAATATACCTTAAATTTTAGAATAAATTCTATAAAATTCTTTTAAGGGCTTTGAAATTTTTAGAAATTCATTCTACCATTAAATGAATTTTTTTGTATAGTTTTATAATTGTTTGAGACCCAGAAGTCATGATAAGAATTCTACAGGTTTCTTTAAATCCTTTAACGGTGTCCTATTTCACCTTAAATTTCTTAATACATTCTACAAGACCCCATTTTAAATTCTGTTAGTTTTATAAATTTTAATAATATATAATAATTTCTTGTAAAGTTTTATCTGATTTTGAGGTCCGAAATGATGTCCTATAATAATTTCTAAACTTTAAAAATTAATATCAAGTTTATAGGACCTTTAATCAAAATTATGAAAAATATGCATAACCTAAATATTGTCATCTACTTAATAGTAAAATTTGGCACTAAAATACTTTCGGACAATTTTGGGTCTTTTCTGACTCAATTTTTCATAATTACGATTTTATCCCTGAATTTGACAAAATATACTTTAGTCCCTGAATTGGCCATATTCTACTTTAGTCTCTTTCTACAAAATTTGACACTCTAGTTTAGTCCCTAAAATTTCAAAACTCCACTTAAGTCTCTTTTCTATTTTTCCTTAAATTTCCTTATTATTCTTTTGTCCAAATGACATTTACGTCCCTTGGGTTTATAACTTAATATTTTTCTATCTTTCTTTAACTTGAAACTTATCTAACCATTATCTTTTTTTTTTGCTTATTATCACAATCCCTTCCTATACTCTTTCCTCTATTAGTCTTATATAAATAGAGAAAATTTGGGATATGACATTTTTACCCCCATAAAATAAATTTCATCCTTAAAATTCAATTCGTACCTTAGTCAACTAACCTTATATATGTCTCCTCTTTATATCCTTTTTTGGTTTTGTTACTAAGGTTCAGGGTACCTTTAAGAACTATATCTTTTATATTAGCATCTCGTAGAGTTCTCTTAACATTCGTAGAACTCATGTCTCTCTCGTGTAGTTACGACCCTTCTTCTTGGTCAACTTAATTGGAGTCAAAGTCTACTTTCTATTACTCATTCATATATCATCTGTCTATCTATTTATAGATGACTCACTGTACTAAGCTTGTGAGTAGTGTCTATTAATTTTATGTCAAAATCTTTAAATTTTTTCTGTATACTGGGGTTTTGGTCATCTTCCTGGGATACTTTCTACCTATCTCTTTCTTTCTTTACAATTCTTCTACTTAGAACTGATACAAAGGATATTAGAGTCCCTAATTCTTCTCTACTTGGAACTTATGCTAGCTAGCACTGTTCTCTCTTAGTGTACTATAAGATATTTCTAATCTTGTGACTCAACACTATACTTTCTAGTAGATCACCCATCTCTGAAATTCTCTGGCCTGAGCACACTTAACTAAAATGTGCTACTGAGTTAAGGCTAAGTTATAATTTATATGGCTTTAGGCTCTAATATCATTTTTCTCATAATGTGATGTTATAACTTTATTCTGCCTTAGACTATCTTTTTATAGGTCTATTTGTCTGTCTTATACCCTCTTCTCTAGGTCTATCTGGCCTTTTAATCTCTTCATCCTCATCTGGAGGATTTATCTACTCATACTTATCTATTCTCAAGATATATGGGGTTATCTTCTCTATTCCTCAGGCATACTTCTAAATTTTTTTGAATATTATTACTCATATTTGAACTTGGACTCTGTCATCGTTTAAGAGAAACCAAGTTCAATCTAGTAGTTAACTAGAAAACATTATGGATACACTCTTTATGTGAGTTAATCAACACCTTGTCCTTGGTGATTGTCCTATTAAAAAGAAATTGAGTTGTGATATTCCTCTTCTTTATGACTCACTTTATCCTGTCCTTAGGTTAGGTTATTACAAGACTCAGAATCACACGTTGTCGCCCTAAGCCTTTTTGGGATCTATCAGATTCTGGGATATCACTCCCTTGTGAATCATGTTAGGATCGACTGCAACTCTTTTAAAAATTTTTTTACCAATGGACTTGATTATAGGATTAATTATTTCCCATTTGTTGATAACTCAACTGATAATTCTCTAGGATTATGTCCAATAACCCATACTATCTACGAAGACTTTACTTATTTTCTCTCTTATTTAGGAGTTCCCTCTTAGCTTTCTTTCTCTATTATGGCCTACCATGGACAGTTACTGTGTGTAATCATGGTCTAGCTACCTATAATTGCTATTTGTAATTACCTTATATTACTACGACCATATGGTAACTTCTTAATTAATCTCATCTAAATTTGGCTCTATCTGAGAGAAATATGTATCTAAACTAGGCCCTGGTTGCCTATTTACTCCTCTTAGCCCATTATTTGGCTTATTACTATTTTTTCTTGCATACTTTGGCCCATATCCTGGTCACTTCTTTTCTTACTGTTACTTCTTAAAGTTGGAGGCATTGGTGGCACCATTCTCAGCAGAATTGCTACTTTAGGTTTATCTTTTGCTGGGTACTATGAGTTATTCTCTGTGATACTGTAGGCCTCTACTACCTCGTTGAATATCTGTATTTGTTTGGGAAGGATTTTCTCTCTTAATGTGAAATTCAATCCATGGGTTAACTTCCCTATTGTCTACCTCTCATTGTTCATGTAACTTAAATACATAGAGTATCAAGTGAGGTGAATACACTTAGCTATATATTCGTCAAAAGGCTCTCGCTCAACTTATCGTAGTGTTAGGAATTTTGCTTCACGTTTATCTCTTACTGATTGAAGGAAATACTTTTCATTAAACTACTTAAGAAAAGTCTCCCATATGAGTAGAGTATTTCTTGACTGCATAATTATCTTAGTGTTCCACCACCATTTATCTGCATCCTTCTCTAACTTATATGCCATCATTTGTGATTTTCTCTTAGAGGGACATTCAAGAATCTTAAAGATTTTCTCTAAATGATTGACCTAATATTATGTGGCTTGGGTATCAAAAGTTCCTTAAAATATAGGTAGACTATACTGATTAAACCATGCCATCCATATTTAGAGGTTGTCCTCATTGTTGTTTATAGTAGATCAATGTTGCATATTCATCCATATCCTAGTCTGTCCCTGATCAGACTAAGGTTCTGGCCCCTGTTATTCAAGCTCAATCCTGACTTCATTTTTTGGCACTGTTTAACACTTGGGTCATTGAAGATTAGTAATTGCAGCTGTAACTGCTATAGCGATAGCCACATCTCATTCTTGTTCCTTGCAAGCTTAAGTCCCCCATATCTCATCTATAACTTGTTATTTTGATCCAAGCAAGCTAGAATAACTTGAGGTGGGTATGGGCTTTGATTAGTAGTCCCCTCATCATGGGGTACCTCTATTTGGGGCCTCTAGATTCTACGTGTCATAACTATTCTTATCTATTTACTATAATTAAAATAAATAAGATGAACACAATCACATATAATGTATATAACAAACTCTCATTTCATTCATATCAATAAAATTTCATATCACATGTTATCCTTATATTTGTACATACATTCTTATAACATATATAGGCCTGCCAAACATGTAGGGTATATTACTATTACGCATCAAAATAAGTACCCTAAAGTACACTATTCACATATACACCTTATCCTATATGCTCAGCTCGGGTTCTCTCTTAAGGAATAGTGAACTGGATATACTACTGCATACAATAGAGCTACCCCTGAATGTCAAATGGCAAATCATTCACCAAATATTCACTTAGCTCCGTATGCCATGTAAGGGTATATGGCAATATCTGACTTACTATAGTCTCATTCCAATCCTCCAGAATATAGACCTAGTTCAGGTCAATTCTCTCAGCCCTATACCTCTTTACTAGTCTTGCTATGGTGTTGAATAAACTTAGGTAAACTGACTCTTCTTGATTATGACTTCTATCAATCCCTTGGCCTAGGTCAAGTAACACACATTCTATATCTTTCTGTGCATGGTCAATGTTATCTTTCTTTGGTATAGGGGTTAGGGCTAACTAGGACCAAAATATCCTACTAGTATTTATCTACGAAATCAATAGTCCTGGGCCGAAAGAAGAAAGCAGAAGGATTATTGGATACTGTAATTGTGGTTCTAAATCAAGAGGGGGTTGAAGGTCATAGATACTAAACCCATCTTTAAATCTTGGTGGGGAGGTACAAGGTATGGCCTACCCTTAATCCAGTACTAATACTCAGCTCCCTCAACTATAATTTGTCCCTGCATTGGAAGGATAGAACTAACATTAGGATTAGAAGGCTCATAAATAAACTCATATTGAGGGGAATTACTAGAAGCAGCTGTGTCTAATGGATAAGAAGCTATTGGCCGAACCTCTACAGGCTCTCTAAACTAAAAGTTTGACCATATAGAAATGTCTATGGATTTTTCTACTGTTGACTTCCCTTTAAAGCTACCTATGTACTATCATCACTAGAGTTAGATATCTCATCAGGGTCTGAAGAGGAATCTGATTCAGGGTGCAATTCAACTTTATTGATAACTATAGGCTAGGGATCTCCCTTATTAATTGATGTTTTAGAATTACTTTATGAAACCCTATATCTACTCTTGTAAAACTAACTATCCAACAATTACCCTATCTTTAACAAAGTATTAACTGCTTAGGGTTAGGGTCTGAGAACTGTCCTAACTGATACTAGAAACATTTCTCTAATACTAAAAGTATAATGCCTTACTTTTGAATGCCTTAAGGACCAATTGGTAGCATTTATAAACATTTATATGATCATTGAAGTTCACTTGCAAAATCTAGAAATTTTAACTTAACAGTTATTGTTCACTTGGTATTTCTAAGTTAGGCGATGAACTAAAAAAATCATAAGTAATTCAAGAAAAAACAAAATGAAGTGGTTCAAAAGCCTACGTGAAGCTAACATAATATAATTTAAGGAAAACATATGTCTTAAATTAAATGCTTAGCCAATAAATATAGTTTCAGCATCATATATCATTGTTCAATTACATCACAAATGTTACTGCCTCAACATGAGTTACTGTTCACAGGCAGATTTTCCAGTAACCATACATATATTTACATGCATTACAAAATCAACTATCATACACCATGCAAGTAGAAATTACATCATCAACTATTCTTCTCCTCTTGTGCTTGATAGTCATGTTGTTTTGGGAATAAATAGGTGTAAGATTTCTAGGGAAATATCGATTGTAAACTGAACTAAATAATGCATGCATCATGTGTGCTTAGTACTTGTGCCTGCTTGTGATTCTATAGTATAATGTAATGTGCACACTTTCATGTTTCATATGAAGTATAATTAGACAAAGTAATAATAGAAATAGAGCTTCAATTGTTTACACATATGCAATATAATTCAACAAAGCCGTAACACAACTAAATATAACATCAATCACATATAAGTTTAGGATAATTTACTCCATGATACTTTACTTCCTTTTACTCTCTTCCTTGTCACTTTCCTTTGTTATGTGGCTACCTTCTTTAGCACACAAATCAAAGCCTAAATATCATACAATCATTCAATAATCACAATCCAATTCAACTAGCATTCAAGAACATTTAACTTAACTTAATCAATTAAACCCTAACTTTCTTGATTTATGGTTAATTGCCTTCATCTTTAAATTAATTTGTGTCCTGACTTTACCCATACACAATTTTGCCTTTTCAATCCATTTATGGGCTTAGAATTATGAAATTCTAGCTTTTACATTAATTCTGGATAGAAATCGAACAACACCCTTAAGAATGCATAAAATTCCTGTTTTGATTTTAATGCTTTCAGTACTTGTTTCTCTATTTAATCCCACACAATTTTTTATTTAAATCCATTGTAAGCATCAAAATCATGAAATTCTCACTAACTTCTAGGTGCATAAATAGTAATAGAGAGGATTCCAAAATTTTATTGTTTAATTACAATGCTTTCAAAGTTCGAATGTAATTCAATCCTATACAAAATCATCATTTGGATTCAATGAATGCATTAGAACAATGAAATTTAATTTCCTTGGTCTAGAAAAGTGGTTGGTGAAATGGCCTTCATATTTGTAGAGTTAAGATTACAAATTAATTCCATAACTAATCATCATTTCTAACTTATCTAAATGTTAATTACATGATTCTAACTTAAATTTCCTTTCCTTCCTTTCCTTTATTATTTAGTCCAGCATAGGTTCAAGGGAAAAAATCTATTTTTCAACCTCTAAAACCTATGTTTCAATCATCCAAAATATATATATAAGAAATAGGAAGGTTGCTTACCTTATGCCTTAGCTACCTTGGATCAAGGTACTCTTGAAATGCCTCTTGGAATTGCCTTGGATTAGGTGACTTTTTATTTTACAAGAGTTTCCCGTAGTTCACCCAAGTTTGGTGCCATTTGAGAAGGAAATAAGGGGTATTTATAGCCAAATTTTTGGTACCTTGGGTCAAGTTTATCCCTTCTTTTCCTAATTATTATAACTCCTTAATCTTGCATCTTATTGGTTGGATTCTTGATTAATTACTCCTAATCATTATTAATTACATTCTTACATTATTTTAATATATTGAAGCACATGGCAAAACTCTTCTCCCTTGCATTACTTATCATGTGGTGACTTGTGGGACCTAAGATGACACTTCATATGCAACCTATATGCTTCTTGAAATTTCTCCTTTCTTTCTCTTTTTTTTTTAAAAAAAATAGCATATAAATTGATTTGATCACATGACACATTTTCAACACCTTAGGCCTTTTACTTAACGTCACTTTGTGCCCTTTTTGTGTCTAACCCAATATTTGGCATAAATTCCAAGGCATTACCTTTTTCGGGTATCCTAATATAACTTAAATTTTTGGAATAAATTCTATAAAATTCTTTTTAAGGGTTTTGACATTTCAAAAATTCATTCTACGATTAAATTAATTTCCTACAAACTTTCATACTTTTTTGTGACTTAGAAGTCCTTATAACAGTTACATAGGTTTCTTTAAATCCTTTATCGATGTCTTATTTAACCTTAAATTGCTTAATAAATTTTACATGACTCCTTTTTAAGCTTTATCAGTTTTATAAATTCTTGTAATAAACAAGATATTTTTATAAATTTTCATCTAATATTAAGGTTTGGAAGGTCCTTTATTAATTTATAAACTTCAAAAATTAATACCAATTTTTTGGGACCATAAATTAGACTTCTAAAAAATATGCAAAGCCCAAATATTGTCCTCTACTTACTGGTAAATTTTAGGACTTAAATGCTTCTAGAAATTTTTGGGCCATTTTTGGCTTAACTTTCTAATAATTATGATTCTGCCCCTAAATTTGACAAAATACACATTATTTCCTTTCTCCAAAATTTGAAAATCTAGTTTAGTCCCTAATATTTTAAAACTCCACTCAAGTCCCTTTCCTATTTTTCCTATAATTTTGTTATTAATCTTTTGTGAGATGACATTTACGTCCCTTTGTCTTTATAACATTATATTTTCCTCTTTCTTTAACTTAAAACTTATCTAATGATTATCTTTTCTTTTGTTTATCATCATAATCCTTTCTTATAATTTTTTCTCTATCAGTCTTCTACAAATAGAAAAAATTTGGGATGTTACAAAAGCATGTCATATATTCATATGATAATGTCAAAACATGAATTTCAAAAGCAATATGCTTAAAAATAGTGCCTCAAAGGAAATTTTGATAATAGCACATATACAAATAATCATGAAAAAACATTATCATAAAAAAGCTCAGATATATTCTATCACATCCTAATTTTTTCTATCTATATAAGACTGATAGAGAAAAGATGTTTGGAAGGGATTGTGACAATGATTGAAAAAAATAATGATTAAATAAGGTTTAAGTTGTGGAAAGGAAGGAAAATGAAAGGTTATAAATAAAGTGACTAAATTGCAAAGATGAAAAGTATTAAGGAAGGTAGAAAATGCAAAAGGACTTAAGTGAAAAGCTTAAAACCTTCCAAGGATAAAATTATAATTATTAGAAAATTGAGCCAGAAAAATGCCCGAAATGGCCCAAAAATGTTACAATCTCAAATTTTACTAGTAAATAGACGATAGAATTTGGGCTAGGCATATCTCTCAAAATTCTAATTTCAGGTCCTGATAAATTTATATTAATTTCTAAATTCTGAAAATTTAAACAATATCTTTTGGACCTCACAATCAGATGAAATTTTACAAAAATTATTATAATTAACATAAGAATTTATGAAGCTGGTAGAACTCAAAAAAGACTCATGTAGAATTGATTATAAAATTTAAGGTGAAAATAGACATTGATAAAGGATTTAAAATAAATGTATAGAATTTTTATTACAGTTTTTGAGTCTCAAAAAATTATAAAAATTTGCAATAAATTTATTTTATATTTAGAATAGATTTCTAAAAATTTCATAAGCTTTAAAAAAAGTGTATATAATTTATCTCAAAAATCCAAGTGGTTTAAGGTACTTGATAAAAGAAATGCCTTGGGATGTGTGTCAAACTAATAGTTTGGACCTAAACTAGCCCAAAGTGGTATCAAGTAAGAGCTCAAGATGTCAAAGAATGTATCATGTGGTTAAATAAATTTTCTAAGATATATTATGAATTTTTAAAATAGAAGAAGGAAAGAAAAATACAAGAACATGCAAAGCGGCATGTGACGTGTTTTTTGTGGGGCTACACCATATGCAAAAATGTAACTTAGAAGTGAAACAATAAATGAAGAGTTTTGGCATATGTGCAATTATATTAAAATAATGTAAGAATTAAGTCAATGATGATTAATGATAATCAATTAAGAAAGCAACTAATGAGAAGAGAGATTAATGGATTGTAATAATTAGGAACTTGAGGGGTAAAATGATCCCTTGAGCCTTAAAAATTTGCTATAACTACCCCCTTGTCTTCACAATTTTGTGTACCTAGAGGACCATTGGGGAAACCATGCAAAAATGAATAGAGAACTCAAAATAAGATCAAGGAAAAGCCACCCAAGCAATTACCTAAGGTAAGCAATCCTTCCTAGTTTTTTTATATGTGTTCTGGAAGGATAAAACCTATGTTTTAATCGGTGAAAAATAGATTATTCCCTTGGAACCCTTGCTATCCAAAATTCAAAGTTAAAAATGGAAGAGTTAAATGAAATTAGAAGTATATAAAAGACACTTAGATAAGTTAGTTTGGATGGCTAATTTTTGAATTTAATTGATATTCTTGACTTTCCATTATCTTGATACTTTTGGCCTATACTTTTTGTACATAAGGAAGTTGAATCTCAATTATCTAATGCTTTTGTTGGATTTAAATGATGATTTTGTGTAGGATTGAATAGAATTGAAATGTAGAAGCATTAAAATTAAAAAGGGAAATTTTGAAACCCTTTGTTACTGTTCATATACATAAATAGTTATGAGAATGTAATGAGTTTTATGTTTCTAATGGTTTTAAAATAAAAAATTATGTGGGATTAAGGAGAGAAATAAGTATTGAATCAAAATGGAAAATTTTGAAAGAAATTACACTTCATTTTGGATCTATCCAAAATTGCTTGAAGGAGCTAGAATTTCATATTTCTAGGCTCATAAATAGATTTAAAAGGCCAAATTGTATAGGGGTAAAGTCAAGACATCAATTAATTCAAAGGTTAAGCCAATTAATAAAAATTAGGAAAAGTTATCTTAATTAGTAATCAAGTTCAATACTCTAGAATATTAGTTGAATTGGAGTATGATAGATGAATAATTATATGATATTTAAGCTTTGATTGTATGCTCAAAGAAGGAAGCCATATATCAAGAAGTGACAAAGGAAAGGTTAAAGGAAGAGAAAGAATAGAGGTAGTGAACTTACCTAATTGTATCCTTATGTTGCTTGGATGTTTTATGTGATGATTTCTTACTTTGATTATGTGAAGCATGATGATTAAGTGATGCTATGTTTATTTTTATGATATGACGATATGTTATAATTATGGAAACATGGAAGCATGTAAAGTTATCATTATGCAAGCATGATCATTAATTGCACACATATTGATATCAAGCATGTAGTTGCATACATTATATGATATCCGTTTACTACTGAGATTTCCCTAGAAATTTCACCCCCTCCATGTCACCCCAATCCCAACAGGTTTTCCAAATATGGAAGGAGGTGAAATTGCAAGAAGAAAAGTTAGGGATTGGATAGTATGATGACATATGAATTTGTTATAGTTTTATTTAATGTGGTAATGTACAATGTATGCCTAAAAGTAGTATAGTTATGGTTGTTTATAAAAATAACAAATGATAAAATAAATATACAATATTTTAGTAGTGATTAGTTAACATGACAAGCTATATTTTTACACCAAGAATGCCTTATTTCAATGTCTATACAAAAAGAACAATTTTTTCAAAGTTAGGGACTAGAAAATATTTTCAGAATTTTTTACCAATTGAATAGTAAATTCGATGCCAAAATTGTATTGGTTAGTTGAGAATTTGGTCCAAGTGATATTTTTTTCCTAAAAATTCAATATGTTAGCATCACTTAGCCTTTTGATCCACTTCATTTCAATTTTTTTAGGATTCATGATGATTTTTTTAAGTTCATCACCAAATTTGAAAATACCAAATGAATAGTACTCATAGTCTTGGAAATTTTAGACTTAGTAATTGAACTTTAAGGGATGTTTAAGTAGTTATAAATGCTACCAAATAGTTCATAATACATAAGAAAGTAAGTTGTTATATATTCAATATAGAGAGAGTTTAGAAATGCTCATTCAATTTTGGCAATATGATAAATTAATATGTGTAACTCTTTACCTTCCTCTCTCTTTTTGTATTTGAACATCTTTTGTATTGGCATGATTGATGATTCTTTTAAATTGTTTCCAAATAAACTTTGAAATTCTAGTGCTCCGTTATCCTAATATTCCATTGAGGTTTTCTTTCTCAGAACAAATTCTCCTCCAGTAATGAATGTAATTCTTTTCTTTCTAAGAGAATAGTTAGTATGGTCAAGTATATATATAAATAATTATTTCTATATAAGACCGTATAATAATAACTCATTATCAAAATACTGACAGTGAATACATATGAGTATATCAGGAGTTGAACTTTTGAGATATAATGTATATTTAAATATGAAGCTCTTATATAAAGTCTATCTTAAAAAATTATGCTCCTTTTTGAAGAATGTAATTTCAATACTTTCTTTTTTAAAAATATGCATATTTGAACGTTGATCTTGTGAAAATATGAGAGTTAACGGATTGGAGATAAATATTTTGTTAAGATGATAACATGTTGACTAGCATTGTTAACATGTTGGGGAATTTTCAATGAGCAAAAGTCACATTAGATAAGATATTAGTTGAATAAGCATAACGAAGATTCAAATACTTTTCTCATACTTTAAATGATATTTGGACAACGAAGAATTCTTTAGTCCAAATGACTAGAGTTGCAAGTATATTCTAGCAGATGAAAATTTTTAAGCATAAGGTGTTGATTTTCTAGAATATTTCTAAATATATAGACTTGAACTTCATGTAGATGCTTGTTAAATAGAAGAATGCTCAGCTCATTGGAGGATAAAGAGGTCAAGCACATAACAACAACCTTAGGATCAATGACAAGATTTGGAGTATTTTTTAAATTTCTAAATAAGAGTATTAATCTCCAATACTGAAAACTACACGTTTCAAAAAAATTCAAATCATTTGTACGCATTTTGTAATATTAGAATGTTTGATACAGTAGTTGAAATTCAAATTTATCTTTCAAATCATGGATATGCACTTTTAAAATCAAGATAAATTTATGAATTAAGATTCGTGAAACAATTTGAATTATGTATTTGAAAATATGACTATGGAGAATATACATAGTTTTATTTTATAATTTATTTAGCAATATGAAAATATGATATTGAAATGTTGATTACTAACGGAGATCAATAAGGAACAATTGCTCATTACTTATATCAATAATTATTTTCAACACAATATAGGGGCAAAGTTTATATTTCACCATATTTCTTCTTATCCTTGTGATAGCTGTCATATCCTAATTTTTTCTATCTGTATAATACTGATAGTGGAAAGATGATTGGAAAGGATCATGACGATGATCGGAAGGAAAAATAAAGGTTATACGAGTTTTGAAGGAAGAAAGGGACTAAACTGAAAATTAGAAAAGGTTCAAGACCAAAAATGAAAGTAGAAACAAAAGTTGGGCCAAAAGTGATAATTATCAAAAGTTTAGGGACCTAAATGTAATTAAGCAAAAGTTTAGGGAAAAAAATATAATTATGAGAAAGTTAAACCGAAAAAGGCAAAAAATTGCTCGAAAGTAGTTTAATCTCAAATTTTACTAGTAGATAGACAAAATTATTTTGATCAGTTTAACGCAAATACAAAATTTCAATTTGAGGTCCTGATTAATTGATATAAGTTCCTGAAGTTAGAAAGAATTATTACAATATATTTCATACCTCAGAATCAGATAAAACTTTATAGTAAATTGCTATATTTAATATAAGAATTTATAAAATTGATAGAGTTAGGAAAGGAATCCTGTAGAATTCTTACGGAAATTTACAGTGGGATAAAATACCCGATAAATACTGTTGGGAGAGGTTCCTTGGGATTTGTGCTATAAAGGTAATTGACCAATATTAAAGCCCAAATGGCATCCCAAGAGGACCAATAAGGTGGTGAGATAGTTAAGTGGGCTAGAGTCCAGAGTAACCCAAGAAAGGTGTGAAATTACAAAAATACCCCTATGTAGCCAGATTATACCGGTGATAGATGGATGGCATTTTTGTCATTCTAGATAGGGTAAAAACATCTAAGATAGTATAAATATGATTAGTTAGAGCCAATATATACCTTGACATAGTATAAAGAGGTATGAAATGATAATTATGCCTCTAGGGCTAATATAGTGCAAGAAAGTGCAATAAGGGTATTTTGGTCATTTCTCAAGGGATAGTTGGCAGATAAATACTCAATCTAACAATTTCAATGGTATTAAAAATCTAAACACTAATTTTCATGACATAATACATATTCTGGAATGTTATAAAAATTGGGAACATAAAATACTCTAGTTTTTAGGGAATCAGACTGAGCCGGTACCGGATTGGACTGAAATTTTTCCAGAAGCTTCCCCCATTGGAATTTTTCCACCTAGCCATATGAAGTTTCCCTTGATGATTTCATGGATGATGTCATAATTCTCTTTTTGAAAAAGTTAAATCTAAGATTAAATGTGAGCCATTAGATCAAATAGTACACAAAGTGATTTTGGCCATTGATTTTCCATGAGATTTTTCTATAAATAAACCCTCAAATCTGAAGCAAAAACGTGGCATGTAAACCTTGGGGAAACTCTTGCAAAATAAAAACTCAAGCTAAGGCAAAGAAGATTCAAGGTACCAAAGTTCAAGTAAGCTAGAGATTAAAGGTAAGATATCTATCCTAGCTTATTTTCCTTTAATTTGGGAGCTTGAACTTAGGGATTTCATAGAGAAAAGTTGGGTTTTCTCTAAGGTTTTGTGCTGTCCAAAAACCTTAGATGAAAGGGAAAAGAAGAAATTAAAGTTAGAGATATATGATTGAAGCTTAAACAAGCTAGTTAAGTGATTGTTTAATCAAGTTGATCTTCTTGACTTTGCCATAGTTGAACCAGTTTGACTTACACTATTAATTATGGAAGGAAATTGAATTTCAATGATTTCATGCTTCCATTGAATTTATATGATGATTTTGTGTAGGATTGGATAGGTTTTGAACCTTGGAAACATTGAAATTCCAAGATTGTAATTTTTAAAATTCTCCTCTATTACTGTTCACTCGTATGAACAGTGATTGGAATTTCATGATTTTGATGCTTCCAATGGTTTTAAAATGAAAATTTGTGTGGGATAAAGTGGAGAAACAAGTATGGGAAGCATTAGAATCAAAATGAAATTTTTTTGAAGGAATTATGTGCATATTTTCGGTTCTGTCTAGCAAGTCATGAAGGAGATGAAATTTTATGATTCTAAGCTCATAAATGGATTCAAAAGATAGAATTGTGTAGGGTAAAGTTAAGACATCAATTGATTCAAAGGACAAATCCATTAGTTAAGATTAAGGAAAGTTAATGTAGTTAAATGAACTTAATGTTCAAGAGGAAGTTATATTAGTTAAAGTGAGTTTAATGCTCAAGGAATTAGATTGTGATGGATGAATGATTATATGATATTAGGAATTGATTGGTATGCTCCAAAAGATGCAGCCACATATCCAAGAGAAGTGAGAAGAAAGAGGTAAGATAATGTGAAAGAGAGTCAAGTATATGAGATAGTAAAATTATCCTACACTTGTATGCATTGAATGTTATGCTTGATTGTGCTATGGCTTTGTTGAATTGTGTTGCATATGTGCTTATGTATGAAGCTATATTCTATGATTACTTTAGTCAATCGTATTTCATATGTAACATGGAAGTATGCATATTACACAATGTTAACACTTTCACAAGCAAGCACAATTATTTACATTAATGGATGCATTGTTTAGTACCGTTTGCTACTGAGATTTCCCCAGAAATCTCATCCCCTTCCATGTAATCCTAATTCCACAGGTTTGTTAATGATGAAATAGGGTTGAAGAAGCATGAAGAGAAGCTAAGGATTGGATAGCACAAATGTTATGTGAAGAATTGTTATATGTAATGTTACTATTTGACCAATACAAGTAGTGATGATCATGATGCAATGAAAAATATTAAATGATGAGATAAATGCATGAAATTTTACAAGCATTTAGTTAACATGTCAAGCTTCATTTTGACACCAAGAATACTTTATTTTGATGTCTGTACAAAGAGAACTAATTTTCCAAAGTAAGGGACCAGAATCTATTTTTAAAATTTTTGACCAAATGAACAGTTATCTTTGACGAATAAATTGTATTAATTGATCAAGCATTTGGTCTGAAAATTATTTTTCCCTTAAATTTCAAGATGTTTCTTCATGTATCTTTTTGAACCACTTCATTTAAATGTTTCTAGAATTAATTATAATTTTTTGAAGTTCATCGCATAATTTAGAATACCATATGAGCAGTAATTCGAGAAACATAAAAATTCTAGATTTAGCTAATAGACTTCTAAAGTCTTATAAATGGTTCTAAATGCTACTAAATGGTCCCTAAGACGTATGAAAGTAAGGACATTTCAATAGCTAGCTTGATTATGTGAATTGATGTTAAACTTTTCTTTCTTGCATAGTTAGTACCAAAGATTCAAGTTTCATTAGTTTATCTTCATCAAGATTTAAATTATTTTTCTGTAGTCACAAATCTTGATATAAACTTCTTTAAGTAGATTTCCTAAAAAATAGTAGAACTAGTTTTCTTTACTGGTATCTAACTTTTCTTAGATCCATCAATGGTTAGTTTATAGGAACAGAAGAACTCACATGCTCTATATATATAACCAATTTAAATTAACTGAGCATAATTAAT
Source organism: Leucaena leucocephala (assembly GCA_037074615.1). Taxonomy (NCBI): domain Eukaryota; kingdom Viridiplantae; phylum Streptophyta; class Magnoliopsida; order Fabales; family Fabaceae; genus Leucaena; species Leucaena leucocephala. Next base: position 7,286,944 of record CM073550.1, read on the forward strand.
TTATGTAGATAATAGAAATCTTGTTTTCAGAATATGTATGCATAAAGAATTTAACTATTGAATATTTCAATCTTTTTGTAAATATATTTGTCAAATAGATTTTCTAATAATAATAGCATTTCATAGTAGTACAATATTTATTTTTAGTTTCTTTCATGAGTTATCAAAATCAAAGAGCCAAATATGATAATGGACTCTATATTTTGTCTCAATTACTCTCAATTTGCTTAGTTCAATGTAATGAGGTAAGAGGAAAGAATTGTAATCCCTCTCTTTTAAGCGTAATCCCAGATGAATCTTTTCTGTTATGTTGAGATTTTGGATTTCTAGCTTTGGAGTCTTACAATCTATTTGGTGTTTCAAAAATATAATTTCTCTTGTTCTCATTAATTAAAGTAATTGAATGGTACTTTGTGGTAGTCCATCCTTGAGATGCATGCCCTTTTCTTCTTTGTCTCTATTCCTTCTCTTTATGTATGTTCTTTGTAACTTCAACAATGGGTGCTCTAAGAGTTTTCTTCTTGATCGTGTGAAGAACTCTCTTAGGTACTTTCTTCTTCTTTGGGCTAATGCGTCCACCCTTAGAAATATCTTGCAAGATTACAGAACTGGGATGTTTTGGTACCCACTTATATTTGGGTCCTTAAATGTTAGTATTGGACCATACTTGTTATTTAGGAACCCAAACCATATTTCTTTTTATGGCCTAAAAAAATTTATAGATAAAAAAATTATTTTAACAAAAGGATATATATAATTGTTACAGAAAATTTCAATGTGAAGGAGTAGTAGAGTGGTCTGGGACAGAGGGTGAAAACCAGAGGTCCTGTGTTTGAGTCCCAGCCACTGCAGAGGTGAGATTTTCTTTTATTTTTCCTAATATGTGAAATGTCCATTTTTCCCCTTCCTCCTTTAACCTACAGACAACGTACCCTTCCTGTATTTTTCTTAGCGAAGAGTCGGCGAGGCAGCAGGGAACCGGTGAGGGTAGTGGCGAATACGTCATGCTATCGATACCGTGACTCAGGCGATCATTTCTATCATATCCCTCTACCTATTTCCTTTATCAGCATGCTCTTTCCTCATATTCTTCAGTCACGCGAGCGAGAGAGATAGTTGAGGGCAAGAGGGAGAGCTGAGGACGAGAGAGAGGTAAGCACGAGAGTAAGGAGCACGGGTGAACGGTAGAGTTACCACGTCGAAAGGAGTGGGCGGATGTTAGACCTAGAACTTGTCATACCGTACACCAACTTAGGTAAGTCCTCTGGCTATATCTCCCCTACTAAGCCCTCTGTTTATGTGATTTTGAGGAGGTTTAATCAATTAAAACTTGGGGCTTTGGGATTAAATCGTTGATTAAGTGAAGAGTAAGGCTTCTGGTGCTAAAGTTGATTAAGATTAAGTAATGGGGCTACTATTGTTCCAGGCGACTTTTCTCCTTTCCCTTCCATCTAGCATCGTGGTATGAAGAGAGAGTCAGTGGCTATACAAAAAGAGATAAAGGGAAGCTAAACATGAGGTCATTAGAGAAGATGACTGAAAGGAATGGTGAGTCTTTATTCTATTGACTGCTATCTGTGTTGGCGTACGCTGTGTATATTCAGATTGGTTGTAGTGTACTGTTCTGGTAGCTTGTAAATTGCTGCTAGGGTCATGGGTATTGATTGTATTTCTCTGTGTGCTCGATTTTTGGGATGATAAATTTTTCTTCCTTGCTCTGTTTTAGGAGTAGTCAGATAATGGCTTACTGTGTTGTTGCTTTACAAGATTGGATTGTTGATTTTTAGAAGATATTTAGTTGAAGGTTCAAGAATTAGTATATGAATAGTTCTTGTTCTTGATGAATCAATAGTGAGATGCAAGTTGAAAGCTATGTGGTTTGAAATGAGTAAGTTTAAGCTGTGGTTTTGAAATCAAAGCTTGCTATTCTGGGGTTTATAGCTTGCTATTTTGCAAGATATATATATCTGTAGTGGCCATCTAAAATGTCATATCCTAAATTTTTTCCTATCTGTATAATACTGATAGTGGAAAGAGGTTTGGAAAGGATTATGACAAAGATCAGAAGAAATAATAAAGGTTAGATAAGTCTTGAAGAAAGAGAAAGACCTAAACGAAAATTGGAAAAGGTTAAAGGCCAAAAGTTAAAGTAGAAATAAATGTTGGGCCAAAAGTAGTAATTTCCAAAAAGTTTAGGGACCTAAATGTAATTAAACAAAAAGTCAGGGACATAAATGTAATTAAGAGAAAAGTTCAAGGGTAAAATTGTAATTATAGAAAGATCAGCCCGGAAAGGGTTATAACTGCCCAGAAGTCTTTCACTCCCATATTCTATCAGTAAATAGAGGAAGATATGTTGATCAACCTAGCATGATATAGAAATTTTATTAGGGCTCCAAACAGCAGAAAATTATCTGATAGTCTAAAAGTTATCTGAAATTTTATCAGATTCCATGGACATAAGATATAAGTGGGGGAATTACAAGAAAATGTACCCTATAGTGTCAGATGTTAGAATCTGACATAACCCCATAAGAAGTCCTGTATAAAAAGTTATTCCTATAATAGTGAATTTTGACGGGAGTTTGATAACACTCGTGATCCGATAATGGAACTTATCGGTATGTGAGCTTAGATAGAATGAGATCAGATGACCTCATATATAGGCCCATGATGACACCAAGAAGGGCCCAAAACCTAGGGTACCAGTCCATCAGTAGAAGGGGCTAGTGTCTAGAAAAAGTGTGAAATTACGAAAATGCCCCTAGATGCCCAGATTGTACCAAAGATGGATGAAGGGCATTTTGGTCACCTGGGACAGGCTAAAAACGTGGTACATGGTATAAATATGATTATTTGAGCCCATATACACTCTGAGGCAATATAAAAAGGGGTAAAATGATGATTATGCCCTTAGGGTCAATATAGTGTAAGAAAGGACACTAAGGGTATTTTGGTCATTTCCTAGGGAATGGATGGTAGATAAATACTCAGTATAACCATGTAAAGGGTATGAGAAGCCTAGACATTGATTTTCAGGACAGAATACATATCCTGGAATATTATAAAGAATTAGGAATAGAAAACAGTCCGGTTGTTGTGAAACTGCTCCGATCGGTACCGGATTGGACTGAAATTTTTCCAGAAGCTTCCTAGCATGGTGAGCACCCCACATAACCCCTTAAGGTGTCCCTTGAGCTGTCCCACATGATGTCATAATTATTCTTTTATGAAAAAGTAAAATCCAAGATTAAATGTGAGCCTTTAGATCAAATAGTAACCAAATCAATCTTGGCCATTGATTTTTCTTGGATTTTGGTTATAAATACCCCTCCATTCTGTAGCCAAATCATAAGATCATGGACCCTTGGGGAAACTCTTGCAAAATGAAAACTCAAGCCAAGACAAAGAAGATTCAAGGTTCCAAAGTTCAAGCAAGCTAGAGATTAAAGGTAAGCAATCTCTCCTAGCTTATTTTCCTTTTATTTGGGAGCTTGAACTTAGAGTTTTAATGGGAGAAAAGTTGAGTTTTCTCTAAGGGGTGCTGCTGCCCAAAGACCTTAAAGGAAAGGGGAAAGAAGAAATTAAAGTTAGAACCATATGATTGAAGCTTAAACAAGCTAGTTAAGTGGTTGGTTGTTGAATCAAATTGATATTCTTGACTTTGCCATGGTGTGCCCTGTTCAGTCTGCACTGTTCATGAGGGAAGGAAATTTAATTTCAATGATTTAATGCTTCCATTGAGTTTGTATGATGATTTTGTGTAGGATTGGAAAGGTTTTGAACCTTTGAAACATTAAAATCTCAAGGTTGTAGTCTTTGAGATTCCTTACGGGTACTGTTCACTCACATGAACAGTGATTGGAATTTCATGATTTTGATGGTTCCAATGGTTTTAAAATGAAAAGTTGTGTGGGGTAAAGTGGAGAAACAAGTGTGGGAAGCATTAGAATCAAAATGAGAATTTTTGAAAGAATTGTATGCTTATGTTCAGTTCTGTACAGAAGGCCATGAAGGAGCTGGAATTTCATGATTCTAAGCTCATAAATGGATTCAAAAGATGAAATTGTGTAGGGTAAAGTTAAGACATCAATTGGTTCAAGAGCCAAGTGGATTAGTGAAAATTAGAGAAAGTTATGACAATAAAGAGTGTAACAAAGTTAGTCTTGAACATGGTTGGAATTCATGAGTTCTAATGAGTTATGTGATGAATATGAATGTATTTAGGACCATGAAACATCCAAGGAGATGTTGGGAAGTTATGGACATAAAGGCTTCATGGTTGGAAAGCTAGGGAGCAAGGGCTAAAGGTCAAGAGAAAAGCTTAAGTGTAAGGTAGTGAACTTACCTCTTTATGTGCTTGATGTGGTATGCTTATGTGTTGACATGTATATGTTATTTGAATGATGTTGTGACATGATAAATTATGTTAAATGTATTGTGAATAACATGTTTCCATGGCCATGCACTTTATGTAAAAGTATATAGCATGATGGCATGTCACTAATCAAAGAAAGTTAATGAAATTACATATCATGCATTAGCATCCATCTTGCATATTTAAGTGGTAATGTTTGCTATTGAGATTCCCTAGAATCTCACTCTCCCATAACCAACCAATTTAGGTCAAGCATGATGGATAATGTATGCATGGAGAAGAGTTAAAGCATGGAAGAAGAAAAGTGAAGTATTTAAGATGTTAGTATATGCTATGCACTTTCCATGTATGTCAAAGCCATGTAAAGTATCTATTTATGTGATGAGATTGTATGAAATAATTATTGTATAACCCCATGATGTATATAAATTCAGAAAAGGCAAAAGAGATGATTTATGTATGGTGGAACAATTTTGGAAAGTGAAAGAAAGGAAACTGAAATGGTAAAAAAAACTAGATCCTGAAGCAGTTTTGTTGTGGCTTCAGTTTGACCTAGCAAATGAAGGAATTATTTCAAGAAATTTTATGATCATGTAGTACACATCCAGAGAAGCGCATTGGTAGAACGTTTCATTTGGATGTTTATATCAAAAGAAATGAATTTCCAAAATAAGGGACCAGAAACTATTTCTAAAGTTTTTGACCAAATAAACAGTAAACTTCAATGAATAAACTGTATCAATTGGCTAATCATTTAGTCTGGAAATTATTTTTTCCTAAATTTCAAGACGTTATCTTCACGTAGCTTTTTGAACCACTTCATTTTGAGTTTTCTAAAATTAATTATGATTTTTTGAAGTTCATTACATAATCTGGAATACCATATGAACAGTAACCCGAGAAAGAGTAAAATTCCAGATTTGGCTAATGGACTTCAAAGATCTTGTAAGTGGTTCTAAATGCTACTGAATGGTCCCTAAGACATATAAAAGTAAGGATGTTACATAAAAGCTTTGAAAGAATGTTGGGTGTACATATATATAAGTTTGCGTGGTAGTGGGCATTGGTTTTGGTTGAAATCTTGGAAGGAAGAATAATTGAACTAAAGGCTATCGAAGGATAAGTGTTGGAATTGAAAGGGATATGGGATAGGATGATTATATGCTTTCATAATGTGAAATATTGGAATGAAGATTAAAATTTCAAATTTGAATTAAATAGATGATATCTCTAGTTGATTATAGATTAAGGATGATTACGTTTGTTGAGATTTTTAATATAATGTTAATATATTATTTTGAGATACCAGGGAATTGAGAAGTGGTTTTTAATCAAAAATGATTGGCTAATAAGAGTAAAGGAGTAAGAGCGTTGCAGGTGAGTAAATAACGTTCCCTAAAATTAACATTTTTAAATACATTATTATTTCATATGTTGAATTTTAAATATGATTTACGAAAAGCCAGTTTTACAAATTCATGAGTAAGATTGTTAGAAATGATTCATTTTTAAAAGTTTTACAAAAAAAAGATTTTGATTATGTATGAAAATGGATAAAGAGATTTTAGAAAAGAATTTGACAAATGTTACATTGAACTGATACTATTCATGAAGTATTCCTTGTGAATTTCATATGTTTTCACAATAACTTGCTATTTGATTTTAAATGTTCATACTGAGGTTTTGAAATTCAAAGTAGTTTTTACTAATGACTATGACATTTAAAACGATCGAGATCATTACATGTGAAATAGACCCCACGCATATTGGAAACATTTTAGAAACGATGGAATGCAGAACGCTGGTTACTAATAGCAATACTGTTAGTCATTGGTGCACCTTGGTTACCCGAGCTTGATGGATATTCTGTGGGTTTCATACTCACGACGGTTAGTAGCCTTAAGCCACCAGATTATTCTGTGGGTTTCATATTCGCAACGGTTAGTGGCCTTGAGCCACCAGATTATCCTGTGGGTTTCATAATTATGACGATTAGTGGCCTTGAGCCACAAGATTATTTCATGGGATTCATTCTCGTGACAGTTAGTGACTCTCATGGACTGTGTGTCCACATCCACTTTCATTATGTTGAAGTTCTACATAAAGATTATGGTTTTGAAAGGATTATTTTTAAACAATTGATTTGAAATGGTTACTTCAAATTGTTTTCCCTAAAATAAAAATGTTTACGGAAAAGTTTGCATCGAAACATGAAATGTTATTTGAAACATGTTTATGCATTGTTTACTTCCGTATTCTTTTAATCATTTTTTGGGACGTTATTCACGAGAGATTATTTGGCTTCAGATATTGCAGTTAACCCTAATCCTCCCATTGACCAGTGAAGAGCCTCGTCGCAGATCCGAAGCGCTATTTTTGAACAAGATTGATTTCACTATAATTATTATTTACAAAGTACTTGTATTATTTTGACAAAGGGTAAAATACTCCCCATAGTCCTTAGAAAAGATTCTGGTTATTTTAGAAAATGTTATGGAAACTTTAAACGTTTACAGTCTATTATAGGATCATCGGGAGATCAGTTATACAACAACGATCATGCCGAGATTCCTATATAGGACTTGCTTGTGATTTATAAAACGTAATGTATTATGATTTTTGATTCAAATGTTTCATTTAAGGTTTTAGGCTTTCAAAATGTGAAATTATTCATATTATGTACCAGTCACAGTTCATATTTAAGTATTTTAGGTTTTAGGTTTTAGGTTCATAAAACCTAAAAGGTTTTAGGTTTTGATTCATATATGTGTGAGAAATGTGACCTAATTTACCACAATAATTGCAAATAATAAGATAATGCACTTTATGAGTATATTTGTAAGTATTGTGTTGGTCTAGTATGATTAGTGTTCATAACTTCTTTTTTCCTATTAGATTTTTTAGTAATATCCTTAAACTTAGTTTGCAAAAAAAAAATTGGTTTTTGATATAGAATCAATAATAGGTTGAAAAACAAGTTTAAGCAATCTTTTAAAATTATTTTTCATAAATGTAATAGAAAAATTGGAATTGTTACCATATGTACATCTTGACCTTCTCGCAATGATTCTTTCTCATTTGATTCATCTATATTTAGGCATTATGTATACTCATTTTCCTCCTTTTGATATGAGATTTCTCCTTCTTCAATCTCAAGTATCAGTTGCTCACATGAACTGTCAGAATCATTTACTCAATAGAGTTTTTAGAAATATAGATAGAGTCAAGAGCATTCAAAATATATCTAGCATTAGAGCAATGTTTGATTTTCTCATAGTCATTCTTTGTTAAACTACTATACAAAATTTTTATTGCTCTCATGTTCAAGAAATATATTTTCTTTTCTTTTTCAGTCCAATCCTTTCTAATCTTGAAATCAAAATTATTTGTAAAAATATATCTAATATCAAATCAACAGTTTTTAAAAATATCATCGTTAGAGCTTTTCAAGAACAAAAATCAATATTTCCAAAAAAAAGGAGGAATAGTATAATCAAAATCTCCATATATGATATGTTCTTTGCACTTGAGATCGTTAAATCCTTTAAACAAGTGACATGCTCTGGTACAAAATATTATAATAGTTGTATCACCTAAGGGGGTAAATTGGGTGATTTTAGAAACTTTGAAAACTTTAAGTGTTTTAGAATAAATCAAAAGAATAAGTTCATAATGATATCACCGATTTGAAGGAAAACAAAGAAAGCAATTAAATGAGAAGTTGAACACTGTCAATTTATACTAGTTCAGCCAACCACTTGGCCTACGTCCAGTCCCCAAGGCTCCTATCAATGTTCCACTAACTTCTAAGATTAGTCAGACTCTTGGAGCCTCAGTCTATCAAAGAGAGAATCCCTCTCAATCCCCTTATAACTCGTAAGGTTATATAGTGAGAAACTTTCTCACTCCCTCTTATAACCTGTTAGGTTACACTTCACTCTAGAGTTCCACACTCTCGAGCAATTCAGAAAATGATTGATACAAAAATAACTCTCTCCCAGTAGAGGTATTATGATAAACACTTAAGCTTAAACTCTAAGTTTCTCTCTCTCAAGAAGTAATATGCTCTATTCATAATATATAAAACAAAGACTATCAGTAATTAATATCGCTTCTAATCATAATGCATTGTATATCTCTTTTTGCTTTTATGTGTCTTAGCTTTCTTCCATTGTTAGCTTCAGGATTTTCTTTATGGATTCTTTTATAGATCAATTCTTCATAAATCCGTTGAAGTAGTCATTGATGAATATAAGAATTATTATTTATGTATGCATTTCACTTTTTGTGATATTCTTTATGCCTAAAAATGATCTTGAAATTTGCTTTAGAGGAGATATATAATTAGTATAAGTATAAAACAATTATTTCCCAATAATTTAGATTTAAAGATTATAATCTATCAAAGTCTGGTTTAAAATTCTTTTGACAAATCAGCTTAATTTATCAAAGTGTTTATCAAAGAGATACCTTATCGAAAATGACTTTGATAAATCTCAAATGAATTACTTTGAAATAGTTATTAGATTTATCGAATAGGGCTTCATTAAACAGCCTTATCGAAAATGACTTCAATAAATCTTAAATGTATTTCATTCAAATAGTTATGCATTTATCGAATATGACTTTGATAAATAACCTTATCGAAAAGCTTTTTGAAAAATATCTTTTCAAAACATATGCTTTCAGACTTATCGATATATTTTAAAATATTTCATAATACCTTATTTATCAAAATGTTCTTTGATAAATAGACTTATGAATAAGTTATCGATAAATGCTGACTATTTTCAATATATAAAACTTCAATGCTATTATAACATAGTTAGATTAGAGATTAGAGGAGTGAAAATACTCTATATAAAATTAGAGTACAAACGCTAATATCTCGATAGTTTTTTTGTTAGTTTCAAATGATAATTTTTTGTTACAATCATTGTTTTTTAAAAACATTAACTTAATGTGTTAGCATTTTAGAATTTCTTCAATGTATACAATTTAAATGATACCATTTTTAATGAAATTAACTTATAGGTGTGAAAAAGACGCTTTATAAAATATTTTAGGAACTAAAATAAACCTTATACAACCTCTAGTCTTTAATATAAAAAATAGATAACTAATTTGAGTAGATTAAAGAAATTAGTTATGTTAGTTATTTGTAATAAATATGGTTTGATTTTCTTAAAATGTCATCCTTTATCATGACTACCATTGGTTGATAAAAAGTCTCATGATGGAACCATGAATTTATTATTTTTAATTTAAAAGAATTAGAATGATCTTGTATTTATTATTTTTAATTTAAAAGAAACAACATTCATTTCAACTTAATTGCACCAAATTAAAATAAAAAATCCAGCAAGACTAGTGTAATTAATCATTTTAATATATGTATAATCATTTTTCTACTATTAATGATTATGGCTTATATATGGATCTTGGCCAACTCATAGAGTGTAAGGGGTACAAAAAGTTCCATTGAAGCCACCGTTCATAGCAACCTCACATGAGACTTTAGTTATATGGTGCCATTGATTAAAGAAGTAGTACTTGCTTCTATATAAGCATATAGCATTTGTATCTTTACTCAAGTATCCTCTATGTTTGTGATTCTTATTCATGTAAACAACAAATCCAAATCAAATGAATAAAATGAGAATTAATATTGCATTATACTTTACATGAAATTTAAAATGAGCTTTAAATGTTGTTTTCTTTTGATTTTCTATGACGCCCAATTTTTTGGTCTTTTTTATAAGTTAATTCCAACATATTTTAAAAGGACCAGAGGAATATATATATACACACTCATCCGGTCCTTAATTTATGACCTAAATTGGGAGTTGATATTGGTCTTAAATACTACCATTGGTCCTAAATATAAGGGTTAACTTACTTTTTTAGATTGATTAAAGAAACTAAATAAATTAGTTAATTATAATTAATATAGGAGATGGTTGACTAATTTGAGTAGATTGATGAGTATATAATATGAGTTCATCTTGCAGGATTATATTTGGTTATAATTAACCAAATTATTTGGTTTCCTTAATCTCTCTTTAAAAGTCAACTAGCTCTAGTGGGAGATAATTAGGACCATAGGGAGTATAAGAATTCTTTCATATATTTATCAATTATTTTCCTTAATTATCTCTATTCATACTCCCTCAACAATAATTAAGTAAGAGATGTATGTAGGGAATTAAGGGAGATAATTAGGGTATTTTAGAAAATACATGCTATATTAACTAACTTAACTAACTTCTTTAATCTAATCAAATGAGTTAAATAGGTCTTATATTAAGGACCAAAGGAGTATATATATACATGCTTACCATATTTTTCATGATTTTGGATAATGTCTTTATGAACCCTGTAATTATCATAAATTGTAAAGAATGAACTAGGGAGTTTGGCTTGCGAAAATAGTAGCATTTCAAGAAGATTATCTCTAAAGTATCTTGTTTTGCATAGTTCACATATGTAGGGATAAATTACAGGTGAAGAAGCTGAGTATTGGTATTAGATTAATGGTAGGCTAGACCTTGTACCTGCCCTACCAGGATTTAAAGATAGGTTTAATATCTATAACCTTTAGCCCCTACTTGATCCAGAACCATAGTTACAGTATCTTATAATCCCTCCACTTTCTCCTCTCAACCCAGGACTATATGATTTCATAGATAAATACCAGTGGGCTATTCCTAGCCCTAGTTAGCCCTAAACCCTCTGCCAAAGAAATATGATATTGACTATGTATATCTCAAGAAAGTTTTGGAACATGAGTTGCTGACCTAGGCTAGGATATTGGTAAAAGTCACAATCAAGAACAATTAGTTTACCTAAATTTCTTCAACACTTAGCGACACTGGAAGAGAGGTATATGACAAATAGCATTGACCTGAACCAGGTCTATATCTTGGGAGATTGGTATGAGACTATAGTAAGTTAGATATTACCATATACCCTTCTGTGGCATATAGAGCTAAGTGAATATTTGGCAAATGATCCTCCATTTGACATTCAAGGGTGGCTCTATCACATGTAGCAATATGCTCAGTTCGATATTCCTTAGGAGAGGACCTGAGCTAAGCATAGGGGCAAACGTGTATATGTGAATAGTGTAATTTAGGGTACTTATTTTAATGTATAATAGTAACGTACCCTACATATTTGACTACCATGTATATGTTATATGAATATATGTACAAATATGATAATGACATGATATATGAACTTTGATATGATATGAATAAAATGATAGTTTTATATATACATATATGTGATTATGTTCCTCTTGTTTATTTTAATTATAGTAAATAGATAAGAATGGTTATGACGCAGCAAGGATCAAGAATGAGACACAATCATATCTGTAGTAGTTACAGCCATAGTCCCTAATCATCAATAGCTTGAGAGAGAAGAAGTACTAGAAAATGAAATCGGGATTGAGCTCGAATCGTAGGAGCTAGAACCTCAGTCTAGTCAGGGACATAATGGGATAGGGATGAATAGGTAACATGGGTATACTATAAACAATGATCAAGACAGCCTCCAGAGATGGATAGCATGGTTTAATTAGTATAGTATTCCTATATTTGAAAAAACGTTAGATGCTTAAGACACAGAAGACTGAGTCAATCGTTTAGAGAAAATCTTTAAGATTCTTGAATGTCCCTATGAGAGAAAGCATAGATGGCGGCATATAAGTTAGAGAAGAATGTAGATATATGGTGGCAGAACATCGAGATAATTCTATAGTCGAGAAATACTCTTCTCATATTAGAGACTTTTCTTGAGCAGTTTAATGAAAACTATTTCCCTCAAGAGATGAATGTGAGGTAGAATTTATGACATTAAGGTAAGGTGAGTGAGAGTCTTTTGACAAATATCTCATCAAGTTTATTCACCTTTCTCGATAGTATATGTATCTGAACTACATAAATGATAAGAGGTGGATAACACGAAAGGTAACCTACTGATTGAATTCCATATTGAGATAAACTCCTTCACAGATAGGTACAAATGTTCAACAAGGCAGTAGAGACTGCAAAATGACAAAGAATAGCTCACAGTACCAAGAGATGAACCTAAGTGGTGATTTTATCAAGAAGAGTGCTACCAGTGCCTCTAACCTCAAGAGGTAACAATAAGAAGAGAAGTGGGTCAGGATATGGGCCATAAGATGCAAGAAAAAAGGGAATTAGGCCAAATAATGGGCCAAGAGGAGCAAATAGGCAACTAGTGCGTAATACATGAGTGAACTGTAGATGATATCACAATATGAGGCCTTGTCTAGCAAGCCAAAAAGTATGCTATAGGTGTGGCAAGCCTAGACATTATGTTAGAGAGTGTATATAGAACATAACAGGAGGAACATCCTAGGCTCAAGGAATATGTATGCCATAACTAGCAGTAAGACGAGGAAGTTGCTTGCATTAGATCAAGGTACGAATTTACTTATGTTCTGTTTCCATTGGTTATTGGGTAGAGATACCCTATATATATTTATATTGTATTGTCTAGTATGAACACAATTGCGTTATTATAGATCTAATATGTTTGCCTTTGCATAAATTGAATATGATAGTAGGTCTGAGAAGTAGGTAAAAGAGATAAAGTAGATAAAGTAGCTAGTCTTAGTTAAACTCTTTAGGTGTTAGAATTTACGTTAATACTAGAAGTAGGGTAAGAGATTAAGAATGAAAACTAAGATAGGATAGCAATAGGATGGTACCCAGAATGACAGGAAGTTCCAGTAAGTAGGACAATCAGTCTAGTATGATTAGGGTTACTCAGTATTTCTACAAAAAGAAGGGCTTGTTTTCAAAAGAAGGAAGTGTACAAATGATGTGCTATGAGTAACAATAGAGCATGAGTACACAATATCCCATCTTTTAGGGGATGAGTATGACAGAAAAATTAATGAAAGAGATTGCTCTCACAGTAGAGTTAGATATAGATTGCTCTTGAGATAAGGGCCAGTTGATTGCTCTCAGATAGGGCCATATTCAGATAAGACAAAATGAGAAGTTATCATATGGATCCGTAATAACATAAGACAATTGCATATAGCAGTTGTAGGTGGCCAGACTATGATTACATATGGCAACTACCCATGGTAAGCCATAGTAAAGTAAGAAAGCAGAACTTTAGAGTAAGAGAGGGAATAAGTAAAGTCTTAGTAAATAGTCAGAGATACTGGACATAATCCTGGAGAATTATCAGTTGAGTTATCAATAAATGGGAAATAGTTAATCCTGTAATCTAGTCCATTAGTAGGAAGTCTTTCATAATAGTCACAATTAATCCTAACACGATTCACATTAGAGTAATATCCCATAATTCGATAGTTTCTAAAAAAAGGCTTAAGGCGACAACGGGTGATTTGTGTCGTGCAATGACCTAGCCTAGGAAAGGATAACATGAATCATGAAAAAAAGGAATATGACAACTTGGTATTTATTGATAAGACGATTACTAAGGACAAGGCGTTAATTAATTCATAAAAGAGAGTATCCATTGTAGAAGTATGACTAAGGAATAGAGGAGAGAACCCCATATTTCTTGAGAACAGATAAGCATGAACAGATAGATCCTCCATATGAGGATGAAGAGATTAAAAGGCTAGATAGACCCAAAGAAAAAGGTATAAGGCAGACAGATAGACCTAGAGAAGAGAGTCTAAGGCAGAATAAAGTTATAACATCACATTATGAGAAAAAGAATGTTAGGGCCTAGAGCCATATAAATTATAACTTAGCATAACCCAGTAGCACACTTTAGTTAAGCATGCTCAAAATGTGTCGTGATCAAATGGATTTAGAGGCTAACTTTTAAAAAAAATAGAGAAAGAAAGGAGAAATTTCAAGAAATATTGAGGTGGTATATGAGGTGTCCTAAGGAGACCCATTATGTGCCACAGGAGTGCATAACAAAGAAGAAGAATTATCACATATGCTTCTTTATATTAAAATAATATAATAATTGAGTTAATGATGATTAGGTTTAATGTAACATCCTAATTTTTATCCTTATATTTAAGTAAAATAAAAAATATTATTTATTAAATTGTAACATCTCAATTTTTATCCTTATATTTAAGTAAAATTAAAAATATTATTTGTCAATAATTTATAAATATTATATAATTAAATTATTACAGTTTATTATTTTTAATAAAATATGATATATAGATTATCTTATTTTTATCTTATTTAAAATTTTATTATTTTGTTGTTATTATTATTTAGGAATTTATTAGGTTTTAGTTCAGATTTAGATATGTAATTTTATTTTTAAAATATAGTTTAAATTTTAAATTACAATACCTGATATAATTTTGATAAAGATAATAATAATATACCTATATCTTTAACTAAATATAAATATAATAATATTTGTATTTATACTATAATGATAATATAGTTTAAATTTTAAATTACTATATATGATAAGATTTTAATAAAGATAAGATATGAATTTTAATTTTGAATTATTATTATAGATTTATAAATAGAGCTAAAGTTCAAAATTATTATAATTTTAAATTTTATTATTTTGTTGTTATTATTATTTAGGAATTTATTAGGATTTAGTTCAGATTTAGATATGTAATTTTATTTTAAAAATATAGTTTACATTTTAAATTACAATACCTAATAGAATTTTGATAAAGATAATAATAATATACCTATATCTTTAATAAAATATACATATAATAATATATGTATTTATACTATAATGATAATATAGTTTAAATTTTAAATTACTATATCTGATAAGATTTTAATAAAGATAAGATATTGATTTTAATTTTAAATTATTATTATAGCTTTATAAATAGAACTAACCCCCTAAGTTATTCTTCAAATTTGATTATTTAGTCGGTTCTTCTCTTTTAGTCTTCTCACACCTATTCTTAAAGAATCTCACATATATTTTTCTCTCAAATACGTCATTAGTTCAACTCACTCAAAGCTGAAATTTACCTTTCAGTATCTATGGTAATTATTCATATATTTAGGCGAGAGGTAATTACTTTCTACTTGTTGTGTTTGCTAATATGTTATTTGTAAGTGATTTGATATATATATATATAACTATTGATATTGATATATTATATTGACAAAACTTGTTTGATTATTTTTATTGAAAATAGTCTTGTGGGATTTAAAGTATAATTTAGAAAGTATCTTGAGAAAAATCCTTTTTGTGATATTTATCAAGTTATTAAGATTTTGATTAATATAATTATTTTGAGAATTATGCATTGGGGATGAGTGATAATTGAGTTGTATTTCTATAATGTGGTATAGCCTCTGTCGGAGCTCAATAGATGGCTTTTGTCCACTAGTTTACCGAGGGACGCGCCCCACCTATTTATCGAGGGGTTGCCACATCCTCACCTGTTTATCGAGGGGAATAAATCCATGGTCCAAAAACGTGTTATGTGGATTTTGTCCTATCCATACCATTTGATCAATTAGCTTTTGAGTGGTCAATTACCATTAGCCCATGGGTTCAGTCGGTAGAAATAAGGCAGTTCGGTTAGTTTGATGGGGAGGAACTTGAGCGGGTTATCGATTTGATTTTGTTATGATAATATATTATTTTTTATATATTATATTTTGTGATTGGTCCCACTTGACGTCTCATGAGTACATGTTAGCACTCATGATAAGTAGAATTCATGGTTACTAAGACGTTTGTCTCACCATATCTTTATTAGTATTTTTCAGGATATATTTCCATCTTATGACCCTAGAAAAAATGTCAAAGGCTTGATTAAAACTATATTAATTGTATAGCATTCTCCTTTGAAGGTATGTATAGAATATTTGTATATTGCCACAATATGTTTTAATTTGCATACTCATATTTTCTATTACTTTATTTATATTTTAAGAAAAGTCTTTTTATAACCATGGTAGAGTTTATTCAAATTTTAGTTAAACTCTTTTCTACCAGGGTTAGTTCTCTTAAAATAAATTAAATTTATTTATAATATTATTTTTAAACTTTATTAGGAGCAAACTATGTCTAATTAATTAATAATAGTTATATTTTAGGAGAATTTTACAATTTGGTAAGAGAGCTTAGGTTTCAAATCCTTCTAATCTTTGATAATTCATTATGAATTTATTGTATTGTTTAAAAAACAAAAAGGTTACGGTTTTGTTCCCACGTCCCATGTCTTAGCTAAATTTATTTAATCTAAAACCTATATAACTTTTGTTGAGACCCAAAATTTTATAAAAAAATAAAATTTGTTTGACTCTATTTTATTTTAAAACATTTTTGTTGATTTTTCATAAAGTTCTTTAATAAAATATTTGATTATTTTGTTCAGTTTAATTACATTTTATTCTATAAAGAGTTTGTTAATTTTTTTAAAAATATTTTATTACCAAATAAATTTTTGTACTATTTAATTATTTATGGGATTTGACTATTTTAACATTTTTTGGAAACTTTTCAAATTTATTTTGTAAGTTATTTAAATTTTTTTCTAAATATTTGGAATATAATTTAAAGCAATCATATAATTTTTTTAAGTTCTTATAAAGTTGTGCATTTTCTATAATTAAATACTCGTAATTGATATTTATATATTGCCACAATAGGTTTTAATTTGCTTACTCGTATTTCCTATTACTTTATTTATATTTTAAGAAAAGTCTTTTATAACCTAGTAGAGTTCATTTAAATTTTAGTTAAACTCTTTTCTACCATAGTTAGCTCTCTTGAAATAAATTAGTTCATTTATAATATTATTTTTAAATTTTATTGGGTAGAAAATATGTCTAATTAATTAATAATAGTTATATTTTAGGAGGATTTTACATTTAATTAATCCCAAAATCTAAGCAATAAGATGTAATATTAAGGAGTTATAATAATTAGGAAAATGAGGGATAATCTTGTCCTAGTTGTCAAAAAGTTGGCTATAAATACCTGCCTTATTCCCTCACAAAACCATGAAGCCTAGAGTTCTTGGGGAAGCTCTTG
Organism: Leucaena leucocephala; assembly: GCA_037074615.1. NCBI lineage: Eukaryota > Viridiplantae > Streptophyta > Magnoliopsida > Fabales > Fabaceae > Leucaena > Leucaena leucocephala. Next base: position 7,304,336 of record CM073550.1, read on the forward strand.
ACATTTTGAAACTCAACCAAACTAAAGCAATTCTAAGAGGAAATTCCAGGTACTTTGATCCAAGAAAGCTAAAGAATAAGATAAGCCACCTTCCTAGTTCTTATATAGGTATTTTGGAAGATTGAAACCTAGGTTTTAATGGTTAAAAATTAGATTTTCCCTTGGAATATGTGGCTGGCCAAAATTCATGAATAAATAAGGAAAAGGAAAATCAAGTTAGAATCATGTAATTGGTATTTATATAAGTTAGATTGGATGATTGGTTATTCAATTAAATTGTTATTCTTGACTTTGCTCTCTAAGGAGGCCATTTGGCCTAGGGAAGAACTAGAGGGAGGATATTTATTTTTATTTTTCTGATACTTCCATTGAAGCCAGATGATGATTTTGTGTAGGTTTGAATATGATTGGAACCTTTGAAGCATTGTAATTGAAAAGAGAAAATTTGGAACCTTCTCTGTCACTATTCATGAGCCAAGAAAGTAATGAGAATTTCATAATTTTGATGCTTCCAATGGATTTAAAATGAAAAATTGTGTAGGAATAAGTAGAGAAACAAGTATTGAAAGCATTAGAATCAAAATAGGAATTTTTGAAATTCCTAAGGTTGTTTTTCGGTTTTATGCAGAACTGTATGAGAAACTTAGAATTTTAAAATTATAAGTTCATATATGGGTTTAGAAGGAAAAATTGTGTAGGGTAAAGTTAAGACATAAATTAATTTAAAGGACAAGGCAATTAATCACAAATAAGGAAAGTTAGGGGTTAATTGATTAACTAAGTTTAATGTTCTTGAATGATAAGAATTGGATTGTAATGAATGAATGATTGTATGTGATATCTAGGCTTTGATTTGTGTGCTACAGAAAGAAGCCACATAACAAAGAAAAGTGCCAAGGAAGAGAGTAAAAAGTAAAGCATCAAGGTAGTAAACTATCATAAACTTGTAAGTGATTGATGTTATACTTAATTGTGTTATGGCTTTGTTGAATTGTGTTGCATATATGTAAATGATCAAAGCTCTATTTCTATGATTACTTTATCCAATTTTATTTCATATGATACATGAAAGCATGCACATTACATTATGCTTACACAATCACAAGCAAGCACAATAAATAAGCACACTTGATGCACACATTGTTTACTTCTATTTACTACTGAGATTCTCCCAGAAATCTCACCCCTATTTATTCTCAAAATAGTATGCCCATCAAGCACAAGAGGAGAAGAATAGTTTATGATGTAATTGCTATTTGCATGGTGTATGATAGTTGATTTTGTAATATATGTAAACATGTGTACGGTTGCTGGAAAATCTGCTTGTGAACAGTAACTTGTGATAAGGTAGTGACTTTTATAATGTAATTAAAAATAGTGAATTATATAATAAATATATGATATTTTACAGGTAAATATTTAACATATCAAGATTCATTTTGCTACAAATAATGCCTTAATTTGATGTCTGTACAAGGATAATGATTTTTTTAAAGTTAAGGATCAAAATTTATCTTCAGGATTTTTGACCAAATACTGTGATATTTGACACAAAAATTGTACTGATTAGCTGAGCATTTGGTCTGAGGTATTTTTCATTAAAATAAATTATATTAGTTTCTTGTAACCTTTTGAACAATTTCATTTCAAGTTTTTGTGAATTAGTTATGATTTTTTGAAATTTGTCTCCTAATATAGAAATACCAAATGAATAGTAACCATAAAGTTAAAATTTCCATATTTTTCAAATGAACTTCAATGATCATATAAGTAGTTCTAAATGCTACCAAATAATCCCTAAGAAGTTTGAAAGTAAGGTATTATACTTTTAGACTTATCTATATATTTCAAAATATTTCATAATACCTTATTTTTCGATAAATAAGCTTATCAAATAGGTTATCAATAAATGCTAGAAAAATAGACTTTAAATCATTCTTTGATCTTTTAATCTTTTCTCAAACAATGTAATATTTTTTAAAACAAGAATTCATAAGATCATTTAGCAAACCAAAGCAAGTTATAAGCTTATTAAGATCACACAAGAATCATTTGATAAATCTTTAATAACTTCATAATCTAAATTTTCTTCCATTTATTGAACTGCTTATTGAAAATGTCTCTTATCAAAAGGGACTTGGATAAATGGCTTGATCAAGTAACTGTTCAATAAATATGATAATTTCATATTTTAAAATATCCAATTTATCAAAGTGTTCTTCGATAAATAAATTTATTGAATAGCTTATTGATAAAAATCGAAAGAGCAATGTTAGACTTTCTTCTTTCATGTTTAATCTCTCTTGTTTTTGTAAGATTGCTTAAAGCACTTAGAGAAATAGATAATTCAAACAACTTAGCAACATTATAAGCAATAAATCACCATAAAAAATCATTTATCAAACCAAAACTTCAATGTTCTTTATAGATTAGATTTTTCCTCTATTTATCAAAGTGTTCTTCCATAAACTACCTTATCGATTAACTCTTTAATAAATAATGCTTGAAATATGATTCAAACACGATACTCAATATTAATCGACTAACTTATCGATAAACTGATAAGTTCTTCTTTAAATAGGGAAAGACTTTATTTATTGAATGCCTTATCAATCAACTTATTTATCGATAGAGACTTCGATAAATCCATTTCAAAACAATTTTCACAAAGCTTTCTTTTTGAAGTCTTTTTGATCAATCTGTTATTATAGAAATACTTCAATAAATATATTCATATAAAACACTAAGTCATTTTTTAATTTATCAAAGGTTTCTTCTATAAACAACTTTATCGAATAAGTCTTCAAAATAATAAGTTTCAAATCAAAGACATATATTTTTCTAAAATTGATTATGTTATTCATTTATCAAAGGCTTTATTAATAAGTAGTTTTATCGAGTAGGACTTCAATAAAAACATATCAGAAAACTCTTTTTCTTCGCAAATATCTAAAAGATTATCAAGTAGACCTCTTATCGATAAGTGTATTGATAAATGCTCTTTATTAGTTAAAATGATTTTTTGAAATATTTTCTCAATTGCCATCATCAAAATATTTGAGCCTAAAAAATTGATTCATGTGTGGGAATTTAAAGATGATGAGACATATATTATTGACTACAAGGCATACCAAGTTTACTATGTCCATGACAAGAAGCATAAATATTAGAATATGGTTGTCTACCTCTAGACACGAGATCTTTATGATATGGAATATGGTGACATTACTTATGACAGTGAGCCTTTCTAATTGATAAATTTTGAAGACTTCTTTCCTCAAGGAGATGATAATTTAACCATTTCAAGTATATGTCTTTTATTAAATTATTTAAATAATTAACTACTACATATATTTAATTATAATCCTAATAATAATTTTTTAATTTATCCTTCTAAGAAGGATGATGATCAACAATAACATATTCAATAATATCTATCACTAATGTAATAATTAGATTTTCATACATAAATTAAATATGTATAAATAAATCAAAATTGATTCAATTTTTTAAAAATTAAAGATTTGTTATTTGTAGCAGTTAAGAGAACCGATAGAAATTATCTGGGTAAAAAACCGCTACAAAATGCACAAAACTACTATAAATCTTTCCTTAACCTTTATAAATACCACCTCACCTCCTCATTCATTCATTGCCTCATTTTTTCCCTCCCTCTCCTCTTATTCATCTCCTTCCTTAAAATACCGTCTTCTCTTCTCTTCCTCCTTCTTTTTCTTTATATGGCAATATGTTATTTATTTTGTATATCTTAATTTATTTTATTTATCTTCATTTATAGTTTACTAGCATACTTATATTTTTTCTTTCAGATTTTCTTTATTTATCTCCACCAATCTAACCACTTCTTCAACTTAAGAATTGAATTTCAACACTACAAACTATCATATCTCCAATTCTCGAATATCTAACTCAATTACCTTATCAAAATAAATTAAATTCATATGAAACAACTATAATTTAATTACTTATTATTTATCACAACAATATTTTAATATATAACATGTAATACATTGCTAATTATACATATCAACATAATTATCTTATATAATCTATTTAATAGTTTCTTAATTAATAATATTACATTTTATAATAATGAAAAAAATTGAATTTTATTTTTTTTAGTTGTAATGCACTTTCTAGCGGTTAGAAAACTACTAGAAAATTACAAATGTGAGAAAAATATTAGCTAAACTCAAATTTTGTTCACAATGGCATCACATTAATAGCAGTTTAATAGCTACAGATTATGGTGCCATCCTGAAAAATATCATTTCCAGCCAACGAAAATATCCTGCAAGAAATTTCTAGTTGTTGCTTTGACTGCTACAAATATTTTTTAAATTTCAATTCCCATCTAAATATTTTCTTGCAGTTGTGAACTTCTACTAACATCATTCCATTAGCCTTCTCTTGCTAGCTTTTTTTCTAGTGTTTACTTGAACCACTATATATGTTATAATGTTTTGACCATAATATGTAGAGGTTATGGGTAACTGCTACAAAATGATTTCAGTTACCTGAGTTTCTAGCGGTTTATACAAGCGATAGAAATTTTTATTAAGAAATACCATAAAATAACCGCTATAAAATATATTTTTTTGTAATGATTCTTAAATTAAGGCTTTTGTTTTGTAAAATAACCTAATAGCCTCACGTTAAAAAAAGACTCCCAATCAACAAGGGTTGGGTCTTGCAGAAAAGATAGTCCCTCACAATAAGACAAACTAATGTTTGAATTTTCGCTAAAAGATATATCCACATTTGATGCCAACAATACTTTAAACAGAATTGCCTTCAATAGAACAATATCTATGGCCATAGAATTTTGGAACTAAAATCAATACTCTAATACTATAAGAGGTTGTTTTTGGTATGAGATATTTGGATGGGAGACGAGGGAAGGGAAAATTTTCATTAGTTGAATTTTAAAAAATTAAAGAAGTAGAGTTAAGAGTTTTTAATTAGTTTTTCTTACCATTTTATCTTACATATTCCCAACAGAAGTCACTTTAGGAAACGAAGTCAATCATTAATTTTAAAATATTATGTATTGTGCATTATTGACTAAATTTTTTATTGTTAAATTTGTGGATGGAATGGATTACAATTATATTTGCACAATATAATCAATAAAATAAAGAGCAAATTATGCTACTTTAATTGGAATTTAATTAAATTACATATGCTTGACACCAACTCAAGTGATATGGTTTAGGTATGGATAAGGACAATAGTTGAAACTCTCGTGATATAATAAAAAAACATATAAATTGTAATATCTTCCCTATTTCAAAAATATTATCCTCAAAATCATTACGAGATCCCAAAGAATAACTATATAATCACGAAAGAGTTCCACAACAAATGAGCAACATGGACTTATTATTTCTCATACTAGAACTTGGATTGCATGTTGTTGTTAAACATTTTGTTAATTCCTTCCTTAGAACCTTGTAACAGATATTATCCTTTCATGTTTTGTTTTTTTAAATATAGGTATTATCCTATTTGTGGCAATCTTATTGGAGGTATTGTCAAGAACTAAATATGGGCACCTCCTTTTGTGATGTTGATTTGAACTCTGATTCACTAATTTATGAGAAACTAACCCCTTTCACTAGACTTATTCATCGTTGGTTTCTTTCTATGTTCTATTTTGTTGATGCTTTTGCTATGGATGTATTCAATTTGTTTATACTTAGGTTTTTTCTCTTTGGATCATTGGTTCTAACATTACTACAAAATAAACTTTATAAAACCCCCTTTCTAAATCGATTCTGAGGAAACAATTTAAAAGAAATGAGCGGTGATATTTTTATAAATAAGGGTGAAATACTTCACCTGAGGTAACATGATTGGTGTAAAAGAAATGAACGGTGGTATTTTCGTAAATAAAGGTAAAATATTTACACCTGCTGTACACATAACCAGTGTAAAAGAAATGAAAGATGACATTTTGAAAATAAGCGTAAAATATTTCTACCTAATGTATATGTGACATGTGTAAATAAATAACACATCTAAATTAGGCTCATTTTTTAATTTTCTGAATTACACTCCTCTACCTCAACTCTTTCTTCTCCCGACTCAACATTCCCCCCTCATGATGGCCAAGTACAATAGTTATAAGGATGGCAATAACGAGGTGATGGACAGCAAGGACGCGACCTCTTTCATCTTTGGATCTGTGATTTGTGACCTCTTTTTCCAACCTATGTGCTCTCCGTTCTTCAGCCACCATAGTCATTTTCAATCTTCAATGGCGTAAGGGGTAGGACCATTGCTCATGAAGCTACTACTCAGCGATCTGAATGATAGCGAAGGCAATGAATCTTCTCCTTCTCACGAACCCGTTGCTTGGCGACGGCAAAGAGGGATAGTCTTCTCCTTCTTCCAGTTTTATATCTGAGCTCTTGTCCTTGTTCGATCTCCTTCAATGAAGCCTCGCAAGAAGGTGACGTTGGTGCTCGTTCATCTTCTTACTCTCTATGTATTTGAATCTCCATAGCCTCTAAAAATTTTTGGATTTTGGCCCAGGTCTATTCGATTTCTTTTTTTAGTTCCTCACTTCCATGAGTTTCAGTTCTTTTAGAATCTATCATTATATTTTAGCTTTTTAGGATTCATTGTGATTTCGATTTTGAATAAATTAACCAAATTTAAGTTTAATTTGAGGGTTCCCATATCAAAGGCTTGTTGAATTGCGAGGGTTAAAGTCCTTATTTGTTAGAGACTCAGGCTCAATATTATTTTGATGGGGTTTGAGATATAGGAGTGTTTTAGGGTTATAAACGATCTATCTAGGTTATGCTTGGTACGCAATTTTAGGAAGTAATAAATATGCCATCTTTAGTATAACAAGCAGCAGAAAACTTTCTTTTTGCATAATGGCCTTTAGATTCTTTGGTTATCATCCAGCGAAACTAGTTTAGGAGCTTCTCTAAGCTAAATCTAGAGTTCTTTTATTCTGATTTTTTTTTTCATTTTTATGTTGCTTTTTAAACCAGTTTTATAGAGTAATCGGTTTAAAAAACTGATTTTCTGCACCGATCGTACACCCGATGTAGAATATTAGACTTTCTCACAAGCTATATTTACACCAGACCATCATAATTACATTTTAAATCGGTTTAGAAAATCCATTTTCTAGCAGTGTAAGCTTTTGTTTATGCTATAATTAAGCAACAAGCCTATCCAACCGTAACAGGCTAAGCCCACTTGAGCTTTGAGCTTGACCTTCTTAGAGCTATTTATTTTCTTTCTTTCTCTCTTTTTATTAAATAAAGTGCAAACACTAACAACTTGATATATTTTTTTTCAAATGATAATTTTTTGTGACAATATTTTTTTTAAATTAAATACTTAATGTGTTTGCATTTTAGAATTTTTTTTCAATATATAAAACTTCAATGCTACTATAATATAGTTAGATTAGAGGAGTGAAAAGACTCTATATAAAATTAGAGCACAAACACTAATATCTCGATAGTTTTTTTATTAGTTTTAGATGATTATTTTTTGTTACAATCATTGTTTTTTAAAAACATTAACTTAATGGGTTAGCATTTTAGAATGTTTTTCAATGTATAAAATTTCAATAATGCCATTTTTTAATGAAATTAAATTAGAGATGTGAAAAAGAGACTTTATAAAATATTTTAGGAACTAAAATAAACCTTATATAACCTCTAGTCTTTAATATAAGAATTAGATAATTAATTTGAGTGATTAAATAAATTAGTTTTGTTAGTTATTTATAATAAATATAGTTTAGTTTTTTTAAAATATTATCTTTTATCATGACTATCGTTGGTTGTGAAAAATGCTCATGATGGAACCATTGATTTATTATTTTTTATTTAAAAGAAATAACAGTCATTTCAACTTAATTGCACCAAATTAAAATAAAAAAAATACTACAAGACTAGTGTAATTATTTCTTTTAATATATGTATAATCATTTTTCTACCATTGATGATGGCTTATATATGGATCTTGGCCAACTCATAAAGAGTGTAAGGTGTACAAAAAGTTCCATTGAAGCAACCGTTCATAGCAACCTCACATGAGACTTCAGTTCTATGGTGCCATTGATCAAAGTAGTAGTACTTGCTTCTATCTGAACATATAGCATTTGTATCTTTACTTCTATTATAGCAAGTATCCTCTATGTTTGTGATTCCTGTTCATGTAAACAACAAATCCAAATCAAATGAATAAAATGAGAATTAATATTGCCATATATACTTCACATAAAATTTAAAATAAGCTTTAAATGATGCTATTTTCTTTTGATTTTCTATCACACCCAATATTCTAGTCTTTTTATAAATCAATTCCAACATATTTTAAAAGGACTAGAGGAATATATATACCTATCCGGTCCTTCATATAGGACTTAATTGGGGAGTTGATATTAGTTTTAAATACTACCATCGGTCATAATAATAAGAGCTAATTAACTTTTTTAGATATATTGAAGAAGGCAAATAAATCAGTTAATTATAACTAATATAGGATATGGTTCACTAATTTGAATTGATTGATGAGTATATAATATGAATTTATCTTAAAGGGTTAAATTTGGTTATAATTACCCGATTTATTTGGCTTCCTTAATCTCTATAAAAAGTCAACTAACTATTATAATTAGAACCGGAAGAAGTATAAGACTTCTTTCATATATTTATAATTTTTTTTCTAAATTATCCTTATTGATACTCCCTCAATAATAACCAAGTAAGAGATAGAGGGAGGGAATTAAGGGAGATAATTATGGTATTTTAGAAAATATATGCTATATTGACTAACTTAACTAATTTATTTAATCTAATTAAATTAGTTAAATATGTATTATATTAAGAATTGAAAGAGTATATATATACACACACACGTGCTTACCATATTTTTCATGATTTTGTATAATGTCTTTGTGAACCCTGTAATTATCATAAATTGTAAAGAATGAACCGGGGAGTTTGGCTTGCAAAAATAGTAGCGTTTCAGGAAGATTATCTCTAAAGTATCTTGTTTCGCATAGTTCTCCTATATATTGATGTGGCTCACAAGATGTAAGGCCAGCCACCACGAACTTTCTAGCTCCAAGTTCATAGAGTTTCTGCAATTCATGAATTAAAAAAATATTATGAGATTTGAAATATATATATATATATATATATGAAACATAATAATATAAATTAAACCATCTTCTAGCTACGTACTTTTCTAAATCATGGGCCCACTTGGGATTATTGATTATTAATTATTGTCATGTGACTCAAAATCTTTCAATTATCTTAAAATCTTTTGAAGATCAAATTTTTATGACATTTTAAATTTTAACCATAATAAACATTTATAATCATAATAAATAATTAATCAATTGTAACATATTTTTTCTATCCTCTGTATGGGAGAAATCTCTATTTTTTTTATATTATGTATGACATTCTCTTTCATAATTAATGGCTATAAATATGGGTGATATTGAAAAAACTTAATTAATATCCTATCAAATGACCTATAATAAGGATCATCTATGTCTAGAAGGTACTTTATAAGGATCAGATAAAATACGAACCTGGATTTGCTTTGAAATTTCATCAAGGAGATAATCTGCATAGTCTTGTGGGGTATATCGGCTGGTGATGTTTCCATTGGCCAAAATATTATAATCATTAAGGCCAACATGTAATAGAAAAATGGATTTGGCCAAGTGATGGTTCAAGTTATTTTGATTCATTTGTTTCGGGAGATCCTTTGTTACGGTAAAGGTGAAGTATATGATTTGTTGCTCCATTGATAAACATTCTCCCTTAAACAAACAAAAAAATAATTATTAAGCATAGATTAATTAATGATCAAATGAAACATTTAAACTTTTTAGAAGGGTTCAAACAGATTTTCTATCTACCACAACTTTGTAACCAGTATAGATATAGCCGATGTAAAATGTTTTAAATAGATTGTCTATGCAACTAGTGTAAAAAGATATACATTTTTTAATAAATTAAATTGTTTAGATAATTATCTTCACTAGTTTTTGTTTTAACCAATGTAAAAGGTGTATTCTAGACCGTCTTGCAACTAGTGTAAAAGTCCCGATGTAGAAATGCTTTTTTGTACCAGTAATAATGGAAGATAAATTAACATTATCAAAATATTTATTCTAGTACCACTCTCGTTGAATTTAAGATCCCGCATGATCCTGATCCATAGTTTATTCCAGTCTTTATATGACTTCTTTCAGAATCAGAAAGATTCAAATAAGCAGGAGCCAATGGTAAGCCCAAATGGATAGCTACAAAGAAAACACAAAATACACAGTAATATTTGGATAATATATGAAAGTGACAAGAAATATTAACCTTTCCAATTATAGCATTTTTATCAATGTCTTAATTGTCCTTACACTAATTGGAGGAAAAATACAATGATAACAAACCTAGTTACTCCCTTCGTTCCTAATTATAAGAACAGAAGGGGGTTTAATTTATTCTAAAATATAATATCTAAATTCACATTGTCTCATAAAATTAAATTTTTTTCCAATATACCCTTATATGATTACACATACTAAGGAGTATCTATCAAAAGTAGTTCAAATATATGATTAAAATGGGTATTTTAGAGAAACTGACATATAATCATTATAATTAATTTACCTAGCTACCTCAATCAACCCAAATTAAATAAGTAAATCTTATAATTAAAAACAGAGATAATAATATTTAAAAGGGCAATAAACACTAACAGTGACATCCCATTTTAATGGAAAGCTTCAAGGCACTAAGCTAGAAAGCTATTATTAGTTAATATGATATATAAGTGGATATAGTTTATCATTATTAAATAAAAGACTTAGGACATGGGGGTTTGTACGGATTGGCTTGGAAACAATTGGAATGAGATATCGAAAGAACATGTCTCTTGTAACATCACACAGAAAACCAAACGGATGATCGTCCAGGTATATATTTAGAACCTTATTAAGAGAACCTGTCTTTTACAACCCTAACCATGAAAATCACATAACAAGGTTGGTCAATCCCTTGATACAGTGTTCCGACAAGAATAATACGAGGATGCAAGCAATTCACGCTCACAAAGCGAAAATTCTCATTGACCTACCAGCAAAATCTGCGATATTTTTGGCATTAGTGTGTCGGCCCGTTACATTATTGAAATCAATGCCATAAGGCCAACTATTTGCGTTTGCAACTGTATTGAGATGATTGTTGTTTCCAGAATCAACCGCAGAATCACCAAAAACATATAAGGCTGGCACCAAGAGATGATGATGATTACCAGCATTCACCATGGCAATTATTTGGCAGAAAGCCAGCAACAATAATAATATTTTTGAATTTTCCATCTCTTATTGAACTTCGGTGTGTATGTATACACACGGAAGGCTGCTAGCTTTCTGCTATTGATGATAACCAAGACAATGGTATATATATGATGATTTATTTCTAATATTGGCTATTTCTTTTAGAACTAAAAATAGTTTTATACCCTTTTAACTTGCAATGAAAACGAAAGAAACACAATATTATTCTAAAAATAAGTGAAAGAAAAAGATGTGTGTTTCTGAATTTTGCGAACCACAAAGTATGGCCATTTGTTTAATTTTATATGGGAGAACTATTTAGAGGAAATGTGGAAGAGAATTTATTATAAAAAGTTCTATAAAATTATTAAATAATTAAATAGTCCTAAGGGATATGAGCGTAATAAATTCAATTTATACAAGTATCAATTTACCCTTATGCACAAATGATAAGTTTTTGGACACACTATAATAACTTGAAGTTACACAAATGATAAAGGGAGGGCAAGCAATAATAACAACTTGAAGTGACACAAATCATTTATGTCACTTCAAATTATCATCGTATTTTTAATAACTTGTCATTTATGCATAAAGATAGTTTAGTAATTACAAAAATTGAATTTATTAACCATAGGTTCCTTGGGACTATTTAAGTATTAGATAATTTCATAGATTTTTTTTGTAATAAATTCTCTTCCATAGGAACTCTGTGTAATTCTCCCCTATTATATCCTTTTAACATGCGACCAAAAATAGAGAGGGAGGTTTCTGAGTTGTGGAAAAAGTCTTATAAATAATCATACTTTTTAATTTACCACTAAGTTATTATTTTATTAAATTTTATATTTTAATAAGACATTATTAAAACAAAGATAATATTTTCAATTACATACTGATGTTATATGCAATGGTGATCCGATAATCACTCAGTGGCTGATCAAAGAGGTGGAATGTTATTTTGATCTTTTATTGTAGTAAGAAATGAAACTAGGCCCTTGACACTTGTTTGAAATTTGAGGAGATTTAATTGGTATTAATTTTTTCATAGGAGACTTATTTGTAATTTTCAAAGGCCTTACTTGTAATTTTCTGAATTTGCGACAAACCAAATTTTCTTGCTATTAAAAGAAAATTGTTCTGAACTTCGAGAGCTTGTTTTATTCGTGATATATTTATATCCAATAAAATATTAATGATGGTGGTATTTTTGCACTATTTTAAAATTTTCGTGGGTATTTTTACACTATTTTCTTAATTGACATGTTTAGTCATGACATTTTTACGTCATTTTAAAAACTTCATATATATTTTTGTACTCAATTAAAGATTATGGTGCTGGGTGCACATTCGTGAAAAGTTTGTTAGTAGATTTGCGCATTAGCCCCTTTTTTATATAATTATCACCTAAGTCACATTTGAGTTTTGCGTACAATAGTTGTTAAAAGTGTATTAGACCTGTGCGTACAATAGGCACTTATTACTAGGGAAAAAAAAAGGCTTACAATAGTTGTTAAAAGTGATATTTCACGGTGATTTTTTAATCCTGTGAATTCTATCACTATTATAAGTCTATCTTTTAACGGTAATTAGAAAACTAACGTTAAATGCAAGACTTCAACGGTAGTCCTCTCTTTTTAGCATTTTAAGTGCTATTTCAGCAGGATCCAAAAGGATTGGCTCTTTCAAGACAGATTTTTACGGCAGGAGTTGCAGGAGGAAAGAGTGGAGACATCATAATTGGATTCATAATTATTATATAATTATCACACTAAGTCACATTTGAGTTTGCGTACTTTCTTACCCCATTGGAGTGACTATTAGGCACTTATTACTAGAAAAAAAAGGGCTTGCAACAGTTGTTCAAAGTGACATTTTACGGTGGTTTTTTAACCCCGTAAATTCTATCACTATTGTAAGTCTATCTTTTAACAGCAATTAAAAAACTACCGTTAAATGCAAGACTTCAACTGTAGTTGTTTCAAAACCACTATTAAATAGTTATAATTTTACGATGGTTTACAGTAAAATCGTCGTTACAGTTTAATCCTATATCGGCAGTTTTACATATAACCCTGTTACAGTCTATACTTGTGATGACGATTTTCATAGAAAAGCGTTGTTAAAGGCTTAATTTTGTTTTTTTACAGTTTCTTTTAATTTTTCCATCAATATCACCCTATATTTGCCACAATGAAGACATACTATGATATATAGTAATAAAGTATGAAATAAGCAATGCAAAAATCTAAATTAAATCTTAAAATATAGTAATAAAGTCATTCGAATTCTTATGAATGCATGCAATGAACCAAACTATAATACAATCATATATATATATATATGGATATTATACAATCATATATACACAGAAATTGATGATTGATTAAGGCAAGTTCTCAAGGATAGTTTTTGTCAAAGCATCCATCTTTAAGTGGATTTGCTCATTTCAAAGCTCATGGCGTTCTCCTTGAATAACTACAAGTTAGAAGTAATAAGTAAATATTCAAAATGTGAATAAATTGAAAAAGTCACTAAATATTGATTACTCAATACCTCATGTAAGCTATCTGTGATCCCTATCTCAATTATCTTGTCCATATATAGGATTAGGTAATATCCATACTCAAGACTTTAAGGTTGATAGCGGTACTAACACAATAGAAAAACACATAACACATTACTAACTAATTTTATACCTAATAATTTTACAAAAACTCAAATTTAATTATTTAAAAAGTACTTAACTTGAATATAAATCCATGAAGGATTATTACTAACTGTATGGCCTATGAAGAAGTTGAAGCTTTGCACAACCCTATCTCCAGAGAGCACATTCATGGCTTTTATGGCGGTTGTTATTAAAAACGGTCGTTACAATACTTGTAACAGCAATTTTTAATAAAACAGTGGTCAAAAGTCTAACATTCTTTATACAACAGTTTTATTAAACCCACCGTTTCAAGTATCTATAACGGCGGTTTGTAATAAAAATTGCCCTAAAAAGTCGCTACTTAAATTACTTTTACATTGATCCTATTAAATTCGAAGATAACATATGCCAACTATATTTGGAAAATTGTTACATTATTAATTCATTAAATTACTTGTTTACATTGATCATGTTATTTGAAGATATAACACATAATCTTGAATCTAATAAATTAGACACATATGCTAACGGCATTTAGTAAATTGTTCCATTATTAATTTATAGGATAAATTTGACTTCTTGATTATTTTTTTCAAAATATATGCACTTTCAATTTTCTTAAAATACTCATTCTGAACACGCAGATATAACAAGGTAAAACTAATGTAGGTCCCATAAAGAAAAAAAAGTTCTTTACATATATTTGTTGATTTTTGAACTATATTTTCTAACAACCATAAGGAAAAAGCAATTGATTAGCAAACTAAAACTAATTAACTTATAACAATAATTGACTTTAGAAAATATTCTAACTAGTTTGACAATTCTTTACATTTTGTAGCTAATAACAAAAAGAGGAGATGAAAGAAAGGTGAAGCCTTTCAATCAAATGAAGCAGAGTCGTCTAAGTTTTGAGTTATCTGGGTCATCTGAAGGGTGGTGGAAGAGCCGCTAGTTACATTGGTGGCGGAGATAAGAAATGAGACTATCAAACCTTTCTTGAAGATTCTCTACCTGAAGGGAGAGCTTTTCAACTGAGTTTTCCAAACTATCTATTCAGTTCATCAATTTTTCTAGATGTTTGAGGAGGTATGGAAACGGCGAAGCAGGCATTGGTTCAGGAAGAGGATGCTTGTCCTCAAAATCATCACAATATATTTTCTGTGAACTGGAAGGAGAATAGCCTGAAGATGACACTATTTAAAGACAAATGATACAAGGAAACATATTGAACAAAAAGTACAAGTAAGGGTATTTAAGATTGAGAAAAAGACAGTTCTTAAGAGGTATCTGTTAGCCTTTTATCATGATGGGTATAGAAGTTGGGAACCGAAGATGCAAGAGACGTAATGGCTAGAGATGTTGGGAACTGAAGAGGCAAGAGACGTACTATTTCTTTATGTAGATAAGGCATGAAAAGGCAAAGGCGAGAAGGCAGAACAATTTATTTTTGATAGCAATTTTTATAAAAATCGTTGTTATAAGTTCTATGAGTCACTTTTAAAGGGGGGTTTCGTATGAAAAACCGTCGTTAAAAAATTCTAAAAAGCATACTTATTTACGAATATGCCACCACATATTTTTATGACATTTTTCCTTTTAAATACTATGAAATAGCGTCATGATAAGTATTTTTTCTAGTAATGACTAACAACATCATTTTTATACCATTTGGGATATCATACATAAAAAAATATAAAGAAAAATAATACATTTTTTTGTTCAAAAGAGGAGTGTCGATCGGTTTCAAACTTGTGACCAAATTAGTGAAAATTGGATCGGTTATTATGAGTAAAATAAATATAATTAAAAGTATATAAAAATACTACCAATGAGGATTAGGTATAATGGAAGGGATTAGTCCCTCATAATACGGATTCCATAAACAATAATGTCTCCAATATGAGGATACATAATTTGCTTTGAGAAAAGTATATGAAAATACTTATACGTAACCCTAAAAAAAGTAATATTTAAATAAAAAAAATATTAATCTACAAATAAATGAAATATTCATGCATAAATTACACGTGATCCATTAAAATAGAGTTGTTATATAAAGCATAAACATGATGAACTACTATTTTTCTTATTGGCCTTGACTCAAAACTATGCTATTTCATACTTAGCAAAAGGGAAAAAACATAAAATCTAATACATTGGATTTCTCTAAAACTTTTGATGGAATCGAATCAAAGGATTAGTTTACTGGTTTCACCAGCGAACCTTGCTTGAGTTTGTTTAAGATATACCTATGACTTGATGGATGATAGTAAATTGCTCTCACCATCAAGTCAAACTTTTAAAAGGCAATAATAATAATAATACTGGTAAATTTAGTAAGTTAGAGCTTTTTCAAAAATTTACTATCCATGTTATATAGTACATTGGAAAATTACAGCCACTATTCAAAACTCCATTGATTGAATCGCATAAATCCAAAACAATACAGCTGTCATTGCACGTACCTCTGTGAGCTTTCATCACACTTTACAGTACAGTGGAGACCACTCTCACAGGATCACTCACTCCCTCATTACTCACTATCTTCTTCTTCTTCAGTAACTCTGTGATAACCATCATGGCTTCTTCAAGCTTCAGCTTCACAGAGCATTGGCTTCTTGTAGCTGTTACGGCTCTCATATGTGGATTTGTGTCGTACATTATCTATGACGCCGTCATGGCTACTGCCTCCGAGCTGCTTCAATGCCTTCTCATGATTTCGCCGTTGCTGTTGATCGTTGTTGTTCACTGCCTCTCCTCAGGTACTCAGCTCAACTTTCCCATGACGGGATCTGAACCCACCACTATCCACCGTGCCGGAGGCTCCCCTTGGGGAGTCTCCTTCGTACTACTTATTCTCTTTGTCCTTATCTCCTACCAACCCTCATTCCTCAGCCTCGTTTCTTAGCTTTCTTCCATGCATGTTTTCATGAGTCCATGAAATTGAGTCATTTAAATTCAATATCCATGTCACTAGTGATTAAAAATATATAATAATTATGGGCTTTGTATTTAAATTTTTAGATTTTTTAGAAGGCCTACAGAGGCGAATATAACTATTAAGTAAGACTTTTATTGATGATTATGAAAATCGTAGTTAGTTATTTTACATGCCCCGGCCCTCACAATGATTTCAAAATTTGAGGGTTTAAGCTGCAATTATTATTAGGCGTAGCACCTGATGTACTTTTTCTGTGCATCCAGGTCTAATACACTGAAATATTTCTTTTAAATGCCTATAACACTTTAAAGTATTTTTTTTTATACATTTAGTACCTTGAAGTATTTCGCAAGTGCATCTAGCACACCCTATAGTATGTTTGCACTAGTATTTTAGGGTATTCTAGATGCACCTTAAAAAATACTTTAACGTATTCGATGTTAGCAAAAACTATAAAATAAGAAAGTATATAGTTCGAGTCGTGTTTGAGAATCTATCCTTAAGAGATATTCTGCAACCCCTTAATAAATTATGAAGTAACACTCCTTAGGATTAAACAAACTCCTATTGTAAGGATACAGGGTGACAGACTAAAGGAAGATGATATATGTAAATGGAGAAAAATCTTAATAACTATATGTTTTAATCTTTCATCAACAATCCTTTTTATAGACTTTGGAATGATAGGATATATACCTTTTAGACATATGTTCCTAAGACCTAAGAGTCATGTGAGAATGACCCTTCTTTCTTTGACACATCCTTACACAATAATTATAATATATTCAACAATCCCACACATGTGTCAAAGAAACACCATTAGTTGAGTTATACTCATGGATATAACCATTATATCTAGTGGTCATATGGGTTATAAACTATATCTAGATCGATAATACTTGGTACATAGAGATACTAGTGGTCATATGGACTATGACCAATACCTCTTGGACGTATACTTGAGATACTAACTGTTAGATTATACCCCCCACATTTCTACTATTTACCAAGAGATTTTGCGCGTTAGGCAACCATGCGTGTACGTGTTCTGTTGTTTAATGAATGTTATAGAGATTTCGTTATGATCTCATAAGAGTGCCCATACTTCTTATTGGTATAGGTAATTTCTTAAAGTTTATATGCGTTTAATATACTATCCCATAGGATTTGAAATCATTAAGAACTTTTGCTCAACCCTGCAATATACAATTAAACACTTTCTCTACACCATAGGAAATGACCAGTAATAATATTGTAGTGCTAGTAGAACTAACAAGCGACTTGTTCTTACACATTCTTCATGGAATCACCAATTAAAAAGGTTGGGTTGCCCTCTGTCGGAATCAAACTGGATTTAATCATATTCCCCTAGATGTTTCAACAATTTATTTTCTCCCTATGAGTTTTGTTAACAGATCCGATAGGAGTCTATTTTTGACCTCACAAATAGATTGAGATAACTCCAAAATTCTTTATTAAGCATGTTTATTTACATAGTATCTCAAATGATTGTACCATTGTTCTCTCAACAATATTTATTGCCATTTGGCAATTATAATTCATTAACACTAAGTGTTAGTTTTATACCAAAATTTTTGCTAAGAATTTTTCAGCAACTCAGCTTCCAATTTATACTATCTCCAAAGTAATAAACTTTGACTCACATAATATTTTATTTTTATCATAACTAAAAATAAATCACCACTTAACATCAATGTATTTTAATACAACAAAAATAATCAATACATGATATTTTCTCACATATATAAATTAAAATTCAAACATCTATATATTTTGATACAACGGGAATTTATCGTATTTGATATCAATATCTATGGTACTCATCAAACATTTCATTCTCCTCATGAGATTGAATTTGTATGTATGTATGTATGTATGTATGTATGTATGTATGTATGTATGTATGTATGTATGTATGTATGTATGTATGTATGTATGTATGTATGTATGTATGTATGTATGTATGTATGTATGTATGTATGTATGTATGTATGTATGTATGTATGTATGTATGTATGTTCAATCTCCACACAACATACATCATGTAACAAGAATTAATATTAATGTATCAAATTCTCATAATTTGTGCATAAACAAATTGAGTAAACAACACTTCAAATAATGTGTTAGCATCACAAGAAATATTCACATGATGGTTCTTAAAACTAATCTTTGAAACACTTTTTAAATCATAATTGATTCACTCATGCTTTCAAACTCATATTTAAAATAACGTAAAAATTCAATATATTTTCGCAAAAATCATGTGTAAACTCTAAAATAAATACACCCATAAATAATAAAAATTTTAATTCCTTTATCTTTCTACTTGACAAATGATTAAATTTTCATATCGTCAAAATACTTTTTTCAAGCACTAGAAAAATTAGATTATTCACATAAACAAATAACAAAGCCTTAACTTAATTAATTTTAATCATAACACATAACAAGTACCTCATATTTTAGGAGCCTTGACACTTTTAAATCTAAAATTATATTTAACAACTTTTTAATAATAAATTCTAATTAAATTATAATTTTATCATTTATATAAAATCCCCATACATTATATTATTTGCATGTCAATAGACATAATATATCGGAATACGCCATACATATTAACCTTTTAAAAATTAAGCTTCAAAGACCCACGATTGTCAAATTAATCAAAACATTATTCAACTACCTTAATATACAAACTTGAATATAATATTTTGTCAACTCAAACACATATGAACCCAAAAAACCTCCCGTGAAATAAATTTACCAGCAGGCAAGTAATAAACTGTAATAATATCTGTTAACATACCTTGAATTCAATCGGCAATAATCTGGTTTCACAAAAGGCTAACAACTGTAAATAGCCACATAAAACCGACAAGACAATAGCAAGCAAGGGTTTATCTGGCTTGTTCCCCAATTTATTTTCTCAGTGATCCCACTAAAAATTTAAAATCCAAGAAACCAAAGGAAAAATGGAAATAAAAGTGAAATAGATCACGCTTGATACTCGACATCGCAATCGTTTGTTCATCCACAGGAATGCCCCGTGAGCAATTAAACTAGATGGAGGACAATTTTACACAAATCAAGAAAAGAGGAGATTGAATTTATCGGACAAAGATAACTGCACCAAAGTTTCATCTACCCGGCAAGTGTGCCAAGCTCTTTCCCATCACAAATCTCGGTAACCAATATATATATAAGATAGATGAAACTGACACATAATCAGATTATTTGGAGAAGCAACCAAAATATAAGCGATAACCTGAGAGAAGTTAAATTAATCTCTGTGCCCGCGTCGGTTCTAATTATCCCAGCAACAGTTAGAATCTTTTTGGTCTTAATGAGAACCCATTATGATGCACTCACAAAATCTGCTTCTAAAATAATAAAGTATATAATTTAAATAGTGTTTGAAGAAACTATTTTTAAAAGATATTCTATAACTTTTTAGTAAATTAAAAATTATAATATCCCAAATTTTAATAAAAAGAATTTATAAGGAATTATTTATGTCAAGAGAATTTTTCTTAAATTAAAAAAACTTAAAGGTAAAATTTTAGATAAAGAAAGAAGAAAAGAATAATCATTAAATGTATTTTGGAGTTCAGAGTTAAGAAAAAAAATCAATAAAAGAGTATTTTTTATACTTAAAAAATTATGAAAGAGCTTATTTCTCCAAAAAAAAACCCAAATAATTTAAAAGCTAGTTTTTAAGAATTAAGAGGTTATTTTCTTAAAAAATAAATTAAAAAAAAATAGTTAGGAGCTATCATTTTTTCTAAAAGTTTTAGAGAAATTCTATTATGGGTTAACACGCGGTATAGTTTTTAAGAAATTCATAGTACCAAAAAAATTTAAAAATAAATATGATAAAAGCAGAGATAAATAGACTATTATTATATTAATTAAAAGTTGGGTGTCACACATATTAACACCAAATGACACATGACTTTTTCACACTTACCTTATTCACCGTCTGTCTTCTTCAGCTACACGTGCCCTCCCCTGAGATCACAAGACCACTATCTCCACCCTCTTATTTTTCAAAACCGTAGCTTCATTCTGCAGAGCAAGGACAAGAGAGAGAGAGAGCAGGGGAGACAGACAGAAGCGGAGGCAGACGAGAAGCAGAGTGAAGAAAGTGAGTGAGAGTGAGATGGTGAAAGAGAGTGCAACGACGGAGGGCGCCGGAGGAGGAGAGGTCGGAGCACGTATGCAGAGGTGATTTTTCTGTTCAGGTGAGCTCTTTAAGCCTCCTTCCATCTTCGTCTTGTCCGATACTGAGTTTAGGGGTGATTAACCGATTAAAAGTTGGAGTTTTGAGAGGAAATCACTGATTAAGCATAGTATTAAGCTTCTGAGCAAGGAATCTGACTTGACTCACAAAGATTTGCTATTGCATGTGCTTGTTCTGTTATGGGTTTGATATTATAAAAAACAAAGAAAAGAGGAAGAAGACGCTGCTATTCCTGAAACTGAATACATATGTGTGTGTGTGTGTGTGTATATATAGATAAGCTGCTGTCATAAGGTTTTGGCTTTGAGATTTAAAGGATATATATATATATATACACATATATATATGTACATTGCTGCTGGTTTGGAAATGGCTCGACTCCATTGCTGCTGTATGGTTTTAATTCAGAAAAAGAAAAAGAAAAAGAAGAAGAAGACGCTGATGTGATTTATTAAAAAAAGAAAAACAGAGAAAGAGAAGGATGACGCGCTGTTCTGATGCGTGGAAGGGATATATATATATATATAGGTATATATACATATATATGAGATGCCTTCATGAGTTATTGTTTTGGACAGCAACGGTGTTATGAGTTATGAAAATATTAGAGGAGATATTATCCCATGAGTTTAGAAGAGATTTTTATGTGGGATAATGGTCATAGAATAATATTGAACTCATTAGCATTAAAAGTGCAAGGAGGTTTAAGAGACATAGTAAGAGTAATACTAATGAGAAGTTAATAACCTCAATTATTCTAATGCAGTTAGCAATTAATGTTTGATACTTATTTAGGACCATTGGATATTATGAAAGTGACGTTAGAGACTTGGACAATGAGTATTCAAGTATGGATAAATAGGAGAATAAATAAAGAATCTTAGATGATTAAAGTTAAGCATGCAAAAGGACTCTAAAATAATGGTTAAAACAATGTTCTTGAAGCTGGAGAATATTTTTAGAATGTTAACATTGGGTCTGTCTAAATTGTTGGGATGAGTTGAATGGACAAATGCTAATGAAATGGAAGATACAAGTGTGAGTTGATGTATGAAGATAAGTGCTAGTTGGGCTAAATTTTAAGGAGCTGAAATTTATAGAGCGCCTATTGTTTTAAGATACTTCAAATAGAATTATACTTGTAAACCACATTTGGAATATGTTTAAAGGCTTATAAGTTTTGATTTGGAGTTTTAAAGAGTTGAGTATTGTAATGAGTTTAATAGAAGAAATAAAGTGGAGTTAAACTCTAAGCTACGCTGGAAGATAATAAACAAGTTTATAAATTAAAGAAAAATAATAAAGATAAGAGTTAAACTCAAAGTGAGAGTTTGGGGGAGTTTTGACAAAGATTTATTAAGAAATTAAGGCACCAAAGAATGTGCATTAATCTCTCTTATACATTTATGATTCCTAGGTTTTGTTTTGGCATTAATCTCTCTTATACATATATGATTCCTAGGTTTTGTTTTGTACCTAAACTCTCCAACAAGGCAGTAGGAAAGGAATCAAGAAATCAAAGAAGTTCAAACAAGAGGAGGTAATGAGGATGAAGAAATAAAAGGTAGTAGAACTTACTAACTCTTATATAGTTTGTGTTCCGTTGTTTGCATGATTATTTGCCATGTAAGCTATGATGATGCTTTTGAACATGTAATACCTTGTTTGAGTTATGCTGTGGCTATGTGCATTTGCTTCTAAGGTGTTGTTCTTGCATTGGCTGTATACATGCTTAATAAATTACCATTGCACATTATATATTGAGTTGTGGTTTTGCTATTGAAATTCTTACGAATTTCACCCCCTTTTCCTCCCATGTACCTACAGTAGGAGCATATTTCCTAAAAAGGGAAGAGCAAGCTTATAGAAGAAATTTAGAGATGAAAGCTTGAAGGCAGCAACTTAGTTATCATAAGTTGTTTACTATTTAATTATTTGTGACTTCCAGAGCATGAGTGAAGGAAGTGAAGCAGGTATATGAAGGAAATATTATGCAAGAAAGCTACTAGTTTCTTTGATTATACAATTGATGTATAATTGTATAAATTTGACATAATGTGTAATAAGATGATATGAAATGAACAATGAATAGTACCCGATAATTAAGTTAAAAAGTTTTAATTTTTGGGGCATAAGTAATACTACCACTAGTAAAAAATGCTTCCAAACAATTGCTCTAAGGGATTAAAAGTAAGACGTTTCAAGAGGTGACATTCTCTAGGATTAAAAGACTCTTCTTGTAAGGATACAGGGGAACAAAATTGGAGGAAGATTATAATTTATGTAAAAAGAAAAAGATTTCAACAAGTATATGTGTTAATCTTTTATCAACAATTATTTTTATAGATTATGGAAGGATACGAGATATATTATTTAGATATATGTCCTTAATACTCAATAATCATGTCAGAAAGGTGCTTCTCTCTTTGACACACATTTACATAATATTTACAATATTTTCAACATTAGATGTACCTATAAAAAATATTTTATTGAGCTGGATGCACCTTAACTCATTATTATTATTTGCATGGATAAGTGGTTGGCAAGCTCATAATATCATATGGATTCAAATCTTTATTATGTCCGTTAAGGAGACCCCTTAACATATGTATACATCATATGCAATTTTATTGGGTAAATATAAATTAAAGGATCTAAATTGATTTTTCCCCATGGAATTTTTGGAGTTATATATTGTTATACTCGCTTTTTCCATGTGCCTAAATTAAAAAAAAAGATAAAATTACACTTATTTATTTTCTCATTCTCTCTCTTCCCCTTCATTTTCTTTATTCACCATCGACCTTTCCTCTTGCTTTTCTCTATCCACCGTTGATGTGCATGCTAGAGTTTTTGCTATCGCTATTGTAGATCCATCTTCCTTGTCTTCAAAATAGAGAGAATGAGTGGTTGTGCAAAGAGAGAGTGGTTATGCAAAGAGAGAGAAGGAGGGAAGCAGAGCACTAAGTTTATTAGAGAAGATGATCAAAAAAGTGCGAGGGTGAGTAAGATGGTGGCAAAAGGAGGGAGAGCAGTGAGGGGTTGGTATTCATGTGTGTATGGGTGAGGTCGTTGGCTGAAGATAAAGATGGCGATAATGAAGATGAATAGTGAGGAAGAAGATAAATAATGAGGAGGAGGGTTTAATGGCTGTTATAGTCTGGTGGTAAGATCCAACCTGACGTGCATGCACTCACCAGATGATGTTGAGTCTAGTAACTAAACGGTATGAGTTTGTGGGAGTACCCTCTGACCCTAATGTAAACTTTATTCCTCCGATGAGATGATAGATTATGAATAAGGAAGATGAGTACTGGTACTAGATTATAGGTAGACCAAATACTGTTATTCCCCCACCAGAGACCTATATACATTATTTGACAGTCCCTTTCTATTCTCGTAGTCCAAGAGTATAGACTTTATATATAAATATTAGTGGAATGTTCCTGGTCCAAGTCAGCCGCAACCTTCTTTGTCAAAGGCAGATAATGTTGAATATATCAGTCTCAAGAAAGCTGTGGAAAGTGAACTACTCAGTCTAGGTTAATGGATGGACAGAAATAAAGATCAAGAGCAATCAATCTACCTGCATTTTCTCAATGTTGTAGTATAGATGATAGACAAATATTTAATAGAGGACATGGATATAAATTAGTTTATAGTTTAGAAGACTGGTATGAGATGGTAGTAAGTCAGATACTACCATATACTCCTACGTGGCACGTAGAGCTAAGTGAGTTTTTGGTGAATGATCTGCCAATTGATATACAGGGGTGTCATATACTTGCAGTTCACTATTCCCTAAAAAAGAATTTAAATTGAGTTGAGGGGTAATGTAAATATGTAAATAGTGTAAAGTAAACTAATTACATAGAACCATTCAATAGTATTTAGAATCACTTACAAGACCTTGGAAGTCCATTGGTTAAATCTAGAATTTTACTCTTCTCGAGTTACTGTTCCTATGGTATTTCCATATTAGGAGACGAACTTCAAAAAAATCATAATTAATTATAAAAAAATTAAAATAAAGTAGTTCAAAAAGTTACGTGAAGATAATATCTTGAACTTTAAGGAAAAAATAATCTCCAGACCAAATACTTATTAAATTAATATAGTTTAATCGTCAAAGATTACTGTTCATTTGGTCAAAAATTATAAAAATAGATTTTTGTCCCTTACTTTAGAAAATCCGTTCTCTCGGTACAGATATCAAAATAAGGTATTCTTGGTGTCAAAATGAAGCTTGACATGTTAACTAAATGTTTTTAAAATTTCATACATTTACTCTATAATTTACTATTTTTCATTACATCATGACCATCACTACTTATATTGGTCATATAGCAACATTACATATAACAATTCTTCATATAACATATATACTATCCAATCCTTAGCTTCTCTTCATGCTTCATCCTCTTTCATCATTCATAAACCTCTTAGGATTGGGATTACATGGAGGGAGTGAGATTTCTGGGGAAATCTCAGTAGCAAACGGTACTAAACAATACATGCATTAGTGTAAATACTTGTGCTTACTTGTGAAAGTGTTAACATTGTGTAATGTGCATGCTTCCATGTAATATATGAAGTACAATTGGCCAACGTAACCATAGAAATAGAGCTTCAATCATAAACACATATGCAACACAATTCAATTAAGTCATAGCACAACTAAGCATAGCATTCAATATATACAAGTTTAGGATAAGTTTACTATCTTATATACTTGACTTTCTTTCACTTTAAATTTGCTTTGCCTCTTTCTTCTTACTTCTTCTTGATGTGTGCTGCCTCTTTGGAGTCCACAATCAAATCCTAATATCACATAATCATCCATCCATTACAATCTAACTTTCTCTTGAACATTAAGCTCATTTAACTACATTAACTTTTCTTAATATTAACTAATGGACTTGGCATTTGAATCAATTAATGTCTTGACTTTACCCTACACAATTTCATCTTTTGAATCCATTTATAAGCCTAGAATCATAAAATTCTAGCTCCTATACACTATCCTAGATATATTTGAAAAATATACATAATTCTTCTAAAAATTCTCATTTTAATTCCAATGCTTATCATACTTGTTTCTCTACTTTATCCCACACAAATTTTCATTTTAAAACCATTGTAATCATCAAAATCATGACATTCTAATCACTGTTCATGTGAGTAATAGTAATAGAGAAGAATTTCATGAATTACAGCTTTCAATTCTAATGCTTCCAAGGTTCAAAACCTATCCAATCCTATACAAAATCATCATATAAATTGAATGGAAGCATTAAATCATTAAAATTCCATCTCCTATCATGAACAGTGCATACTAAAAGGTCTCAACAATGACAAAGTCAAGAATATCAATTTGATTCAACAACCAATCACCTAACTAGCTTGTTTAAGCTTCAATCACATAACTCTAACTTTAATTTCTTCTTTCTCCTTTCATTTAAGGTTTTAGAAAGCACATACACCTTAGATAAAAATTAACTTTCTTCCATGGAAACCCTAAATTCAAGTCCCCAAATTAAAGAAAAACAAGTTAGGATAGATCACTTACCTTAATCTCTAGCTAGCTTAAACTTTAGTACCTTGAATCTTCGTTGTCTTGGCTTGACTCTTCATTTGAGCAGCACCTCCCTAAGGTTTCCAAGGGCCACAATTTTGTGCAAAAAATGGGGGTATTTATAGAAAAATTCCATGAAAAATGAATGGCCAAGATCACTTTGTACACTATTTGATCTAATGGCTCACAATTGCTCTTACATCAACCTTGTCCACCAAGCCAATTTGAGATCAGATCACATGTCAAAAATCCTCTCTTCCCCATGTCTTGGACGCCATGTGTGAAGTCTTGTGGGTCCCACCATGTGCAAACCCTAATTCTCACTTTATTCCTTTTTCTTTTCTTTTTTAAAAATTCATAAATTATTCATTATTAGACTTGGGCTTCAAGAAAACTTTTTGAACTTATTAGTTGCCCTAGGATGAAATATTAGGCTGCCCTAGGCCTTCCTTGGGTCCAATAGTTAATTGGCACAAATCCTAAGGCACTTTCCTTATACTGATATCCTTAAAATATCATAATTTTGAAATAAATGCTATACACCTCTGTTAGTGGTTCTAAAATTTTTATAAATTCATTCTAATATAAAATAAATCCCCTGCAAATTTTTATAATTGTCTGAGACTCATAAGTCCAGATAAAAATTCCCTACAATTCCTCAAGACCTTTTATCGGTGTCTAATTTCACTTTAGTTTCTCAAAGGGCATTATCATCTTTTTACACATCATCAGAGTATTCCCTGACCTTAGTCAACTATTCTGAGAACTCTCCTTGACTGTCTAACTTTAGTAAAATGACCAAAATGCCCTCCATCTAACTCTGACTCAATGACACAATAAAGTGTCATACTCAGTGGCATAATTATCTAAAAATATTATTGTACCTATAAGATACCATTTTGGGCCCTTTACATGATATATTATCTTCATGGGCTAAATTCTCGAAAAATTCCCCCAAAACGTATTTATCGAATATTTTAGTTCACTGTAAATTTTATAATAAATTTTACAAAACTCTTTTTTGAGCTCTATCAGTTTCATAAATTCTTATATTAATTATAAGAATTTACTGCCAAACTTCATCTGATTCTGAGGTTCAGAGAATACTGTATTAATTTTCTTTTTTTTAGAAATTAATATAAATTTTTAGGGACCTCAAATCAAAATTTCGTCTTGTGTCAAACTATTTAGAATAATTTTCTCTATTTACTGGAAAAATTTGGGACTATATGATTCTGAGCATTTTTATGCCTTTTGTAGCTCAACTTTCAATAATTACCATTTTTCCATTGAAATTTTGAAAATTCCACTTTAGGTCTTTAACTTTTTATAATTACACTTAATGGCCCAAAGCTTTTGTCTACTTTACACTTTACACCATAGAACTTTTAGACTTTTCATTTTAGTCCCTCATCTTTATACCTTTATCTAATCATTGTTTTCCTTTCTATTCATCATCATAATCCTTTCCAAACCTCTATCCACTATCAGTATTATGCAGATAGGAAAAAATTAGGATGTGACAAAGAGACTAGGGATGAGCATGAATTGAATTTGCATGATAAGTATGATCCTATGTTCCCATCTAACCTTGATACAATTTCATCATTCTCTAGTGATAATGTCTTTGGAAAGGAATTTGTGAGTAATTTTACAGGAATTCAAGACATTATGCAAGCTGGAAGTAGAACAAACAAAGAGGGGTTGAGTTTATGTGACCACAAGTTGCGATGTCAGGACCTTAACGTCGCGACCATATATGAACCTGATGAGGGAGAGACTCTCTGTGTAATAGAGTCGCGACATGATAATTGTATGGTCATAACCAGAAACTCCTAAGATATACTGTCATGATACGAGGATGACGAAGTCACAACTAAATATTAGCATGCTGAGGAATAGGCTCTCTGTGATCCCAAGTTGTGACTAAATGACGGTTATGTCGAGACCATACATTTTAGAGACACCCACTGTGAGTTTGAGTCTAAACCTGAGACGTCACAACTAGAAATAGCAAACACAGCCAGTGAATCTTATATTCCTTCAGTTTCGCATTCCACTGTTTTGGTTAAAGGGCCAATATATTCTAACTCTACTTATTTTCACTCATATTCCAAAATTACCTCTCATACTTTAAGATTCTTAAATAATTCGATCTCTACTAACGATACAGGTATGAAAGAGAGGGATCTCAACTATGTTACAGTTGCAGATTAACCTGAGCTTGGTGCAACACTTGAGAAAGTAGGCAGCAAAATAAAGAATCTAAACAAGCTAGATAAGAGCAGTTTCAAGAAATATACAAAGGATGTGAAGGGAACACCACCTAAGTTTGTTGCTTCTACATACCAACTACAGTTGGGAAAGTTCAATTTTAAAGGGGAAAATTCAGGACAAGCTTGGATGGACTTCATAATGCAGTCAGAGTACATGATCTTGGGTTGCTAAAATGAAGGGAGAAGGCAATTGAGGAGACTTTTCGATCACACAGCCATCCCCCAAAGTATCATGAGTTCCCACCACCGCTTTGAGGCCAAATTGTCCCTTTCCTATCTCTTACTTTTTACAAGTTTGCCTAATGTGATATATGCTTAACATTTTGGTTTGATGATAGGAAAGGCATGAACCAGTAGAAGTAGTAGTTAATTTTTCTACTTGGTGATTCAATAGGATAGTGTTTCATCTTAGTTTATTTCTATTTTTGCACAATACCCCTATGTTGCCCATGTGTTGTTTCTTCAGTGATGGTTATATTAGGTGACACACTCAATTGCATGCTATAGTTTACCCATCTTATAATATTTGTTTTCTTTGTATTGCGATGTGTGATTTAAATGTGGCATGTGCTTCATTGTTGAGTTTGGTTTGAGTTGTGTGTTAGCTTACTCTGGGAGAAATATATTTTGCTGACAGTGAGGACACTATCAAGTTTAAGTGTGGGGGAGATGTTATTGTTTCTGTGCTAATTAATGCAAATTCTTCGATTAATCTAATCTTTCATCATAAAATTTTTGGTTTGTGATTTTAATGAATGATGAATTTCTAAAAATTGGATCCACACTTTTGTTGGAAAATGTGCCCTAGGGGCCAATCATTGTCTTATAAACATTATTGATTTATAAGTTTATCAATTGTGTTATCATATTATTTGCATGTTTACTGTGATGACCATCCTTGGATAATTCATGATCTTATCCTAAATGTCCCTGGTCGGTCATCTGTGCGGGAGCAGAGATAAAATAAGACCAGTATGACTTCGAAAATGTAAAGAGATATAAATCAAAGTCATAGGCACATGTAAGAGTATAAGGTGTTGGACCGACCCGCTATGAGAGAGTTGCATGGGTTACGTCATAAACTTCTCTCATATACAAACCATATCACTATGCCCTTTGACCTGAGATCATCATGGATTCCTACATGACAAACGCTCAGCTTTGATCTAGTCAAAAGTCACTTTTGACCGAGTGATCATAAAGACTATGTTCGAGCTTAGTGGTTTTTCATGCGGAGGAATGTGAATGGTCAAGATGGAATTTGTCCCTCACATTCGTAGAGAGATATTACTGGGCCCCTCGATGAGTGAGTCTGAGAAATGTATGGCCATACTGTAATGGAAAGGTAGTTCCATTTCTATAGTCAAACTACTCAGGGATTGAGAAAGTAACGGTCAGGAATAGGAGGATGACATTATCCATGCCTCATCCATGACTAAAATATCGCGTGATAGAAGGGACATGATATGGTTGTATAAAAGGTTACATCGTTTATCGATCCTCATATGATTTGGGTAGTCGTTATGTCTTGCTAGAGACCGCTTGCGACTTGTGAGCCAATATAGCAAATGGCCCACTGCCAACTTCATATGGACCTACAGGGTCACACACAAAATAGCCCAACACGAGCTATGATGTCCAGATTCATTGAATCTAAGACGTGTCTAGATTCAATGAATGATCCAGGGTTGATGTATATATTTATTTATATTTATATTCGTATATATATAAATTCGTATATATTATATATAAGGGATATATGGGATTTAATTTATAAGGATAAATTAAATCTCTATCACATTTGAATTTGAAATTCAAATTGATACGATATCTCATATAAGAGATATTTACAAGATTAAATTTATAAGGATAAATTAAATCTCTATCACGTTTGAATTTAAAATTCAAATTGATAGGATATCTCATGTAAGAGATATTTATAAGATTTAATTTATAAGGATAGATTAAATTTCTATCACGTTTGAATTTGAAATTCAAATTGATAGGATATCTCAAATTTGGTTTATGAGAATAAATCAAATATAGTCCAATCTTATCTTTATTTAAATTAAATAAATAGGTGAATTAAATCTGTGGGACGGATTTAATATAAACATTATTTATTTAATTAGTTTCTTATCAAATTATACAATATGTGATATTGTATTAATTTCAGAATTAATATAGATTAATTCCAAGATCCAATTCGGTTGAGAAAAACACAGAGCATCCTATATATCTGATTTTAGGAGCTATATTTTTTATACATGACACACAACACACAACACAAAAGGACAAACAGAATCTGCAAATGATTTGCAGATAAGAAACTGCTGAAGTAGAGACGGAGAGGACGAATTCTTGAGAGAGCCTTGGAGGGACAAGAGACGCTAGCACGTCGTTCATGGTTGGAACACTGTTCGTGTGGATACTAGTAGAGGAAGCCGACCTGAGGTGTCAACTTCTTGCGATCAGAAAGAGAGCACGAGCCCCGGAGAGAAGCTGTGGACATCTTCTTGTGATCGGAAAGAGATCACCAATCACGGAGAGAAGCTGTGGAAGTCGTTGAGGAACACCAAGGGTAATGCTTCTTTCCACTTGACTTAAACACATACGGTAAATCCTGGCAAGGAATGGAAAATTTTTTTAAATTAATTTCCGCTGTGTGTCTTCCAATTCCTTACAGTGGTATCAGAGCCATGCCATTTTGTGTTTAAGTTAGGCTTGATTGTCGATTCATATGATATGTGTTAGTCGTAGCCGATCATATAATATGCGTTTTATGTATGACATATAAGGAATCCGTGTTATGTATGACATAAAAGAAATCTAAAAGGGAATTGAAATCGGTGGTGATGCGTTTTGATTTGATCAATTAACATAGCGGGACCGCTGTGGCTACCTATTCGTAGCGCAACATAATCGTAACATATGTTATTTGATGAATGTTTTAGATATGAAACATTAATTGCCCTTGAATTAAATCTAAATATTGATTCTTGAATGT
The DNA here is from genome assembly GCA_037074615.1 of Leucaena leucocephala. Classification (NCBI taxonomy): domain Eukaryota; kingdom Viridiplantae; phylum Streptophyta; class Magnoliopsida; order Fabales; family Fabaceae; genus Leucaena; species Leucaena leucocephala. The sequence goes on from CM073550.1 coordinate 7,336,414, forward strand.
TTGGGTATGGTGAACAATATGGCTCTAGATTGCAAGTGTTGTACTTTTTAAATACGGCCTGCGTGTCATGCCTTCCTCTATATACTCTCAATGTACCTTCTCTTCTCATCTCACTCCCCTCGAATGTTAAAAGAGGTTTCTATATGTAATTTCCCTTTTTCTTACTAGAGAGCTCCTCTCATTGGCTTGAGGGGACTTAGGATAGGTGAGCCATATTGTATCACGTTTAGATTATGCGTATTATGATTATATCAGAAACATGCATATACTTGTATGAGATACAAACTGAGAAACATGCATTCTTATAAACCAAATAGTTAAATTAAGCCCTCTAAATGAAATCTTAAGTCATAATGCCGTCAATTTATGAACACTTGTCAAAACCTCGATCGCTCAATTGTAGACTCCACCATAGTGGGTGTTTTTGAGTTATCTTGGGGAGATAAGCAAGAGTAATGGTGCTACTCTCACATGTTTATTATTGTTTGACTAATTGAGATTAACAAAACGGTTTTGAGTCACAAGGCATTGGATGGGATTAAAAACATGCCAGATCATATGATGATAGAATCCCATGAACATCTAAGAGTTACATTTAATGTAATTAGTAAAGGTGTTACCTACCAAAATAACTTAATTTAAGTGTCCTGCCAAAGCGGACTTAAGTTTGAGCCAAATATAGATCTTAGCCCACTAACTATTGCATTGAGGGTTGTTTATTTAGTGAGAGATTGCTAATTGAATTACATATTTTTAATTGTAGAATCATGACGACTAGTAATACTGCTACATTATTGCTGCGATCTGTCCTTGAGAAGGACAAACTTAATGGGACAAACTTTCTTGACTGGTTTAGGAACTTGAGAATTGTTCTCAAACAGGAAAGAAAGGCGCATGTCCTAGATCAACCCATTCCTGAGAAGCTAGCGGCCAATGCTCCTAGAGCTTAGAGAGATGCTTACACGAAGCATAAGGAAGACTCTGTCGATGTGGGGTGCTTGATGCTAGCCACCATGGTTCTGGAGCTCTAAAGAGATTTGGAACACATGGAGGCTTATGAGATGATTGTGCATCTCAAGGAAATATTCCAGCAACAAGCAAGGCAAGAGAGGTATGAGACTACTAAGGCCTTACATTCCTGCAAGATGGCTGAAGGTGCATCTGTCAGTACTCATGTCTTAAAGATGAAAGGGTACATTGATCACTTTGAGAGGCTTGGATTTCCCATGAGCCAGGAGTTAGCTACAGATTTGATCTTAAACTCACTCCCAGAAAGTTATGACCAGTTTGTCATGAACTACAACATGAACAAAATGGAGAAATCTATTTCTGAACTACATGGGATGCTTAAAACTGCTGAGCCGAGTCTTAAGAAGAAGCCCAGTGCTGTTTTGATGGTTCAGAAAGGAAAGGGTATGAAAAAGAAAGGCAAAGGCAAGGAGAAGGGTCATGGCTCATCAGGTAAGACCAAAGAGTCAGGCAAGCCCGAAACCAAGCCTGCACCAAAGAAGGCAAAGCCTCCGAAGGAAGGAGTCTGCTTCTTCTGCAATGAACCTGGTCATTGGAAGAGGAATTGAAAACTCTACCTCGAAGATCTGAAAAAGAACAAGAAGGATAACGGGGCTATCGCTTCAGGTATTTATGTTATAGACATTCATCTTTCTACTTCCACTTCATGGGTATTAGATACTGCATGTGGTTCTCATATTTGTACAAATGTGCAGGGACTAAAGGACAGTAGGAAGCTGAAAAAGGGCGAGGTTGACCTATGAGTTGGAAACAGAGCAAGGGTTGCTGCGTTAGCTGTAGGCACTTATGAATTAGTTCTGCCCACTGGGCTTTTGTTAGTTTTGAACAATTGCTATTATGTTCCTGCTTTAAGTAGTAACATTGTTTCACTTTCTTATTTGGATAAGGAAGGTTTCACTTCCATTGCTGGGAATAGTAGATGTTCTATTTATCGTAATGATATTTTCTATGCTCATGGTGATTTGCATGTTGATTATTACATATTAAATTTAGAACAACCCAATCATGGAAATATCTATAAAATAACCGCCAAAAGGGTCAAACTAAACGATTTGAATCCCACATACCTCTGGCACTGTTATCTGGGCCACATAAATGAGAAATGCATTTCTAAACTCCATCAAGATGGATTTCTAAACCTATTTGATTTTGAATCATATGACACTTGCGAGTCTTGCTTGTTAGGAAAGATGACAAAGTCACCCTTCACTGGGCACAGTGAGAGGGCCACTGATTTATTGGGCCTCATACATACAGATGTGTGTGGATCGATGAACACAAATGCCAGAGGAGGTTATTCGTACTTCATAACATTCATAGATGATTTCAGCAGATATGGGTACATCTCTCTGATAAAACATAAATCTGAATCTTTTGAAAAGTTCAAGATATTTCAAAATGAAGTACAAAATCAGCTTGGCAAAACAATTAAAGCCCTTCGATCTGATCGGGGTGGTGAATATTTGAGCCAAGAGTTCATAGATCATCTTAGGAGTTATGGGATAGTCTCACAATTGACTCCTCCAGGGACACCACAATGGAATGGCGTTTCTGAACGGAGGAATCGAACACTATTAGATATGGTTCGATCCATGATGAGTCGAACAGATCTTCCGCCCTCCTTTTGGGGCCATGCCCTAGAGACAGCTGCGTTCACACTCAATCGTGTTCCATATAAGGCAATTGAAAAGACTCCGTATGAGATATGGACTGGGAGGACGCCTAGTTTGTCTTTCCTCAAGATTTGGGGATGCGAGGTCTATGTTAAGCAACAAGCCTCAGACAAATTAGCGCCTAAATACTCAAAGTGCCTTTTTGTGGGATATCCTAAGGAAACCAAGGGATATTATGTCTACAACCCTGTTGATAACAAAGTGTTTATTGTCAGAAATGGTATCTTTCTTGAACGAGAATTTATCTCTAAAAGAACCAGTGGGAGTAAGGTACACCTCAAAGAAGTTCGAGAGCCACAAGACACCACAGAACTGCAGATGGAAAATAGAGAAAACTTACAACAAGTTGTTGAGACTCCTCAAGTCACGCAAGGTCCACGGAAGTCTAATAGGACACGACTTCAGCCTCAGAGATATGGATTTCTAATTTTTGACAGTCGTGATGTGTTGCTCATTGAGCACAATAAGCTGACTACCTATCGAGAAGCTATAGTGGGACCAAACTCTGAAAAGTGGCTTAATGCCATGAAGTCTGAAATGCAATCCATGTACGACAATGAGGTTTGGACCTTAGTCGACCCGCTTGAAGGTGTAAAAACCGTCGGGTGCAAGTGGGTTTTTAAGGAGAAAACTGACATGGATGGCAATGTAAATGTCTTCAAGGCACGACTGGTTGCAAAAGGATTTACTCAAACTCATGGTGTGGACTATGATGAGACCTTTTCCCCAGTTGCAATGGCCAAATCAATCAGAATCCTCTTTGCCATAGCAGCATATTATGACTATGAAATATGGCAGATGGACGTCAAGACAGCCTTCCTTAATGGAAAGCTCCTTGAGGATGTGTACATGACACAACCTGAAGGGTTTGTGTGTTCCGAGGACTCTGGTAAAGTGTGCAAGCTTCAAAGGTCTATTTATGGACTGAAGCAAGCCTCTTGGAGTTGGAATCATCATTTTGATGAAGTAGTCAAAGAGTTTGGATTTCTTCAAAACATTGATGAACCTTGTGTGTACAAGAAGGTTAGTGGGAGCATAATTGTATTTTTGGTACTCTATATCGATGACATCCTACTTATTGGGAATGACATTCCTACCTTACAGATTGTCAAGTCTTGGTTAGGAAAGTCTTTCTTGATGAAAGACTTGGGTGAAGCCACCTACATCCTAGGAATCAGAATCTATAGAGATAGATCTAAAAGACTTCTAGGACTCAGTCAGAGTACATACATAGACAAAATACTGCATAGGTTCAGTATGCACGAATCAAAGGAGGGTTTCATACCCATGTCTCATGGTAGTCACCTCAGCAAAGATCTGTGTCCTATTACATCTGATCAGCGAGGTCGCATGAGTAAAGTTCCATATGCCTCAGCCATAGGATCTATCATGTACGCCATGTTATGTACTCGACCGGATATCTCGTTTGCCTTAAGTATGACTAGCAGATATCAACAGGACCCTGGTGAGGCCCATTGGACTGCTGTCAAGAATATCCTTAAGTACTTAAAAAGGACTAAGGACTTATTCTTGGTCTATAGTGGATTAGATGATGAACTATATGTAACTGGTTACACAGACGTGAGTTTCCAAACTGACCAGGACGACCAAAAATCACAGTCTGGATATATATTCCTCCTCAATAATGGAGCAGTAAGATGGAAAAGCTCTAAGCAGGGACTGTAGCAGATTCTGCAATGGAAGCTGAGTGTATAGCAGCATCTGATGCAGCTAAGGAAGCCGTTTGGATCAGGAAGTTCATCACGGAACTAGGGGTGATACCTACCATCTCAGATCCAATAACTTTGCTTTGTGACAATAGCGGTGCCATTGCACAGGCCAAAGAGCCTAGGTCACATCAAAGGACCTAGCACATACTCAGGCGATTTCACCTCATCAGAGAAATCAACGATAGAGGTGATATAAAAATATGTAAGGTAGCAGGAGAAGACAATGTTGCTGATCCTCTAACAAAGCCGCTTGTGCAGGCAAAGCATGAGCGTCATGTTAAGTCAATGGGAATTAGTCAAATTAATGATTGTACCTAGTGCAAGTGGGAGGTTATTGGAAAACGTGCCCTAGGGGCCAATCATTGTCTTATAAACATTATTGATTTATAAGTTTATCAATTGTGTTATCATATTATTTGCATGTTTATTGTGATGACCATCCTTGGATAATTCATGATCTTATCCTAAATGTCCCTCGTCGATCATCTGTGCGGGAGCAGAGATAAAATAAGACCAGTATGACTTTGAAGATGTATATAGATATAAATCAAAGTCATAGGCACATGTAAGAGTACAAGGTGTTGGACCGACCCGCTATGAGAGAGTTGCATGGGTTACGTCATAAGCTTCTCTCATATACAAACCATGTCATTATGCCCTTTGACCTGAGATCATCATGGATTCCTACATGACAAATGCTCAGCTTTGACCTAGTCAAAAGTCACTTTTGACCGAGTGATCATAAAGACTATGTTCGGGCTTAGTGGTTTTTCATGCGGAGGAATGTGAATGGTCAAGATGGAATTTATCCCTCACATTCGTAGAGAGATATTACTGGGCCCCTCAATGAGTGAGTCTGAGAAATGTATGGCCATACTGTAATGGAAAGGTAGTTCCATTTCTATAGTCAGACTACTTAGGGATCGAGAAAGTAACGGTCAGGAATAGGAGGATGACATTATCCATGCCTCATCCATGACTAAAATATCGCGTGACAGAAGGGACATGATATGGTTGTATAAAAGGTTATATCGTTTATCGATCCTCATATGATTTGGGTAGTCGTTATGTCTTGCTAGAGACCGCTTGCAACTTGTTAGCCAATATAGCAAATGGCCCACTGCCAACTTCATATGGACCTACAGGGTCACACACAAAATAGCCCAACATGAGCTATGATGTCCAGATATATTGAATCTAAGACGTGTCTAGATTCAATGAATGATCCAGGGTTGATGTATATATTTATTTATATTTATATTCGTATATATATATATTATATATAAGGGATATATGGGATTTAATTTATAAGGATAAATTAAATCTCTATCACATTTGAATTTGAAATTCAAATTGATAGGATATCTCATATAAGAGATATTTACAAGATTTAATTTATAAGGATAAATTAAATCTCTATCACGTTTGAATTTGAAATTCAAATTGATAGGATATCTTATATAAGAGATATTTACAAGATTTAATTTATAAGGATAAATTAAATCTCTATCACGTTTGAATTTGAAATTCAAATTGATAGGATATCTCATATAAGAGATATTTACAAGATTTAATTTATAAGGATAGATTAAATCTCTATCACGTTTGAATTTGAAATTCAAATTGATAGGATATCTCAAATTTGATTTATGAGAATAAATCAAGTATAGTCCAATCTTATCTTTATTTAAATTAAATAAATAGGTGAATTAAATCTGTGGGACGGATTTAAATAAATATTATTTATTTAATTAGTTTCTTATCAAATTATACAATATGTGATATTGTATTAATTTTAGAATTAATATAGATTAATTCCAAAATCCAATTCGGTTGAGAAAAACGCAGAGCATCCTATATATCTGATTTTAGGAGCTACATTTTTTATACATGACACACAACACACAACACAAAAGGACGAATGGAATCTGCAAAAAGTTTGTAGATAAGAAACTGCTGAAGTAGAGACGGAGAGGACGAATTCTTGAGAGAGCCTTGGAGGGACAAGAGAGGCTAGCACGTCCTTCGTGGTTGGAATGCTGTTCGTGTGGATACCAGTAGAGGAAGCCGACCTGAGGCATCGACTTCTTGCGATCAGAAAGAGAGCACGAGCCACGAAGAGAAGCTGTGGACATCTTCTTGCGATTGAAAAGAGATCACCAGTCGCGGAGAGAAGCTGTGGAAGTCGTTGAGGAACACCAAGGGTAATGCTTCTTTCCACTTGACTTAAACACATACGGTAGATCCTGGCAAGGAATAGAAAAAAAAATTAAATTAATTTTCGCTGCGTGTCTTCCAATTCCTTACAACTTTAAACTGTTTTACGGTTAGCTAAAAAGGTTTTAGTGCAAAAGATGTTTTGGGCTTTAGAAAACATTAAGTGGTAGTCTCTGTTGTTTTTAGTCGTGACCTATGTGTTGTATGGTTGAGACCTGACATGGAATTTTGAACTTAATATGCTCTTTGTGAAAATCAGTCGCGACATGAGTGCATTAGGTAGCGACAGTATCTCTCTATGTACTTTCATCATGACCTATGTGCTGTGTGGTTGTGACTACTTATCGTAAGTTCAAGGTAAGCACTCATTATGAAATTAGGTCATGACCTTCGTTGCTTGAAGTCGCGACCTGAGTGTGAAAATGCCCACTTCCCTTCTCTTTGCTTTATGCAATGCTGTATAGAAGGATTCCTTTTGAGCTACTAAAGTTTTTTATAAATGATTCATTGCCCTCTTATTTTCAACCTTTTGCGTGAGATAGTTTATAGAAACCATTAGCACACTTGAATTTTTAGAAATAGAAACTGAATTGGAAACACTCAAGTTTTTACTATTAAATTTAGGATTATTACATGATTATGAGTGATTACTTTGGAACTTTTAATCTGTCATTCCAGAGGGTTTTCAATTGTGATAAGTGTTTTAATGCCTAGTGAATGATGAACATTGTTTGAGACTTTAGCTTATGCGCAATTTAGATGAAAATTTTATTTGAAAGGATTCTCGGCCTAAATTTCTATATTGAGTGGTTATTCAATTAGTTTATATCCTCTAGAACTTGTCTTAGCTCTGAGTTAAAAATTACTTGCGCATTTATGTTATTGAATATGATAGAGGCATTCATTTCTAAACCCTTTTTCTCAAACACAAGCTCATCATAAATTATATCTATAGTCACCCCCTTGAGCCCATCACTTTTATTTTCCATCATAGAAAGTTATATAAGCATGACACTCTTTTTGAAATAAACTTTTACTTATGTCAGAAAATCATTGTTCTTGGTATTGTGCTACATCTTTTATATACAATGTGCCAAAAAAAAGAAGAAAAAGAAAAAGAGAGAGATGATGCAAGAAAATTTGAAGAAGAAAGAAAAGAGAAATAAATTAGGCACTATTATCAACTCCTATTAGTACAATTACCACCTCTACATCTCAGAAGACATGAATTCATGCTAAATATTCATCATCACATGCATATGGCACTTTCTATCCTTCATATTCTATTCCACATGGCCTATCGACATTATTTCACTCTTGAAAGACCCCTTGATTCTCTGCATAAGTGTTGTATAGTTGATGAGATTTAGAGTCATTACAAGCATATGGTAGGATATTTTCCAATTTTAATCTAAGTGAAAGAACCCTAAAAATGAGAAGACATGGAGAGCTAAACACTTACATCCTTAGAGAGAATCTATTGTGCTCATATAATTGAGGTCAATTCCAATTAGTAGTTGATTACTTGGTATTGCTCATATTATCACCTTTGTATTCCTAAAAGATGGTGCATTAATTGCCTTAAGGTTTCACTCTGAATTATGTTATTACCTTAGATTTAATAGCTTTGGCTTAGGTGTACTCCATGTCTTTGTCCAAAAGTATAAAGGTTCAAGTGTGGGGGAATTGATAGAACACAAATTGTATATGGTTTCTATAATATTTTTAGGGTCTTGTTATGACTTTACTATTCATTTTATTCTTGTAATTGTGCTTTTGTGATAATACGTGATTGTGCTTGGCAATGTGCTAATTAAAGGATAAAATGATAAATTAACTCTTCTAAACTACATAAATATTGTTCTCTACTAATTTGAACTTTTACAATGAGCTTTGGTTTTGAATTGCAGGTATTTTGGGGGAGAACCAAGGACTAATATGAGCAGAAAATAAATCACAAGACAAAGAAAGTCAGATCACACCTCTATGCTTTTTATTCGCGACCAAAGTGTCTACAGGTCGATACCTCATTTCTTCTAGGAAGTTTCTCAGTGTTTACAAGTCACGACCAAAATATGGATCTGGTCATGACCAAAATAGACAATCATTGAAGCTACGTGTTGTGAATTAGGTCATGCGGGAATAAAAGGAAGCTGAAGCTAAAGCTACAGACACGTGAGAGGCTGGTTTTTGACATAATTAGGCTAAGAAGCAATACTCGAATCCTATCTACACCTTCTCCACAACCTACACACTTGTCTTCCATCTTCCACAGAATCTCATATCTCTATACCATTAACCCATCACATTTTTCTGTTTTCTTCATGGCATCATATCTGGATAGCGATCGCAACACAGTAGGAATCATGAGAGGCTAAATCCTTAGTCTTTTGGTGATGGATCTGATATCTTGAGCCCATGGACTACATTGGGGAGTATTCTATTTTGATCTTACCTCTTTTATATTTTGGAACAGCTAGATCTAGGGTTTTCATTGTATGATTAGGGATAGGATATCGATCGATTATTCTGAGATTAGGTTTTGAAATTGAATTTAGATGATTTCGATGTTGGTTTAATATGACGATTTCATTTTTGATTTCTGAATAATTGGATTTTTATCAATGATCGATGCTAACTAATTCAGTTCCTTCAAATCTATGGTCATCGATCGATGATCAATCCGAGTGCATCTTCTTCTTCTGATTTAATTGTATGCTAGTGGTTTTTAACAGTCCATTAAGAGTTTTTTTTTAAATTAGTTTTGATCAAAGGAGTTTAAGAATTATTAATTGAAACATCCTTACTTTTGTACATCTTAGGGACCATTCAGTAGCATTTAGAACCAATTACATGACCTTGAAAGTCCATTAGCTAAATCTGGAATTTTACTCTTCTCGATTTACTGTTCATACGGTATTCCAGATTAGGCGACAAATTTTGAAAAATCATATTTAATTCTAAAAAAATTGAAATGATGTGGTTCAAAAAGCAACGTGAAGATAACATCTTTAAATTTAAGGAAAAAATAATTTTCAGACCAAATGCTTAGTCAATTAATACAGTTTATTCATCAAAGATTACTGTTCATTTGGTCAAAAATTCTGAAAACATATTCTGGTCCTTAACTTTGAAAAATTTGTTCTCTTTGTACATACATCAAAATAAGGTATTCTTTGTGTCAAAACGAAGCATGACATGTTAGTTAAATGTCTATAAAATTTCATATATTTTTCTCATCATTTACTATTTTTCATTACATCATGACCATTACTATTTATATTGTCATATAGCAACATTACATATAACAATTCTTCATATAACATTTATACTATCCAATCCCTAGCTTCACTTCATGCTTCATTATCCTCTTTCATCATTCATAAACCTTCTAGGATTGTGATTACATAGAGGGGTGAGATTTTTGGGGAAATCTCAGTAGCAAGCGGTACTAAACAATGCATGCATTAGTGTAAATACTTGTACTTACTTGTGAAAATGTTAATATTGTGTAATGTGCATGCTTCCATGTAACATATGAAATAAAATTGGCCAAGGTAATTATAGAAATAGAGCTTCAATCATAAACACATATGCAACACAATTCAACTAAGCCATAACACAACCAAGCATAATATTCAATATATAGAAGTTTAGGATAAGTTTACTACCTCATATATTTGACTTTCTTTCACTTTAACTTGGCTTTGCCTCTTTCTTCTTACTTCTTCTTGATATGTGGATGCCTCTTTAGAGTCCATAATCAAAACCTAACATCATATAATCATCCATCTTTTACAATCTAACTTTCTCTACAATATTGAGCTCATTAACTAAATTAACTTTCCTTAATCTTAACTAATGGACTTGGCCTTTGAATCAATTGATGTCTTGACTTTACCCTACACAATTTAATCTTTTAAATCCATTTATGTACTTAGAATCATGGAATTCTAGCTCTTATGCACTATTCTGGATAAATATGAAAAAATGCATAATTCTTCCAAAAATTCTCATTTTGATTTTAATGCTTCCCATACTTGTTTCTCTACTTTATCCCACACAACTTTTTATTTTAAAACCATTGGAATCATCAAAATCATGAAATTACAATCACTTTTCATGCTAGTGAACAGTAATAGAGAATAATTCTAAGAATTACAACTTTCAATTCCAATGCTTTCAAGATTGAAAACCTATCCAATCCTACACAAAATCATCATATAAATTCAATGGAAGCATTAGATCATTGAAATTCCATCTCCTTCTATCATGAACAGTTCATATTAAAATACATCTTTAATAGCCAAGTCAATAATATCAACTCGATTCAACAACCAATCATTCCACTAGCTTGTTCAAGTATCAATCACATAATTCTAAGTTTATTTTCTTCTTTCTCCTTTCATCTAGGGTTTTTGGACAGCATATACACCTTAAAGAAAACTCATATTTCTTCCATAAAAACCCTAAGTTTAAGCCCCCAAATTAAAGGAAAATAAGTTAGGATAGATCACTTACCTTAATCTCTAGCTAGCTTGAACTTTGGTACCTTGAATCTTCTTTGTCTTGGCTTGACTCTTCATTTGAGCAGTAGCTCCCCAAGGGTTCCAAGGGCCACAGTTTTGTGCAGTAAAATGGGGGTATTTATAGAAAAAAATCCATGGAAAATGAATTGCCAAGATCACTTTGTGCAATATTTGATCTAATGACTCATACTTGATCTTGGATTAGCTTGCCCTATAAGCCAATGAGATGACATTATCCATGACATTATCAAAGGACATCTCAAAGACCATGTGATGAAATTACAAAGGGAGGAAGCATCTGGAAAACTTCTAGTCTAATCCGGTACCGATTCAGTTTGATTTCTCAAAAACCAGACTGTTTTCTTAATCTAATTTTTCTGAAATTTCATAATATGCTTTCTAACTTTAAATCTAGTATCCAGATTATTCCTATCATTGATATTCTTGTACTGGATCTAAACTTAATTATAGATCCCTTGGCAGATTACCAAAACACCCATTGGTTTTTTATTTACTTTAATACCTTAAGGGTATTATTGTCTTTTCATACACCATCAGAGTATTCCCTGACCTTGATCAACTATTCTGGAAACTCTCCTTGACTGTCTAATCTAAGTCAAATGATCAAAATACCCTTCATCTAACTCTGAGTCAATGATACAACATAGTGGCATACTCATTGGCATTTTCATAATTTTATATTTTTCTCGGTCTTTATTAGCCCTAACCCACATACTTATATGAAAATATCACTGAGCCTATAAGATGCCATTTTGGGCCCTCTACATGGTCCACTGCCTTTATGGGCTAAATTCCTGAGAAATTCCAATGAAACGTATTTATCGGGTATTTTAATCCACCGTAAATTCCATAATAAATTCTACATTACTCCTTTTTGAGTTCTGTCAGTTTCATAAATTCTCATATTAATTATAAGAATATACTTCCAAATCTCATCTAATTATAAGGTCCAGAGGATACCGTACTAATTTTTTTCTTCAGAAATTAATATAAATATTTTGGGACCTCAAATCAAAATTCTGTTTTGCATTAAAATGATCAGAATAATTTTCTCTATTTTTTGAAAAAATTTGGGACTAATCTGATTCTAGGTATTTTTGAGCCTTTTTCGACTCAACTTTCAATAATTATCATTTTAACCCTTGAACTCTTAAAAATTATACTTTAGGCCCTCAACTTTTTATAATTACACTTAATGGCCCAAAGTTTATTTCTACTTTAATTTTTGCACCATAGAACTTCTAGACTTCAATTTAGTCTATTTTCTTTATACCTTTGTCTAATAATCACTTTTCCTCTATATTTATCATCACAATCATTTACAAACATTTTTCCTCTATCAGTCTTATACAGATAGGGAAAAAGCAGAATATGTCTCTCAGTTTTAAATAGATAGGGAAAAAGTAGGATATGATATTTTTACCTCTTTAAAATAAATTTCGTCCTCAAAATTTACTTAGCACCTTAGTCAATTATCTTGGATATACATCATCTTTATATCCCTTCCTACTTTATAACTAAGGATTGGAGTATCTATCTTTTATCTTATATATTGACATCTAGCAGAGTATTTTTCATATCTGCATATCTTCATATCTTTACTGTGATTATTCTTCTATTCTGAATCAACTCAATCAGAGTTGAACTCTACTTTATTCTATTACTTGCTTACTTGCTATGCATCTATTTGCATATAGATTTTTCACTATATTGGACTTATGAGTAGTGTCCTTTTCTTTCATATAAAACTCTCTCGAATACTGTTGTATTCTGAAGTTTTCATCAACTACTCATCATACCTTTAACACTTATCTCTTATTATTTCTCTTAGTATCTAGCAGAATTTTCTTAACATCCGCAAAGCTTTATATCTCATTTTCATATCATCATACTTCTTCTTCTCTTATTATCTTTAATAATTCATCATAATACAGAGAGAGGATTTCTGTTATTATTCTTTCTTTCTTTACTTTACTACTAGATAGAAGCACATACTCTAACATGCATAATGCCTGGCAAACATGTTACAAGACTGCATACCTGCCCATGAATGCAAAGCTCTAACATTGGAACTCAAGCATTCCTTTTCTTAAAATGCATAGCTCTAACACTCGAAGCTTGCATAGCTCTATCACGTGGAGCTTGCACTGCTATAACATTTGGAGCTTTAGCATATTTTACAAACATAACATAATGCCTGGCATTTCATGCAAGGAGTAAAAGCTCTCACTTACTATTCCATCTGTAATATAACATTCAAACATCTTATCCCCTTCAAAAATAGAGCATCTCTATCTGCTTACAAAGCTAGCTACAAAGCCACTTCGTATTGTACTTTTTAATACATATTTCTTATTATATATCACATTACATGTTTCTCATAGCATATCTCATTACGTATTTTTCATGTCGTATAATGGTATATCTGGCCAAATCTATCTATATCATGGTATATCTCACCTTTTCATAACTTATCTTGAGATACCATAAGTCTAACATTCTCTTTAACTTATAACTTTGCTAGCTTTTGAGAAAACTCTTCTAAATATTTCCTTTCAAATTATTTCATTTGGACTTGACACAAGGGTTCTAGCCTCTTATCGTTCATAACTTTTTTTTAACTTTTCATAATTTTTTCTATCATTTTACATAACTCTGTGCATATATACCAAATTTCTATGGCATTTACACCCTTTTTCATCACTTCCCAAGGGGTCACCCACCATTGGGCTACTATTGCCTTAACACCCTTAACTAAAAAGTGCAGATAAAAATCTAAGGTACTGGTGCTAACAAGCTCTAGCCCTGGTAATTTACTATCTTATACCCTTCTTATATTGTCATTCTTGGGTTTATCTAGCCTTCTAACCCCTTTATCTTCATCTAGAAGATATATTTGTCTCTCATTCTTATTCTCTGTAATCTCATATTAGGGATCTTTTTATTCTTATTTGACACCTTTTCATATCTTATAAGATATTCTCATAAATCCTTGGTACTCAAGACAAACAACTTTAACTCTGATCACTTAATTCCTTTTTCGTGTAAGAAGATTATGAGTTCAGTCCACGATAATAATAAGACTATTTGAAATTAACATTATGGGTACTCTCTGTTATGAGCTAACTAACTTGTGAAGCTTCCCTACCTTAACATTTTCTTTAGTATTCGTCCTTCCAAAGAAATATTGTACTTATGACTCATTACTTTCTTTCTCTATGATACCTCTACTACGACCCTTGGAATCTACTATGATCAATTGTAAGCCTCTTCAGGATCTAACTGTGACCCTGACATTCTATTCTATATGGGCCATATTAGGATCTAACTGCAATCCTCCAGAATCTACTGTGATTCCGTTGTATTGTATTTTGATCTCTGGAAGACCTAACTAATGGACTAAGTTACAAGGTTAGTCACTTCCATTTAGTTGTTAACTCAACAGATAATTCCCCAAGAATGACCACAAAAACCAATATTACATGTTAAGACTTTACTCATTTCCTCTATCACTTAGGAATTTAACATATCATTATCATCTTTCATAACTTTACTACATCTAGCATTGCAGAGAAATACACAGGCTCTACCATGCACATATTTGTCATAATCTATACCTTTCATCTGGTGGACATTACTCTACATGAGTTGCATTGTCCATTCTTTTGGCTTTATCTCAAGAGCAATTTGACTTTATCGCAAGAGCAATCTAGCTTTATTGCGATAACGATAACTTTTATTACATAAACACTGCTCCTTCTTAGAGTTGCATCATCTTTCATAAATGCTTCTCATTTCATTTCATATTCATGATACATCTTTCATGTATCTTATCCCTACTGAAGGGATATGTCCTGAGTACTGTAATCATATGTCTATAGATTTGTTACTAACATTCATCTCTAATCTCATTTATTGTTTTATCATTATGAAGTTAAATTATCTAATTGCATGTCATATGGTATAGAAGCAACATAACTTTCTCATCATATATACTCTACCATACATTAAATGCAAAAGGGGATTATTCATTCATCACAACATGCTCTAACATGCATAATATGAAGGAGATACAATCATTTAAGTATTCTCTAACATGTGTGTCATCGCATGACAACTACAAGGAGATGCAACTATTCATCATAACTTATGGTAACATAAACAATATCACATAATTTGCTCAACCTCCCTCATACTCATATTGCAATTAAACAATTAACTAGGTAAACTTTACAGCATTCTTTCCTCTATCATATTATCTATCAGACTATCTATCACATTATTTGATCAAGATCTGACAATTTATTCAAGAACCTGAAATAATTACTTATCTAACTTAGGTTGCCACGCTACCCTCTTAATAAGGTATAGACTCAACCCTTCATTACTCTTTCTTACATAGGGAATAGGGGAGTCATTTTATTTTTGAAAATATGGCTACCTTTCTTTCTCTAGACATCATAAACTTATTTTTTTTATCTTGAATACATCTACCGCTCTATTAAACTTCTACAACCACCTGAGAAAAACTCTTTCTTTATAACATGAAATTCAATCCGCGAACTAACTTCTCAGTCATTCAACTCTTACTATTCATGTGGATGAACTTGGCTAAGTATTCATTAAAGGGTTTCTCTTTCCTTGCTTTAACCCTTAGCCTCACACTCATCTCTATATAACTGAGAGTAATGCTTCTTGTAAACTATTCGATAAAAACTTCTCAGGTGAACGGATCAATCTCCACCTCTATGGAGTAGGGGTGTGCAACGGGCGGGCTAGGCTGGCCCGATGGTCAGCCCGTAGCCCGCCCGTGTAATATCTTATGGGCACGGGCTAGCCCATGCCCGTGCCTCAGCCCGTTTAAGCCCGTATTAAACGGGCTGGGCTGAACCCGTTTGGGTTCTAATGGGCATGGGCTGCCCATTTATAAAAAAAAAATATTTTTTTTATTTAAACCCATTTAAAATTTTAATAACAATGAAAATAAAATAACAATATTACATATATGATATGATTGTTCATCCTAAAATTAAAAAATAAAATATCATAATAATAGCTACAAATTTATAACCACACAGTCTAAAATGCTTACATAATATAATCATTTATAATCTTAATTATTCAATTGGATTATAATTATACATAATCTACATTATATTTACTTGTGATAGTTGTAGATATAATTACCCATACCTCTGCAAAATAAATTTAAAAAAATATATTAGTATATAATAAAAATAAATATAATATAATAATTAATAAAAAAATATATGGGCGGGCTGCGGGCTGCCCAATGGTCAGCCCGCAGCCCGCCCATATAATTTACTGTTTGAGCCCGTTTAAGCCCGCCCGTTACGGGCCTATTTTGGGCGGGCTTAAACGGGCTTAAATAGTAATGGGCTGCGGGCGGGCCCACGGGTCTGGGCTAATTGCTCTCCCCTACTATGGAGTAACTTTTGAATCTCTCTACTATCTCTTAACTCTTTTTGTCTATCTATCTCAGGCTACTCCAGACCAGATTATGGTTCCTTTCTAGTCTTTTCTTGATCCTGACTAACTTAAGTCACTTGTATCTCATTAATCATCTAGTACAATTATTTTTGTTCTCTAGGGTGCTCTACCCTAGGTCTGTTAAGTTATTATTTAATAAATACTAACTAAACAAAGTCTTTTATAATATAGATAAACTCCTGGTGATCACACGGAGGATCTACTTTTGAACATCTTCTTAAACTGATCTTCTGTATTTCAGTACCTTATACTATATGGCTTGCCTATGTGTTGTGCTAAACCTCTAACTGATAAATTTCAGTAAGGCTGGCATCTTTATTCTCGTTATTAGGTCTCTGTGCATCCTAGTCATGACCTGAGTATTGGCTAGTCGTGACTCATATTCTCTATAAACTTTAGTCGCAATCATCTCAATCTACTCGTCATGACTTGACTGCTATGTGCCCTTCAGTCACAACATGAACTACTTTGTATATATTAGTTGCGTCTTATGACTTGACTCATTATGACCTGATATCTCTGGAACTTCTTGTGGTAACCAATGGTCTTTACTCATCACGACCAAAACACCTCTGTGAATATTTGTCGCGACTCATGTCTTGACTTGTTGCAACCTCACTTCTCTGTGACTACTAGTCGTGACTTAAACACCTTATAGTCATGACCTAGACATAGCTTTCTTTGAACATTCTCTTCTAATATGGGTTATCCAGTCTTCATTCTAGTAATGTCGATTCTTATTCTTAACTTTATTAAGCTTGAGTCAATTGAAACTCATTCATATCTATCTATCATAATCACATTAAATAGGGAACATATTCTTATAGATGTTCAACCAACTATCATTTCATTATATCAAATCAAAACTCATATTTCATGGCACCATAACATTTGTACATATATTACATACATGTCAATTACATATACGGGGTAATTCATAACTATTATACATCTATATAATTACTTTACTTTACACTATTTACAAAATTACATTACCCCTCATCTTTTTTTACATTCTTTTCTAGGGAATAGTTAATTGCCAATACTTCTGTATACATAAATGCCACCCCTGTACATCAATTGCCAGATCATTTGCCAAAAACTCACTTAGCTCTACGTACCATATAGGGGTATATAGCAGTATCTGACTTACTACTATCTCATGCCAATCTTCAAGAGTGTAAACATAATTCAGGTTAATGCCCTCTATTATATATATGTTTATCATCCCTGCTACGATATTGAGAAACTGTAAATAAACTGACTGCTCTTGATCTCTACTTCTATCCATCTCTTAACCTAGACTGAGTAATTTACTCTCCACAGCTTTCTTGAGACTGATATAGTTAACATTATCTATCTTTAGCAAAGAAGGTTGGGATTGACTAGGACCAAGAACATCACACTGATCTTTCTCTAAAAAGTCACATATTCCTGGACTTTGAGAATAGACAGGTATTGTCGTAGACTTTAACTGGATCTCTGAATTAATGGATTGTTGTAGGTTACTCATCAAATCTATCCTCAAACTCTGGTGGAGGAGGAATAATGTCTAGTTTACCTGTAATCTAGTACCATTACTCAATTTCCTCAGCCATAATATGTCATTTCATTAGAGGAATAGAGCTTACATCAGGGTTAGAGGGTACTCCAACAAACTCATATTGTATAGAATCACTAGACTCAACATCATCTAGTACATGCATAACTTCAGACTGAATCTTTATATAACCTCCTGACTATAAGTTTGAGTCTACAGAAATATCTATGTGATATTCTCTGTAGACCTCCTTGACTAATCCCCTATACTACCATTTAAATTCTCTTCACTGTCTGAAGGAGGATCAAAGTCTAGATGTACATCATCTTCATATATCACTATTGGTCTAGGGTCTCCCTTATTAACTGATGGCTCGGACTTAACTTTATTAAATTACATATCTATTCCTACAATATTTGCTTAAATAAGCAATGCTAACTATCACAACTTATAGTTAAATGTCAGTAAAATTTCACACATTTTGGTACATTGAATCTTCGTTATCTTTGCTTGACTCTTCATTTGAGTAGCACCTCCCTAAGGGTTCCAAGAGCCACGATATTATGTAGACAAATAGGGGTATTTATAGAAAAATTCTATAGAAAATGAATGGTCAAGATCACTTTGTGCACTATTTGATATAATGGCTCATAATTAGTCTTACATCAAACTTGTCCACCAAGCCAATTTGAGATAAGATCACATAACAAAAATATTTTCTTCCCCATGTCTTGGACGTTATCTGTGATATAATCCATGACATCATCAAAGGACATTGCAAAGCCCATGTGACAAAATTACAAAGGGAGGAAGCATCTAGAAAAATTCCAGTCCAATCTAGTACCGATTCAGTATGATTTTCCAAAAATCAGACTATTTTCTGAATCTAATTTTTCTAAAATTCTATAATATGATTTTTGACCGTAAATCTAGAATCTAAATTCTTCCTATCATTGACATTCTTGTACTGGGTCTAAATTTAATTACAGATCCCTTGGCAGATTACCAAAACACCCATTAGTTCTTCTTTATTTACTTTAATACCTCAAGGGTATTATCATCTTTTTACACATCATCAGAGTATTATCTAACCTTGATCAACTATTCTGAGCAATCTCCTTGACTGTCTAACCTTATTCAAATAACCAAAATACCCTTCCTCTAACTCTGATTTAATGATACAACACATTGGCATTTTCATAATTTTATATTTTTCTCAGTTTTTATTAGCCCTAGCCGACATACTTATATGAAAATATCACTGAGCCTATAAGATACCATTTTGGGCCCTCTACATGGTCCACTACCTTTATGGGCTAAATTCTTGAGAAATTCTCATGAAACGTATTTATCGGGTATTTTAATCCACTGTAAATTTCATAATAAATTCTACATTACTCCTTTTTAAGCTCTGTTAGTTTCATAAATTCTCATATTAATTATAAGAATATACTGCCAAATTTCATCTAATTATAAGGTTTAGAGGATACTGTATTAATTTTTCTTCAAAAATTAATATAAATATTTTGGGACCTCAAATCAAAATTATGTTTGTCATCAAAATGATCAGAATAATTTTCTCTAGTAATTGGAAAAATTTGGGACTAATTTGATTCTCGGGTATTTTTAGGCATTTTTTAGCTCAACTTTCAATAATTACCATTTTTGCCCTTGAACTTTTGAAAATTACACTTTAGGCTCTCAACTTTTTATAATTACACTTAATGGCCCAAAGTTTATTTCTACTTTTATTTTTGCACTATTGAACTTTTAAAATTTTCAATTTAGTCTATTTTCTTTATACCTTTGTCTAATAATCACTTTTCCTCTCTCTTTATCATTACAATCCTTTACAAACCTCTTTCCTCTATCAATCTTATACAGATAAGGAAAAAATAGGATATACAGATAGGGAAAAAGTAGGATACGATAATAATGCTCTAGACTCAATCGATTGATTGAGGTTTTATTTAAGACTTAGTGATTTCAAAACTCCTATATCAAATTAAGAGCAATGATAGATAGTCTTCCATCATCAAGAGTCATTTATAACATATTTCTTTCACAATCCACTGAATTTCTTCTATCTTAATCAAAAATACGAAAATATTTACTTTGATACACCCTTATTTTATTGCACAAAAAAAATAATCAAACCCCAAAACCCATTTTACTTTCACTCAGGTTTTCAATGGTTTTGTCACCTATTTGCTAATTTTCCAATAAAAAGCTCTTCGAGAATAACGATAAGGTTGTGCCTTATACTACATTAATAGAGTGTAATCATTTTTATTTTGATGAGTCAGACGACGACAATCTGTGCTCCAAATCAATCCTTCCTAATAGTCACAGCCGTCGAAGTTGTGTCTTACGACCGAAACAATAATTCCAAACAGTCAAAATTTTTCAAGTCTCACCTAACGGTCAAAAAATTGTCAACCCTACATATTTATTTTGACAGTAGGGATTTTAGAACTTTATGTTTAAACATATTTAAAATAATAATTTTTGGCAAAATCAAAAATATTTTTCATAAAGTGCCTAATACCACGCTTTAACTTGCGCAGGGGAATCGCCAAATTTTAATTGAATTTTCTATTGATAGCCCATCATCATACGGCAAGCCCACCTCTCTTCTAGGCCCATTTACTAGCCCATAATTATATCTTATTATATATACACATGAGCATTTACTCTCCCATGGAATGTACGACTTTAGTTTCTTTAACACACCCACAAAACAAATAGATTTTCACAACAATCCCCCATATATGTGAAAAGAAACTACACTCTCTGAGTTACACACATAGGTATAATAATTATATCCAGTGGTCTTATGGACTATAAAATAGACCAAGACTGATGATACTGGTACACAGAAAATCCCTATGGTCCTATAAAATATGAACCAATACCTCTTGGTGTATATCAAGGTGTTAACAGGCATATTATATCCCTCACATTTCACTATAGTTGGCCATGCGCATGTCCTAGTGTTTAATGAATCCTTTAGAGATTTCACCATGATCTCACAAGAGTAGCCCACACTCCTCATTTGTATAGGTAATTTCTTTAAGTGTATTTGTACTAAATACACTATCCCGTAAGATTTGAAATCAGATAATTGAAAGTTGAGCATATTCCAAACAGAATTGAGAATCCTTCTTCTTCTAAACAAATTTTAAATGAAATTTTGGGTGAGAGTTTACGAAGAAGCAAAAGGCAAAAGAAAGAAACTTCTTCTGGAGATATTTTTTCACTTATTTAGTTGAAGGAGAACCAAAGATTTTTATGAAGCTATTTCTTCTATAGATGCAGAGTATTGGAAAGAAGTTATTAAATTAGAGATTGATTGTTTAAATAAAAATAAAACATGGGTTTTGTTAAACTTTCCTCCAATAGCAAAATATATTGGATGTAGATGGGTTCTTAGGAAAAAAAATTTCCTGATGTGTCTGTAGATAAATACAAAGCTAGACTAGTAGCTAAGGGTTATACTCAAAAAGAAAATATTGATTATTTTGATACATTTTCTCCAGTGACAAGGATTTCTTCTATAAGAATCCTTATTGCATTATCCTCAATTCATAAGCTTTATATTCACCAAATGGATATTAAAACTTTTTAATGGTGATTTAGAAAAGGAGGTTTATATGATATAGCCTGAGGGGTGCATTATTCTTAGGCAAGAAAACAAATTTTGTAAATTAATAACATATTTATATGGTTTTATACAAGCACCTAAACAATAGTACGAAAAGTTAGATTAAATTCTAACAAGTGGTGGTTTCTCTACTATAAAAGTAAAAAGATGTGTCTATACAAAAGTTGTGAATAGTGATTTATTATTATATGCCTATAATAAAATTCTAGATTCATAAAACATCCATTAACAAGTTCTAAATTTGGCATTAATACTTTAGAACTTTAAGCACACATTCATTTTTCTAGCCTAGCAAGCTTTCACCTGAAGAATTGAACCCACAACTCAATATTTTCCCAAAACAGAGTAATCCCACACACATACACATACACATACACATATAGCTTCCCCTGACTCCACCATTCCTCAGCTCTCACATACATATACATATATCTATAATGTCCAGAGCTCTTTCCTCACGGTATCACATACACCCTCACATGCAAGCATCGACTGTTACCAATATAGAGAGTCCCTGTTTTAATACCCTAGCATAATTACAGCCGCTGACTCCCCTATACAATCAAAATATATATATATATTCATATAGATATATCCATTTCAATTAATCATAACTTTTATCTCATTTCCAGACCCATGAAACCACCTACACACTGAGACAAAAAATCTCTACTCGGCTAGATCACAGAACAGAAAAGAAAATATGGTTTACCATACAAAACAACATACCCAATTGCAGTAATATTCATGGCTCAATCAGAAGACAAACCTAACAGAACAACCCGCAAGCAATTCCTGACAAATTTATGACCCAACCCCACACATCAATTATAGAACATCGCCATGGTGGGTATGAGTAGATGCACAGCAATGCAATCACCTATTCAGGCTATTATGAAAATTTACTAATTGTTTTACTGTGGTAAATGGAAATACTTATAGTAACTCATTAGAATATAAATAGTAGAACCGTACTTGATTTGACAGATTTGAATGACATTTCAGTGAGAGCATTATTCATCAGACTTCTTTTTTTCAGTTCTTCTTTCCTTCTGTCCTCTCTTTCCTTCTTCTCTTCTCGAGCTTCTTTGATCATTTTTCTTCCTTTATTCCCTATTCTCTGTCATATCTTACCAAGAACCATAATAGTGGTATCAAAGCCTTCTTTCCTCTGACCTGTTTGTTAGTGGTGAAGACCCGATTGCAAGAAAGGTCAAGAATGATAGATGCTAGAATGCAGACTATTGAGCAATGACTACAGAATATTGATGAGCTTTAGGAGATGGTCCTAGGATTCTGAGATGAGGTGCAAAATATTGGACACACTTTTTGGCAGGAGGTACAGGTTCTGACAAGAGAATTGCATAATATTATGTAATGTAATCCCAATAGGAATAGGCAGCAACAGAATAATGGTGATACTAATGACTGACGATGACACCGTCTCCCAAGAATAGAATTTCCAAGGTATGACGGCAAGAATATACATTCTTGGATCTTGAAATACGAACGCTTTTCCGACTCAAAAATACCCCGGAGGAGGTGAAGGTGGATATAGCTGCACTGAACCTTAACGGCGATTCTTTTGAATAGCAACTAGTTATCGAGCGACGGTAGGGGGACAATCGTCCCACGTGGCCTGAGTATGTTGAGTTGTTGAGGATAACCTTTAGACACCCTACGAGAAGCCTATGACTGAATTAACATACCTCTGGCAGATAAAGTCCTTGGTAGAATTCAATGTGCGCTTTGACAAGATCACTGCCAGGCTTAACTTGTCGGAGGCATATCTGGTGGATGTATATGTGGGGGCCTTGAAACAGGAGATAGTCGACTCGATCTTAATGTTTGACCCACAGACTTTAGTGGAAGCCTGGCGGTTGGCAAGGGTGCAAGAAATAGCCTTGAATCATCGTGCTGGTAAGGGGTAAATGACAAAGTAGGGAGGTCAATGGTGGGCCCCACAATATCTGCAGCAAGGGAGAACTCGTATAAGAACGTGCTTCTAAATGGTGGGTCTGGCCAGCAAGTCAACTCGACCCCAGTAACAATCAAGGATGTAGCATCAACCTCCAAGAACCCTACACGTTATGTTAGTCCCCTCAAGATGTTAATAGCAGAAGAGGAAGTTGAGCACAGAGCAAAAAACTTATGTTTTTACTGTTATGAACCGTTCTCCCATGACCATCGCTGTACCCTGAGGCACAGAATACAACTACATTTTATTGCATTTAAGGAAGGGGTGAAGAGCCTGGGCAGGTTGACATTGATAGGGTTAACGGTGTTATTCCATTGATTTCATTACATGCAATTAATAGAGATGATACAGGGAAGACTATGAAAATTGTAGCTACTATAGGGACTAGAAATATCTATGTTTGATAGATAATGGGAGCACCCATAACTTCCTTGATTTGGGCTTAGCGAGAAGGTTAGGATGGAAGGAGCAGAGTACAGACCTTTCTGCTGTGCAGGTGGCTGGGGGCATCAAATGAAGGTTTATGGGCTCTAGGAGGGGTTCAAATAGAGGATGCAAGGCTTAAAATTTGAGTGTACCCTCAGGATTATAGATCTGCATACTTATGATATTGTACTTGGTTTAGAGTGGTTAAAGTTCATCAAGAATGCCTACTGGGAGTATAACCAGATGGTTATGCACTTCTGGTACAAGGAGAAATTATGCAGATTGCAAGCTGCTGGACCGAGGACCTTAGATGTAAGGCCTGTAACCAGGTTAACTGGGTATTTAGGGGGTGACCAGTGGATGTTTCTGGTGCAGCTCCTGCAGCCTCCACGAGAGGGTCAGTTTGAGTGTCTAGTGATACAGGGTGAAGGTGAGGGTGTGCTGGAAGAAGTGCAGACAACGTTAGCTGACTATGATGACGTGTTTAGGGAGCCCAAGGAGCTACCACAGTTAAGACCAGGCCATAATCATTCCATAGTAATGAGAGAGGGAACTAATCCCATAAAACTGAAGCCTTATAGATATTCTGCTAAAAAAAGGATGTAATTGAACAGCAGATTAGAGAGTTACTGCAGCATGGAGTGCTTCAAGAGAGTTTCTCACCTTTTTCTGCTCCTATTGTATTGGTTAAAAAGAAAGATAGAACCTGGAGAATGTGCATTGATTATAGAGAGTTGAACAAATGCACAGTAAAAAATTAGTACCCTATTCCTCTAGTAGAAGATCTGCTGGATGAGTTGCACAGGGCCAAGTGGTTTACTAAGTTGGATTTGAGGGCTGGGTATCACTAGATAAGAATGATTCCTGAAGATTGTTATAAGATAGAGTTTAAAACCCATTCAGGTCATTATGAATGGTTAGTTATGCCCTTTGGGTTAACCAATGCTCCGGCTACTTTCCAAGGGGCTATGAATGATATTTTTAGGCATTTCCTTCGCAAATTCGTATTAGTATTTTTGATGATATTCTCATTTACAGTTCTTCTATGGATGAGCATGTTCATAATTTGGAGACTATCTTGGGGGTTTTGTGTGCTCAGCAATATTTTGTTAAGAAAAGTAAGTGTACTTTTGCTACTCAAAATGTTGAGTATTTGGGGCATATAATTACAGCTGGCAAGGTATCAACCGATCCCAAGAAAATTCAGGCAGTTGTGGAATGGCCAGAACCAAAGAATGTGAAGTAGCTAAGGGGGTTCCTTGGATTGGCAGGGTATTATGAAGGTTTATTAAGGGATTTGGAGAGCTAGCTCGTCCCTTGACTTTACTCACACGGAAGGATTCCTTCCAATGGTTAGAACAGGCCCACAGTTCGTTTCAAAAATTAAAGGATGTATTAGTTTCAACACCTGTGCTTGCTTTGCCAGATTTCTCTAAGAAGTTTGTGGTAGAAACTGATGTGTGTGGAGCAGGGGTAGGGGTTGTCCTTATGCAAGAAGGTTAACCTCTTGCTTTCTTCAGCAAGCCTTTAGCTCCTCAACACGTGAGGCTATCTATATATGAGAAGGAATCGTTAGCAGTGGTGCTGGCGGTTGAAAATTGGCATTAGTATCTAGAGAGGGCCAGGTTCAGTATCAAAATAGATCAGCAGAGCTTAAAGTTTTTGCTAGGACAGAAACTTAAAACCCCTTTTCAAATGTACTAGGTAGCTAAGTTGATGGGATATGATTATGAGATATAATATAAAAGGGGGAGTGACAATTCTGTAGCTGATAGTTTATCAAGGCTGCATGGTTCACAGATTTTACAGATTACCCTTGACACTGCCTCTCCATAATTATTAGGATTCATTAAAGGCTCTTGGGAGGCTGATTCTGTGATAGCAACAATATTGACAGAGACTAAGTAGCAAAGTGAGGGGGCCTTAGGGAAGTTTACGTGGGATGGGTTAATCTTGCGTAAAGATGGTAAAATTGTGATTGGAAATATTGCTGTTACAAAGCAGAAAGTTTTGGAATGGCTCCATTCTAGTCCTCAAGGAGGCCTTCAGGGATTAATGCCACTTATCAGAAGATACATAGTTTATTTTGGTGGAAGAGGCTTCATAAGGAAGTGGAAGAGTATGTGAAGGGGTGTGATACATGTGTTAGGTGTAAATATGAGACTGTAGCTTCTCCAGGATTACTGCAGCCCCTTCCTATCCCAAGTAAGGTTTGGGAAAGTATCTCTATGGATTTTATTGAGGGTCTACCTAAATCTAATGGGAAGGAGGTGATTTGGATTATAATTGATAGAATGAGTAAATATGCTTACTTCCTCAGCCTGTCTCATCCTTTTTCAGTTTTCTCTCTTACTCAAATTTTCCTTGATCAAGTATACAAACTTCATAGGGTACCTGTAGAAATATAAGTGATCGAGATCCTATTTTTGTAAGCAATTTTTGGAGGGAGTTTGTCAAGGTTCTGAAAATTGAACAAAAACTGTCATCTGCCTACCATCCCCAAAGTGATGGGCAAACTGAAATTTTGAATTGATGTTTAGAATCTTATTTAAGATGTATGTGTTAGGAGAATCCTAAGGAATGGAATCAGTGGGTATCTTTGGCTGAATGGTGGTATAATACAAACTTTCATACATCCACTCAAGCAACTCCATATGAATTACTGTATGGTCAGAAACCCCCAGTTTACTCTCCTTATATTCCTAGGACAGCTGTTATTGAAGCAGTAGATAGGAGTTTTGAAGCTAGGGAAAGGATGCTAGCAGTTTTAAAGCATCATTTGCATAGGGCTATCAACACGATGAAGTAAAAGACGGACTCTAAGAGGTCAGATCGGGAATTCCAGTTAGGCCAATGGGTTTTTTTTAAAATTACAACCCTATAGACAGATTTCTGCAGCAATTAGAAGTGTTCAGAAACTAGCTCCTAGATTCTATGGGCCATATAAGGTGATAGAAAGGATTGGGCCTGTGGCTTATAGATTAAAGTTGCCTACTGAATCCATAATTCATTATGTATTTCATGTATCCTTGTTGAAGCTCTGTCCTGATCCCCAGGTGAAGCAAAGACATCCACCTATTAACTTTCCTTCCGTCCCTAGCTCTCAATATCCTAAGAAAATATTAGCTACTAGAGTGGGGAGGAAGAAGAAGCGCATTATTACTGAAGTGTTGGTACAATGGAAGGGGTATCCAGAAGAAGAAGCTTCCTGGATTTCTCTCTATGGTCTACAACAGCAATATCCTGAGTTTTCAGTTTCCAACCCTTGAGGACAAGGGTTGTTTTGGGGGGGTATTGTTATGAAAATTTACTAATTGTTTTACTGTGGTAAATGGAAATACTTACGGTAACTCATTAGAATATAAATAGTATAACTGTACTTGATTTGGCATATTTGAATGACATTTCAGTGAGAGCATTATTCATCAGACTTCTTTTTTTCAGTTCTTCTTTCCTTCTGTCCTCTCTTTCCTTCTTCTTTTCCCGAGCTTCTTTGATCATTTTTCTTCCTTTATTCCCTATTCTCTGTCATATCTTACCAAGAACCATAACACAGGCAAATAGAAGGAAAGAGGCAGAGATTAGAGGAGTTGCTACAATGACCATGATTTACTCTCCAACCTTTCCTCTGACGGTGATAGCCTTCGCTTCCTCTGCCGACTCAGTCACATCTCCCTCTCTTTGGCTCACCGCATCGCTACACTCAGACACTCTTTCTCTCCCACAACTTCTCCACCCAACTCTCCTCTGCTCCCCTTTATCAAGCTGTTGTCACTGTGGTTGGATTGACAGCTTTGACACGACAATACAGAGGGAAATTGACATAACACGGCATCAATGGCATGAGACTCTCCTTCCCTGCTGCTCTCTTCCTTTGCTATCGCTGAGAAGTTGCTTCCAACGCTGTGAGATTCAGAAGAAAAATGGTGAAGGTACGGCTCAACAGAGTTAAAAGGGGAAAGGGTATTTTGGTAATTTCGTGTGCTAAAAAAATTAAAAGAAATCCTGACTTCTGCAGTCTCCAGGGTTTGAACACGGACCTCCGCAATTAACTGCCATCACGTAACCATTCGGCAAAAGCCTCCTCATTAACATCTTTGCAATACATATATATATAATCTTTTCTAATTTAATTTTTGAAATCTGAAAATTCCTGAGCCATAATAGAATCTGACTCCTCTAATCACTATGGCTACTTAAAGAAACTAATAAATAATGTAGAAACCAGAGAGGTTAGCACAAACAGTAAGAAAAGACAATATCTTACATGAACATACTGGGTTTGGCTCCTCTACACAACGTTCTGATACAGAAATCATACAGAGGAGGGTGACCTTAGGATAACACAAGAATAGGTTTGGCATTGAATTTGATTTTCAGGGTTAGTTCATCGATCTTACTAAAAAAAATTTAGGCTACGAGTTTAGTAGACATTTTCATGAGACTTCTTATAGGATCTATCTTTATTTTCAATCTTTGTGCAATGATTGAATAAATTCATATCAATACATCATGTTTCATCATAGTTCACCTCAACAATTTTGCTCACAAAAGTTGCTCTTCCATGCTTCTATAACATATAACGATCGTTTGGCTTCTATGGAAACTAATAGTTTTGTTTTGATCCGACATGAATTATCTAGATGCTATGTTCTGATTAGATGATCTATGTTTATATGTGAGAATATTACTTTGCTACTTTAAATTAATTGTTCTCACCTTTTATCTTCAAGCAAATAAAGATATAAGATCTCAAGAACTCAAAAAACTATCTCATAAAAGTAAGAATTGAACTTTTCTATTTCCAAGGTTTGAGAATCTTATGAGAACCAACCAAACTTAAGATTAAGATGATCAGCTAGCTACAGGATAGATAAGAACTTTGTATAATAGGTAAACTGATAAGAGACTCGTCCATTGCCAAACGCATATGAATCATTTCAGAGATCTCTACAAAAATGTTTTGTGACTGTAGAATACAAAGAAAGAACATTACATTATACATTTACATGTTCAATCCAAGCAGTTCCAGAATCCTGACTATTACATGAGATATTTAAAGCTTTAGCATTTGGACGGTTCAAGGCATTCGTTAATCTTACCCATGCAAACAAAATTTGAAAACACTCTAAAGTAGGAATGGTTCTAAAATTGGCTAGTTTAACCCCCAGAAAAAAGTTTAACTAAAATGACAACAATGTCTTTTATAGAAACCTTTGGCAACTAATCTAGCCTTGTACTTGTTAATGGTTCCATCAAGGTTTTCTTTCACTCTGTAAACCCATTTACACCTAACAATGTATGTCAGGTGAATGGACATGCGGCATTTTTTTTTGCTCATTTAAGCTTCATATTCTTTTGTCATGGCTTTGAATCAGTTAGGATTGGTAAGTTATTGAACATTAGTAGCAAGTAGGGAAGCAACTGTAAGATCTTTTGGCTTGAATATCTCATCCTTTTCTCAGAGGAGAATAACAACAACTAGAGGAAGAATGACAATCAACAGTAAGAGTAATATCAAGAGTGGTTTACAGTGGTAAAGAACAAGAATGATCAGAATTGGTTTGTGTGTGTGTGTGTATAGGAGGTTTGGAATCTGGTGCAAGAGAATTATTGGGAGTTGAAACTAAAACTGGTGACATATGAGAAGGAGCAGTATCTGGTTGCAATATTGGATGAGGCAGAGAACTTATTTGAGACAATAGTTTAGCTGTAGATGGTGTTAGATTAGAAGAAACTGCTAAAGCTAATAACACTGTGGCCTAGAGACATGAAAGTTCTCTTGTAACTAGTACTTTCTGTGTATTTCAGACTACCAAAACTTTGCGTGTAAAAAACATACAAGGTATTCTGACTAATAAATTTTTAAAAAGTAACCTTTCACCAATTTCCCCTCTTTTTTTGAACATATTTTTCTTATTTACAGTAATTATCATTATAAACTATATTGTTTGTGCTTTCGAGGATGCAGGGAATGCATTTTTAAGCCATCCATCAATCCATGTACCTTGGTGTAACCATCAATGGATACCATCACCAAACATGTTTTATATGAATGTCATATGTGGATTCATGAAAAAATTGGGCTACTATCTTAGCGTCATTGCTGAGATTGAGATGTTAAGTGTTGGAGAAGGGTTGGTTCTTTGTAGGGATAAAGGTTTAGGAAGATTTTTCTTAGATTCTATAGAAGCGATTCAAAATATCATTAATTTGCCCGATAGGAATCAATTGACATTTGATTCAATGAAAATATTAGAAGAATCCTGATGTGAGATTAAGAGATACTTGTTTCGGTTCTAAAAATAAAATCTCGATTCTCATTCAAAAAAAAAAAGATTTTGATTGTATTGATATAATCAAGGTTTTATATTTAGAAGTTAGAACTAGAAGTCGTGTTTTATAAGTCTTGTCTTGTACACAATATGGACGATGAGTTTAGAGATAGTGTATCAATCACCTAAGTGGAGAATTCGATTAATCCTCTTTTCTTTCTTTTCTATATTGTATTATCTAGTTCATGGCTTTAAGTTCAATCCAAAAACAAGGTTCAAAGAAAGGGTTGATATAAACCATGCTTCTTAATTTTCATACTTTTGCCTTTTCTTGTATTAAAAAATTTCACTTTTTTTAATATTATTGTTTTTGTTTATTGATTCTTTTGTTTATCTACTTATTATTCACTATACACTCAAGCTAAAAAAAGGGAAGCTAAAAAAAGGAAATGACTATGAGGTCCCAATGAAAGGAATTAATTACTCTAAAATCTAATGACAACTGACAAATATATAATAACAAATTTCAATGTCAGAAATGGTACCAAGTTTATGTAACTTACTTATCATCAAGAGTATTTAGTGATCAAGTTCCTTCCTTGAGACATTGTAGTCATCCCCCCAACTAAAAATATACTCT
The DNA here is from genome assembly GCA_037074615.1 of Leucaena leucocephala. Taxonomy (NCBI): domain Eukaryota; kingdom Viridiplantae; phylum Streptophyta; class Magnoliopsida; order Fabales; family Fabaceae; genus Leucaena; species Leucaena leucocephala. Next base: position 7,367,647 of record CM073550.1, read on the forward strand.
CTCCAATCCTCATTATAATCAAATTCAACTCTTCAAGATGAATTCATATTATATACTCCTTTCTTTATCCAAAACGCCATCCTTCATGGCAGAGCACCTCTAGCATTCCAGTGATCCCAACTCTTATCTTCTTTTGCAACTGAATAGAGGAGACGTTCCTAAGCATTTATGTTTGCTCAATCACAAGTTGGAAGTCATTGAATTTCAGAAGATGGACGACTTGTCGTGTGCCAAAATCATTTGTTCTAGCAATGGCTTGTTGTGTGTTGAAATATAAGAGTATAATATATCTCCTCCCTCAACTTTATTGCGGAATCCAGCGACTAGAGAGGTTAGAGAGGTGCCAAGAAGCAGAAATGGGTCCCCTACAGATGAAACTATCACTAGAGTCTTTAACTTCGTCGTCATAAGATTATGAGTTATAGTGTGTTTGTTTTCTCCCCAAACCTAAGTTTTAAACTTAGGTTCGGGCAAAACCTAGATTTGGAGAAATTTTAAAACAAATAGTTATATTTGTTCAAAAAGGCTTTTAGACCAAACCATGATTTAAAACTAAGGTTTCAGATAAGATGGTCAGAGTAGCTTATGGAACAGTAAAAGAGCTTATGGACTAACCAATTACTATACTACCCATACTTTTTATTACCCTCTCTCCACTCTCTCTACACCCTCTCACCTCTCTCCTTTCTTTCTACATTATATCTCCTCTCTCATATCTCTTCTACACCCTTTCTCCTCTCTTATCTCTCATCTATTATCTCTCCTCTCTCCTATATTTAATAATCATACCCTTTTTCATAATTTATCAATAATAAAAGTACTTCTACAAATAACTATCCAAACACTCGTTTATTCCAAACCACTTTTGTTCATAAACTCTTCTCCAGAAGTCCTTTTCTAAAAGCTATCCAAAAGCCTTTTTTTTCATAAGCCCTTTTCCAAAATCTTATCCAAATGGGCCCATAATACTCTATGATTTCTTAATCACCTTTTATTGGTTGACATACCAATGACAGTAATAGAGATAACCAAAGAACGATAAGAAATTATGTATAATCTTCTTGATTGTATTGCTTCACTGTTGTGTTACATATATATACACATATGAGATGATTCTAGAGACTAATTTATAGAGATCCTATAATCTGTACAATAAATATAGATCACCTATAATCCTCCTAATTAATAGATATAATAGCAAATCTCTCATAATCCTCCTAATTAATATATTCTCCCAAAATCCCTCCTATAATCTCTCTATTTAATTATAATATTTGCAACATTCCCCTCAAGTTAGAGTATAGATTTTATTATGTTTAACTTGCTAACCAGATATTCAAAATTATCTCAGGTAAATCCCTTTGTAAGCACATATGATGTCTGTTCTTTTGAAGCAATGTATTTGAGATCAATTGTCTTTGCATCAATTTTCTCTCATATGAAGTGCCTTTATGAATGGGAAGGAGAAGAGCCTGAAGAGGATGTCATTTAAAGAAAAATGAAAAAGAAAGTAAGATAGACGATACAAGGAAACAAATTAATAGAAATAAAGTGGAACAAAAAGTACAATAAATGGGTATTTAAGATTGAGGAAAAGACGATTCATAAAAGGTATCTATTAGCCTTCCCTCATGATGGCTGTGGACATTGGGAACCGAAGAGACAAGAGACGTACTCTTTCTTTCTATAGATAGGGCATGAAAAGGCAAAGGCAAGAAGGTAGAAAGGTTGATGTATAAAAACCTCCATTATAAGTCAATCGTTCTACCTTCCCGCCTATAAAAATCGTTGTTATAAGTTCTCTGAGTCACTTTTAAGGGCGGTTGTATGATAAATTGCTGTTAAAAGTTTCTAAAATACATACTTATTTATGAATATGCCACTGCTTTTTTTATTTTCCTTTTAACTGCCTTGAAATAGTGTCATAAGTATTTTTTTAGTAGTGAGTCTTGGAAATAAATAATAGCATCAGGTTATTTCTCTCTAATTCATGTACTCTAATATCTTACTAACATGCATATATGATAAAAGGTACATATTTATAAAGTCTCTATCAATAACAAAATAAAACATACAACATAACATGACAAAAACCATAGAGCATAGATAGGAACAAACAATAAAGAGAATCTATATATTAAACTCGTGGACAATAACATTAGGGGGTTGTCCAAATGATTGCTTCTTTGAAGTCAAATGAAGAGCATCCCTTTAAAAATATAGAATCTCTATAAATTGAGCATCATAATGAACTCTTATTGTTGAAGAAAAGTTAGTAACCACCAAATCACCTATTAATAATAAAGAAATAATTAATAATAATAAACATACAAATATATGAAAAATATAGTTTTAGGACGGATTTTATAATAACCATTGCTAGTTTTCAACATGGCAAAATCAATTAAGATAATCAATGAATCATGGTGATTGACTGTAATGCTTATATTCAATCTAAGTTGTAAGTGTGGGTAGCCTATATAACAAACCTTGACGATGTTGTACCTGAAAAGAAACAACATTTAGTCATCAATCTACAATGTATAATCTATAATGAGGGTAAAATTGAAATTAAATATTATTAAACAACTAATACATATAAATATCCAACCAGTTATCATTATAAGATAAAACTTAGCTCCATTGTTCTTCCACCTTGCACGCTTGCATGAAATAAATTGCTCATAGCTATAACTTATCCATAAATATCTATAATAAAAAATTGATTAGTGAGAATACAACTTAAAAAATAACTATCTCAATGAATCATGATGCCAGAAAAGTCAAGAATATAAATATATGCTAACCAACGCATGTAATATCCCAATTTTTAGGTCCATAAGCTTGGAAAGTAACCTACAACAAGAGGCTACTACGTCCCTTTGAGCAGAAGTCCCAGAAATATACAGAAGGTTTTTAGGGACTAAAGTGCAAATAGAGAAAGTATAGGGACTATGATGTAAATAGTAAAAGTTTATGGAGAAAGTATGTAAATAAAGTTAGAGGGTCTAGAAGAGTCTCTAGGGTACAGAAAGAGGTAAGAGGAAGGAATAACTAAATTGTAAGAAAAGAGAGTCCTTTAGGGCCTAAATAAGAATTAAAGGTACTAAATTGTAAAGAAATAAAGTGTTTATGACATAAGTATAAATTTTTAAAGGGACTAAAGTGAAAATTATAAAAGTCACAATTCCTAAAGTAAATGTAGAAGTAAGTTAAGGGCCTTAAGCCTAATTATGAAGAATGAAGGGACATAGATGTTAGTTTTAAAAATGCAGAGGACATAAATATAATTATGAATAAAGAAGGGTTATGGATGGCATTATTGATAAAGTGAGAGACCTAAATGTAATTATAGAAAAAACTAGAGACTCAATTATTTAAAGTCAAAGGGGATTGTTTTATTAGTATGATATGTATTAGAATTTTCATTTAAGGCTCTGATTAATTTATATAATTTTCTAAAATAATTAAAGTTTGAATAAATGTTTCTAGATATTTTTAGATTAAATATTTAATAAAAGAGATGACCCTGGATAGGAAGTCAAAAAGGTCTACAAGAATTGGGGACAAGGCTAAGAATACCTAAAATGTGAAAAGATGACAATGCCCATAGAGTTATAGAAATAAATAAAAGTGAAAGGAGGTCATTTTGGTCATATAACCCTTGATAGAAAGTTAAAGAGGGTTACAGGAATAGTAGACCAAGGCCAAGAAATACCCTGAAGGAATGTGAAAAGATAGAAATGGCCCTAGAGTTATAAAAGTGAATAAAAATGAACTAATGGGCATTTTGGTAATTTTAAGGACTTAAGCAATTAAATTTATACCCAGTCCAAGAATTTTGAATGTAGGAAGAACAAAAAAATTGAATCTAATGATAGAGGATATATTATGAAATCTAAAAAAAATTGGATTCATAAAACAATTTGGTCTTTAGAAAATTAGACTGAGCTAATATCAGATTATTTTTCCATAAGCCTCTTTCCCATGAAATGGTGCCACCTAGCATGACTCCTAGCATGATGATGTCACATGGATGATGTCATGGAAGAAAGTTGATGACGTAAGCAAGCTAGGTGGTTAAATATTGGCAATTGATTTTCAAGATGCAATATAGGCCATCAATTGCAAGATTTGATCTTAGCCATTGATTTAATATTGGATTTTTTATAAATACCCCCTTTAGCTATAGTATGCCATGCATTGGCAATGGAGGATAAACTCTTACAAAATAAAAGCTCAAAGCAAGACAAGGTAAATACAAAGGGTATTTGAGCAAGTAATATCTCTTCCTAAGTCGTTAATCTTGTAGTTGGGATGATTAATTGTTAGATTAGTGGTTAGAAATCATGTTATTCTCCCTTAATTTCTTCTGGACGAAATCTAAATGGAAAGGAAAAGGAAGATTTTGATTATGGAAACAGGTAAAATAAGTTGGAATAGATAGGATTCAAGTGGTTCTAGTTTGTAATAATTTAATTGCATGATTTAGATGCTAGATGTATGCCATGGCTTGATCTAGAATTGTACCTTAGGATATGATTTTGATTATTTTAATGCTTCCAATGCATTTAGATTGAAAAATTAAGTGGAACTAGGTTGAGTAAATGAAGTTGGAAGCAATGGATTAAAAGTAGCATTTTAGTATCAAGAATGCATGTTGTTCGGCTAGGTTCACCTCATGAGGAAGGAGTTTGATTTGCATAAATCTAAGATCATATTTAGATTCCTCATGAAAAATAGCTAGAACTCTAATCCTAAAATTAAGACAAAGAAGTTAAGTTAAGAGAACTAGTCTTCCACTTGGTGGAAGATTATGGTCCTAATGAATTGTATGACCAATGTAGATGTGTTTAAGACCTTGAGATATCCAAGAGGATGTTAGTATAATGTTAACTAAAATTCACATGGTTGGGACGCCTAGGGAGCAAGTTCAAGAGCAAAGGAGAAAAGCTTAAATATAAGAGTGGATTTACCCTTGTGGAATGCTTATGTGTCGAGATGTTTGAGTTGATTGAATGATGTTGTGACATGATAAATGTTGTTGAAAATTTTGCTTATAACATGCATTCTATGGCCATGTATTTTTATACAAAGTTTGAAGCATAATGGCATGTCACTAACTAAAGCAATTTTAAGTAAAATGACATATCATGCATTATCATCTATCTTGTATATGTAAGTGGTAATATTTACTACCGAGATTTCCCATAATCTCACCCTCCCTTAACCAACTATAATAGGTCAATTATTATGGAAGACATGTTCTTGAAGGAGAGCTAAAGAATAGAGGAGGGAAAGTAGAGAAATTGAATGCTCTAGCATGTGATGTATGATTTATCCTTCTATGTAAATGATGTATAGTATGCCAAAGTATGTGTTGGATATGTATGGAATAATTATGGCTTGTTCCCATGATGCAAATGAATGTATGAGAATCCAAGAGGATGATGTATACATACTATAATAATTTATGAAAATTAAGGAAAGAAAGTAGTATGGTAAAAACATAGGTTTTGGAGCAGCAAGTTCCCAACTCCAATTTGACCTAATAAATAAATGAATTAAATCATGAAATCTGGTGATCATGTATTACATATTCCAAGATTTACAATCATGGGTAGCTTGCCCTAAAGGATGGGTGTGCTAAGAGAAATGAATTTTGAAAGTTATAGCTCATAATTTGGAAATTCCAGAAAGAATTATATGAACAGTAAATTTTAACAAATTAACTATATTGATTGGTCTAATAAAACTCTAAATTTATATTTTTTTCCCTTAAAGAGCAATGAAAGATCTTCAAGTAGAAATTTGGAGCACCTCTATGCAATTGTTTTAGAATTAATTATGATTTTCTAAATTTGGACTGCAAATCTAAAAATGAACAATGAACAATAACCAAGTACCAAATTGCAAATTTTTTATTTTTGGACTAAAGTAATGCTTCCGCTAATCAAATATGCATCAGAATGTGTACTCTGAGGGGTTAAAAGTAGGATGTTTCAATGTATCTGTGATCACATTCCCATACAATCCGTACATAAAGCATGGATCTTAGCCTAAATTGAAAGAACGAAAGAAACTAAGAGCGTAGACTTCCTTGACAATGCTATAGTTACGAAACTCTATTATATACTTTTCGTGTATCTCATTAGTAGCCTCTGTCAATTAAAGTTAATCATAGAATAATAGTTTCCCTCATGTATTATAGGAAGAAATTTCTCCATCAAGGCTTCAACTGCACATCATACTTCTATCTTGGTAACCTATAAGTAACAAAATGATAAAGAGCAAGACGTTAAGGCATATAGGAAAAGATGGTCAACAATTATAATAGTGGAAAGACAAGTTTGAAAAGACAACTTGCCTATCCGCTACAATTAAGTCCATACAAAACCATTTCCATGTGTAACCATACTTATCATCATGAATATCCCCATAGTTATGACCAATGACACGTAAAACTCTAACCACAACAGTCAGATTTGAGGTATTCGGATCCATTTTGTTCAAGCTAGCATGCTGTATGCGATGCATCCTATAAAGCTTTTCAAACACAGTAGACCAAAGAATATAGGTGAGATCAAATGATAGATTGCCAATGATATGAGGGAAAAGTTGGTGAGAAAATGGAAACATCTAAACAATCATTTATAGAAAATATTGAGAGTAAATACACTGGTAAGAGATGACAATTATTAATGATAAAAACATAATATAATAATGAGATAAAAAGTACCATGAGTATTTTAATCAAATAATACATATATAAATTTCATATCTAAAAGTTGGATGAGATATCAATAACTCACTATGATGATGAAGTTTTAATACACACACACACACACACTAACAATAAGCTTTATCCCACTAGGCTGAGTCAGTTACATAAATCCCACGACACCATTATATTCTATCAAAAACTAAATTTTTGGATAAGTTGTTGACCAAGAGGTCCCACTCAACAACCTCGTTAGAGTATTTTCTTTGGTATTCCTCAACCCCTTTTTATATGACTCCATATCACTTGGTCCACCCTCCTCACTGGTATATCTAATAACCTTCTTTTGTATGTGCTCAAACCACCTCAACCGATTCTCTACCATTTTCTAATAAATAGGTGCCACTCCAACTCTTCCCTGAATATGTTCATTATGAATCTTATATTTTCTTGTATGCCTATACATCCATCTCAACATCCTCACCTTAGCTACCCCTAATTTAGACTCATGTTGTCCCCTTAAAGCCTAACATTCACTACTATAAAGCATTTATGGTCTTATAGCACTATGATAGAATTTTACTTTGACTTTATTACGTAACTTCCAGTCATAGATAACTACAGTAGCCTTTCTCATTTAAACCACCTAGCTTAAATTCTATAGTTAATATCTCCAGTAATTTCACAATCTCTTTGTATAATCAATCCTAAAGGTATGAACTTTTGTACTTGTGGAATGATTTAGACTCCCATTTTGACCTCCAAATTATTTCTAACTTGTCTCTTATTAAAATCACAATACATATACTATCTTACTTTTTACTCATCAGGCAAAAACCCTTCAACTTTAAGATCCTTCTTCACAACTCAAGTTTATGGTTAATCTCTTCTCTCGACTCAATTATAAACACTTTATCGTCAGCAAAAAAATATGCACTTAGGGATTTCTTCGTGAATAGGCTTAGCTAGAATGTCTAAAACCAGGCTAAACAATTAAGTGCTTAAAGCTTATCCCTGATGTAAGCCAATCCGTATAGAAAAGTCTTTTGTCTTACCTCTCGGTGTTCTTATACTAGTTTTACCCTTTCATACATATCTTGCATGGCTTTGATATATGTAACACACACACCTTTCTTTTCCAAGGCTTTCCAAAGTACATCCCTTGGCATGTAATCATAAGCCTTTTCCAAGTCAATAAAAATCATATGCAAGTCTCTTTTGCTCCGGTACCTATCATTAACCCCTCAGTAAAAAAAATGGCATATATTGGGGACCTTCTTGGCATGAAACCAAATTGGTTCTCAGAGATGCATGTCTCCAATCTCAACATATATTCTATCACATTTTCTCACAATTTCATTGTATGATTCATAAGCTTTATCCCCTCTATAACTTTTACAATTTTAAATATACCATTTATTCTTTTAAATAGGAACTAAAATTAATATTAATATATATATACACAATATAAAATTGATTATTCTTAAGCATTCATATTACAAATGATAATATATTTGTTAGATACATAAATCATTTTATTTCGTGTTAGTTCATCTTAATATTAAGGAACAAAGGTTGAGGCCTTAATTACTGGACAAGATGTATACCAATGAAGACATGAGTATCTAGATGCTTAAATGAATTAGATTTGCTGAAATAGTCCTTATACAAGCTATTTTGTCATATATTTAAACATGGGTCACTCGTTTATGTATACAATACAATGTGAACCATGTACTTTGAGTTCAGAATACAGATCGCATAAGGAAACTAAAAAATTAATGAAATCTAGAAATGTAAGAACATATAGCCAAATTTAGAGCATAGGCATTGTGTTTGCATTAAATGAATGTAGTGAAGGTAATGAGAAAATTCATAAGAGAAGATATCCTAATACATCTCTTTAAATGATAGAAAGTGGATAAGTATTATCACATCCTGAAAATTAAAGAGTGACCGGCATAAAATGTGAGAGAACCTACATTTCGTAAGCCTTTAAATATCATAATTAATATAATAATAATCTTAGACATGTATAAGCTATTTTATTATTAATCATATATTAACATATTTATACTTACCAGAATGATAAATACAATACAATATACAATTATTACATCTAGAAAACACAAGGGGATAGGAATACTACTTATAGACTATGTAAAGCATCTATAGGTTTTGAACAACCAAGAGAGGATTCTCTATTTTGTTGAAGGGGCAAGGTCGACAGTGCTAACTGAGGCCAAAATAATCTACTCGTGAATAACGTTCCATCATTAAAATAATTTAAAATGTGGAAAGAAACAATTTAAAATATATTTAACTATGAATAATAAAACTTGTTGTTGAATCTAAATTTTCAGAGTATAGAATTACAACAACAATGAAACTATATAAAAATCATTAATTAAATGAATCTAAATATCTAGTAAAATATTTTATTTAATGAAATCCATTTAAAAAGATAATCCTCAAATTTCACTTTTCTGTAGGACTTTAATAGAATGAATCAGGCACGACTCGAAGCAACAGAAATAGACATAAGTATAAGACCCATGAATAATAGGTGCAGGTACGAGACCCACAAATAAGAGGCGCAAGAATAAATCTTATGAATATCCAGCTTGAGTACTGTGCACACGAATATCCATTGAGCTTGAGTTTAACCATGGTGTACCAATGACTAACAGTACTGCTGTTAATAACCAGTATTCTGTATCTAGTCCTCTCAAAAATATTTCTAAACATGCATGGGGTCAACTTAACATTAATAGAGAACAAGATATTTCAATATTGAATTCTCATAAACAATATTTCATAATCAAGGACCCCGACATAAAAATTATTGTACAAATTTTCTTTAAATCCTCATGCATACAAATTTGTAACAATAAAGTGTGCAAAACATTTAAGTAATAATCATCATTATTTCAACTCAACATTCATAGATCAATCAATGACTACATAATTTTCATAAATATACTTTTAGCAAATCATACTAAAAAATTAATACTTTAAATAAAATAAATCAATTAGCAAGATATTATTGAAAATATTATTGTTATGGGATGTTATTCACTCACCTGATATGTTAAGAACTTCTATTATTTACTCCTTATAACTTCTATCAAGACTTTCCATCCCTACACACCTATATATAAATGTATTATTTGAAAAGAATTATAATTAATAATCTATAAGTTATATGACTCCCTTCTAATGTTAACTCAACAATTAACTATCATAATTAAAGTTCCAAAACACCATTGTATATACTTCAACATTTCTTTAAACACATAATTATAGGCATCCAAAATTAACTCATAAAACATCTCACTTCAGAAATAGCAATACACCTTCAAGCATAAATGAAATCTTTTAAAAGTTTCCAAATTTCATTTCTTAGCAAAATACAACTTGATAGTACATGCATCCAAGTACATTGTAGAATAATTTATATTTTGTTACGACAGTACCCTACAGAAATAACTTTAATTATTTCCCTTGCCACCATAAGAGTCATTTCTTCTATATATATGCAGTATTTACCAATTCGACTATAAGTTTTCCACTTCCCTTGCCACAGACATGTAGTCTTTTCTATCACCTAAAGTGACTCAAGATGATCACTGTACAACTTTCAAAATTATCACTTAATACCCAATTAATCATTACCAATTATTTATCCCTTGCAGAATTTTCAAAGCAACAACAACCATCTATTGCATAACTTTAACTTTAACCCCCTTAAAATCTTATTTGCATCAGGTATCACAAACCCATAATACTATCTTTAATTCAAAACCAGAACACTTGTTTAGCATAAAAAAACAACAAAATCAAAGCAACAAATCTTCACTTGTTTTTTTTGGGAACCCATAGTCAGAAATAGAGCCAGCACATATAACGACTACATTCCATGATCTAAGCTAGATTTAGGGCGGTTTAGTTTTAAAAAGCTATAATCTTTACTTTCTTCATAATCTCGATAACAAGAAGAGGAAAGTAATCAAATCTCCAACCAAGGATAACAACAATCAATAGGGAAGGAGAAGTCTTAAGCTTACCAAAGACAGAGGTTACTATAGCAGCAATAGTGGAAAGGGGTCGAGGATGATAGAGCTGAACAGGTAAAAAAAAGTAGAGCAGAGCTTCTTTCCTAAATGATGGCCACCTAAGCTAAACGAAAAAGGAAAAAATGATGATAGAGTCAATAGCCATAGCTGCTCAGATGATAGAAGAAAATAGCATCACAACAGTGATAGTTTTTTGGTGAGGATCACAAAACTTCTTCCCTCTCCCTTACTGTATGCTGATGGGGAATAGGAAAGGAGATGTGATAAGATTTAAAAAAATATAGAGGGGTATTTGGGTAATTTTATGCCATGGTCTAAAAAAGAAAATGAAAATCCACTTTGGCTGGGACAAAGATGGTCAGCCCCATCCTTCTCCATACAGCAAGTATCAATTCATTGATAAAGCTAGTTAGGAAGAATTTCTTAAGGTTTAGTCTACAATAGTAGCTATGGTGAGTTGATATGTCATGAAAAAGGAATCTTGCATTTCCCATATTTCTTCCTTTTGTATGTATTGATTTTAACTCTTCAAGTCTTGTAGGAAAAAAGAGCAAAAGCCATTGAACTCGCTCTCAGGAATGATTGCCCCTGCACAATATCTTGAGGGGGTTACACAAAGGCTAAAAGAGACTTTTTGGGGGCCAAGAGGAAGAGGCTAGAAGAAAATATTGAGTCTAATCCTAGTGTTACCTTGCTCCCCCATCTCTAATATGTCGTGAAGATAAATAGTTGTACGCTCACCAAAAAAGGAGTAGATCATTTACAAGCAATCATGCTTGCATGATTGTGGAAAAAATGTTAAGTACTACTTCTATTATTTTGTTTTAGTAGACTAATTATAATATTTCTTATGTTTTCTTTTTATATGTTATAGGTTGATATTAAAAAACAAGAAGCCTATAGCTCCTTTAAGTCAGATGGTAGGAATGATATATTGATTGTTGCCATAGGCAAGCAAAAGCATGGGGCCGTGTTAGGGGAGTTGGAGGAGGTGTCGGTATAAGAGATTATTTTAGAGCATCTCCACAACATTTCTCATATGTACTGAGGGCAGAGCTAGAATCATTGTTATCCACCATGAGGGCAGAGGCTAAAGTAGAGGCTTGGGCATGGGCTGTGGCACAAGCAGAAGCTTCAACTGAGGCACGATTATAAGAGGGATTTATAAAAATCAAAGAAGAAATATTGTCCATGATGACATCAAGGCAACAGGAGCTAAGTACCCCCAATTACTCTCAAATGTAGCCAGCCCTAGCACTAAAGGGAGTTGTTGTATGGCGGGACCTGTGTTAAAGGATATTGAACCTTGTTATCTATATGTAGAGGATCCTCTTAAAAGGTTAGAGGCAGATGGTTCCATCTATATCTTAGGGGCAACTGCCGACCACATCCAAATTCAGGACGATCAATTAAGGGTGGCAGTTGAAAATGTAATAATTGAATATGCTCTTGTCCCAATTCTGACTGATGAGGTGAATACGATGAGTTAGGCAAAGGGGACTTTCATATTATGGCCAAAGCATCTTGTTTTGGATCAAGTCGCGTCATCCCCAAGCAAACTTTCCATACCTCCCAATTTGAGTGCCATGCAACGTGTGATCCGATTAGTATCAGACAAAATGTTCCATGTGGATGGCTGCCTATGGATTCAGTTATGGGTGACACGAGGGCACCTGCCTTTGTTGACCATGCAGATATGAAATATGTTATCACTCCTAGGAATAAGCTAACCTCCGGGTGTATCCAAGTGCTTTTGATGTAAGTCTAATTTAAATGTAAATATATGTAATAATAATTCATGTTTACTGAGTGTTTGCATTAACTAACATCGTATTTGTGATAACTATAGGTCATGCAAGATGAGTTGGTTTCTAAGGGCAAAAAAGGTTGGTTCGGATTCCTATGCCCATTTTAGATTTATGCAAAAGGCACCTCCTAATCTTTGAGACTTCAGTATATTTTAAGGAAGCTTGGTGAAACCGATATTGATTGTTTCTTCGCACCATATATGCAAGAGTAAGAATAATAATATTTCATTTTATTTCATACTAGTTTTGTATTTGCTTAGTGATAGGACACAAAATATGTGTGATTTCTATAACATTTTGAGGGTTTTGTGATAACTTACTATTCATTTTATGCCTACAATTGTGTTTTTATGGAAATACATGGTTGTACTTGGAAATATATTAATTTAAGGGTAAAATAGTAAATTAACTCTTTCAAACTGCATATATGTTATTCTTTAGTAACTGGTTGAACTTTTATAGTGAGCTTTGATGTTGAATTGCATGTATTGTGGAGGAGAACTAAGGATTAATATGAGTAAAAAAGAGATCACAAGATAAAGAAAACCAAATCAAGGATGGCAGCCTCTGTGCACTTCAGTCGCGACTAAAGTGTCAACAGGTTGTGACCTCACTTCTTCTAGGAAGTTTTCCTGTGTTCATAGGTCGTGACCAAAAATAGGATCTGGTTGTGACCAAAGAAGGAAATCAGTGAAACTGCGTATTTTTTATTAGGTTATCCTAGCTTTGAAAGGATAGGGAAGTAACAGGAGTCGAAGAGGCTAGTTTTTTACTTGATACGGCAAATAAGCAGTACTCAAACATTCTCTCCATAACCTACCTTAGTATATTCTATCATTCATCCTTCCATCACCGTTTTTCTATTTTTGTCATGGCATCACATATGAACAGCGATTGCAGCATAGTAGGAGTCATGAGAGGCTAAATCTTTAGTCTCTTAGTGATGGATAACATATCTTGAGCTCATAGACTAACTGTACTAGGGAGTTTTCTGTTTTAATCTCACCTTTCTTATGTTTTGAAATTCCTAGATCTAGGGTTTTGATTTTATAAGTAAGGATTGGATATCGATCGATTATTCTGATATTAGGTTTTGTAATTGAATTTGGATGATTTGGATGTTGGTTTAATATGAATATTTAAGTTTTGATTTCTGGATAATTGGTTTTTTATCAACGATCATTGCTAACTGGTTTGATTGCTTGAAATCTATGGTCATCGATTAGTAATCATTCGAGGGCATCTTCATCATTTGATTTAATTACACACTAAGTGGTTTTTAAACACTGCATTAGTGGTTTTTGAACTAGCTTTGATGAAAGGAGTTTAAGGAATATTAATGTTCTGGACTCAATCTATCAATTAAAGTTTTATTTAAGATTTAGTGATTTTAAAATCCCCATATCATATTCAGAGTAAGGATAGATATGTTTCCATCATCAAGAGTCTTTCTCAACATATTTCTTTAACAATCCACTCATTTTCAATCTTAATCAAAAGTACAAAAATATTTAATTTACTGCATCCTTATTTTATTGCATCAAAAATCAACCAAATCTAAAACCTATTTTTACTTTTACTCAGATTTTTAATGATTTTGTCACTAATCTACTAGGGTTCTAATAAAAATGGTTCCTTAAGAAGAATGATATGGTTGTGCCTTATATTGCATTAATAAGGTGCAATTACTTTTATTTTGATAAGTCGGATGAAGACAATCCGTCCCAATCACTTAGCTTAATGCTAATAATCATTATTGTTTAATTAATTTCTACAGCAATCATTAGCAATTGATCATACTATGTAAGCACACTTATAAAATTTTCTTCTTATGCTCCCTCCGCTACAAGCCATCGATTGATGACAACAAGATTATGAACATGTTAGTTTTGTTCCTTACAGAACAATGGTATTTGTAATAAATTAAATATGGTCTTTGTAATAAAAGGGTTACTAAGTTCATAACTTTAGTCATAGGGCAGCGAGGGGTCTTAAGAAAGCCAACTCGGTGAGGACCCTGAATGCATTACATCGAAGGTAATAAAAATGTTAAGTCTTATGCTACATGGTTAGACACATAATTTTGTTCATGTTAATATTATATAGTCGAAGGCAACCCAAAGAAAGCAACTTGTATGGCTCCTACATGGTTAGACACATGATCAATATCATCTTGTCAAATATCACTGAACTAACTCAAAAGGTAAATTGTGTTTTTAATGATTTCATATATTTCTTGTCAATTAATATATCTTAGTAATGCCTTAATCTCTTTTATTTTTATTTGATGTTCTAGATGTTTAATTAATTTGACCCATTTCCTAAACAAGATATTGAGAACATGTGCAATGTTTGGGCTATGTTTTTTTGTTCAAATCATTCATTCTCAATAGTATTTTTCATTACCAGAATACATTTTTTTATTTTTCTATTTAAATTGTTATATTTTTTTATTGAATTTTATTAAATGAATAATGTAATGAACAAATGAAGATTTATCTTTGCCATATTGAACTCTGTCTATGTTATTGTATCTTTGAGTCTGTATATTTGGACAGTTTATTCATGAAATTCAGGGGATGAGGTTAATAAAATATTGAAGGGGTCATTTTTTAAAAATACATTTAAACCAGACAAAGAATATTGTCGGGTGCTGGTTGTCTTTATGGTGAAGTATAGAAAATTGATTAATCTACACCAGGTGTAAATACAACCGGTGTAAAAAATTGATTAATCTATACCAGGTGTAAATACAATAGGTGACAAAAATTGATTAATTTGTTCAAAAGGGACTGGTTTAAATTCTACTCATTCTACAACGATGAACTGCCCGATTTAAAAATTGTACACTTTTTACACGGTTTATTTCTACACCGGTCATTGTATGATGTATAATACTATTTTCAACCGATTTAGAAAGCCTTTTTTGTAGTATTGATTATAGACCAAACTAGCACCTATATGAACAACTAAATTACTGGAAGTCCTTTAAATGAAACAATATTAAGGAGCCATTTTATAAACTTTTACCAAAACTTACATATGCACCAACCAAAGTTGATTTGTTTCCTTAGAAATATGGTCTAATGACCATACTAGAGTCCAAATTTCAACAAACTGGTTAAGTATTCAAATTAAGGTGTTTGGCCTAGAAGTTTATAACCAAACAACTACCTTGTTAAGTAAAACTCAATACAATTAGGTGTTGTTTGGAGTTCATCAAAGTTCATCACCATGTTGTCTATTAAGAAACTTAAAACCAAATCAACACGTGTAGTAGTTAGTTCCAAACTATAGATGAAAAAAATGAAGAATGAAGGCTTCCATAATAATGTAGTCAAATCCATTTAATACAAATACAACTAGACTCATGTTCAAACAAGCTCAATCAGCCGTATCTTTATACTTATAACAAAACTTATGCATTCACAAAAGTTAAAAACATATTATAATGTATAAAGGGAAAAAAACTCCATTAAACACAATCAAGATTAAATGACTATTTTCTTTAGTTATAGTAGAACTTCGAAATTTCTAAATCAAATAGTTTGGAATTTGGCTCAAGATGTTAAACAAAATTTTCAAGATTTCAACAAAGGTAAAATGCAAAGGATTTGACTATGCAAAGTGATAAGGAATCAGAACTTTAGTAGACCAAGAGTACTATTCAACTCAAAATGTGGTTTCAACGCAAGGCATACAACAAAATTCAACCAAGTGTAGTTTAAGTAACTAAAAACCAATTTATGTATTAATTAGTCCAAATTTCCAAAATCTATTAGCGCATATTTAATAAGTGGCAACGCATGCATGAAAGTGGCATTTAAAATTCTATTACTCTGAGTCAAATCGATAAATTTAATCCTTTAGAATTTTCTAATATAATCTAACAGAATTCCATCTTCAAGAATATTGCACCATGTTTCATGTAGGAACCTCAATCATGATCTAATAATTTGAATTACTCTTCTCTATTCAATAATATATATTCCATGTTTTCCAAATAATCCACATGTATACACACTTGAAACACAAAAGAATATACACCTTGCAACATTATAGTAACACCATAATAAAAAGGATGTCTTATTTTAACCATCCAAATTTAGATCTATCAAATACATCTATCATTGCTCAACATCAATTCTAATCTCTTATAGCTTTAGTACATTATAACCATTAAAACAATAAAGCTCCTCTTGAATTTCTAATTTCGAAATAATTCCTTGATTATTATATTGCAGCTTAATAAATTCTCAAAACTAACCTCCAGCTCTTTTTCTAGCTTTAACTAAAGCATATCATCATGACATCTAAGAAATGATACATAATTGAAATCCTCTTATAAACCTCAAATAACATTTCAACTATTAACTAGAATAAGCATTTAACTTCCTTAAACATCAATCAAGAAAGTATATATAAATTTCTAGCTTCAAAAACCCAATTCAATCCTTACTTAAGTATTTCTTTAATACTTTGTTATACCTTCTTAAACCTTTATTGCCTAAACCAATGCCTCTTCTTCACAAGCTTCAAGCCTATACATTCCAAAAATCCACATCAAATTGAGCAAAGGGAAAATTTATCATTTATCCTTCTATACCACTAATTATCAGAGATCGGAAATCACTAAGATATATCTAAATACCTCAATTTAGAAATCAGTTTATAATGACAAATAATCTTAACATATGCATTAAATAAGCTCCTATATATCTCATTCCCAAAGAAGTTGAAATTACAACACTAAAGTAAATTACCAGCTCAAACTCTACAAGTAGAGGAAAAAAATATTTTCACATAAATCCAACTCATAGTTTCACCATTTAATCACTCTAAAATCATAATTCCCAAAAGTTCAACAACTCATTTCTTGAAACAACAACGTTTAATTCAAATATGAATATATATATATATATATATATATATATTAGCTTCATAACCATCATTTTCATATCTTCCTTCTTCATTTATAACCGATGTCAAACAAACACTATCTCCCTTATCACTATCAAAATATTCTTTTGAAGTTTGAAATAATTTTTCCTCTTTGAATACATTACCTTATATACCTATAAATCATTATCCAATTCTAACTTTAGCCCTAACTAATCCCTTAGCAAAAATATAACCACACACACACACACACACACACATATTGTTCTATGAATTCTATACTTAATTTCTTCGTATTTATTTACACAATTCCACAAATTTTTATCTTTTATATCATCACAATTTATATGTGCTCAATGACCAACATATAAATAAACAAACTTAATCATTAAAATTTCCTATCAATCTTCATCCACACATCTCATTTAGTTATAAGCAATCCACATTCCATTTCTTAACAAGATTTGTGTTATATCCAAATAAAACAAAACCTAAATCCTTTCCATGTCACTTTTAGCAACCAAAATTACAAGGTGAAATTTTCCAATTCTTTCAAACTGTTTATCAAACACTCAATGTGCATTCAATTTGACAAACCCCCAAAGTATTATTCTTAAAATCACAGCACCAAACTTCATATATTAAACTATAAATCCAATTTTATTTAAATAACAAGACTTGTTAAAGATCAAATCAAACATCAATTAAGAAAAATCGCAATTTCCAATCCGCACATGCTAGTGAACATAGAGGAAAAGGGCAACATTCTATATGTATATATGTATATATATATACAAAAATGACAAAATTTCAATTAGAAGGAAAAAGATCTTTGAACATACTCCATATCAAAGATGCACAGGTAAAGGAGAAGAAAGGGAAACAGTGTGATGTTTGTACACACCCATTCATGCATGGCAACCATAGCAAAGAGGATAAAAGAAAAACTTGCAGCAACCACATTTCAAGATTTAATCTTGCTTTAACATTTTAAGCTTCCGCCTTTGCTTTATCTTTCTTGAGTATATACTCTATAAATAAATCTTCCAATTATTAGTCTTTCTAATCATGACTTAAAATCTTTAAGACATCTTCACTATATAAGTAAACATGTGATATGTTTACTACAATATATATGACTTATATAAATAAAACATGGGTGACAAACAAGTAAGACACTAAACCACCTAAAAGGCTTTCAATGATGCCTTAATTATGATTATGCCCAGGTTTATAATAATAATCAAGATCCCAAAGAAGAATCCTTGCTCCACATAACTATAGGAAACCTAGGCTTTGATACCAACTGTAACATCCCAAAATTTAAAGAGTAACCAACACAGAATATGAGAGAACCCACATTCCATAAGTCTTTAAATATCATAATTAAGATAATAATAATTTTATACATGCATAAGCCATTTTATTATTAATCATATATGAAATATTTATACTTTCTAGAATGATAAATACTATATAATATATAATTATTATTACATCTCGCAAACACAAGGGGGACAGGAATATTGCGTATAGACTACATGGAGCATCTATAGGTTTTGAACAACTATGAGAGCCTTCTCTATTTTGTTGGAGGTGGTAGGTCTATAATGCTATCTAAGGCTAAAATAATCTACCAGTAAATAACGTCCCATTTAAATAATTTAAAATACATTAAGAAATAATTTAAAATATATTTAACTGTGAAGAATAAACTTGTTGATGAATTTAAATTTCTAGAGTATATAATCACAGCAATAATGAAAATGCATAAAAATCATTAATCAAATAAATCCAAATATCTAGTAAAATATTATATTTAAGGAAATCTGTTTAAAACGATAATCCTCAATTCTCACTTTTCTGTAGGACTTCAACAGAATGAATAATAAGCGTGGACACACAGTCCATGAGGATAACTAACCAATCAGGCGCTACTCAAAGCAATGAAAATAAGCGTAAGTACAAGATCCACGAATAACAAGCGCAAGAATAAATCCCACGAATATCCGGCTTGAGTACTGTGCTGACAAATATCCATCGAACTGGAGTTTAACTATGGTGCACAAATGACTAATAGTACTGCTATTAGTAACCAGTGTTCTATATTTAGTCCTCTTAAAAGTATTTCCAAACATGCATAGGGTCAACTTAACATTAATAGAGAACAAGATATTTCAATATTGAATTCTCATAAACAATATTTCATAATTAGGAGCCCCAGCATAAAAATTATTGTACAAATTTTCTTTAAATTCTCATGCATGCAAATTTGTAACAATAAAGTGTGCAAAACATTTAAGTAATAATCATTGTTATTTCAACTAAACATTCATATATCAATCAACGATTGTATAATTTTCATAAATATGCTTTTAGCAAATCATACTCAAAAATTGATACTTTAAATAAAATAAATCAATTAGCAAGATATTATTGAAAATATTATTGTCATGGGACGTTATTCACTCACCTGATATGTTAATAATTTCTATTATTTATTCCTTATAACTTCTATCAAGACTTTCCATCCCCACACACCTATATATAAATGTATTATTTGAAAAGAATTATAATTAATAATCTATAAGTTATATTACTTCCTTCTAATATTAACTCAACAATTAACTATCATAATTAAAGTTCCAAAACACCATTTTATATACTTCAATATTTCTTTAAACACATAATTATAAGCATCCAAAATTAATTCATAAAACATCTCACTTCAGAAACCGCAATACACCTTCAAGTATCAATGAATTCTCCTAAAAGTTTCCAAATTTCATTTATTAGCAAAATACAACTTGACAGTACATGCATCCAAGTACACTGTAGAATAATTTATATTTTGTTACAAAAGTACCCTATAGAAATAAACCTTAAGTGATACCAACATTGCCATATTGGACATAATTTAGTCCTTATTAAGGTAAAACCTTATCAAGCTTTTCACTTCCAGCAAGACATTTACGTTTAATCTTTTTTATTTAGAATCAACTATAATTTAGATGGAACTTTTAACCAAAGAAAACACAATAGCATTTTAATTCTTTTTATTCCTCATATAAGCCACATTCTTTGTATCATTATATAGTTCCTCCTTACCTATATGGTAGGTTAAATAGAACCTAAACTTAAAACTACATTATCACAATGCTAAGCATAACATTCACACACATCCAAGCAGTATCTTAACCATCTTCATATGCAGTTTGACAATGTTCTCGTTATTTATAGGAGTGCCACCATAAGGGTCATTTCTTTTATATATATGTTCACTATTTGCCAATTCGGCTCTAAGTTTTTCACTTCCCTTACCACAGACATGTAGTTCTTTTCCATCACCTAAAGTGACTCAAGATGATCATTGTACAACTTTGAAAATTATCACTTAATACCCATTTAATCATTACCATTTATTTTTCCTTTGCAGAATTTTCCAAGCAACAACAACCATTTATTGTATAACTTTAACTTTAACCCCCTTAAAAATCTTATTTGCATCAGGTATCACAAACCCATAATACTATATTTAATTCCAAACCAGAACCCTTGTTTAGCATAGAGAAACTACAAAACAAAGCAACAAATCTTTTCTTGTTTTTTTGTATCCCACAGTCAGAAATAAGACCAGCACATACAACAACTACATTCCATGATTTAAGCTAGATTTAGGGTGGTTCAGTTTTGGAAAGCTATAATCTTCACTTTCTTCATAGTCTCAATAACAAGAAGAGGAAAGTAATCAAATCTCCAACCAAGGCTAACAACAATCAATAAGGAAGGAGAAGTCTTAAGCTTACTGAAGATGGAGGTTACTATAGCAGTAATGGTGGAAAAGTGACGAGGATGATAGAGCTGAACAGGAAAAAAATAGAGCAGAGATTGTTTCCTAAACAACGACAACTCAAGCTGAACAAAAAAGGAAAAATGATAGTAGACGTACGGCGATAGAGTCAACAGCCACAGCTGCTCGAATGACAAAAGCAGACAGTATCACATAATGACAATTTTCAAGTGGGGATCCTGAAGATTCTTCCCTTTCTCTCATTGTACACTGACAGGGAATGGGAAAGGAGAAGTGATATGATTTAAAAAAAAATAAGGGTATTTGAGTAATTTCATGCCGTGGTCTAAAAAAAATGAAAATCCACTTTAGAGAGACTTGTCATTCAAACTCTATACCTCAAGCTCATGTAACTACCTCTAAAACTACTCAATCACCGGTTTCTTTTAGTGCTTAGTTGAAAGAAATAATATATACTATTAAAGTCACAATGTTTATCTATTTACCACTGTAAGGAATTAGAAGACACGCAGCAGAAATTAACTTAAAAAATTTTCCATTCCCTGCCAGGATCTACCGTATGTGTTTAAGTCAAGTGGAAAGAAGTATTACCCTCAGTATTCAGTCGTGACTTTCTCAGCTTCTGGTTACGATGTTCATAGCTTCTCTCTGCGGCTCGTGATCTCTTTTCGATCACAAGAAGTCGATGACTCAAGTCAGCTTCCTCTACTGGTATCCACACGAACAGCGTTTCAACCATGAATGACGTGCTAGCGCCTCCTGTCCCTCCAGGGCTTACTCAAGAATTTGTCCTCTCCGTCTCTATTTTGGCAATTTCTTATCTGCAAACCTTTTGCAGATTCTCGTTCACCCTTTCTCTGTACCAACCGTAGCTCCTAAATATCAGATATATAGGATGCTATTACAAGTACATCTTCTACAACATATACTATTGGAACCTAAACTCTAGTAATGAAACTATGACTTCATCACATGTTGTAGGGTGCAAGAAGTAGCCAAAGCCAATAGGTTATCTTACATAAGTTAGTGATACTATTTTAAATATAATAAATAACTATTAGTGTTTAGAGCAATTTTTGTTCACAAAGTTAATTTATCAAATCGAAACCTCTTTTATTAACATGTTGCTAACAATTATAAACAAATAAAAAGGATTTGATGTAAAATTGAAACCACAAGATTGCTGCATGCATGATAAAATTTGATTGATAATATGCATTATACGTCTGTACTCGTAGTTCCCACAATTGATTAAGCTCCTCAATCATTGGTTGCAAGTAAATATCTATTTCATCACCTAGATACTTTGGACTAGGAATAAGAAGTGTCATCATAAAGTATGGGATTTTTATATAAAGCCATGGTGGCAAGTTATATGGAACCAAGACAACAAGCCAGATACTATGATTGTCACTCATATTCCTAAAAGGTTGAAATCTTTCACTTGCTAAACCTAATTGAACACTTCTTGGATCAGAAGAGAAGTTAGGATATTGGTGGTCAAAGTGTTTCCAAGCTAAAGAATCAATCGAATGTCTCAGTACATTATCATTTAAGTGTTTCTCCTTATGCCACCTCATTTATTTAGCTATATCTTTTGACATATAAAGTATTTATAGCCTTGGTGTTATGGGAAAATGCTTAAAGACTTCACGTGGAACCTTCTTCCTTTTCTATTTGTTTAAATTCCATCTAGGTATCTTACACTTAGGACATGATTCTACATTTTTGTGCTCTCCTAAATACAATATGAAATCATTCTCACAAGAATCAATTTTATGGTAATCTAAACCCAGATCATGAATTATCTTCTTAGCTTCATAGAATGAGTTAGTACTGAAGCCCTTTCTGGGAGAACTTCTTTTAACAAGCCCAACAACACATCCATAGATTTATTACTCCAATAGTTAAGGCATTTCACTTGAAGCAACTTTACAATAAAAGAAAGTTTGGACATCTTGACACAACATGGATAAAGTTTAGTTTCAACATCTTTTTATAAGTCAAAGAACCTTTTAGCCTGCACATTAGGCTCTTCGCTCTCACAGTCGCTAGTATTTGTATAATCCATACATGGAACTCCATATGCATCACATAACATCCTTACAAAGTTCTCATTATCAGTATCATTTTTTAGGTAATTACTAGAAGTTTCACAGTCTGTCTGAAATCTTCTAATTTTCCCATGCAACTCCCACACCTTGTAACTATTCCAAAAACTCTTGCTAAGTCTGTCCTAACATCTCTTCTCACTTTAAATATAACATTCATGCATCTTTTACAAGGCAACATATTTTATTAACTAACCTGATTGAATAAATGCCCATTCTAGAAAAGCACAACTCCTCTAATATATGATAGGTTACCTCTGTTTTTAATAGTAGCCAACTTTTATCCATTTATATTCCCTAAAATTCCCAGAAGGCAAAGGAAACAAAATTATTTAGGGAATGGGCATTTAGTCATAAAAAACATAATATATATTGATACCAAATAGAAATGAAGCTTATGAGAATGATTCATTATTGAAACATGCATGCATGAATCATAGCCGACACTAATGGCCTAAAAATAAAGATGCAGATGAATGACACAATGTGAACACAGAACACATCTAACAGAGCGAGAAATAACATTACATAATTAAGGAAAAATATAGTAACATTTAAATATTAAAGGATATAATACTAAGGGATAGACAATTGCATGCATGAAAATTAGTGGACGATGGGTTAAGATTATACACTGAAGAAGCTTGCATAATAATCAAAAGATTAAGCTTGCAGTGGGGTCCTCCTTATAATTACGACAAAGAAATATAGATGAATAGAACAATGTCTATATATGGACATTTGAATTTGATTCTTAGGAGTCAGCTTCATGATTTAAGGTTTTTATGAGGTTGAAAATTTTCATGAAAATTTGATCTTATAATCTTATAACACTATACATGACACCTCCTAATTTCCACTATATATATATAGTAAAATTAAAATATCTAAGAGAGACAATTACACATCATCACCTTTAAGCTCTATATACATAGAGATGAACATTTGCTGTGATGAATAATGCTATTCATTAGACAGATATACCAGTTACATACGAGTCAAAATGTAGATTTATTTGGTTTGGAAAACCTAATGAAGATTAAGAGTGTGAGTTTCTGGGAAGAAATCAAAAGCGAAGAGGATAAGAGGACGCGCATACATACGAACACAAAGTTCATAATCTAAAAGCAAAAGCAGACAATATTAATTATTCACACCAATAAACAACCCCTATTACTACCTTGATCTACAACACAAGTTGATATATTCAACAAAAACAAAACAACGATTGGCAAAGGATTACTATCTAATATTTTTTAATATTGTAATTCATAAATGTGTTTTGTAAACAATATTAATTATGATCTTAACCCTAATTCTTACACATATAGTAGATACATCTGCCAACTTAAAGGCAAATCAAGAATAAGATGGTCAAATCAAAAGAAAGAAGCAGAAAGGATTTGAGAGGAGGAAACCTAGAAACAGAGGCTTATATGAGAATACATTCAGGGACTATGGTCAGCTTCAGAGACAATACTTTAGAAATTTCCATTTTCTAGTTTAGGAATCCAATTTAGACAATACTTGAGAAGATATAGTTTAGACAATACTTTTTGTTAGCTTATGAATCTAGTTTAGACATCACAGAGCTTTAGTATTTACTTATCTAACCTAAATCACGCATTTTCCACTAAATTTTTTGACTTTAATAGAACTACAGATAGCAGTTAGTGTGCTCACATTTATCACTCAATGGCATTGCAAGAGTTCAATATCCAGTGTCCCGAGTTCGATCTCAAGCATCCCGAGTTCCTCCCCCTCTTCCTGCCACCCTTCTGACACCTAAACAGTTTAATCCTTCTCTATCGGTGACCTAACACCAAATTTGAAAGAAACATAGTAGATAGAGCTATAGATGACAGTTAGTGTGCTCACCTTTGTCATTAAATGGTGCTACAAGAGTTCAATATCCAATGTCTTGAGTTCGATCTCTAGTGTCCTGAGCTCCTTCCCTCTTCCAGCACGCCTTAGGAGTTTGCTCCTTCTCTCTCTCTGCGCTCTAACTACTTCTCGACGTTGCTAAATGAGAAGAGCAAAGGGAGATTAAAATTTTAATTGAAACTTTTTACGGTGACTTTTATTTGTTTCCGCTAAAAAGTCATAGCAAATTTATTTTGTTGACCTTCTGCGGTGACTTTTATTTGTCAGCGCAGAAAGTCCTTCTTTTAGCGGCAACTACCTAATGTCATTGTTGAAAGTCTTCCTTTCAGATGATGAGAAAAAAATAATCTAGGCGCTAAGTTGAAATTTGGGTGAGAATGAGCGGGAATGATGTGTCTGATTAAAAGAGGCGAGGGAAAAAATTAATTTAGGTGCTTAAGTTAAAATTTTGGGTCTGGATAATATTTTATATATATCATAAAATGTTCAAATATATAACAAAGGAATATTACATAGATGGTTACATAAGCACTTTTGATCAATTGTTTTTAGGGTTCAAATCTTATGACTCAACCTTGTTCTTTTTGCCATTTAAATTATATTAATGCTCACCATAAATCTATTTATAAGGTACATTATTTTTCTCTTATACATTTAATTTATATTATCCCCCTCACTCTATTCCTATCTAACATACACAGAGTAGGTATATATGTATTTCACTTTCTCTTCTTTCTCCCTATCTTTTATGCTTAATTACAATACTCCCCTGTCTCTAACAAATACACTATATGTATATATGTATTTCACTTTACTTTCTTTCTCCCTATCTCTCACTCTATCTCTTTCTCTCACACGCACACATCTCTCTCTATCTCCTCCCTCCACATAACTCTCACACTCATTGACATACAATTAAAATATTTCTCTTATACACACTCCCCTATGTCATCTCCTTCTTTTACACACACCACATTATTATCTATATAATCTCTTTTTATTACAATAACAATATGTAAAATTTCTTTATTTAATCTTTAAAAATTACATTATTCAATAA
Organism: Leucaena leucocephala; assembly: GCA_037074615.1. Taxonomy (NCBI): domain Eukaryota; kingdom Viridiplantae; phylum Streptophyta; class Magnoliopsida; order Fabales; family Fabaceae; genus Leucaena; species Leucaena leucocephala. Next base: position 7,394,017 of record CM073550.1, read on the forward strand.
TTTTATTATATATATTACATAGTTGCTTAAAACCGTTCAAAGTAGGAAAAAATTCTATGAAGACTTTTAGTGGCAACAATTGTTGCCGATGAAGGTAGGAAATGTCACCGCTGAAGCATACCTTCTGCGGCAACAGAAAACTGTCACCACCGAAACTACATACTTTCTACAGCGATACTTAACTGTTGTTGCAGAAAGTCTTACTTTCAGCGGCGACAGAAATTATCACGACAAAAAGTCTAACTATATATTGTCGCCGCTAAAAGTCTTCTTTTAGCAGTGGCTTTTTTGTCGCCGCTGATAAGTTGTCACCAAAACTCCATTTTCTTGTAGTGTATATGATACATATAAAATATGATAATTTCAGCAACAAAATTACACTTCAATTTAGAGTGAGATAGTTTTTAAAAAAATGAACGTACTACTTGAAAACAATTGTAGGGACTACCAAAAATTGAAATGTAAATGTTGGTTATTGGAAATCATTTAGCGCCCATTATTCCTTCTATATAATACAAATGATTTTGTACAGCATGCATGTCTATACAGAAAGCTTGTATGACAATATTAGTTCCATCTAAATGTATATACAAAATTGTCAGTAAATTATTCGTCCACATACATAATAAAATTTTGTTTCTCTTATGATTCGTAAAACACTCGTTAATATTATAACCAAAAAATTGAATATTATAAAAGCAAGACTGATGGGAGCCTTTTTGCCTACACCTTGGGGTTTCACAATAAAAAATATTTCTTTCTAAGAAATGTAGCTAGCACAACCCTGGGTCATTCATTTATCAAGGAGCCTTGATTTGAAAACCTAGCAACTAAATGTCATGCAATGCAATATTTACAAAGAGGGGGTTTGGCTTTGAAATCAATCTTTGACTTGAAATTAAATGATGCAAAGGAAATTAAACCTAAAGCTACTTCTTTTTGGTATTTTTAATTAATGATTTAATGGATATGGAATTATGAGTGAAATTGGATTTTAGGAAAAATTATAGTGGGCTCTCTTGAGAATGGAATTGGCCTGGGGTATCATAGTCCTTTAATTGATATGGGAGTTAATTCAATATGATTGCAATCAATTAATGAGCTCATTTCCTTATAGAAAGGAAAAATTAAAGTGTTTGATCAAAACACACAACCCAATGAAAATGCACAATTAATCACAAACCAAACCTTGAACATGGAGGCTAAAGATCAATAAAGCATTGATTGAAGGAAACATATATAATCATACATAATCCAAAGGTATTAAAGCTCTTAAACAAATCCCTAATCATAAAAGTACAATTTTGGAGTAAACTATCTAAGGAACTCTAATCTCCAATATAGATTGAATAAACCTAGATCTAGGAATAGCAAAAAGAAATCAAAGAAACATAGATTGAAGGAAACAAACTCCCCTTTGTATCTATTAGGACTCAAACACTAGCTCTACCTCAAGAGAGAAGCTTCTCAACCACACATGCAGGTCCAAATAGTGCCAATCAACGGCAAATCAAGCTTAGCCATGGTGAAGATGTCGCAAATGGGTGGAAAATAGAGGTGGAAGGCGGAGAATGGAAGATGTAAGTGTGGAGATGAAGGAGACGAAAGAAAATGAGTTTGGAGGCTTGATTGATTGATAGACCGAAAATAGGGTTCTGGAGGTGTTAAAGGGTTAATTCGAGTCGGGTTGTAACTTAGGGATCTAGATTTGTGCAGCCCAAAAAGCATATTTTCATATTAGCAAATGTGTCCATTCGCAGCGGCCGAAGGTGTCATTCGCTGCGGCCAATGGACATAGACGGAACTTTTCAAACTTTGCGATTTAATTCATGAAAAAAATTCTAGTTCTGATCCGTTTGGTCCTTAGTTGCTAATTTTGACTTCTTGGAGCCTTCTTTGGTGTTTGTTTTGATCATCAAACATCTTTCTAGTACCTACAAACAAATTTAAACTCTTTTAATATCATCCATCTTGAAAATCAAGGCCGTAAGAAAATGATTGAAATAATGACAAAAAATGCCCATTTTTAAAATTTTCAACACAAGGTCCTGAGATACAAAATAATCATAAAATATGCAATAATGGACCAAATAACCTACTAAATGATGCCAAAATGATATAAATTAATATGGTCAAGATGGGTCATATAATATACTAAACTTTCACACCTTTTCAAATATTTTATATAAACGAACATGACATATAGTATCAATCGCAGAACCAGAAATTTGGGACCAAAAGGGAAAACTTTTAACAATTTTTTTATCAAATGAACAATTAAACTATAATATTATAAATATAATATTTTGAGTACAAAAGATTATATATAATCAACAACGATGATGGGGAAGTTGAATCCTGCATGTTTGTATATTTTGGAAACACTGTAAAATATTTTCTAAATCAATTCCAGCAAATACCTCATATTCAATATAGCACATCATCATACAATTCAACCATTCATCACCTATCTTATTTTGAAAATATGTTTTGACGATATTCGTTGTTGAGAAATTTGTTATTGATTCAGATCGAACTCAACACGAGTTTTCTTCTGGGCAGCAGCATTAACATTAGATGACACATTTATTATTGATTCAGTTGTTTTTTTTGGATATGTTTAAAAAACTTCTCCGTACCTAAAGTAATTTATTATTTTAACAATCAAAGTTGAACTAAAATAATGTAACAATTATATCCAAACAAAATAATAAAATAAAGGTAAAAACTACTTAATTTTTCTCTATGGTGGCTAATTGGGGGATTGGAGGATACGTGTCTCTCCACTTTTTGTAATTGTTGGCACTTGGCAAGAGAGGATGATAAGAGAGAGAGATATTGGTGTGTAAAATTAGGTTTTAGGTTTATATATAAGAAGTTGGGTAGGGACGAAAAAATAAATCAGGTTTATAAAACTCAGATGGCCCTTTTTTTTTTTTTTTTTGAACAAATTTAAAATACTTGCAAGGAGTACAAGAGGTAGGCATGGGGGTTACAGCGAAATTTCGGTTGACAGAGGGACGACTACCCCAGCCCCTCCCTTGGTTCTACCCTTGTATAGCATGCATCCTTGAACTTAAAAATTGTTAGTTCTTGTACAAGGCGATATATAAATATTTGGTTTTAATGATCTGATGTCTATGATGGAAATACTATCTCAGTCTGCTTGATGGTCGTTATGAATTATTATGGAGCAAAGGGAATATGCAAATAAATAAAAAAGGATTATAAAGCGAATATCACTAAAATTTGTTGAACAGGTTAATTTCCTAGAATTTGAATGGCACATATAATCATTAACAGCAGATCGGCCTTTTGTTTTTTACCATCAACAATAAATCTATTCTATTCATATAAACTTTTATAAGGGATGTCCAATGGAACACATAGACATTAACTTCGTTTTGATATAAAGTAAAGAGAATATTTCTGAATAGACAGACCAACATAAAGTCGAAAACCTACAATGTACAGACTAATCTTATACGTCTAATATTATTATGTGTAATTTAATCATTCGAGAGTCTTTCCATGAACCACCTCATTCCAAAGTCCATCCGACACCTCTGACAAATAGAAAATGGAACATTAAAAGCAAATTAAGCATCGATTACAATGTTGGGCATGTAGAGTTTTCACTCCTGAGGAGTTTACATGAATTGAACACAAGGTGTACTAACCAGAACGAAATGTTCCTTATCTAAATTTGCGTCAAAGAATGGTTCTCCTGACATCCTAATACGAAAAATTTTGTCTTCCCCACAAGTGCATTTCCAGAATGAAAATCCACAATCAGATGTCTCAGTTTCTCTTCGAACACCAATTGCCAAAACTAACATCGTGCAAATGTACATCACCAGATGTAGACCTGGAACTAAGATTTATTCTTCATTGTAATTGAAGAGACTTATAGTTATTTATTAATTATGTAATGTATTTATGTTAAATGAGGCTCAACATGTACGCATACCTTCTCGAAATAGAACATAACTGTTGCCTGCGGCTTGAGACATCTTAATAATACGATGAACAGAGGGATTACTGTCTTCAACATACGGCGAAATCTCAGGTGTGTAAGCAACTTGAAGAACCTTGTCGTCTTCACCAAGATGCTTCAATAACTTGTATGTTGCTTACGCATAAGTGAGACTTCATGGTTTTCTAGCCAACCCTCGCCAGGATGTCAATAAGGAATTCAGACGGTAAGGAATTCAACGTTATCGTTGAAGCATTTTTTCGTTCCATTTGATGAATGAATGAGAAAAAATGCGATAATCATGCATGGTTCAAATCATCCAAATTTATGTTGGTAGAAAAAAAGAATAACACAATTAGTTTGTCTACAAAATACTACAAATGAACTGATATACACTACAAAATACAACACTTGCAGGGAACAGTACACTACAAAATGCTTCAACTCATACGACATGAACAGAATATATAGTGTATATCAATAGCACAGTTAATTGATTTTTCGTTATTACAAATATATATATATATTCCTTAATTTTTTTGTTATATATAAAATTGCTTTTTTTACAATATTTATTAATAGAATATGTAGCAGTGCAAATAATAATATCAATAAATGTAACTTTATGCAAAAAAAAATGTAATTAATTCTTTGCAGTTACGTAATTGTGTCTTTAAGGACAAAATGTAACCATATTTTAACTTGGAAATTACCAATCTATAATGTAAAGATATAAATTTGACTAGTTGTATATAGCACAAATAGATTAGTTGAATGAAACGTATTGCACTGGGTATAGTGATGGATTTGGATCAGATGAAGCAAAATACACAAACATTAAACAAACTATAAAATCATACAAGAACTAATAAACGTAACAACTGTAAAAGCAACAAACATTGATAGACTTTGTTTTAACTCTGACAAATTCTACACAATCAAGGTACAAGTTCCTGAATATTTATTTATAAACTACATTCGTCGTTGAAGTCAGAGGTGCATTTTCGTGGTCATGAATTTAATAACCATCAACACTGTTGACTCTAGACAAAGCAAACATAGAGTTAGCCATGACTAAAAGCAGGCTCTGGAAGATAAAGGTTGACCTTGACTCTTGTTAATAGTCATTGCACAAGACAGAATCATAATAAATTGTCTTCGTTGCATTCTGAAGGGTAATCTTGCATCTGTGGGATTCATGTCCATCCTATGAATAATAAATGATTCAGTTGGATTAGAACCACTCAAAGTGATTGCCTCAATCAACTACTTACAAAGACGAGTAATGTCCAATCAAGTCTCATTGCACAATCCAGAAACTTGATTCAAATTCCTTAACAACGTTATAGGAGCACTAACTTTTAAACTAGGTTTATGTGGAGGTAATCCAGAAACATTGATCGTGTTCAAAAATTCAATATTGTACAAGTCTTCAACTGTATCAATCTCTTGTGTGGATTTACAAACAGAATTAGAGCTATAATAATGAATGGCAATAGTTCACAAATGAAATCGTTGACAGAATTGACAATGTCCCAATTAGGAGCACGAATGATCATCATTGAAGTAGGAATTACTTGATAAGTTATTCAATAAATGGGGATAGGTATATTGAACTATTGCAGCCAATGGATTGGAGAACTCAGTAATCAACAAAGGTTTGGGTATTTTTATGTTAGAAATACCGTCATGACTCAATCTAATGTTACCATCCCCAACATCCACAACCACGCACCTAGCAAATTGTTCCATTTTAACCTTGTCATCGGCTGAAGAACATGATGATAGTCTCATGTTCTTGGCCAGATGCAAAATCTAACAATGATCCCATAAATAAGAAGTATTATGGATGCATTAACATTCTCACCTAGTACCTCTTGGTATTATTGGCTGTATTTAACGGAAATCGCCACCAAACATGATATATTTACCTCCAAAAGTTAAATTTGAATGCATAACATCTCTCAATGATCTATCAAAAGCTTCAATGCAATGCTTCTTAATCCTCGGTGCTTCATCCCGTATAATTAACCTCGTCTAAATAATTAATTCATCTAAAGGGCTTTTTTGTGTAATAGTGCATGTTGAATATTAATTGATCTCGATTAGGAAAAAAATCTAGAATGAGCGGTTCTTCCTAATAGCAATAAAGCAGCAGCAATTCCACTCGAACCAACTGTTAAAACTATCTTAACTTTAGCATGTATAAATGATAATAATGCATTCCATAATTTTTCTCCACACCTCGATATCCATAAACAAAGAACAGTTCTCCATGAGGTGATTCTGTGGAAGTCATAATTCGGTCAAATATATTCTTTTGTTCACTTGTCAATGAAGCTATCAACCTTTCAACTTCTATTGGCAAATCTGACCTATCCAAATTTAATTCTTCCAGAATTATATGGTTACATAGATCAAGACATGAGAACTAATCATCCAAAGGAAGAAAGCTATAATTGCTTATATGCTTTCCATTCTTTTTAAGTAACTTAGCAATTTCTTGGAAATTAAAGCAGCCTGCTATCTATCATGCACTGAAATAGTTAGTCCTAGAAAGTAAGAAAATGTTTAGTTAAATATATCACAAATGAACGTCATTAATTAATTAATCAAATACGTGGAAAATGGGCAAGGAATGTAACACACAATTGATCAGCACGAGGAATGTAACACATGTCTTCTGACAATAAGCAGCATGTTTCTTGCCAGATAATGTGATATGGCACCAAAGAAATATCTAAGGCAGAAGCACAGGGACTCTAGTTGACTTAGTCTAAGATATTATGTTTTCCTTATTGCTTTATTTTCCATTATCACATTTATGCTGAATTGTAGGTTTAGAGGGTCATTATCTATCACGTTCTATCCATTATGGGTCAGTTTCTGACTATGTAGGGAACTTCAGTTTCTTTATCTTCGTATATATATGTACTAGTTGTTGCTGATTAAAACACATAAAATGAATTATCATTTCAGCAGATTGGAGATTCTCCTAGCTTCTAAGTTCCCTTATTAGTGAGATACTTATTGTGAGAGAATTAGGAGAGCAGTTACCCTTTGTTTATAGCTTACTTACAAATCACTAGCAGTTTATACCATTTTGGTATCAGAGCCAAGTTCAGATCGACATGGTAAACACCCGCGCTTCTCACAGCATTCTACCACTCGAAGATCGTCTAATTGGCAATGAACCATTAGCGACTATCGCTGCCCGACTGGAAGCTCTGGATGTTTTAACTGACAAGGTGGATGTCTTAGAGGCGTAGTCCTCATGACATCACCCAAGGAAAGGGAGGCACCATAATTAGATGGAAGACAACGACAATGAAACAGAGTTATATAGACGAGGACTTCGACCGCCGATAGCAAGGATTGATTTCCCAAAATTCAGAGGGGTGACCCGCAAGGATGGATACTTCAGGCAGAGAAGTATTTTAGGTACTATGATATGGCGGAGGATGATAAAGTAGATATAGCCTCCATGTACCTGAAAGGAGATGCCTTGGACCTATTCTCATGGATGAGTACCGAGAGGACTATACATTACTGGGAAGATTTAGTGAAGGCATTTCAAGAGCACTATGGGCCACCCGAATACCAAAATCTCAATGAGTATCTTTGTAGTATCAAGCAGAATGGCTCCATGACTGAGTACCGATAAGAGTTTGCCAGACGAGTAGCACGAGTTGAGCGGTGGCCAGGGCACTGTCTCCTGGGTATTTTCATCAATAGACTGAAGGAAGAACTCAAGCCTAAAACAGTTTACAGAGCCTCAAGACTCGCTCTGGAACTGGAGAAGAAGCTGTTGTCAACCCGTGGGCCCAGGTCCAGTACGTCCTTTGGCCCAATTTGCACTAACCCAATTTACAACTCCCATTATTCAGGACGTGCTACCAGAGAAAGCACCATGACATCATCAGCTTGCTTGCTACCCATTATGTCTCTACCTCAATCCTCATCATCAGTCTCTCATAATTCAAACACAGCAACTATAACAGAGGTTGAACGCCAACAACGACGCGATAAGGGCCTATGCTTTTGTTGTGGGGAACCTTTTTGTCCTTGTCATCGATGTTTAGGGACTTTGTCTCTTATGGAAGTTGATGAAGATGGGAACCCAATGGCGAAAGCCACTGAAACAGAGGAAGAATTTGGCACCGAAGAACAAGGGAATACTGAAATCTCTTTCAATGCTATTTTGGGTCAAAATTCTATAGCAACAATGAAGCTTCAAGGAACTATTCAAGGTCATGAAATCTCTCTTCTGGTTGATAGTGGGTTAACCCACAATTTTATCTCTGCTTCGTTGGTCAAGGAATTAAATCTTACTACACGCTCGGTGCTCACTCTTGGCTTCCAAGTAAGAGATGGCAGACTTGTACGTTATCACAAGTCTATGAGGGATTGGTGATCTCACTTCCAGGATTAAGTATTACCCAGAATTTTTATCCTTTCTCTCTCGCAAGTGCTGATATGGTCCTTAGGGATTCAATGGTTGACATCTCTTAATACTATCCAAGCCAACTGGAACCAGATATTCCTAATCTTCTGGGTTAATGGCAAGCGATACAAATTATAGGGGGTTCCTTTTTCAAAAGTGCAAATCATGAGTCTTCATTCCATGCAGATCTCTGAGATGAAATCAAGCTCTACTCCCATTGACCACTTCAATTTGGAGTACTTACTGGCTGAATTCAATAATGTCTTTAATGAACCTTCAGAGCTACTGCCTTTTTGGGAGTATTACCATGCTATCACCCTTCCCCAACACATTACCACCAAACCTAAGGTCATATCGGTATCCATACTTCTAGAAAAATGAGATTGAGCAACAAGTAGAAGACCTCCTTCAAAAAGGGTTCATTCGGCCCAGCTCAAGCCCTTTTGCAAGTCCAGTATTGCTAGTAAAAAATAAAGATGACTCATGGCGTATGTGTGTCGATTACAGAGCCCTTAATAAGATCACTGTACCAGATAAATACCCCATTCCAAACATTTATGAATTTCTTGATGAGTTGCATGGGGCAGCCTACTTTTCTAAGATCGACCTGCTATCTGGGTATCATCAAATACGTGTGCTAGCTGCGAATATTCACAAAACTGCCTTTAGAACTCATGACGGACATTGAGTTTATGGTAATACCATTCAAACTTACCAATGCTCCTGCCACCTTTCAAGTAGCAATGAATATTTATTCTGGCCCTACCTTCATAAATTTGTGCTTGTATTCTTTGATGACATTCAGGTATACAGTCCTACGCCACAGCAGTATGAGAACCATCTTCAGATAATATTCCAAACTTTACAGCAGTACTCCTATTTTGTAAATTCCAAGAAATACTTGCTGGGACAGTCTCGAGTGATATTTGTAGGCCATCATATTTTAGCCCAAGGCGTTGAAATTGATTTTGAGAAAATCAGTGTTGTACAGAGTGGCCAATACCTATGAGTGTGTCAGAGCTCTGAGGCTTCCTTGGTCTCGCTGGCTATTACAGAAGGTTCATCTAAAACTATGGTATGATTGCTCGTCCTTTTATAGACCTTATTAAAAAGAATGCTTTCTGTTGGTCTCCTATAACGCAACAATCTTTTGAGATACACAAGTTAGCTTTAATTTTTGCACCTATTTTAAAACTCCCTGACTTCCAAGCTAACTTTGTTGTTGAGTGTGATGCATCTGTAGAGGGAGTTGGTTCTATCCTTTTGCAATAAGACCACCCTATTGCTTTCTATTTCAAAGGATTCTCATTTTCTAATAGGTACCAATCAGCCTATGACCACGAGTTATTGGCACTGGTGTAAGCATTACAGGAATGGTACCATTATTTACTGGGTTAACACTTTACGGTCAAAACTGATCATAACAGCCTTCACAACCTCCTTGATCAATGAGTAGTCACCAATAACAATAATGACTCATTCTCAACCTCCTTCCCTTTGATTTCACCATTGTCTATAAAGTTGGGAAGGAAAATATAAGTGCATATACACTCTCCTGACGGCCACAATATGCTAATTTTCTTCATATGGTAGTACCATTACCTTTGGACTTCTTAAAGCTCGAGGAAGCTCTATTGAATAACCACTTTATAGCACCAATCATTGCCGCTCTCAAGATGGATCCCCACTCCAAACCGGTTTATATTATAAGTGGGCAAAAGCTTTACTATCAAGGGCGATTAGTAATTCCATGCAGCTCTCCACTCTAGGTGAAATTACTAGAAGAAGCTCATATTACACCTTCTGGGGGCCATGGGGGATTCTTGAAAACCCTTAAGCTCCTCGCAGTTATAGTTTATTAGCGTCAGATAAAATCTGATATAAAAACATTGAATCAACAATGTCTCACCTACCAAAAAAACAAGTATGATACCTTATCTCCTGCAGGTCTATTACAACCTATACCAACTCCTAAACAGATTTGGGAAGATATTTCTATTGATTTTATTATGGGGATGCCTATATCTGCAACCTTTGATACTGTTTTGGTAGTAATGGATAGATTGAGTAAATATTGTCACTTTATTTCGTTATCTCATCCATATATCGCTAAGTCCGTGGCTATTAGATTCTGTGAAGAAATCATCTGACTACACGACATGCCTTATTCTATAATTTCATATCAGGATCTACTATTCTTAAGTGCCTTTTGGCAGGAGTTGTTCAAATTAAGCCAAACCCATTTGTAGATGAGTACATCTTACCATCCCAAACTAATGGACAAACAGAAGTCGTTAACATATGTCTAGAAGCTTACTTGAGATGCTTTGCCCATAAACAGCCATACACTTGGAGTAGATTTTTATGTTGGGCAGAATATTCGTTCAACACCAGCTTTCACACATCAACAAACACCTCCCCTTCAAAATGGTATATGGTCGTGACCCTCCTTTGTCATATCCCAATTTTTAGGCCTAAAAGCCCAGTATGTAGCCTAAAAAAGGAAGGCTACTAGACCCTATTATGCAGGAGTTCCAGAAGTATACAGATGATATTTAGGGACTAAACTGTAAGAAATTAAAAATTTAGGGAAAATAGTGAGTCCCTGTAGGCATAATGGAAAAGTAAGAGGTATTTCTTGGAAACTGAGCTACTAGAGTGGTTGGGCTTGGTTAGAAACCCAAGATGATATTTAAAAGTCCAAAAACGTAGGCCCAATAGTTATGGGAGTTTGAGAGGTATTAAAATAATATTTTGGTGCTTTTCAATAAAGTAAAGTGACCCGGTCAGAGATAGAACTGGGGAAAGTGATATGGAATCATGAGGTGGCATAAAAGGGATCCATAAGGTGTTACATGGCATGATTATAGGAAAAGAAGAAAAGTTAAGGACACATGTCATGAGATTAGAAAAAGGAGAAAAAGTAAAAAGGACACGTGGCATAATCTTGGCCGCTCATTCTAGGAAAATACTCTGAAATTATCTGGAAAGGCTAAGTCAGCTGGTGAGGTGTCCGAAAGGCCCCACCAATTGTGCCACATACCCCCTGAGGTGTCCCTTGAGTTATCCTTGGATGATGTCATAATGGTGAGTCATAGAGGAGGAGGATGTCATCTTGATTATGCAGGCAAAACTTATTGAGGAAGCTAAGTAATCTGGGCCATTCATCATGATTTGATCTTGATCGTTCATTCCACCTCCACTCACCTATAAATACCCCCACCTCCTCCCATTCCATGCCACGGCCAAGCATGGCATAAAGAAAAGAAAGAAGAGAGAAAAGAGAAAGAGAGAAAGGAAGGAAGGAGTTCTGGTGGAGCCATGAGCAATCTAAGGAGCTTAGGGACTGGGCAGAGCTTAGGAATGAGGAAAGTAAGTTATCTAGTCCTTGCTTTAATAAAGTAGAGGATTGCTCTTAATAGTTAAAATAGATAAATATCTCTATTAATAAAGGTAGTTAAAGGTAGAAAGAAAGCCAGGGGAATGTCAGATTAAGGATATTACCCCTAGTTAAGTATGAGTTAAGTAGAGCTATACTGGATAATAATAAAGATATTATTATGATATGTATAGGCTCTGACTTATGAGAAGAAGGGACCTTAGAGGCAAGGCTAAGAGTTGGAAGGAAAGGCTATATACCAGGTAGTAAACTTACCTACTTGTATGCTTATATTGCTTGGATGTTTTATGTGATGGTTACTTACCTTGATGATGTGAGGCATTTATGATTAAGTAATTCTCTATTTCTTTTTATGCTATGGCCATATGTTATAATTAAGTAACATAGAAGCATGTATGTTATCATGATGCAAGCATGATCCTTAAGTACACACATAGTAACATCAAGCATATAGTTGCATACATTGTATGGTTTCTGTTTGCTACTGAGATTTTCCCATAAATCTCACCCCCTTCCATGTAATCCCAATCCTACAGGTATGTTATAAAAGGATTGAAGAAGCATGAAGAAAAGCTGGGGATTGGATAGTGCTGATGTTGGGACCAAGGTGCTAGATTAGGGAAAAACGCAAGATAAACAGTAAAATTTGGACATTTACTGATGTTGACTTGGTCAAGGCATTGTCAACAAGTTATTTTTCCCTGAAGGAGCATTAAGTTAGCTTCGTGTAGCAATTTGAACCACTCCATTTCAATTTTTCTAGAATTAGTTATGTTTTTTCGTTAAGAGTAAATTTTCAGATTGAGTAATTTGACTTCAATAGCCTTAAAAGTGGTTCCAAATGCTACCGTTTGGTCCCTAAGGTGTATAAAAAGGAGGATGTTTTATCCTCCACTTCATCCTTTCATTAAGGGGAAACTAATGTGGCAGACCTTGCATAACAGCTAGAAACCAGATCTCACATGCTGCGTCTACTCTAACATAATCTTAAAAAGGCCCAAAATAGGATGAAATCTTATACCGTTCATCACCGGCATGAGCTTACCTTCAAAGTTGGTGACACAATTTTCCTGAGAATCTAACCATTTTATCAGCATTCTCTTGCTCATCAAAAGTACTTTAAACTATCTCCACGTTTCTTCGGCCTTTACAAAGTCATCAAGAAGGTGGGACCTATCACTTATGAGCTGGAACTCCCTCCTTCAGCTAGAATTCACCCAGTCTTCCATGTCTCATTATTACGGCCTACTTATGGACAAATCGCTACCGCCTCACTGGCTAACTTACCTATCTCTACTGACTTTGAAATGCTCCTAGAACTAGAGAAAGTGTTGTCATATCGCTAGAAGGGGCCTCATTTAGAGATGTTAATACACTGGAGGTCTATACCTGCGGAAGAGGCAAGCTGGGAAGATTACGATCTTTTACATTTGCAGTTCCCAAAATTTCAACTTGCGGACAAGTTAGCTTTCCAAGGAGGTGTATTGATATGGCACCAAAGAAATATCTAAGGCAGAAGCATAGGGACTCTAGTTAACTTAGTCTAAGATATTCTATTTTTCCTTATTGTTTTATTTTCCATTATCACGTTTCTGCTGAATTGTAGGTTTAGAGGGTCATTATCTATCACGTTTTATCCATTATGGGTAAGTTTTGACTATGTAGGGAACTTCAATTTCTTTATCTTTCTATATATATGTACTCACTGTTGCTGATTAAAACACATAAAAAGAATTATCATTTTAGTAGATTAGAGATTCTCTCAGCTTCTAAGTTCCCTTATTAGTGAGATACTTACTGTGAGAGAATTAGTAAAGCAGTTACGCTTTGTTTATAGCTCACTTACAAATCACCGGCAGTTTATACCAGAATGTTAGGACGAGATATACAATATATTATCTTGCTCACGAACAACTTACTCAATGAAGTTCCAAATGCCTAAATGGACGGTTAGTCTTCTAGCATAGCATGCTGCTATAAACGTATTATGGACAATTCCATCAACCGTTTTAATATCAGCATATTATATGATCTAGGCCCTTTTACTTCAGTCAAAAGAATGTGAAGATAATAACGTTCGCTAGAAGAAGAGGATGGATGGCTAATATGTCTAATAGAGAATTGATAGGACACAAATTGTGTATAGTTTCTGTAATATTTTGAGGGTTTTGTGACAACTTTACTATTCATTTTATGCCTGCAATTGTGTTTTTGTGCTAATACATGGTTTTACTTGGCAATATGCTAATTTAAGGGGGAAATGGTAAATTAACTCCTTCAAATTGCATATATGATGTTCTTTAGTAATTAGTTTGACTTTTACAGTGAGTTTTGATGTTGAATTGCAGGTATTTTGGAGGACAACTAAGGATTATAAGGAGAGGGAAGTAGCAAGAGTTTTCCTATGTTCACATGTTACGACCAAAAATAGGATATGGTCCCGACCAAAGAAGGAAATCAGTGAAGCTGCGCATTTTTTATTAGGTTATCATGGCTTTAAAAGGAGAGGGAAGCAGCAAGAGTTGAGGAGGTTGGTTTTTTTACCTGATATGATAAAGAAGCAGTACTCAAATATTCTCTCCACACTTTCTCCACAACCTACCCTCATCTCTTCCATCATTCATCCTTCAATCACCGTTTTTCTACTTTCGTTATGGCATCACATCTGAGCAGGTGATTGCAGCACAGTAGGAGTCATGAGAGGCTAAATCTTTAGTTTATTGGTGATGGATCGCATATCTTGAGCTCATGGACTTCACTGTACTGGGAAGTTATCTATTTTAATCTCAACTTTCTTATGTTTTGGAATTCCTAGATATAGGGTTTTGATTTTATGAGTAACGATTGGATATCGATCGATTATTCTGATATTAGGTTTTATAATTGAATTTGAATGATTTGGATGTTGGTTTAATATGAATATTTCAATTTTGATTTCTGGATAATTGGGTTTTTATCAACAATTATTGCTAACTGATTCGATTGCTTGAAATCTATGGTCATCGATTAATAATCATTCGAAGGCATCTTCATCATCTGATTTAATTACATGCTAAGTGGATTTTAAACAGTACATTAGTATTTTTTTAACTAGCTTTAATCAAAGGAGTTTAAGAAGTATTAAAGTCCTGGACTCATTCGATCTATCGAGGTTTTATTTAAGACTTAGTATTTTAAAATCCCTATATCATATTCAGAGCAAGGATAGATAGGTTTCCATCATCAAGAGTCTTTCTCAGCATATTTCTTTAGCACTCCACTTATTTTCCATCTTAATAAAAAATGTAAAAATATTTACTTTACTGTACCCATATTTTATTATATCAAAAATCAACCAAACCTAAAACTCATTTTTACTTTCACTTAGGTTTTTAATGATTTTGTCACAAATCTGTTAGGGTTCCAATAAAAAGGGCTCCTTAAGAAGAATGATAGGGTTGTACCTTATACTGCATTAATAGGGTGTAATTACTTTTATTTTGATAAGTCAGACGATGACAATCCGCCCCAATCAATGGCATTATTACTGGGGAGCCAAGTAATTGGTTCATTAGCAATTAGTCATCAATTTCATTACTTACCTGAGTCTTTTTTTGTTTGAATTTTAGTTTTTGTTGTTTACATTTCATAGCACTCTGCATTTTTCATGTTTCTACGAATTTGCTCTCTACCTTTGAGTTGCAACCAAACATAATTGTGTGGCGACTGGATTGCCCTTTTGTAGTGTTTAATTACTCTCTGTGAACTCCAGTTGCGACTATTTTGGAAAATTTCCTCTCTGTGATTTTTGGTCGCAACTAGACCATATTTTAGTTGCGACACTGAACCAAATTTTTAGAACTTTTATTCTTTGTGTAATTGAGTCACAACCTGAATACCCTTGTGTCGCGACCAGTTGAATTTTTTTGCTGTGAAACTTCTATGTCTGATTGTGATTGCTTACCTGGTTATTCTTGATTATTTTGGCGTTGCATGCGTAGTAGAGCTTAACTATTAGTTCTTTTTGAACATGAAATTAAGAGACAACTTAGGAAATGAAGGAAAGAATTTAGGGAAGAGGCAAAATCAACAGAATGTAGCTCATCCTCTAGTGTCCCTAAATATGAAATTGGACTTAATTTAGAGATTCCATTAGAAATTTCTAATATGGCTAAGATTAATCCTAATGGGCATGATGAGCATAATAGACAAGGAGAAAATAAAATACCAATGAATGTAGAAGATAATATAAGTGTAAGGGAAATAAATCATTCTCATTTGAATTATGATCCTTACGGTTTTTATACTGAAGATGCTAATTTTGAAATTTATGTAGCTTTGATTGCAACCTTACCTAAATTTCATGGTTTTACAGGAGAATGTCAACATCGGCACTTACAAACCATGCATATAATCTACTCCTCGATAAAGCCTCCAATGATTGCATTGGATGATGTCTTAAGGAGTTATTTCCATTTCACCTTGGAAGGGAAGGCTAAGGAGTGGTGACATAATCTACCAACTCATTTCTCCACTCTTATATAGGATCAGTTGAAGTCAACATATTTAGAACAATTCTTCCTGGCCTCTAAGACAACTCAGATGAATAAGGAAATTACAAACATTCTACAACAGGGTGGAGAGTCATTACATGAACATTGGACAATATTTATCAACTTGTTTCCTCGAGTCTACACTACAACATGATAAAGGATAATCTAGTAGACATTTTTTTTTGTCTACTCCCTCACAATCAGGTGTCCTTGAATGTAACAACAAATGGATCTTTGCGAGATAAGACTCCACAAGCAAGTTAGGAATTCTTCCAAAAAATGGCTAATGAACACCATTAGACTAAGGATCTAAAGAGAATGACCTCATCATCTTCAGGTAATTCAAAAGAGATTTTGGCAGAAATAGTAGCTTTAGGAAACTGAATGGAAAAGAGGATAAATTTAATTGAAAGGGAGTTATATTCCACAAAGCAAGTTCATGCAGTGGGGACCTTAAAAGCACTAGTTACAGGATGGGTCATGCAGTTCAATGATACATGCCACAAGTACATGTGATAGACAGTATGAAGAGGTAGCAACAATGTATCAAGGGAGAGGAAATCAATACCAAAAGAGAGACCCATACTCTAACACATACAACCCTAGTTAGAGAGACTGCCTAAATTTTAGGTGGGAGAGTAGGGAAAATAGGCCTAACCAATTTCAAAGAGGTGGTGCTTCCTCAACCAACTACCAAAATAATATAAGGTCTATGGTTCCTACTTATTCTAATGCTTTAACAGCATCAAGACCATATGAGACTTCTCATTGTGGAAAAGTATGGCTACATAAATGACAAATATAGACAGTAGAATGACTAATATAGACCACAAGCTTAAAGAGAATGACGGTCAGTTTACCCCCATAGCTTCAATCCTTTAAAGCGTATAGAAGGATAATGTTGATGGGCACAGGAAACTCGAGGAGTTAATTTCCAAGAATACAGATATTACAAGTCATTTGACTCAAGTTGCCAATATAGTGAGTGACATCCAAACAAAGAGTAGTGGAAGTATATCTTCAAATACTATCATTCATCTGAAGGGACTAAATGCCATATCACTCAGGAGTGGGAGAAAAGTCTGATTTAAGGAAGATAAAACAGTAAGGGAGTATATGGAAGATTCTGAAGTTGAAAAGTTAGCAATGTCACACATGAAGATTGGGAAATCAAAGAGTATTAAAGAACAACAACTTATGATCAAGAAGGCAACCCAAAAGGAGAACTCACACTCACAAGAGGAAATACAAAAAAAATCAAGAAGAGGAAGTGATAATGCCAAGTCTAGCATACAAAGGAAAGGAAACTGAGGAGAAGGTAGATTCTAGCAAGCAAGGAGCCTCTACTCATATAGGTAAGGAGGTAAGTATAAAGGATCTCCCTTTTTAAAAACCTTATTTTGCTGGAAATAAAAAGATTGATTCTGAATTTGCAAACTATGCTTTCAATCTCTTCAATAAGTTAGAAATAAACATCCCTATGGTTGAATTCCTCAAGAAATCCTAAATATGCTAAATTTTTAAAAGAGTTATGTGTTGATAAGAAAAAGTTTAGTCCTCTTAAAAGAATTCAGGTAAGTGCTAATGTGTCATCATTTTTTAAGGCTGAATTACTAGTTAAGTACCAAGACCCAAGATCTTGTACAATCACATGCACTATAGGCAAGGTTTATATTAAGGGAGCATTATTATATCTATGGGCTGCCATTAATGTAATACCGTGGTTAGTATAGTTAGCCTTAGGTATTAACAATCTTAGAGACACTAGTGCTCCAATTAGCTATAGATCAATTAGGTATCCTAAAGGAATTCTTGAGGATATTCTAGTGTAGGTGAATGATTTAGTGTTCCTAGCTATTTTTTATGTTCTAGAAATGTCCAGTGAACTAGTAAATAAGAGCACTTTGATCCTAGCCATACCTTTCCTCCAAACTTCCAAGACAATCATTAGCATGAAGTATGGTTCCATTATAATAGAGGTTGAAGGACATGTAGTGACTTTTAATATGAATGAAGCAATAAAATATCCTTTTGATAATTATGCTTTTGTTGAGTTGAATTCCATTCATTATGCTATTAAAGAAACTAGGGATGAGCATGAATTGAGTTTACATAATGAGTATGATCATATGCTGCATAATTCCCAAAATTCCCATAAAGCATTTCAAGACCGTGGGGATTCAAATTCATCTTTTACTATTTATGATAACTATTTTGAATATCATTCCTCTATATATTCTTTTTCTTGCTCTTGTAAAGGCAATGCATCTTGTTTTAATTGTTTTGACGTGACTAGCATGTTGTCAGTTTACAAAGATTTCTCATTCCCATCTAACTTTGATACAATATCATCATTCTCTAGTGATAATATTTTTGGAAAAGAAGTTGTGAGTGATTTTATAGAAAAACATGAAACATCCTCCTTTTCTTACATTTTAGGGACCATTCAGTAGCATTTAGAACCACTTCTAGGGCCATTGAAGTCAAATCATACAATCGGAAATTTTACTCCTAGCGAACACTATTCACTGTGTAAATTCTAGCGGAGTGACCTGAATTCAAAAAATCATAACTAATTCTAGAAAAATCAAAACGAAGTGGTTCAAATTGCTACATGAAGCTAACGTAATCCTATTTTAGGAAAAAATAACTCGCTAGCCACTCCTTAACTAGGTCCACATCAGTCAACGTCCGAAGTTTACTGTTCATTCAGTATTTTTCCTTGATTCCAGCACTTTGGTCCTATCTTTGCATAACCTCTGCACTATCCAATCCCTAGCTCCTCTCTATGATTCTTTGGTCCTCTTTAAACATACTTGTTGGATTGGGATTACATGGAGGGGGATGAGATTTTTGGGAAAATCTCAGTAGCAAACAGAAACCATACAATGTATGCAACTATATGCTTGATGTTACTATGTGTGTACTTAATGATCATGCTTGCATCATGACAACATACATGCTTCCATGTTACTTAGTTATAACATATGGCCATAGTATAAAAAGGAACAGAGCATTACTTAATCATACATGCCTCATATCATCAAGGTAAGAAAATATCACATAAAACATCCAAGTATAAGCATACAAGTATGTAAGTCTACTACCTAGCGTGTAGCCTTTCCTTCCAGCTCTTAGCCTTTGCTCTAAGATTTCTTCTTTTCATAGGTCAGAGCCTATACATATCATAATAATATCTTTATTATTATTATTCTATTAGCATAGCTCTATTTAACTCATGCATAGCTAGGGGTAATATCCTTACTCCGACATTCCTCTAACTTTCTTTCTATCTATAGCTAACTTTATTAATAGAGATATTTCTCTATTCTAACCACTAAAAGCAATCCTCTATTTTATTAGAGCAGGGACTAGATAACTTTCTTACCTCATTCCTAAGCTTTGCCCAGTCCCTCAGCTCCTTAGACTGCTCCTGGCTCCACCAGAACTCCTTCCTTTCCTTCCTTTGTTCCGTGGTGTGCCTTGAAATGGGAGGGGAGTGGCCTATTTATAGGTGAGAGGAGGTGGAATGAATGGTTCAGATTGATTTGCGATGAATGGCTCAGATTGCTTGCTTCCTCAAGAAGTTTTGCCTGCATCATCACAATGACATCACCCTCCTTGATGACTCACCACTAATGACATCATCCAGGACACCTGAAGGGACACCTCAGGGGTATATGTGGCGCAATGGTAGGGCCTTTGGGATACCTCACTAGCTGACTCAGCCTTTCTAGAGAGTTCTAGAGTCTTTTCCCTGAATAGACGGCCGAGATTGTGCCACGTGTCTTCTTACTTTTTCTCCTTTTTCTGTAATCATGCCATGTGTCCTTTGCTTTTCTTCTTTTACTGTAATAATGCCATATGGCGCATTGGCCCCATTTATGTCCTCTCATGATTCCAAATCACTTTACCCAGTTCTATCTTGGACAGGTCACTTTACTTTATTGAAAAAGCACTAAAACAATATTTTAATGCCTCTTGGGCCCACATTACTCTTGGGTTACGTTTTTGGGCCTTGGATTGTCATCTTGGGTTTCTAACCAAGCCCAAGTACTCTGGTGGCTCGGTTCCCAAGGAACATCCTTAGTAAATTACCAAAATGCCCTTACTACCTCTTTAGTACTTCTAGGGGCACTATTTTCAAATGATCATAACGCCCTTCGTCTGACTTTGACTCTGACTTAATGACACAACACAGTGGCATACCTTTAGTGGCATTTTTGTAATTCTTCATTTTCTCGGTCTTTATTAGCCCTGGCCCACATACTTATCTAAAAATATCATTGGGCCTATAAGGTGCCATTCTGAACCCTCTGTATGATCCACTATCTTCATGGGCTTAATTCCCGAGAAATTCCCCCGAAACCTATTTATCGGGTCTTTTAATCCACTGTAAATTCTGTAGTAAATTCTACACAACTCCTTTTCAGACTCTGTCAGTTTTAGAAATTCTTATATTAATTATAGGAATTTACTACCATATTTCATCTAATTATGAGGTCTAGAGAATACTGTATTAATTTTCCTTTTCTTCAAAAATATAAATCTTTTGGAACCTCATATTAAAACTCTGTGTTGCATCAAACTGATTAGCTTATTTTTCTCTATTTAATGAAACCTTTGCTCAATAGGGTCTAGTAGCATCCCTTTTTCAGGCTATATATTGGGCTTTTAAGCCTAAAAATTGGGATATGACAAAACAAGACATTATGGGAACTGGAAGTGGAACACACAAAGAGAGGTTGAGCTTATGTGACCACAAGTTGCGACGTCAAGATCTGAACGTTGCAATGTCAAGACATAAACGTCACGACTAGATATGAACTTGCTGAGGGAGAGATTGTCTGTGCAATAGAGTCACGACAAGATGATTGTTTAGTCACGACCAGAAACTCCTGAGACATCCAGTCATGATGTGGAGATAATGAAGTCACGATGGCATATCAGGATACTGAGGGACAGCCTCTCTGTGATCCCTAGTCGCGACCAAATATTCCAAAGACGCTTATTGTCAGTTTGAGTCACGACGAGGAGTTAAAAATAACAATGAGAGGTCGCGACCAGAAATGGCAGACAAAACCAGTAAATTTCAATTTCCTTTAGCTTCACAATCAGTTGTTTTGGTTAAAGGGACAATATGTTATGACTCTACTTATCCTTACTCATATTCATCAATTACCTTTCATACTCTAAGATTCTTAAATCATTTGACCTCAAATAATGATGCAAGAATGAAGGAGACTGATATCTGAAACATCCTCCTTTTCTTACATTTTAGGGACCATTCAGTAGCATTTAGAACCACTTCTAGGGCCATTGAAGTCAAATCATACAATCTCAAAATTTTACTCCTAGGGAACACTATTCACTGTGTAAATTCCAGCGGAGTGACCTGACTTTGAAAAATCATAACTAATTCTAAAAAAATTGAAACAAAGTGGTTCAAATCGCTACACGAAGCTAACGTAATCCTCTTTCAGGGAAAAATAACTCGTTGACCATTCCTTGACCAGGTCCACTTCAGTCAACGTCTAAAGTTTACTGTTCATCCAACATTTTTCCTTGATTCCAGCACTTTGGTCCCATCTTTGCATAACCTCTGCACTATCCAATCCCTAGCTCCTCTCTATAATTCTTCAGTCCTCTTTAAACATACCTGTGGGATTGGTATTAGATGGAAGGGGATGAGATTTCTGGGGAAATCTCAGTAGCAAACGGTAACCATACAATGTATGCAACTATATGCTTGATGTTACTATGCGTGTACTTAATGATCATGCTTGCATCATGATAACATACATGGTTCCATGTTACTTAATTATAACCTATGGACATAGTATAAAAAGAAACAGAGCATTACTTAATCATACATGCCTCACATCATCAAGGTAAGAAAACATCACATAAAACATCCAAGCAGTATAAGCATACAAGTAGGTAAGTTTACTACCTCGTGTGTAGCCTTTCCTTCCATCTCTTAGCCTTGTCTCTAAGGTTCCTTCTTTTCATAAGTCAGAGCCTATACATAGCATAATAATATATTTATTATTATCCAGTATAGCTCTACTTACCTCATACCCAACTAGGGGTAATATCCTTACTCTGACATTCTTTTAACTTTCTTTCTAGCTATAGCTAACTTTATTAATAGAGATATTTCTCTATCCTAACCACTAAGAGCAATCCTTTACTTTATTAGAGCAGGGAATATATAACTTACTTACCTCATTCCTAGGCTTTGCCCAGTCCCTAAGCTCCTTAGACTGCTCCTGGCTCCACCAGAACTCCACCTTTCTTTCTCTTCCTTCCTTTCTTTCTCTCTTTCTCTCTTCTCTCTTCTTTTTCTTGCCAAATCCATGGGAATGAAGTGAGGGGGAGTGTCCTATTTATAGGTGAATAGAGGTTGAATGAATGGCTCAGATTGAATCGCGATGAATGGCTCAGATTGCTTGCTTCCTCAAGAAGCTTTGCCTGCATCATCACGCTGATATCACCCTCCTTAATGACTCACCACTCATGACATCATCCAGGACACCTAAAGGGATACTTCAGGGGTATATGTGATGCAATGATAGGGCCTTTGGGACACCTCACCAGCTGACTCAATCTCTCTAGAGAATTCCAGAGTCTTTTCCCTGAATGGAAGGCCGAGATCGTGCCATGTGTCCTCTTGCTTTTTCTCCTTTTTCTCTAATCATGCCATGTGTCCTTTGCTTTTCTTCTTTTACTGTAATCATGCCATGTGGTGCATTGTGGGCCCTATTTATGTCCTCTCATGATTCCAAATCACTTTACCCAGTTCTATCTTGGACCAGGTCACTTTACTTTATTGAAAAAATACTAAAATAATATTTTAATGCCTCTTGGGCTTACATTACTCTTGGGCTACGTTTTTGGGCCTTGGATTGTCATCTTGGGTTTCTAATCAAGCCCAAATACTCTAGTGGCTCAGTTCCCAAGAAACATCATTAGTAAATTACCAAAATGCCCTTAATACCTCTTTAGTACTTCTAGGGGCACTCTTATCTTTCCATACCTTATCAAAGTACCTCTTGACCCTAGCCAACTATCCAGATACCCTTTCTTGACTGTCTAACCTTAGTCAAATGATCATAATGCCCTTCATCTGACTCTAACTTAATGACACAACATAGTGGCATACCTTCAGTGGCATTTTCATAATTCTTCATTTTTCTCAGTCTTTATTAGCCTTGGCCCACATACGTATCTTAAAATATCATTGGGCTGATAAGGTGCCATTCTGGACCCTCTGTATGATCCACTATCTTCATGGGCTCAATTCCCGAGAAATTCCCCTGAAACCTATTTATCGGGTCTTTTAATCTACTGTAAATTCTATAGAACTCCTTTTTGTGCTCTGTCAATTTCAAAAATGCTTATATTAATTATAGGAATTTACTGCCACATTTCATCTGATTATGAGGTCTAGAGCATACCGTATTAATTTTCCTTTTATTTGGAAATTAATATAAATCTCTCAAGACCTTATAGCAGAACTTTGTGTTGCATCAAACTGATCAACATAATTTTCTCTATTTACTGAGACCTCTGCTCAACAGGGTCTAGTAGCATGCCTTTTTTAGGCTATATACTGGTCTTCTATGCCTAAAAATTGGGATATGATATTTCTCCTCTACTTAAAATAAATTTCGTCCTCGAAATTTGAGGGTCAAACCTCTATTCATTCCTTAATGAATAGTTTCTTCTGAAGAGAATATCCCTTTCATTTCATAACATTTTCTTAACTTTTTAGCTCTTCTTAACTTCTCTTACTATCTTTCATAACTTTGGGTATCTATGCCAAACTTTATGGCATTTACACTTTTTTCATATAACTGCATTATATCTTTACTCTATCTTAGACCCTCTTATTTGGGTCTTGCTAGCCTTTCAATCTCTTTATCCTTATTTGAAGGATTTATCTGCTCATACTTTTCCATTCTCAAAACATATGGGGTTCTCTTCCCTATTCCTCAGGCATACTTCTACAAAACTTTTTGAATATTAGCACTCAGATTTGAACTTGGACTCCATCTTTGTTTAAGGAAAACTAAGTTCAGTCTGTATATAATATAGGCTATGAATAAGTTTTATAGATAAGTTAATCAACTCGTGAAGCTCATTCGCTTAACTTCATCTTTGGTACTCATCTTTCCAGAGAGACATTGTACTGTTCTCATTTCTTCATGGCTCCTTACTTTCCTTAGGCCAGGTCTAACTGCGACCTTAGGATCTAACTGCGATCAACCATAAGCCTCTTCAGAATCTAACTACGACTCTTAAGCTATTAGGATCTAACTGCGACCCTTGAACCATGCTAGAATCTAACTGCGATCCTCCAGAATCCTCTGTGATTCTGTTATACTGTATCATCTCTAAAAGATCTCATCCAACAGACTAAGTTATAAGGTTAACTGCTTCCACTTGTTGATAACTTAATAAAAATTTTAAAATACATTTAGTTGCCCATATATTCATCCAGACTTTACTTATTTCCCTCTTACTCAGGAGTTCCTTCTCATGTTTCTTACTCTATTGTGGCTTACCAATTATGGTCTAACCACCTGTCATTGCATTCTGTTGCTATGGCCTCATCATAACTTCTCATTTCCATGTGTGCTAACTGCGAGCTATTTGAACTATGCTCTTACCGCGAGTAATCTGTATCAGATCTAACTCTTATATGAAAAGTGATCTGAACTCATCTTAATCTAGCTCTATCTGAGAGCCATTTATTTTATATCCAATTCTTATCTTAAGAGTGATATGAAAACAATCTCTTTACTGTCATCTTTTGCTCTTCCTGTATACTATTTCTTTTGATAGAGTTATAACGCTACCACCTTCTTGGTACTTGCTGTAACCCTAGCATAAGAAATAGCCCTAAGTACTGTATTCACAAGTCTATAGAAATACCTGAGTAACCCCAATCATATTGTAACAACTGTCCCACTTACTGAGACAATCTATCATCTTAAGTACATTCTCATTGCATGTCGTATAATATGGGATCTGTTGGAAATCGTGCCCTAGGTGCCAACCATTGTCTTATGAATATTATTGATTTATGAATTTATTAATTGTGTTATCATATTATTTGCATGTTCACTGTGATGACCATCCTTGGATAATTCATGATCTTATTCTAAATGTCCCTAGCCAGTCATCTATATGGGAGCAGAGATGAAATAAGACCAGTATGACTTTGAAGATGTATAGAGATATAAATCAAAGTCATAGGCACATGTAAGAGTACATGGTGTCGGACTGACCCGCTATGAGAGAGCTGCATGGGTTACGTCATAAGCTTCTCACATATACAAACCATGTCACTATGCCCTTTGACCTGAGATCATCATGGATTCCTACATGACAAACACTCAGCTTTGACCTAATCAAAAGTCACTTTTGACCAAGTGATCATAAAGACTATGTTTGGGCTTAGTGGTTTTTCATGCGGAGGAATGTGAATGGTCAAGATGGAATTTGTCCCTCACATTCGTAGAAAGATATTACTGGGCCCCTCGATGAGTGAGTCTAAAAAATGTATAGCTATACTGAAAGAAAGTTGTATTCCATAAAACAAGTTCATGCAGTGGATAGCCTCGTAAGCCTTGGTTACAGGATATGAATCATGCAATTCAATGATACATGCTACCAGTACATGTGACAGACAGTATGAAAAAATGGCAGCAATGTATCAAGGGAGAGACAATCAATACCAAAAGAGAAACCCATGCATACTATAACATATACAACCCTGTTTGGAGAGACCACCCAAACTTTAGGTGGGTTGATAAGCCAAATCAATTCCAAGAAGGTGGTGCTTCCTTAAGCAACTACTAAAATAATACAAGGTCTATAGTTCCAACTCATACTAATACCTTATTAACATCATGGCCAGATAAGACTTCTCAATTGTTAAAGAGTATGGCTACACATATGAACAATATAGATTGTAGAATGACCAATATAGATAACAAGCTCAAGGAGAATGATTGTCAGTTTGCCTCTATAACTTCAATTGTCCAAAGTATGTAGAAGGATAATGCAGATGTGCATAGAAAACTTGAAGAGTTAAGTTCCAAGAATGCAGATATCACAAGTCACTTAACTCAAGTCTCCAATACAGTGAGTGACATTCAAAGAAAGAGCAGTGGCAGTATACCTTTGAACACCGTCATTAATCTGAGGTGTCTAAATGCTATATCCCTCATAAATGACAAAAAGGTGTATTTTAAGGAAACTGATACACTAGAGCAGGATATGGAAGATGCTAAATTTAAGAATTCATCTCTACCACAAGTGCAAATTAGGAGATCTAAAAGTGCTAAAGAACAGTAGCTTATAATAAAGAAGTCAACCCAAGAGGAGAACTCACAAGCCTAAGTGGAGATACAAGAGCTGTAAGAAGAAGCAGCCACAGTACCAAGTCTAGCCTACAAAGGAAAGCAACATGAGGAGAAGCCAGAGTCGAGCAAGCAAAGAGCCTCTATGCACAAAGGTAAAGAGGTAAGTATAAAAGATCTCCCTTTTCCTAACTCTTACTTTGCTAGAAAGAAAAAGATTGACCTGATTTTACAAAAGATAGTTATACTCTATTTAACAAGTTAGAAATAAACATCCCGTTAGTTGAATTCCTCAAGAGAAACCCTAAATATGCAAAAATTTTGAAAGAACTGTGTGCTGATAAAAAGAAGTTTAGGCCTCTTGAGAGAATACAAGTGAGTGCTAATGTGTCATCACTCTTTAAGGCTGAATTATCGGTTAAGTACCAAGACCCAGGATCCTACATAATCCCATGCACTATAGGAAATGTTCCTATTAAGGAGTGTTATTAGATTTAGGGGCAGCCATTAATGTAATGCCTTGGTCAGTATATCAAGCTTTAAGTATCAAAAATCTTAGAGACATAAGCGCAGTGCTCCAGTTAGCTGATAGGTCAATTAGGTATCCTAAGGGAATCCTTAAGGATATTCTAGTGCAAGTCAAGGACTTAGTGTTCCCAGTTGATTTTTATGTTTTGAACATGTCCAATGAGTTAGTAAATGACAGCACTTTGATCTTAGGATGACCTTTCCTCCAAACTTTCAAGACCATCATTAGTATGAAGCATAATTCCATCATAATGGAAGTTGGAGAGCATGTGCTAACCTTTAACATGAATGAAGCAATGAAATTTCCTTATGATAATTCTACTTTTACTACTTTGAATGCCATTGATTGCGCTGTTGAAGAGACTAGGGATGAACATGAATTGAGTTTGCATGATAATGATAGAGATAATGCATTTGTAAAAGGTTTGTTGAGTAATTTTGTAGGATCCCAAGATGTTCTGGAAGCTGGAAGTGCAACAATTGAAGAAGGGTCAAGTTTTTGTGACCCAAGGTTGTGACTCAATGGCCTCCATGTCACGACTAAACATCAATCTAAGACTCACTGTGAAGTTGAGTCACGACCAAATGGCTTTAAGGTCATGACACAAAACTCCAAAGACAATCAGTCGCGACACGAAGATGAAGATATCGCGACTAAACATTAATCTGCTAAGGGACAACCTTTCTATAACCCCAAGTCATGACTAAAAGATGACCAGGTCGTGACAACAAGTTCCAGAGACACGCCCTGTCAACTGGAGTCACGACGAGAAGCTGAAAGGTCATGACCAAAAATGCCAGACGCAACCAGGGACCTCCAAACTCCTTTAGTTCCATACTCCACTTTTTTGGTAAAGGGCTAATATATTCTAACTCTTCTCAAACTCATTATCATTCCAAAATTATATCTCATACCTTAAATGATTTAATCTCAAATAATAATGCAGGAATAAGAAAGTTTGATCTCAACTATGCTACAGCTGTGGACAAACGTAAGCTGGGTGAAATTCCTGAAGAGACTACAATCAAGATGGAATGTCCTAATGAATTGTATATGAGCAACCTCCAAGGATCTACAAAAGGGATTATTTCTAATTTAAATAATTCCCCCATTTGATTCCTTCTGTTGTCTAAACCCCATAATTAGAGTTAAAAAATTTACCTTCTAACCTAAAGTATGCTTACCTTGAGCCAAACTCAAAATTGCAAGTCATAATTTCCAGTTCTTTGACTGTTAATGAATAGTCTAGGTTATTAAATATGCTTAGAAAGAATAGAGAGGCCTTGGGTTGGCAATTAGCTTATATAAAAGGGATACATGCCACTGTTTACACCCATAAGATTCTGCTGAGTGAAGACTCTAAGCCAATTAAACAACCCCAAAGAAGATTAAATCCATTGATATCTGATGTGATTAAAAAGGAGATTAGTAAATTGTTAAAGGTAGGAATCATATATGCTATTCAGATAGTGAATAGGTATCTCCTGTGCATTTAGTGCCTAAGAAGAGCGGATTGACAGTAGTCAAGAATGAGAACGATGAATTGATACCTACTAGAGTGCAAAATTCATGGAGGGTTTGTATTGATTATCGGAAGTTGAATGATTCTACTAAGAAAGATCATTTTCCCTTACCTTTTATTGATCAAATACTTGAGAGATTAGCAGGGAAAGCCATTATTGTTTCCTAGATGGCTATTTAAGATATTTACATATTCCAATAGACCCGAGGGACTAGGAAAAGACCATATTTACATGTCCCTTTGGTACATATGCCTATAAAAGAATGCCATTTGGTTTGTGTAATGCTCCGGGCATATTTTAGTGTTATATGCTTTCTATATTTGCTTATTTCATTGAAAAATGCATGGATGTGTTCATAGACAATTTTACTGTATATGGAAATTCTTTTGATGAGTGTCTAGAAAGCCTTGATAGCATCCTTGCTAGATGTATGGAGAAAAAATTAGTTTTGAACTTTGAAAAGTGTTATTTCATGGTTGATCATGGAATAGTACTTAGACATCTTATATCTAACAAGGGGATTAAGGTGGATAAAGTAAAAATTGAAGTCATATCCTCGTTGCCCTACCCCGCAACTTTAAAAGAACTTCAATCTTTTCTGGGGCCACGTTGGATTTTATGGAAGATTCATCAAAGACTTCAGTAAAATTGCTTTGCCACTCTCAAAACTTCTTCAAAAAGACACTAAATTCATTTTTTCTGCTGATTGCAAAGAGACTTTTGAAAAAAAAATGAAGGAAAGCTTGGTTTCTCCACCTATCCTAACTTCACCAAATTGGGATCATCTTTTTGAACTATCATGCGATGCTTCCAATTACATTGTGGGAGTTATGATAGGACAAAAGGAAGGTAATTTATCTAGGGTGATTGCCTATGGTCGAAAACACTTGACGTTGCTCAAATTAATTATACCACTACTGATAAAGAATTGTTTGCAATTATAATGGCTTTGGATAAATTCAAAGCATATCTCATTAACTCCAGAGTTGTTTACATAGATCATGCAACAGTCAAGTACTTGTTCCATAAACCTCAATCTAAGCCAATACTTCTATTGTGAATGTTACTACTTCAAGAGTTCGATATAGAAGTGAAGGATCGAGCTGGAAATGTTAACCATGTTGCAGACCATCTAAGCAGGTTACCAATAGAGACAAGGGAAGTACTTAGTTCTGATCTTATTTATGATTATTTCCCTGATCAATCCCTTTGTTTGATTGTTATTGTAGAACCTTGGTATGCTCATTTAGTTAATTTCATTAAGACCTACCTAATCCCATCTCATTTGTCTAAGTTTTAGGCCCAAACGCTCAAGAGTGAATCTAAATACTTTATTTGGGACAAACCTTTTCTGTGGAAGTTATGCTCTGATCAAGTATTAAGACGATGTGTCCCAGACCAAGATCACAAATCAGCTTTGGAAACTTGCCATTCATGGGTTTGTAGTGGTCATTTTGGGGGGAAAGGACTGCACGTAGGGTCCTTGAATCTAGTTTTTATTCGCCTTCCCTTTTCAAAGATGCTTTTGAGTTTTGTACAACCTGTGATAGGTGCCAAAGATTTAGGGGGATTAGTAAAAGGCATGAGATACTATAACAACCTATTCTATTTTGTGAGATTTTTTATGTGTGGGGAATAGATTTCATGGGACCTTTTCCATCTTCAGCAGGATTTCGTTACATTTTATTGGATGTAGACTATTTATCTAGGTGGGTAGAGGCCATTCCTATAAGACTAGATTATGCCTAAATGGTCTCCGAGTTTATAAGGTCTCACATATTTAGTAGATTTGGAGTACCTAAAGCGTTAATCAGTGATCAAGGCACCCATTTTTGCAATAAGTTAATCAATCGCTTATTGGCAAAATATGGTGTCACTCATAAAGTCTCACCCCATACCACCCTCAAACTAATGGTCTAGCAGAGGTTTCTAATAGGGAAATTAAGCATATTCTAGAGAGGATTGTTAAGGCAGCCAATAAGGATTGGAATTTAAGACTTGACAATGCCTTATGTGTAAGGAATTGGAAGACACGCAGCGGAAATTAATTTAAAAATTTTTCCTTTCCTTGCCAGGATCTACCGTATGTGTTTAAGTCAAGTGGGAAGAAGTATTACCCTTAGTGTGCCTTAGTGACTTCCACAGCTTTCGGTCACGACATTCACAGCTTCTCTCTGCGGCTCGTGCTCCCTTTCTGATCACAAGAAGTCGACGACTCAGGTCGGCTTCCTCTACTGGCATCCACACGAACAGCTTTCCAACCACGAACGACGTGCTAGCGTCTCTTGTCCCTCCAGGGCTTTCTCAAGAGTTCGTCCTCTCCGTCTCTATTTCGGCAATTTCTTATATGCAAACCTTTTTACAGAGTCCCCTTCGGCCTTTCTATGTTCTATATGTTTCTCTGTGCAAAACGCAGCTCCTAAAATCAGATATATAGATGCTATGCGTTTTTCTCTGTCAACCGAATTGGATTTTGGAGTTAATCTTATATTAATTCCAAAATTAATACAATATCATATATTGTATAATTTTATAAGAAACTAATTAAATAAATAATATCAAATCCGTCCCACAGATTTAATTACCCATTTATTTAATTTTAAATAAAGATGAGACTGAACTATTTTTGATTTATTCTCATAAATCAAATTTGAGATATCCTATCAATTTGAATTTCAAATTTCAAACGTGATAGAGATTTAATTTATCCTTATAAATTAAATCTTATAAATATCTCTTATATGAGATATCCTATCAATTTGAATTTCGAATTTCAAACATGATAGAGATTTAATTTATCCTTATAAATTAAATCTTATAAATATCTCTGATATGAGATATCCTATCAATTTGAATTTCGAATTTCAAACATGATAGAGATTTAATTTATCCTTATAAATTAAATCTTATAAATATCTCTTATATGAGATATCCTATCAATTTGAATTTCGAATTTCAAACATGATAGAGATTTAATTTATCCTTATAAATTAAATCTCATATATACATATAATGTATATATACGAATTTATATATATATACGAATATAAATAAATATATATACATCTATCCTAGATCATTCATTGAATCTGGACATGTCTTAGATTCAATGAATCTGGACATCATAGCTCGTGTTGGGCTATTTTGTGTGCGACCCTGTAGGCCCATATGAAGTTGGCAGTGGGCCATTTGCTATACTAGCCCACAAGTCACAAGCGGTCTCTAGCAAGACATAACGACTACCCAAATCATGTGAGGATCGATAAACGATGTAACCTTTTATACAACCATATCATGTCCCTTCTGTCACGCGATATTTTGGTCATGGATGAGGCATGGATAATGTCATCCTCCTATTCCTGACCGTTACTTTCTCGATCCCTGAGTAGTCTGACTATAGAAATGGAACTACCTTTCCATTACAGTATGGCCATACATTTCTCAGACTCACTCATCGAGGGGCCCAGTAATATCTCTCTACAAATGTGAGGGACAAATTCCATCTTGACCATTCACATTCCTCCGCATGAAAAACCACTAAGGCCGAACATAGTCTTTATGATCACTCGGTCAAAAGTGACTTTTGACTAGGTCAAAGCTGAGCGTTTTGTCATGTAGGAATCCATGATGATCTCAGGTCAAAGGGCGTATTGACATGGTTTGTATATGAGAGAAGCTTATGACGTTACCCATGCAATTCTCTCATAGCGGGTCGGTCCAGCACCTTGTACTCTTACATGTGCTTATGACTTTGATTTATATCTCTATACATCTTCAAAGTCATACTGGTCTTATTTCATCTGTGCTCCCGCATAGATGATCGACCAGGGACATTTAGGATAATATCATGAATTATCCAAGGATGATCATCATAGTAAACATGCAAATAATATGATAACTCAATTAATAAATTCATAAATCAATAATGTTCATAAGACAATGATTGGCCCCTAGGGCACGATTTCCAACATTATGGGCATACAAAATAGCTTTTAAAACTCCTATAGGAATGTCCCCTTATAGGATAGTTTTTGGGAAGGCTTGTCATATGCCTGTGGAAATAGAGCATAAGACATTTTGGGCAGTGAAGGCCTACAATGAGAACTTTGCAAAAGCTGGTTCATAGAGGTTGTTGCATATTCAAAAGCTAGAAGATATTAGATTAGATGCCTATAGCAGCTCTGAAATTTATAAACAGAAAATAAAGTCATTCCACGATGCTCATATTCTGCGAAAGAGTTTTAAGGAGGGTGACAAAGTATTAAGGTACCAAGCTAGGTTCAAGTTCAAACATAGAAAATTCAAAACTAGCTGGGACGGTCCTTACACAGTTGTTAAAGTCTACGAATTCGGGATGATTGAATTGAAAGAGGAAACAACGCGCAAAATCTTCCAAGCTAATAGTCACCATTTGAAACTTTGTGAGGAATCTGCTTTACCACCTTGAGGCCAAGTTGTCCCTTTCCTATCTCCTACCTTTATAAGTTTTCCCTGATGTGATATGTTGATGATAGTTTAAGGATAGGAAATAGATGTTTTTAGTAGGATAGTTTTCATTTTCTGTTTATTTCTGCTTATTCTAGGTGTCTTTCTATTTTGAACAATAACCCTTTACTAACCATGTGTCACTTACTCATTGATTGTTCTCTATGGAACTTACACACTCACATGCATGATCTTAGCTTACCCATCATGTCGTCTCTGCCTTACTAGTATTGCTTTGCATGACTTGAATGTAACTGTGTGCTGAACTGTTAATTTGCATTGAGTGATTAGGCTACCTGCTATTTTGAAGCTAGATTTAATTGACTTTACAAAGTGATTATGATCTTTTCTACTTTAGTTCTATTGATAGTGAGGACACTGTCGAGTTTAAGTGTGGGGAAGGATGTTATTCTATAAAAAAAACTCTTCTATTAATCCAATCTTTCATCACAAATTTTTTGTTTTTGATCTTAATGTATGTGATAAATTGCTGAAAATTAGATCCCCACTTTAAACTGTGTTGATAACTGGAAAGGTGTTAGCATGAAAAAATATTTTGGGACTTTGACAATTATCATTAGGTAGTCTATGTGAAAACTGGTCGTGACATATGTGCTTTTTGGTCACGACCTGTAATAGAATTTTGGACTTAACATGCTCCTATGAACTACAGTCATGACCTATGTACATAGTGGTCACGACAATAACTCTCTGTTGATTTGAGTCGTAACATGAGTACCTACCTAGTCACGACTGTTCCTCTCTGTCTATTTGCATTGTGAAAGGTACATTCTGTGGTCGTGACAGGAAATATTTTGAAAATCTTGAGCATGCACCTCTGTGACAAGTGGCCACGACCTTCACTATTTTTAGTCGCGACCTATGTTTGAAAAATGTCCAATTACCTTCTATTTGCTTTTGGACTACTGTATAGAAGGACTCCTTTTGGACTACTTAGATTCTTTCACAAATGATTAATTGTTCTCTTATTTCAAAACCTTTTTAGCTCCTAGAAACCACTGTCTCATTTGAATTTTTTGGAAAATCTTAGAAATTGAATTTGAAACGCCTAAACTTTTGCTATTAGATTTGGATTATCACATGGTTCTAAGTATTACTTTGAAACTTTTAAATCATCCTTTAGAGGGTTATCAGTTGTGATGAGTGTTTTAATGCCTAGTGAATGATGAACATTGTTTGAGACTTTAGCTTATGAGCAATCTAGATTAAAACCTTTGTTGGAAGGATTCTTGACCTTAAATTCTATATTAAGTGATTATTCAATTGGTTTATAGCTTCTAAAACTTGTCTTGGCTCTGAGTTCATAATTACTTGCGCATTTATGAATTGAACATGATAGAGGCATTCTTTCTAAATCACTTTATCCCAAACACAAGCCCACTATATATTACATCCTTAATCACCCTTTTTTGAGCCCATTACTTTTTCTTTTCATCATTCTTGTAGAAAGTCATATGTACATAAACATTATTTTGAAATAATTGTTTTTTCATGTTAGAAATTCACCATTGTTGTGTTATTCTGCTACAGCTTCCATGAATGAGGTGCCAAATAAAAGAAGAACAAAGAAGCATATTGCACTGGGAAAAAAGTACAAGAAAAAGAAGTAAAAAGAAAAAAAAATAGAAGTGAAGAGGGTACCATTATCAACTCTTATTAACACAATTACCACAGCTACATCCCTAGGGACATGAATTCATGCTACATATTCATTATTGAATGCATATAGTACTTTCTATTCTTCATATTGCATTCCATGTGGCCCATCTCTATCATTTCAACCCTAAAAGACCTCTTGATTATTTGCAAAAGTGTTATATAGTTGCTAAGATTTAGAGTCATTACAAGCATATGGTAGGATGTTTTCCAATTTGAATCTGAGTGAAAGAACCCTAACAATGAGAAGAAATAGAGAGCTAAACACTTACACCCTTTGAGAGGATCTATTACGCTCATACAATTGAAGTTGATTTCACTTAGTAGTTAATTACATGGCATTACTCACATTATCACCTTTTCATTCCTAAAAGATGACGAATTATTTGTTTTCAGGGTACACTATGGATTATGTTGTAATCTTGAATTTAATAGTATGGTTCTATGTGTGATTCATTTCTTTGTCTAGGAATACAAAGGTTCAAGTATGGGGGAATTGATAAGACACATTTTGTATATGGTTTCTGTGACATTTTTAAGAGTTTTATAACAACTTTACCGTTCATTTTATGCCTTAAATTGTACTTTTATGGTAATACATGATTGTGCATAGTAATGTGCTAATTAAAGGGTAAAATGGTAAATTAACTCTTTAAAACTGCATATATTCTGTTATTTACTGATTTGGACTTTTACAGTGAGCTTTTATGTTGGATTGCAGGTATTTTGGAAGAGAGCAAGGACCAGGAAAGAAATCACAAGTCAATGAAAGTGAAACCATTCTCCTACGCCTTTTAGTCGCAACCAAAGAGTCCGCCAGTCATGACCTTGATTCTTCTAGAAGTCTCTATGTGTTTATAGGTCGCAACCAAAACATGGATCTGGTCACGACTAAAATGCGAAATCGCTGAA
The DNA here is from genome assembly GCA_037074615.1 of Leucaena leucocephala. Taxonomy (NCBI): domain Eukaryota; kingdom Viridiplantae; phylum Streptophyta; class Magnoliopsida; order Fabales; family Fabaceae; genus Leucaena; species Leucaena leucocephala. The sequence goes on from CM073550.1 coordinate 7,429,868, forward strand.
ACTGCGCGTTTTAAATTAGGTCATGCAGAAATAAAAGGAGAGGAGGGTTGCCGTCAAGGGGGAGGCTGGTTTTTTACTGATTAGGCTAAGAAGCAGTACTCGAGTGCTCTCTGATCACCTTCTCCACATCTTCCATCGTTCTACACCTCTCCACAGACTTCTCCACATCTCTCCACCATCAATCTACCGTCTTCTCATCATTTCTTCATGGCATCACATCTGGACAATGATTGTAGTACAGCAGGAGTCATGAGAGGCTAAATCTTTAGTCTCTTGGTGATAGATTTGATATGTTGAGCTCATAGACTAAAACGTGGAGTTTCTACTGTTCTAATTTGTATCTTCTCATATTATGATTGCTACTAGATCTAGGGTTTTTATTTTATGAGCAAGTTTTGAATATCGATTGATCATTCTCATATTAGACATTGTAATTGAATTCGGATGATTTGAACGTTTGCTTTTTAATAGAATATTTCAGTTTCGATTTTAAGAGAGTTAGGTTATTATCAGCTATCGTTGTTAATTAATTCAATTGTTTGAAATCTAGGGTTTTCCTTCGACGACCATTCAAGGGCATTTTTATCATCTAATTCAACTTATATGCTAAGTGGTTTCTGACAGTTTGCTAATAGTTCTTAAACTAGCTTTGATCAAAGGGGTTTAAAGACAATTAGGGTTCTGGACTCAATTGATCGATTGAGATTTTCTTTGAGATTTAGTGATTTCAAAACTCTAATTTTAACGTGAGAGTAAGGATAGATATGTTTTCATCATCAAGAGTCTTTTATAACATATTTCTCAAATAAACCAACTCATTTTCATCTTAATCAAAAATCTAAAAATATTTACTTTTCTACACCCTACTTTTATTGCACCAATCACTAAAACCCCAAAAACCATTTTATCCCTGCTCAGGTTTTTCATTGATTTTAACATCCAATCTGCTAGGTTTCCAAATAAAAGGATCCTTGAGAAGAACGATAGGGTTGTGCCTTATACTATATTATATTGGGTGCAATTAACTTTATTTTGGTGGATCGGATCACGACAATCCACCCTCATCAAGAGGTATATCAATATCTCTCAAATAGAGTGAATAGAACATTATTGTACATGATAATTTTTCTTTCGTAAGGAATGATATATGAAAAATAGAGTTATAGGCTTTCGAAGTTTTTGGCATTATGTCTCTCAAAGCCATAATTTTTCTACTTTTGTAATTTAGTCTATGGACTTCTATTATTTACAATTCAGTCTCTAAACTTTCATTAATTATAGTTTAATCCCTTTAACTTTATAATTTTATACTTTCTCTCTTTCTTTGACTTAAAACTTATCTAACAATTGTCTTTTCTTTTGATCATTGTAACAATCCTTTTTTACCTCTTTCCTTTATCGGTTTTATATAAATAAGAAAAATTTGGGATATTACAATTAGACAAATCTGACAATAGAACCCTAGAATCTATGTTGCTATGCTCTAATTAAATATGTCATAACCGCAATCCCCAGTTTATGTTATACTATCTATGTTGCTCCCAAAAGGTGTTCCTGACAAACTAGAAAAGCGAATCAAGGAAAATGCATCTTGTGGCTTGGGAAACACTAAACCCATATTTGGATAGGAATAAAAATCTAGAAAAAATAATATTAGAAAGAAGAACTTTCAAAATAGTAATTTTATTATTATTTTAAAAAAAATCGTAGTATTCCCTCTCCTTTATTTTCTTCTCATTTTCCCTTCATCCATCCATGAGTGGTTTAATTTTCTACCATAGTGGATTATTCAACGTGTTGGGAATGTCAAGCCGTCTTTGGAGGAATTCTCCATATGGTAAATTTACTGTGACAGCAGCCTATAATATGATGCCAAATAATGATGATGGGCATTCTCAAATGTGGAAGTGGCCTATGCCTTAGAAAATATTATGTTTCAAGTTTCTCATGGAAGACCTCACACAAGGATCATGCTTTTTATTCATATTCATTCATTGGATACGTCAAATTTTCCTTTTACGAGACGGGTGGAATTACTACAGAGAAGGCATTAATAAATGCGGAGATGAAACGCTTTTGAGGACAAAATTAGTGCCATTTTTCAAGTAAATTAGCTTGCCTGTTATTCCAAAAAAACAAAAAAGAAAAAGTTACGAAGCATCGATGAGAGTTTTCTACTATTATACAACACTAATATTAATATATACAGGTAGGTTAGACAATCAACCTCTTGGGATTATTCTTGTTAAGTTTTTTATAAATCACCAAACACCAATCTTCAGTTTTCCCAGTCACTGTAGCTCATTGAGCATTTCCAATGCTGCTGAGTCAAGTGAACTCTTCTTGTCTGCCCTAGAATCTCCTTTACAATAGATTTTACCATAATCGGGTATGCACAGTTGTATGCTTGACACAACAGACTTTTTTCTTTTTTCCGGACCTTCGCCAAATTCAAATGGAGTCCTGTCAAAAAACTAATATATTAATAAAGGCCGGATTTATGATTACAATTACAATTACTACTTGAAAAGAAGATTTCCCCTCTTTTAGTCTCAGAATTTTGAATCAGAATAATTCAGTCCTTATAACGACAGAGTTATTAGGAGGAATACTTTGCCATGTTTATGTAAAGTACTGCAAAGATTATTAGGAGGAACAAGTTTGAGCTCAGAAAGAACAGAATGAGATAGTCAACTCACCTCTGTTTCTGTTCCGTTGAGTCAAATGTAGGCATTGGGCATTGTAGTCTCTTGCATATTCAAATAGGGAGGTCGGGTCCTCCCTTCTTCATATTGATTTACGCAATAACAGCAAATTATGAATCCACAAAAGAAGTTGACTTAGTTGTTAAAAGAACAGATCTTCTCATCCTTGATATAGAAATGCAAGGAATCAAAGACAGTTTCAAGGGCTTAAAAGACAAGGGAAAAACAAGAAAAGATCGATACCTGGAATTGCATCACTGGGATCAGAGAGTTCCATTGCAGAGTATTCGGGAGCTGATAGATTAGTTTTGTCCACCTCCCGCTTACTCGTTACTGGCTATGAGACACGCTCATCACGTAGACTAGAGCAAATACTAAAACTCCAACTTCGGAGAAGAAGAATCATAGAAATGATCAAGATTATCTCTTTTTCTCTTGGTCCCATCATTATAAAAATGTAAACCAGATTCCAGTGTAGTTAATTTCAGTTGGACAGCAGCTCTGCAAATCTGGCGGTTTTAGCAAATATCCACATCATGAGGAACTATTTGCCTTTTAGTCTTGAAGCCTATATTTGATAGACCCTTCAAATGAATTATTACACGTGAAATTTTTGGGCAGATTTGCTTTTTATATAAGCTGTCTGCATCTTTACGAATAATATTATTTTCTCTTTAAAAAATCTACTTCCATATTCCATCATGAGGAACTATTTTGACAGTTTTCAGTTTCCTAAGCATTACAATATTATTAACAAAAGTTGATCGACTTGGTAAGGACAAATCCAATACCCAAAAGAAAAGGTTCGACTCTTCTACCAATGTGAAAAAATTGTTAGTACATAATTTGAAAGTATATCCGTCTGACACTTTGACCCGAACAGTTTGTCACAGCTTGGTGAGTTCCCAGACTTAGACTCAAAAGAACTTTTTTTCCAGGAAAAAACTTATGATATTAGTATTAACCACAAAGTATAGCTTTTGAATTGGTTCCAGCTAAATTACATGAGAGAGTTAGTGTTGACCCAAAACGAATTCTTGAACATTTCAAATATGATAAACAATGCATATAAAGCATACAGATGGGCAAAAACAATAGCTTGTACGTTTTATTTCTAACGCTAAATACCATATATTTAGAAAATTTGATATAGAAAGGAAAATAACAAAAGCATTAGAGAAGCAGAGAATACCTCAAGCTCCTTAAGTAAATGAAAAGCAACTTCTCCTTTAGCTGTTCTCCTATTTGGGCCCCGTCCCTCTCAAACCAAGAGGATGTCTTGGAGCTGTCTTGCACCATATCTCCCTTCAACTTACATATTTCTTTTACAAAATACCCAAGAGAGCCACATAATTTGAGCAGGTCACGTAATGGAGGCAGTTCAAGCTTATCAGGAGTAACAATGTGATAGGTAATCTGTCCTCATTTTCCCTACAAGAATCTCTCAGAGAGTAATTAGAAGCAAAGAGAATCTCTAAAAATATGATTTATTTCACTCTGCCTTAACAAGATTAGGCTAGAGATATATATAGATGTAGGAATACATAGATAAGAACTTACTCTCCCTACATTATCGGGAAACATGCCCATGACATAGAAATAAGAGCATGATCGAGACTAAAATGATGACTCCCACTAACATAATGGAGTAAATAAAATAATAAATAATGAAATAATTAACATAATTGCTTAAACTTGGTCAAATTACCCTTCCTCTGTCTTTGATAAGCCTTTCTGAACCTATCAATATCTCCCCCTTCAAAATCGACCATGTCCCCAAGGTAGAATGCTGGAAATTGAGTTTGAAACATGTCATAATCTTCCCAGCTAGATTCCTTAGTGGGCCAATTCTTCCATTGGATGAGTAGCTCCAGTGTTATTCTTCTCCAATGATGGGTTATTACTTGTTCAGGTTCTAAAACCATCTCAAAGTCAGAATTGCCGGAGGGTGGGCAGGTTCAACTCCACGAGCTAGCCTTAGTAAGGAAACATGGAAAACAGGGTGCACTTTAGACTTCGGAGGGAGTTCAAGTTAATATAGGTCCCACCTTTCTAGTGATCACATATGGGCCAAAGAACCGTGGAGAAATCTTGGAATACTGTTGGTGGGAGAGTGATGCCTAACAAAATGGCTGAATTAGTAGGAAAATTGAGTCCCCTACTTCGAAAGTAACTTCCCAACAGTGCTGGTCAGCATAGGCCTTTATTTTGTCCTACATCTTTTTCAAGTTTACTTTTAACAATCGTAGCATATCGTCTTGTGTCTAGTTAGGATGCTAGCTCTTCAAGATGAGTTTGCCCTTTGACGAAAAGCATAAGTGGAGAAGGATCACGGCCATAGACTGCCTTGAAAGGGGTGGTGTTGGTGGAGGTATGGTAACTCGTATTTAAGGAATACTTAGCCCAACATAAAAACTTGCTCCAAGTATGCAACTATTTATGAGCAAAACACTATAGGTAGCCTCAAGGGATCAGTTGACTACTTCTGTTTGTCCGTCCGTTTGTGGATGATAAGCGGTACTCATCCGGAGGCGGGTGCCACTTAGTTGAAATAACTCCTGCCAAAAATCACTCAAGAATAATGGGTCTCTGTCAGAAATAATAGAGTGAGGCATGCCATGGAAACAGACTATGTTTTCACAGAGCAAGAGGCCACTACTTTGGCAATATAAGGATGACACAAGGGAATGAAGTGGCCGCATTTACCTAAACAATCCACGATTATAAGGACAGTATTATAACCACCGGATTTGGGTAGACCCATAATGAAATCGATCAAGATATCTTCCTATATTTGCTCTGGGAAAGGAATGGGCTGTAGTAAACTCGCTGGGGACAATGTCTCACATTTATTCTTTTGACATGTAAAACATTTTTAGATAAATAGTTTGATATCTACCTTCATTTGGGGCCAAAAGAAGGTAAAAATAAGCCTTTGGAGAGTTTTAAGGAAACCGCCATGACCTCTAGTGGGTGAAATGTGGGCTTCTTCAATTAACTTAGCCCAAATTGGGAAGCTTCGGGGAATAACCAATTGTCCCTAAAAATACAGCTTTCCTCGTGCCAGACTAAATTCGGGTTTGCAATGAGGATCTTCGGTCAAGGCCTGGACTATCATGACTATAAAGGGATCCTTTCTGGTAGCCTTCTCTAATTCCAAAAAATCAAGTGGTAAGGTAAGGCACAACTAAGTGTAGGAATTATGCTAGATGTGGGCGTTTGGAAAGGGCGTCAGCACCAACATTTTTCTCTTCCTGCCTTGTATATAATTTGAAAGTCAAATAGAAGTTTGATGAGTAGACTTAGCTATGTATTGGTGAGTACTCGATGCTCTAACAAGTACTTGAGACTATGATGATCAGTTCTGACAATGAAATGTCATCCCAGTAAATAGTGGTTCCAGTGTTGGAGAGCTAACACCAAAGCCAATAGTTCGCGATCATAGGCAGACTCGTACCTATTGGAGAAAGATAGCCCTCTATTGAAGAATGCAATAAGATGTTCATGTTGGAGTAGGATTGCCCCAATACTCTCTATGGAAGCATCACATTCTACTACAAAGTTGATGGCAAAGTCAGGTAGCTTTAATGTTGATGCGATTATCAAGGCAACCTTAAGCTTATGAAAAGCTACTTGTGCTTCTTCAGGCCATTTAAAGGCATTCTTTTTAGTGAGGTCTGTGAGAGGTCAAGCAATTCTACCGTAATTTTGGACAAAACGGCGATAATATCCAACGAGATCCAAGAATGCACTCAATTATGTGGCATTGGTGACTGTTGGAAGGACACTCATTTTATACCGAAATCCGATGTCTGAGGAAGGACATCTTTGACCAGCCTAATTCACACTTTTTAAAGTTGGCATAAAATGAGTGTTGTTGTAAGGTCTCAAGGATGATCTGAATGTGCTCTTCATGTTCCTCGGCGGTTTTACTATAAATTAATATGTCATCAAAAAACACCAAAACAAAACATCGTAAATAGGGCCGAAAAAGATCATTCATAGTAGCTTGGAAAGTGGCAGGGGCATTGATAAGCCCAAAAGGCATGACTACATATTCATAACGGCCATTGAGTTCTAAAGGCTATTTTGGGAATGTCTTCAGTCAAAACTTGAATCTAATTGTACCCAGAATGCAAGTCAATCTTTGAAAAATAAGCATCCCCATATAATTCCTTCAGTAATTCATCAATATTAGGAATATCATACTTATCGAAATGGTGATCTTGTTGAAAGCCCAATAATCAACATGCATTCGCCACGAATCATCTTTCTTTTTTACTAGCAAAACTGGACTCGTAAATGGACTAAAGCTAGGCTGAATGAATCCTTTGTTTAAAACTTCATCTACCTCTATATCATTATTCTGGTAATATAGACAGCGGTACGGCCTCAGATTTGGAGGGATAGTCCCTAGTAAGAGTGTGATAACATGCTGCTGTTTGAGCCAAGGAGGAAGGGAATTTGGTTCTACAAACACAGCTTCAAACTTTTTTAGTATATTTGATAAATTAACATTTTCAGATAGGTCACCATACCCTCCAATTGTGATCGGTGTTATATACTTAGGAGCTGCCTCTGGTTCACGGCTAGGTATCCCCTGCAATTTATACTTTTTTCCATTCACCCAAATACCTAAGAACATCTCATTCCAGTTACCTAGAACAGTATTAAGAAAGGCAAGCCATTTAATTCCCAATACTACATCAAATCCAGGCAGACAAAATGGATAAAAATCCTGTCAGATAGTCAAACCTGGAAGTTGAATTTCAACATCCTTACAGAGTTGGTAGCAGCAAATAATACTGTCATTTCCAATTTGAACACCAAAAGTGGAAATTTGTGGTAGTAGGCAGATTTAAATCATGCCCCAAGGCTTCAGCTATAAAGTTATGTGTAGAGCCACTATCTACCAGCAACACTACTTCACGGCTCATAATTGTCCCCCCAACTTCATGGTCATCATCGTTGGTCTGCCCAGGATTGCATTGAACGAGATCTCTTCTATGTGGACCTCGTATTCTTCATCCTCCACTACTGGTTCAAGAGTATCTGGTCTCCTGTCACTATCGTTGGCTTCCAGTAGTGAAAGTGAAGTACAACGGTGGCCTAGTTAGAAAGGCGCACCGCACCGGATGTAAAGGCCTATATCCCTCCATAGTTGTCGAGTTGTGTCCCACTCACTCTGGCTCAAAGATCCTGACGCCGAGGAAAAGACGAGTGTCGCGGGGATGCCAACGAGTTGGCAATTGGGCTGACGATACTGGATCTGCCTTGGGAGAAAGCTGGGTTCCTGGAATAATAATGGGTGGATCGGTTTAGGACCACAATTGACCCTGCTTTGGACCCACAACCGGACTCGGAAGCTTTTCCTAACTCCAGTTCAAGGCGCAACGCACGGTAAACGGTTCTGGGTTTGTGAAGACAAACCTTTGCCTGCATCTCCTTCAAGCCGCTCAAGAACACACCGAGGAGGTAGTGGTCAGGCTAGTTTGTTACTCGAGTAACCCTCCTAGCCCACTCCTGTCGGTACTCCATCACACTTCCCGTTTGCTGGATGATGCAAATGAATTCATTGGGGTACAAAAATTATGGGGCCTATAGTGTGCATTCAAGGTTTTGACCAGTTCGTCCCAATAGAGTAGGGTTCTTTCTGAGTTGATCCAAGAAAATAGATCGAGGGTGTCTCTTTCTAGGTACATTGTAGCAATTTCCATCTTGTCATCCTACGACGTCTGATATTACTGAAAAAACTTCTCAGCCTTCAGCACCCATCCACACGGGTCACCTCCATTGAACTTTGGAAACTCAATCTTCGCATATAGGGTTTGACGTCACTGGTAATTCTTTAGATTCCTCTCCCCAATGCCTTACTTTCTTCTTTTCTGAGTTGTTCCTTGCTTCCAAAGACACCTTGTCTCTCAGTTCGTCCAACATATTAAGTTTGGCAACTATTATAGCCACTGGGTCAGGAGCTTGAGTGCCCCTTAGGTTGCTGTTAGGGTCTAGGTTCATTACAGATGATGCACATGTGTCCACCATGGCTCTGATGTCAAAATTATAGGTAATATCTCCTACTCACTTTCCCTACAAGAATCTCACAAAGAGAGTAATTAAAAGCCAAGAGAATCTCTGAAAATATGATTTATTTCACTCTGCCTTAATAAGAGTAGACTAGATATATATATATGTGTAGGAATACATAGATAAGAACTTACTCTCCCTACATTATCGGGAACATACCCATGACACATAAATAAGAGCATGATAGACTTATTGACTAAACTGACGACTCCTACTAACATAATGGAGTAAATAAAATAATAAATATTGAAATAATTAACATAACTGCTTAGACTTGATCAAATCATCATTCCTTACGTCTTTGATAAGTCTTTCTGAACCTATCACAATGGGAGATAATAGAGGCTTGAAAACGTTCCATACTTCATCAAGATTAAGTTTAGCGTCAATTAGTATAGCCCCTGCAATACTTTCTACTAAATCTCCAAGTATCTGTGTCAAAAATAGACAAATGACAACTAATGAAAAATGATGATGAAAAGAAAAAATTCCAACAAATCAAGGGTTTAACTAGCCATATTTGTCCAAAAAAATAAAAGAAAGAACCAAAATAAGGACAAAAACGGAAAAAAAAGAAGCAAAGCGATGAAAGAAATTAAAAAAAAATTACAATCATCAGTAACCTTGGGTCCTTTAAAGCCAGAAAGTGATTTTGTCGTGTTCAATTCAGAGAAAGCCCTGGCGTAATCATTTACCTGGCCGAGCAATAAATCTGACCTATACAGAAGATACTGTTGTAGATTTTGTCTGACAGTAACTTGAGCAAAGTTTTCGTTATTGACAGAAGCCCCAAAAGTTGAATAAAAAATTGTATGCAGAAATATACTCACGCAACATAATCGACCGTCGCCGTATCGTCTCCTGACTTCGTCGCCCTTGGCCGCCGTATCGCCTCTTCACAGTCGCCGCCGTATCGCCCTTCGGTGTTCCCGATCTCACAGGCTTCTATCTTTTTTGGGTCAAGCACAGGGTTCTATATTTCATAAAAAACATTTTTTCCAGTAATTTTAATAATTAACGATAGATAAGGGATAACTAATTTAAAAAATAGTATGACCTTAATTTTACTTATTTCAATATTTATATTTTTTCTTAAAATATAATATTTTAATTATTTTATTAAATTATATATTATTAATTATTATTTATTAATAATTTATTATTCATTTACTTGTTTCTATTTTTTATTTTTTAATATTAATATTTAAAAAATAGATATAAAGTTATGGTTTAATATTAATTGTTTTATTATTTATATTTTTTATTAAATTATATTATTTTATTTATTTTATTAGAATATACACTATTTATTGATTGTCTCTATTTATTTTTTATTTATTTAAATATTGATATTTAAAAACCGCTGGAAGGTTAAGGATTAATTTTGCTTATTTCATTATTTATTTTTTTAAAATATATTATTTTATTTATTTTATTAGACTATATACTATTATATATTTATTTTTAATATTAATTTTTAAAATTTAGATAGAAAATTATGCTTTGTTTTATTTTTTATATTTTTTAAATTATATTATTAATGTATCATTTTTTTTATTTATCTTTATCTTTAGTAATCTATCGTTCTTTTACTTGTTTTTATTTATTTATTTTTATATTGAAAAAATTAATTTAAGAATTTTTAATAGGGTATAATTTTATTTATTTAATTATTTATATTTTTTTATAGGTTAATTGATTGATTTTATCAAACTATTTATTTTCTTTAACTATATATTATAATTTGTTGTTTATTTATTAATAATTGACTTGTTTCTATTTAGTTTTTTATTTTTTAATATTGATATTTTAAAACTACGTCGAAGATCACAATTTCAATTTCCCTTATTTTATTAATTATATTTTTTTCTTAAAATATATTATTTTATCTATTTTATTAGGATCGTTATTTGTTTGTCTGGATTTACATTTTTTATCATTTATTTATTTGTTTGTATTTATTTTATTTAGCTATACACTATAATTTATTGTTTATTTATTAATAATTTATTATTCATTATTTATTTATCTCTATTTATTTTTTATTTTTTTGTTATTTATTTAAAAATTAAAAAATTGTGTTTGAGAGCTCTTCTTAAGTCAAAGGTTATAGGCTCCAATTGTACTTGTTTAGTTCTTTTTAATTATTTCCTAAAATTTATATTGATTTGTTTATTTTATTAGGCTATACGTTAATATTTATTGTTTATTTGTGATAATTTGTCCTTCATTTGTTTAAATTTTTTATTTTTTTTATTATTTCTTTAAAAATTGTGTTTGAGAGCTTCTCATTTGATAAATGATCATTTATTCAATTTTATTTGTTTCATTATTTATATTTTTACCCTAAATTATATTGATTTATTTTGTTGAACTATATATTATTATTTATTATTTATTTGTTAATAAGTTATCATGCTTGTCTCTATTTAGTTTTTTATTTCTTCAATATTATTATTTAAAAACCTAAAAAACTAAGTGGAAGATCACAGTTTCAATTTCGCTTATTTTATTAATTATATTTTTTCTTAAAATATATTATTTTATTTATTTTGCTGAGCGGTACACTATGATTTGTTTTTATTTGTTAATAATTCATCAAACATTTGCTTGTCTCTATTTTACCATTTATTCAATATTGATATTAAAAAATGGGGTGGAAGGTCATTTGTTCAATTTTAGTTGTCTCATTATTTACAGTTTTCCTTTAAATTACATTGTTTTATCTATTTTGTTGGACTATGCATTATTGATTGTTTATTGTTTTAATAATTTATCATTCTTTTATTTGTATCACTATAATTTATTGTTTATTTGTGAATATGTTATCATTCATTTGATTGTCTCAATTTAGTTTTTCATTTCTTCAGTATTGATATTTGAAAACCAGGGTGAAGGTAATGTTTTCAATTTTGCTTTTTCATTTCTTCAATATTGATACTTAAAAACCGATTTTGTTTATTTCATTATTTATATAGCTTTTAGAATGTATTGTTTTATTTATTTTATTAAGCTGTGCACTATTGTTTATATTTTAATTTCTTCAATATTGATATTTAAAAATCAGGTAAGAGGTTATAGGTTCAATTTCAATTATTTCACTATTTATATTTTTCTTTTAAATTATATTGTTAATTTATCATTCATTTGCTTATCTCTATTTGTTTTTTCTTTCGTTATTTATATTTAAGCCAATTCCCAAATTAATTGTGATATTATTAATGAGATATAAGCAATACAACCCAATTACCAAATTAATTCTTGATTATACCTCTTTAATCGGCCAACGCGATAGAAAACTTAACAAAGGCAGCCAATTTCTAAAATTAATTAGGATAATCTTCAATTTTCTAGATAATTAGAAAGATAAGTCTGTTGATTAAAACTTAAAAAAAAAAAACAGGAATGCCAAGTCTCATGTGTCAAATACTCTCTTTTCGTTTAATTTGAGCAAGAGTATATTCTTTTTCAGAGTAGAGTTTAGAGTATAAAAAGATTTTGTATCTCTTAATAAATGCATTTTCTAGAATTTAAATTTGTGTTGTTGTTATGAAGATAAAATAAGGGGAAAATGCATTTAAGTCTCAGAGAAAAAATTAAATTGCAAAAATGTCTCAAGAAATTATAAAATTATTATGGAGTCCCATGAGACTTAAGATTATTTTTTTAAAAGTAAAAAGACATAAATGCTCCTGATGTTTAAAAATATGTCAGTTGTTATTCTTTTACAATAGAGTTATTATTCATAGTAGTGTAATTGTCATTTTTTCAATTGTAAGGAAGTTATTTTTTAATAGTTGAGTTGATATTCTTTGACCATAGAATTGTTATTTTCTAGTGGTGGAGTTGTTAAATTTGTAGTTATGGGGTAGTTATTTTTCCACTAATTTAATTATTATTTCTTCACTATTAAGTTATTATTTTCTAGTGTTAAAGTTATGATTTTAAATTTTATTGTTAATTTATCAATTATTTGCTTATCTCTATTTGTTTTTTCTTTCGTTATTTATATTTAAGCAAATTCCCAAATTAATTGTGATGTTATTAATGAGGTATAAGCAATGCAACCCAATTACCAAATTAATTATTGATTATACCTCTTTAATTGGCCAAAGCGATCAAAAACTTAACAAGGGCAGTCAATTTCTAAAATTAATTAGGATAATCTTCAATTTTCCAGATAATTAGAAAGATAAGTCTGTTGATTAAAACTTAAAAAAAAAAAAAGGGAATGCTAAGTCTCATGTGTCAAATACTCTCTTTTTGTTTACTTTGATCAAGGGTATATTCTCTTTCAGAGTAGAGTTTAGAGTATAGAAAAATTTTGTATCTCTTAATAAATACATTTTTTAGAATTTAAATTTGTGTTGTTGTTATGAAGATAAAATCAAGGGAAAATTGCATTTACGTCCCGGAGAAAAAATTAAATTACAAAAATATCTCAAGAAATTACAAAATTATTATGGAGTTCTATGGGACTTGAGATTATTTTTTTAATAGTAAAAAGACATAAATACTCCTAGTATTTAAAAATATGTCAGTTGTTATTCTTTTACCATAGAGTTATTATTCATAGTAGTGTAATTGTCATTTTTTCAGTTGTGAGGAAGTTATTTTTTAGTAGTTGAGATGATATTCTTTGACTATAGAATTGTTATTTTCTAATGGTGGAGTTGTTAAGTTTTTAGTTGTGGGGTAGTTATTTTTCCACTAATTTAATTATTATTTCTTCACTATTAAGTTATTATTTTATAGTGTTAAAGTTATCATTTTAAATTATATTGTTAATTTATCAATTATTTGCTTATCTCTATTTGTTTTTTCTTTCGTTATTTATATTTAAGCAAATTCCCAAATTAATTGTGATGTTATTAATGAGGTATAAGCAATGCAACCCAATTACCAAATTAATTCTTGATTATACCTCTTTAATTGGCCAAAGCGATCAAAAACTTAACAAGGGCAGTCAATTTCTAAAATTAATTAGGATAATCTTCAATTTTCCAGATAATTAGAAAGATAAGTCTATTGATTAAAACTTAAAAAAAAAAAAGGGAATGCTAAGTCTCATGTGTCAAATACTCTCTTTTTGTTTACTTTGATCAAGGGTATATTCTCTTTCAGAGTAGAGTTTAGAGTATAGAAAAATTTTGTATCTCTTAATAAATACATTTTTTAGAATTTAAATTTGTGTTGTTGTTATGAAGATAAAATCAAGGGAAAATTGCATTTACGTCCCGGAGAAAAAATTAAATTACAAAAATATCTCAAGAAATTACAAAATTATTATGGAGTTCTATGGGACTTGAGATTATTTTTTTAATAGTAAAAAGACATAAATACTCCTAGTATTTAAAAATATGTTAGTTGTTATTCTTTTACTATAGAGTTATTATTCATAGTAGTATAATTCTCATTTTTTCAGTTGTGAGGAAGTTATTTTTTAGTAGTTGAGATGATATTCTTTGACTATAGAATTGTTATTTTCTAGTGGTGGAGTTGTTAAGTTTTTAGTTGTGGGGTAGTTATTTTTACATTAATTTAATTATTTTTTTCACTATTAAGTTATTATTTTCTAGTGTTAAAGTTATCATTTTAAATTATATTGTTAATTTATCAGTTATTTGCTTATCTCTATTTGTTTTTTCTTTCGTTATTTATATTTAAGCCAATTCCCAAATTAATTGTGATGTTATTAATGAGGTATAAGCAATGCAACCCAATTACCAAATTAATTATTGATTATACCTCTTTAATTGGCCAAAGCGATCAAAAACTTAACAAGGGCAGTCAATTTCTAAAATTAATTAGGATAATCTTCAATTTTCTAGATAATGAGAAAGATAAATCTGTTGATTAAAACTTAAAAAAAAAAAAGGAATGCTAAGTCTCATGTGTCAAATACTCTCTTTTTGTTTACTTTGATCAAGGGTATATTCTCTTTCATAGTAGAGTTTAGAGTATAGAAAAATTTTGTATCTCTTAATAAATACATTTTTTCGAATTTAAATTTGTGTTGTTGTTATGAAGATAAAATCAAGGAAAAATTACATTTAAGTCCCGGAGAAAAAATTAAATTGCAAAAATATCTCAAGAAATTACAAAATTTTTATGGAGTTCCATGGGACTTGAGATTATTTTTTTAATAGTAAAAAGACATAAATACTCCTGGTGTTTAAAAATATGTCAGTTGTTATTCTTTTACCATAGAGTTATTATTCATAGTAGTGTAATTGTCATTTTTTCAGTTGTGAGGAAGTTATTTTTTAGTAGTTGAGATGATATTCTTTGACTATAGAATTGTTATTTTCCAGTGGTGGAGTCGTTAAGTTTTTAGTTGTGGAGTAGTTATTTTTCCACTAATTTAATTATTTTTTCTTCACTATTAAGTTATTATTTTCTAGTGTTAAAGTTATCATTTTAAATTTTATTGTTAATTTATCAATTATTTGCTTATCTCTATTTGTTTTTTCTTTCGTTATTTATATTTAAGCCAATTCCCAAATTAATTGTGATGTTATTAATGAGGTATAAGCAATGCAACCCAATTACCAAATTAATTATTGATTATACCTCTTTAATTGGCCAAAGCGATCAAAAACTTAACAAGGGCAGTCAATTTCTAAAATTAATTAGGATAATCTTCAATTTTCTAGATAATGAGAAAGATAAGTCTGTTGATTAAAACTTAAAAAAAAAAAAGGAATGCTAAGTCTCATGTGTCAAATACTCTCTTTTTGTTTACTTTGATCAAAGGTATATTCTCTTTCAGAGTAGAGTTTAGAGTATAAAAAGATTTTGTATCTCTTAATAAATACATTGTTTAGAATTTAAATTTGTGTTGTTGTTATGAAGATAAAATCAAGGAAAATTTTCATTTAAGTCCCGGAGAAAAAATTAAATTGCAAAAATATCTCAAGAAATTACAAAATTATTATGGAGTTCCATGGGACTTGAGATTATTTTTTTAATAGTAAAAAGACATAAATACTCCTGGTGTTTAAAAATATGTCAGTTTTATTCTTTTACCATAGAGTTATTATTCATAGTAGTGTAATTGTCATTTTTTCAGTTGTGAGGAAGTTATTTTTTAGTAGTTGAGATGATATTCTTTGACTATAGAATTGTTATTTTCTAGTGGTGGAGTTGTTAAGTTTTTAGTTGTGGAGTAGTTATTTTTCCACTAATTTAATTATTTTTTCTTCACTATTAAGTTATTATTTTCTAGTGTTAAAGTTATTATTTTAAATTATATTGTTAATTTATCAATTATTTGCTTATGTCTATTTGTTTTTTCTTTCGTTATTTATATTTAAGCCAATTCCCAAATTAATTGTGATGTTATTAATGAGGTATAAGCAATGCAACCCAATTACCAAATTAATTATTGATTATACCTCTTTGATTGGCCAAAGCGATCAAAAACTTAACAAGGGCAGTCAATTTCTAAAATTAATTAGGATAATCTTCAATTTTCTAGATAATTAGAAAGATAAGTCTGTTGATTAAATTTTTCTTTAAAAAAAGGAATGCTAAGTCTCATGTGTCAAATACTCTATTTTTATTTAATTTAATCAATGATATATTCCCTTTCCGAATTTAAAGTACACAAGGTTTTTGTTTCTTCTAATAATTGTATTTTCTAGAATTTGAATTTGTGTTGTTGTTATTAAGGAAAAATTGCATCTATGTCATGTGTAAAAAATTAAATTGCAAAAGAGTCTTGGGAAGTCTAAGGATTTGAGATTATTTTTTTAATTGTGAAATGACATAACTGCCTCTAGTATTTAAAAATATGCCTAAATTGTTATTCCTTCACCATGAAATTGTTATTCATAGTGGTGTAATTGTCACTTTTTCAATTGTGAGGTAGTTATTTTCCAATGATTAAGTTTATATTGTTTCACTATGGAGTTGTTATTCTTAGTAGTGGAGTTATCATGTTTCTAGTTATAGGTAGTTATTTTTTCAGCTGTCGAGTTATTGTTACTTTACCATAGAGTTGTTATTTCTTAGTGTTAGAGTTATCATTTTTCCAGTTATGGGAGTAGTTATTTTTTCAGTGATTGAGTTGTTATTCTTTCACTATAAAGTTATTATTTTCTAATGATAGAGTTGTTATTTTTCTAATTGTGGGGTAGTTATTTTTCCAGTTGTTGAGTTGTTATTCATTTACCATACAGACATTATGTCCTAGTAGTAAAGTTGTTATTTTTCTAGTTGTCAAGTTGTTATTTTATCAATGGTAGAGTTGTTATACCTACACCTTAGACTTGTTATGTCCCAGTGATAGAGTTATTATTTTTTCAGTTGTGGCTTTCATCATAGAGTTGTTATTTTTCTAATTGTGAGGGTAGTTATCTTTTCAGCAATTTAGTTGTTATTTGTTTACCATTGAGTTATTGTTTTCTAGTAGTTGAGTTATAATTATTCCCCCACAATAAACTCTTGTAGGCTCATTCTAGATATTGGTAGGGCATGCACTCATAATTTTTTATTGGTGAAGTTGTTTTCTTCTGTTCCTATAGTTTTAGTTTTTTGGTTCATTGCATGTCTTGGACTGGCGTGCCTAGTGGATTCCTGTGTCTCCCAAAATTTTGTATGAAATGTGCTTATGTTATTATTCATTCACTATAGACTTGTTATTTCCTGGTGGTAGAGTTATTATTTTTCTACCCCCATGAAACTATTTTGGTCCATTCTAGGTCTTAGGATGCCATCACCAGTGCCTTATATGAGCAGCTATTATTATTTTACGCACCTATTTTCATTTCTTATATAGCAGTTGTCAAATTTCCTGCCCAACTAAGCAACGAAATAGCACATCACATGATTGAACAACATTAAATTCTTTCATTAACAACATAAAAATGTTACATTGCTTAATTACAATTGTTGGGAACCAATGCCCCCTAGTTGTTATTTTTCCCCCATAGAGTTACCATTATTTCTTGTTAGAGATGTTATTTTTTCCTTACAGAGTTATAATTGTTTAAAATCATATAAATTATTTGTCAATTAAGTGGGAATTTCTTGTGAAACTAAACAATTCATCTAAATAAATAATTTTTTATACATTTAGTGTCTTACTAACCTGTTTCTACTTGCCCATATACTTTATTCACTGTTTCTTTCTCTCAAAGAGTTATTTACCTTCAACCCATTCATAGTCATGGAAGAATTATAATACCATAGTTGCTCATTCCCTTCTCATCATTGAAGAATAAGTATTCTTTAATTTTAAATATAAGATATATTTAATTAATATAATTAGATTAAAAAAATTAATTAAATTAATTATTATAATATTTTTTTAAAATACTCAAATTATCTTCTTTAATTATCTTCCTCATTATTTTACTTGATTATTATTGAGTGATTATCAATAGGGGTAATTTAAGAAAGATTTATAAATTTAAAAGATATATTTTATATTTAAGATAAATGTCAAGATACTAATTAAATCTTATATTTAAAATCGAAGAGTACTTTCTACATAAAGAAATTGCTCTAAAGATTGAACTTGATTAAACAAATAGATTATATATACGAATCGGGAGACAATAAGAGTAAACAAATACTGCCCTATAATCAAATACCACGAATGAAGCGCTATAGACATTTACATATATATATATATATATATATATATATATATAGTTTTAAACTTTTGACTTCAATTTGTAGACAAAGTCTTCTCAAATCATTCAATGTGAAAAAAAAGGTGCATGAGAGAACTCTAGAGCTAAACTAGACAACTAGATGGACAAGCTTCATCTTCTTCAACTACTTGAAATTTTTAGGGCATCTACATGAAATTTGATACACTCTTAAACATGTATGGTGCCATCACATTTACAAACATATTGCAATCAGTTTTGGAAGATCAGTACAAAGAGTTGGTAAATGTTTCACTTAACTCGTATTGTTCCATATATTACGACTAGCTTAGTTTACAACACAAAGAAACTCCTTTATTCCTTACAGAATCACTCAAATAACATGAAAGGGGATGTGTAGAGAGACACTAAAGGAAGGAGGGATGCCAGAATTGAGTCAATTGAAACTCAGATCTCTAAATTTTAACACATTATAACTCAATCTCTATAATTTAACCATTTAAAACTTTAATCTTAAAACTTTATAATATATATAATTTTATTTTCTAAAATATAAAATGATTAAATTTTAGAGATTGAATTGTATTTAGTTAAAATTTAGGAACTGAATTATAATGGTAAGAAAAGCTCTCATGGCTTGACCTGATATGTTGCTGAGTCCTTCTTAGAGTCTAATTGGGATCAACCCAGTTTTTGTCCTTAGCTACAGCTTCATTCCATCTCTTTTTGAAGATTTCAAGTTCCTGTGTTGACTGCCTTCGGATCTGCTCAGTCCATGGAATAAATTAAAAGATTCAAGTTCAAACCTTGCTTGGATTCAAAGATACAAAGCTCAAAGGGCTCACCTCAATTCTCAAATCACCAGCAACAGCTCTGCGCCTCTGATTTGGAATGAAAATCAAGCAGAAGTCAGTATCTGAAAAATTGAAGTAGGATATCTCAGACGACATTCAAAACCATACCTTACGGAGCTTGTGATTTGAAAGCTGCAAACAGATAAATAATTGATTCATGTTGCATTCAAGGAATCAAATCAAATGCTCTTTCACTTACTTTTTATACTAGCAGCAAACATAATGGAGGAGAGACCATTTTTGGGAAAATATAACGACCAAGTTAGTGAAATCATAATAAGAAAGGTAAGGAAATGAATACAAGATTAGTTCAAAATACCTTAGTAGACGACGCACGACCACTCCCACCCAGAGTCTGTATTCCCTTATGAACAATGTATTCCGTATCAACAACACCAACTTTTCTAGTTCGGTCCCCCTGAAACATAAATGTTTATTTCAAACTTGGTGATGGCAGGCAGTGCATGAATGCACTGATGGAATCCATGATGCATTTCCAACCTTATGGGAAATTCCCACATCGTGTTGGAGACGCAAGGAAAGCAAGAAAGAACCTTACCTGTGCACAATATCCTAGTTTCATATCCATTCCCCATCCGTGGACAAGGTCATTCTGATGAGTCAACACATAAAAACAGATGCATGTGAAAGCCTTGTTATAAGGCAATACTAAAATCACGGCTTCCCTAAATTTAGGAATGATATTACCTGTATAAGATTCCAAACACAATACCAGGCAGACTGCGAGAAAACAGGAGCCATACCTTCCACAAACCTACAAAATAAATATACAAGCATGGTTTGCAATGGGATCAATGGCTTACTTAAAAGGAAGTAAGAGTTACCCAGTGCAAGGTGGCCCTTGGCTTGCAGCTGAACATATCGTCTTGCCCCTGCGTTCATAGACCCGTCTGCATGCATGAAATTATACAATGTGAGTGATCGAGTATGAGATGCACTGGTCGGTTTTCGATCGGGCTTGTATCAATCAGCAAGCTACCTATGAAATTTCCTGTTTCTAGCCCGAACAGTAATTCTGTGATGTATCTCTATTGAATTTGGGTCAAGAGCTGGTTGGGATATTTCCAATCCTTCTTGTTTTACAATTTCCATGTATCTGCAATTTTGCAAGGGCCAATTAAAGAATAGATTCTAAAGGCAACGAACAGACTTCAACATAGAAATGGGCATACCTTGCTGGAGAAAAATGCTCCACCCCCAAATCCTCATCCCAGAGAAAGACATAATCATAAATATAAACTACATCAGGATGTAGAAATCTTTTTGCAAACCACCTGGAGCATAAAACACATAAATCAATATCTATGAGTATTGGCCAGGCCATAACATTCATGAAACTGGATCATTCCATCCTTACCACTTTGTTTGGTTCTGAGCAACTATGTGTAAGGCCTTGCTACTCCACTCAAGATCCCGCCATCCATCAACGTTGCCATCATAATGGAATAACATTATTGTAAAATTATCTGCAAGGAACTGAAATCAATGGAATTATTACCAGAATGTTGATTATAATAGCTTTAACTATCTAATGAATCATTAAAAATACCTTTAGCACCATGTTATTGACATTATCCTTTTGTCTCATACCAACTGGAACCGCTAGTAAGTTACGGTTGGAGTAAACTGGAACCTGAAATTCAATCATTATAGTTTTGCAAAACAATTGTTGGCATGGCCACTCAATATTCCACCCATGAGTACCTTTGAACTTGGTCTCCTTCTAGACCATAAAGGTTTTAACTCGAAATCTGAAGTAGCGTGTATTATACCATGTGGCAAGCCTCTTAATTTCCCAGAATATTCAGGAATTCCCTGCATGATATTTAATCCTAATTTGTTGGGTTCTTGTTCAAATAGAAAAAGAAATGGTTGCACCTCTTGTACAAGATAATAGGAAGAAAAAGTTGTATGGCCAGTTAAGCCACATAAAGATTAGCATTTACCTCTTCTCCTTCCCAGCTACTCTGCTTTCTGTCAATCTGAACTTTTAGGTAGAAAACAGAAGAAATTACAATAATTAGCTCTTGCAACATAATCTGAACTTGTCAATAACACTTTCAGATGTGTTAGGGAACTAATTACAAAATTTATAGAATTCTTGTGGTGACATACCTCTGTTTCATGATACTGATATCTTGTAGTTCTATAAAAAATGAACAACATAATGGTACATGCAACTGCTGTAAAAGGCAGTTGTTTCATCTTCAAACAAGAGTTTCCCTGCTCCAAAGAAAAAGAAAAACACACACATTTTAAAATATGTCAAGTTAAAAAATGGGTCACTGTAATGAAAAGTGGTTACCAGTAATTTAAGTATAAGCAGACAGACCCAATCAGAGAAGCAGAACTTTTTTCTCGGCAGAAACCTCCATGATTTGATTAACTTCATGGATAACTCAATCTTCTATTAGGAGATATTTCAATCCGAATGAGTGCTGCATAATTTACCAAGAATAAGTTAACATCGCATTTTGAACTAAATAGATAAACCGAAGAAACGCATTTCCAAATATCTCATCCATCAACATTAACCAGAAACAAGAAAAATAGGATGAATTTTGAGAAAAGGGACGAAATAAGTAAAGAAAAAAACAGATCCAACAACTTTCTAACCATACCAAGCAAGATGAAAAGAACATCTCGCTCCGGTTTAAGGGAAAGAGAGTATCATCATCTCATCAGAAATGAATGAAGGAATGAATGCATGCATGCGTGCAGTGGTGACACCTTGCCCATTTATCGGAATTCGAAACCAAACAAGTTATGAGCCATTTGGATTCTGGCGCATCATCCATTTCTTAAACTTGTTCTCCTCATTATCATACCCATCGTTGCATTCAAGTCTGATGACGACCTTATTTAATTTTGTTGAAGTTGTGATACTTGCATTTATTTTAATTCTCCTTTAAATTTGAATAAGATTGAAAATGATATATATTATTATAATTATGAACTTCTTTATATTCCCAAAAACCACGTTTCGTTTCATCTTGCGAGCTGCGAGCCCATTCAAAAATTAATTATCTAAATAATAAAAATATTGGGTTTTGACAAAAAGCCTCTCCTAAAATCACAGCTAACACCATGGTTTATGGATCAGCTTTTGGATTATAATTCTGACTATTTGAATAATAATGGCTGTCGGAGGGACCAACATGGCCGCAAATAAATGCCATTTTTTTCAAAGGAATTCCTATATATCCCACAAACGCACAAACGCAGACCTGACTTTTTTCCTTTGACGACTTGCCATCGCTACATTCACCCCCCCCTTTCTTTTATAATATTTTAGTGCTTTGTACTTAATCACTCAAGTGTATGCTTTCAAAACAAAGAGAAGTGTATAATTAAGACAAAACAAAAATGTGGCTAAAGTATTTGACTCTTAACTTTTTTATATATTCCCCCCTCACTCTAGAAGGGGTCTTTTGTGGCTTTTATTAGTTATGTTTATAGGTTTGTTGAAGCATTACATATTTTTTTCTCATATATATATGCCTTCTACTAGAAACTATAAATGTAGAGATAGTAAGAGAATATGAGAATTAATATGATATATAGTGTAACGCAATGAATCAGGAACTACTTTAATTTTTTTAAAAAAATTAATGCTTTATTTTTTGCCATCAATTTTAATGCTTTAACTAGTCTTGAATTGCTTTCATTGGTTGAAAGTGACTTATATTTAAGCCAGAGAGGAGTAATTAATTAGGCTTTTTTTTCCCCTGTGAATGACACCAAATCTACTGCATAGAACAATGCTTATGGCATTGAATAATGTGACCAAAAGTTTTATTATATCTATGGATATATATGATATACATATGTGTGTATAATATATATTAATGATTTTAATTAATGAATATAAAATAATTAAAGCACCTAACTTGATATCATTAAATAATAACATTATACTCTCTTGAGCTCATTTTATAAGACGTCTTTTAGAAAATATTTTTTTATCCTTTTTACAACATGTTTTAATAATTTTAATGAGCATTAAATATTTTTTCATATACACTCATACTCAATAAGGTAGTAAGAGAGAATATAACTTAATATAATATTAGGATTTAGTATATTTAATAAGTGTGATATTAGAAATTATTTGAATTTTATAATAAATTTAATATTTTTAACTATTTTTATTATAACGTGTGAATTAGTTAAAAAAATCTTATAAAATAGAACGGAGAGTAGTTAACAAATTTTAATATTTAATACTTTAGTATATAATTAAAATTTTTGCTCCGCTATTTGAGTGGATCTTGTGAGAGGAGGGTTTTCAAACTTTTATTTGCACAAGGAAAATGACATTTACATCCCTGTACGGATAAGAATTATTAAAAGGTCAAAGTTTAAAAAATTCAGAGAATGACTAGAGTTTTCGACTGAAATTAAAAATAACATAGAAATGAATAAAAATGTGCTAGTAAACGTTCAGTTTTGATAATATCAAACAGCAGAGCAAAAAGTTTGCATTGGTTTATAAATATTATCAATATTTATATCATGTTTACTTGAATGAATAATTTGGATATGGAGTTGAACTTGTTTATAAAGAGAAGATGATTTGAAGGAAAGAGAAGAAAGTACAAGAGGAAGAGAATTTGGGAAGATATTTTGATCAAAGAAGAGAAAAATAAATTCTAAGAAAGAAGAAAGAGCTCGAGAAGGTTTACTCTTTAGTTTCTTAGACTTGGTTTTTCTGTTCTACTGTAAAAGAGCAAGATGATGAGCTTTCCGTAACATTCTAGGTTTAATTGTCCAAGTCTAGGAGGCTTATTAAAACAAAATTAAGAAAAAGACAAGGTTTTATTAAAAACACAAAGGAAAGAAAACGAGAAACAGAAGATGGGATAACCAAATAAAAATCTCACATCAGAAGTTTGGAGGAAATAAATGGGACGGGTCTTCTATCAAAGAAGCCACACATTGCTGGTGGTAAAATAAAAACTATAGGAGTATATATATATATATAGAGAGAGAGAGAGAGAGAGCTGATAAGATGGAATTAAACATTCATTTTAAGTAGGAGCAAAAATAAAGTTGTGAGCCCTCTAGTAATTGTTTTTATGCATTTTTAAGGCCTAGATGAGTTATAGAGGCTAAGAACTCATAGGTTCTATAATTATTTTATTATGGTTATTATATTATATATTACTAAACTCTTTTAGTTTTTATTTAAAAACATTTCATTGACATATAATAATTTGGACTTTTTTATAAAATTAAAAAAGCAAATAAATAAATAAAAATAAAGTAATAATAATTAACTTATTTTTTAGATTAAAGAATATTTTTGTCCTAGAAATATACCGTGAGCTATGCTGCCCTAAAATTTATTTAAGGTCACCGAGAATGTTAAAAAATGGGGTAATGTTATCGTACTGTTACTAATAATTAATTTTGACCCTCAATTTGACTTAGCCACTTCATCTCCATTGCAATATAATCATCCACGTCACTATTTCCCTCCCTCTTCCTTTCCTCCTTCCTTGCAAACCAAAAAAAAGAAAAAGAAAATGACATCTGGGTCATGTGGAAGCAATTAAATATTAAAAAAGTCTAAAAAAATGTCATAATTAATTTAAAGTCCCAGGGGACCTCTGATGAATTTTTTTCAATTATAAAAAGACGTAACTGCCCCTGTGAATTAGAAAAATAGTACATAGTAAATAGGAGTTGCGCTTTGGTATGAAAATAATTGAGGGAGAAAGCATGACGAGGGAGACAGCGGCGATGGACTGCTCTAGTTCAATCTCACAGTCTTCTTTTTCTGCTTCAATCAAGGTGTTTTCTGCTTCTTTTTCTTCTTCTTTTCAATCCACAATTCTTCTTGCGTGAGATTTTGTAGACCACTTGCCTCTATTAGCGCGTTATCCTTAGTCAATTGCCTATCATAATCCTCCATTTTTATAGTTTGTGCATTGATTCTTGTCTTGCTTTTTATCTGGGCGACGATGTTGGAAGCCAGGAAGCTGGTGGAGATGAGCTCGCATTGCTCTATTTACTATTCTCTTGTTAATTTAAGTTCAACAAACTAGATTGATTCCAAACAGATAGGACCTGGAAATTTATTGGCCATCATGCCGATTTGACTTTGATGTTTCACGCTCTCTTATCTATTCCTATTTTGATGAAAAACTTCAAGACTTTGCTATTGCATTTTCAGATATAAAGCATATAAGCTTCTGATTCTGAAGACTATGAAGGTTCCTTGGTAGTTCCTGATTTATTACATTAATAGATTTGTGTATCGTGTATGATTTTGGAAGTTCTCTACACTGTAAAGGATATTTGATATAACATCATCATCGGTGGTCAATTCATTTTACCAGAAACAAGTTTATGCGATTCAATCGTGGATTATTAGCTATAGCTATTCTTCACCATATATAAATACTAAATCATATTTGAAAATGCTACTTAATCAATAACTTCCTGCTGCTCACTTGTTGTTATCTTTGTCAGCTAACCATGAATTTCTTCTTTAGTACTTGTTTCACCTAGTTACATAATTAGCCACCTGAATGTTGCTTCAATTGTTAAGATCGGTAATAAATGTATACTTGAGTTTGGCCAATATATAACTTTTGTGTCTTTATACTTCCAATATGTTATAGCCAATAATAGAAAAAAAATGCTGCTCTCTCCATCTTTGTGTTTTATAGCATGGGATGCATTCTTATTCTAAAATTTATATGGCACTAAATTGTTTCATTTTCTTTCTTTGTTGTGTATGGGTTGGAAAAGATGAAGTTGCAATTCAAAGTTGCTCTTGCTTTTGTTATTAGCTTGCTCTGGATTCAGCCCTCATTTTGTGGTTAGTATCACAATTTTATTACATGTTGCCTACTTAAATCCTAAAATGAGTATATAGTTGATTTTGATGTAATGGGCATCCCCTGGCATGGACCTTTTAATCTATAATCTTGCATCTTAAATTATATCATGATTTAATTGTGTTCTTTTGATGATATGAAGTATTTGTCAGACACATGGCATTATTTCCTGGCAGATAGACCTTCTGGGAGCCTAAACAAATGTATATGTACATGTTCTTTTCAAGGGAACCAGAGGTCCTCTCTTGCTAGCTGTTCTACATCATGCAATTGCCGTTTAGGTATGCTGCCTCGTTTTCACCTGTTATAAGCTAAATGGATAAGTAGGATTTCTATATGGGTCATTCTTTATCTTTCAAATGTTGCAATCTAATATAATAAGTTGTCAGTAATTATATTGATCAATGCGCTCACAGTAGCAATGGATTGTGTTATCCATGTTAAGTTACCTAGAAAATAACGTTTACTTCTGTGCCTTAAATGTAGATGCCAAAGGGAGTGCATCCTTATGGACATGCTTGTGTGATCCCAGTGGGTTTCTTAATGTGGAAGCAGATGGCCATAGTTCGAATTGCTTTAATGCCTGCAACTACACCTGGGGTATCTTTCCCTCTGTCTCTCTCTATAATATCGGATTCCCGTTACAAAATGTCACCAAAATTTCTTCCTCAATATGATTTAGATGGACTAATTTTTGACTAGTCATTATTGGGATCCTAATTGAAACATATATTGTATATGCTTCAAACATTTCAATGATCGTGCATCCTTGTCCATTCTTATAGAAGATAAATGTATAGTACATAGATTAAGGTACTTAACTGAATCTATGTATTTTTGAATGTTCTGCAGGAGCTCTCACCATCTCATAAGGTTCAAAGAAACATTTCTAGCAAGATTGTTATAATTATGCTACTACTATGTGTCATATGCACAACTGGTGCATTTCTTGCCTCAATCATACGTTATGTATGGCGAAAGGACAAATGTACTATTCAATCACCCATATTCTCATCAGACAACTAAACAAGTTACAATAGCACTACCATCTTATGAGTGTACTATTCAATCACCCATATTCAAACGAGGAGTTAGTATGAGTGGTTGAGTTGTCATTATGTTACGCGATAGTTATTAATATGAGTGGTTGAGTTGTTCACGAATATGCAAAGCCAAAGAAGTTATTCTCACACCTCTATCATGTATTTTGTAACTTATCCACGACAGGAAACATAACAACTCTAACACTTATAAATAACAACCCCATATTGAAGGAATAACAACTCCCGTAGTAGGAAATAACAACTCTATAGTGAAGGGATAACAACCACTTGTAAATAACAACTACCTAATGACAACAAAAATAACAACTATATCAATAGAAAATAAGAACCTCATAGTGAAAGAATAAGAACTTGACAACTGAAAAATAACTTATCCACGACAACAAAAATAACAACTCTATCACTTATAAATAATAAGCCCGTAGTGAAGGAATAACAACATAACCAATGAAAACAGAATAACTAAACAACTGCAAAAGTAACAACACCAGAAGGGAAAATAAATACCTTAACCCATGAAAACAAAACAATCCTATAACTGTAAAAGTAACAAGACCAGAAGGGAAAATAAAGAATGGAAAAAATAACAAGTATTGAAGGATTAACAACTTCTAATGAAAATAAAATAACTCCACAACTAGAAAAGTAACAAGTCCAGAAGGGAAAATAAATAACTGAAAAAATAACAACCCCACCACTACAAAATAACAACCCCGTAGTAAAGAAATAATAACTATTTCATAATTCTTCCAAGGAATTCCATAGCAAAAAGTACAGTGGCCTCACTAGTTCTTGACAACAAATGTAAAAGGAGTATAACAGACAGGAAGTGAATTGGGGACAAGAAAAAAAATAAACCAACAGGAAAAATAACAACTCAACCATTTCTAAATAACGACATCTTCATAATTCTTCCCAGGATTAGAACAGACAGAAAGTGAATTGGGAACGCAAGCACAATGCCTAAACTAACCAAAAAGAACATACTGTGTTTATGAAAATAACAACTCCACCAATAACAAATTACAACTCTATTGTGTAAAAATAACAACTTCGGTGCAAAACTTTCCAACACTACTTTGATGACAATATAACTTCATATATATACATTGTACAATTACAGTAGTAATGAGAAGCAAACCTAAAATGAATATAATATACACAGTCATTTGCATCAAAATTCACCCTATGATCCAAAAGGTAGAGCTTGATGAATGTTACAAAAATAACATTATCACTTTGCTTAGCTATTTACAAAGCAAAAATTAGTGTGATTTATATTTACACAAAAAACTATACAATCTAGCACCATTTCTCAGCTCGGATTTAGATTATTACAAGTTATGACTGTGTGTCCAGGCTCATAGCATCTTCCACAGTGATAAGTTTTCCCTATCATATCATACCATGCTCTATCAAAATATAATAGTAGTAAAGCTAGTGCATGGCTGAGGTGAAATAATAACTTTTTGGCTCTACATAGTCATGGAACTAGTTTGATCCTAGGGATCGAGTTCGCACACCAAGTATCTCAATGACAACATAAAAGCATAAACATCATTCTTATCTAATACTTTTCAGATGATCATGCCATCAGTAATGACAACTTGCACTAGACATAAATTATTAACAGCTCAACTACTCATATTAACAACTATTGCGTAACATAATGACAACTCAACCACTCATACTAACTCCTCATTTGAATTTGCCTGCAAAAATTAGCAATTTCATAAAACAAAAGCAAGGAAGCAATATAACTGTAACATG
This sequence comes from Leucaena leucocephala, assembly GCA_037074615.1. Classification (NCBI taxonomy): domain Eukaryota; kingdom Viridiplantae; phylum Streptophyta; class Magnoliopsida; order Fabales; family Fabaceae; genus Leucaena; species Leucaena leucocephala. The sequence continues at coordinate 7,458,834 of CM073550.1, forward strand.
ATCATGCTAAAATCTAGTATAAAATATACCAGGGCAGGAATATATTTTGGATATGCAATGAATATAACATCTAATATTGAACAAGTAAAAGTTTTTTGTCTAGATAATTCTTTATGATTTTGCAGTACCTTCCTCTCTAGAACTAATTTCTCTTGCTGAACTTTCTTAAGCTCAGTTGAAAGGAAATCTTACACCTTTTCAGGTTGTATATCAAATATAGTCACTTTCATCAAGATCCAACCTACCTTCCAAATATATGGATATTGCTCAAGATTACAAAAAATTACTTTTATCACTGTGTACAGTTATTTACAAAGCAAAATTTAGCGTGCTACATATTTACACATGACAACTTTCTCTATTAAATATTATAAAATACTCAACTCCTTCATCATTAAACATGTCAACAAATGTATGTTAATTAAATCTAATAGTGAATTTTATTACAATTTTATCACTTCCTTTCAAACCAAATGATGCTACTAATGTTTTAAACACATCATATGTTATACCTTCCTTTATGAATATTGTTGTTACTTAACTACCAATATATGTATGACATTCTCCATCATTTCCAAACTGTCTCCCCATATAAACATAATAGAGTAGATATTTTATAGACAAACTCCCCATTAGTAATGACAATTTGCACCAGACATATAATATTAACAACTCTAGCATTTATATTAACAACTGTCACGTACTATAATAACAACTCACATTGCCTCACATATTAGATCATGATATGTCATTCACACTTTGAAGAAACCTTTCTAATGTTCATATTTTCTTACTACACTAAAGTAAACACACAACAAATTCCTGCAAACTGAATATAACTTTTAAAGGGATAAGTTTTTCCAATGAAAGGGATGTTAAAGAAGAATCCAAAGAAACGTAACTTTATAGTGCTGAATGGCTAGCATCTTACCTTCTTACTTGACTCTTCCCTTGTAATTTTCTCTTCTAAAGAAGAAATTATCTTTCACAAATATGATATCTCCTCGAATAGGGAAGTCATATTTAGCAAATATAATAACTATAGACACTGATTCACCAAGAGAGAATAAACTTAGAGAGACGGGAATGAACAATATTATTGGAGAGATGATAGTGATGATCGAATATGATGAAGCAAGTTACTGCCGCTGGAAGGTCGAGTGGCAGCGATGACGACTGGAAGAGGAAAGGCGACCAAGCAGAGATAAAGGAGAAGAGTGCAAGCAATGACAAATGAGCATATTGCAATCTTGAAAGGGAGCTACGCCTTCAGTTTCACAATTTCTCGTCTTCTTTTCACAGCAAAATGCCAAATTCCTTCTGTTTCTACTATTTTTTAATTCATAAGGGCAATTTTGTCTTTTCACAATTGGAAAAAAATTCATCTAAGGTCCCATGGGACTTGAAATTAATTATATAATTTCTTGGGACTTTTTTATCATTTAATTGCTTTCATGGGACTTAGATATCATTTTTCCAAAAAAAAAACCCAAAATCCCTTGACAGAAATCATTCCCAATCTTCCTTATTCTTATCTCCCTCGATCACTCATCCCCACTGGCGTCGATAGAGAGAAGCTTGCCCTCATAATCAAATATGAGGCTCCTTAATTGGTGCTTCTATACTCTCCTTACCGGTAGTCGGGGAGCGATGTGTCAATAGGTATGCGTGGTTTTGGCTGTGTGTGTCTGCGAGTAGAGGAAGACTGGCAAGATTTAGATATGTGGTTGGTTCTTGGGAAATTAATGAGGATCCGTGGTTGATTGTCAGTATTGAGCTGCTATCTCCAATTCTGTCGAGTTATGAGAGCCTATTGATAGAGACCAAACTTGAAGATACTATCAGCAGCTTACAAGAACAACTTTGAGAAATGAATTCCTTTTATAACAGCTTTAAAACTAAGAATTCTTTCTCAAAATAAAAGATGGAAGTGGTCATCTTTTGTGTGTTTGAGTTGGGTTAGTTGAGTTCAATTTCACACCTCACTTTATCATATGGTTGGAGTACTTAGTCGACTCAAGTTTTGTTTTTTTTTCAAAATTCCTGAACAAGATCAACATGGATTAAAATTCTGGAAAATTTTCTTTAGATTGTTTTGTCCTTTTGGTTATTTCATATGGTTGGAGATAACTTATGTCAGATTACTTAGTCTAATCAGTTTTTGTTTTTGTTCAAAATTCCTGAACAAGATCAACATGGATTAAAATTCTGGAGAATTTTCTTTAGATTGTTTTGTCCTTTTGGTTATTTCATTTTTTCTGTAAATTAAATTTATGGGTTTTTCAATGTCCATGGTTGATTTATTTTTAGCATGGGACAACATCAAACTTGGAATCGATCTAGAAATCGGTTGAGATAGGTCTTCGATGCAAACATGCAAATATTTTTGGGTTTGCGAGGAAGGAGGCAAGGAAGCGAGAGGGAGAAAGTCAAGTGGCTGATGACATTGTAATAGAGGATGCAGTGGCTATGTGCTAACTGTGCAATATATGTCAAATTAACAGTCCAAGTAATAATAAGGAAACATTGCGCCACTTTTACTTTTAAGGTGATATTAACCCTAAAATCATTTATAAGGCAATATAATTCTTCGCATATGCTCTCGAGTAAAAATATCATTTAACACTATTTTTTTTAATGAACTTTATTTTATAGGAAAAAGATTTTTATACTAAAAACTATAAACTCTTACAATTTATGGTATAAGTTTAGCTCCTCTAAGAATGAATTTTGGGTTTATTAGGTTAGCTTTAAGGTCCTAAAGTACCTTTGGGATAATTCTTTAGGAGTTTTGAGTTAATGTTTTGGATAAAATATGCATAATTTCCATGTAAGATTAAGTAATACTCTGTTTCTTTTTATACTATGGCCATATGTTATAAGTAAGTAACATGGAAGCATGTATGTTATCATTATGGAAGCATGATCATTAAGTACACACATAGTAACATCAAGTATATAGTTGCATACATTGTATGGTTTCTGTTTGCTACTGAGTTTTTCCCAGAAATCTCACCCCCTTCCATGTAATCCCAATACTATAGGTATGTTAGACAAGGATTAAAGAAGCATGAAGAGAAGATGGGGATTGGATAGTGTAAATGTTGGGACCAAAATGCTGGAATCAGAGAAAATATGATGAATAGTAAACTTCAGATGTTGACTGATGTTGACCTGGTCAAGGCATGGTCAACAAGTTATTTTTCCCTGAAAGAGCATTAACTTAGCTTCGTGTAAAAATTTGAACCATTTCATTTCAATTTTTCTAGAATTAGTTATGATTTTTTGAAGTCAGGTCACTTCTGTGGAATTTACACAGTGAACAATACTCGCTAAGAGTAAAATTCCAGATTGAGTAATTTGACTTCAATGACCTTAGAAGTAGTTCCAGATGCTACTATTTGGTCCCTAAGACATAAGAAAAGGAGGATGTTTCATTTTGGTATCAGAGAAGAGGATTTTGGCTCAGACCATAAGGTTCTGGTACAGAATCAAGAGGGTTCTAGTATAGAGCAAAGGGTTCTGGCACAGAGCATAAGATTCTAGCACAAAACAGAAGTTTCTAGCTCAGTGATGCTTTAGTATAGTTAGAGATTTGAACTAAAAGGTTCTCCCCTAGCAGAAGATATAGGGATGGTGTTTATTATTCAGAGACAGTGATACCCAGATAGATGAATAGTACCCCATATCTTACAGCTTTACGGGGTATCTTCAAGGAAGTAGTTAGTCTTAGTCAGCCGTTACCACTGAGGTCTCGTGTTTCTTAGCACGATGTGGCTGGACTAAGCAGGATAACGTCTGGGGAGCATTTTTCTCTATTGATAGAGATAGAAGCTGACCAGTCTCAAGTCAAGGGAAGATGCCAGACGTTACAATGGCAATGATAATAAAGGTACCAACTTGGTTAAAGTTAATCAACTAGAGGATTGATACAAAGCATAATTAAGCCAGATAGTATAAAGTAAGGAGATATGAAAGATTAGACGATATTCAGAAGTAGATCCTCTGTGTGAGTATATCTACATTACAAAAGAATTAAAGTCAGATTGAAGACTTGCCTAGGAATGATCCTAGCAGGTGGCCTAAAGTTAGAGACAAAATGTTTAATAGATAAAGAGAGCTGATGTTCCCAGGATAGAGGAACCACAGTCTAGTCTAGAGTAAACTACGGCTGATAGAGAGAAAGGTAGCCATAGTTTTAAAGATAAAGAGACTCCCCAATTTAAGAAAGAGTAATGAGCAAGAGTCAGATAAAGTAATGAAGGTTTGAGTCTATACCCTAGTAAGAGGGTAATGTGGCAGCCTAAGTTAAATGAGTAGTTATTTCAGGTTCCTAAATGATGCTTGGGATCTGGAAGATAAGGTGATAGAGGAAATAATGTTTAATTGCAGTGTATATATGATGATGATATGGCTTATATTGCCATGAGTTATGATGAATAGTTATATCTCCTTGCAGTTGTCATATGATGACACGCATGTTAGAGTATGCTATGAATACTCCTCTCATGCAGTACATGCAGGGTAGAGTTTATGATAAGAAAGTTATATTGCTCCCATACCATACGACATGCAATAAGAATATACCCAGGATGATAGACAATCTCAATAAGTGGGACAGTTGTTACAGTATGATTGAGGTTACTCAGGTATTTCTATAGACTTATGAATATAGTACTCAGGTTCATTTCTTATGTTAGGGTTACAACAAGTACCAAGAAGGTGGTAGTGCTATAATCCTATCAAAAGAAATGGTATACATAAAGAGCAAAAGATAAGAGTAAAGATATTGCTTTCATATCACTCTTCAGATAAGAGTTAGATATGAAATAGATGGCTATCAGATAGAGCTAGATTCAGATGAGTTCATATCACTCTTCAGATAAGAGTTAGATCTAATATAAATTGCTCACAGTGAGAGCATAGTTTAAATGGGTCGCAGTTAGAGCACATATTAAAATGAGAAGTTATGATGAGGCTATAGCAACATAATGCAATGGTAGGTGGTTAGACCATAATTGGTAAGCCACAATAGAGTAAGAAAGATGAGAAGAAACTCCTGAGTAAGAGGAAAAATAAATAAAGTCTTGGTAAATAATATGGGTTACTGAATGTATTTTAAAATTGTTATTGAGGTATCAACGAGTGGAAGCAATTAACCTTATAATTTAGTCTGTTGGATGAGATCTTTCAGAGATGATGATACAGTACAACAGAATCACAGAGGATTCTGGAGGGTCATAGTTAGATTCTAGCATGGCTCAATGGTCACAGTTAGATCCTAACAGTTTCAGAGTCACAGTTAGATTCTGAAGAGGCTTACGGTTGATCGCAGTTAGATCCTGAGGTCGTAGTTAGACCTAGCCTAAGGAAAGTAAGGAGCCATGAAGAAATGAGAACAATACAGTATCTCTCTGGAAAGATGAGTACCAAATACGAAGTTAAGGTAAGGAAACTTCACGAGTTGATTAACTCATCTAGAAAACTTATTTATAGTCTATATTATATACAGACTGAACTTAGTTTACCCTTACAAAGATGGAGTTCAAGTTCAAGTCTAGGTACTGATATTCAAAAGGTTTTGTAGAAGTATGCCTGAGGAATAGAGAAGAGAACACCATATGTTTTAAGAATGAAAAAGTATGAGTAGATAGATCCTTCAGATAAGGATCAAGAGATGAAGAGGCTAGTAAAGACCCAAAGAAGAGGGTCTAAGATAGAGTAAAGATAGTGCAGTTATATGAAAAAGGTGTAAATACCATAAAAAATTGGCATAAATACACAAAGTTATGAAAGATAGTAAGAGAGGTTGAGAATAGCTAAGAAAGTTAAGAAAATGTTATGAAATGAAAGGGACATTCTCCTCAGAGAAAACTATTCATAAAAGAATGAATAGATGTTTGACCCTCAAATTTCAAGGATGAAATTTATTTTAAAGGGAGGAGAAATGTCATATCCCAATTTTTAGGCCTAGAAGACTAGTATGTAGCCTAAAAAATGTAGGATACTAGGCCCTATTATGCAGGAGTCCCAGAAGTATATAGATGATGTTTAGGGACTAAACTGCAAGAAAGTGAAAATTCAGGGAAAATAGTGAAAGTCCTTGTGAGCATAAACAAGTAAGAGGTGTATCTTGGGAACCGAGCCACCAAAGTGTTTGGGCTTGGTTAGAAACCTAAGATGACATTTAAAAGTCCAAAAACGTAGGCCCAGTGTTTATGGGAGTTTGAGAGGCATTAAAATAATATTTTAGTGCTTTTCCATAAAGTAAAGTTACCCGATTAAGGATAAAACTGGAAAAAGTGATCAGATATGACTTTATACCATGAGGTGGCATGAAAGGTGTCCTCATGGGACCCACAAGGTTCCACATGGAATTATTACAGGAAAAGAAGAAAAGTTAAGGACACATGTCATGAGATTAGGAAAAGGAGAAAAAGTAAAGAGGACACGTGGCACAATTTCAGCCGCTCATTCTAAGAAAAGGCTCTAGAATTCTCTGGAGAGGCTGAGTCAGCTGGTGAGGTGTCCTGAGGGCCCCACCAATTGTGCCACATACCCCCTGAGGTGTCCCTTGAGGTGTCCTTGGATGATGTCATAATGGTGAGTTATCAAGGAGGATGATGTCATCGTGATGATGCAAGCAAAGCTTCTTGAGGAAGCTAAGCGATCTAGGCCATTCATCACGATTCAATATGAGCCATTCATTCTATCTCCACTCACCTATAAATAGGCCAGTCCCCTCCCATTCCATGCCATGACAAAGCATGGCTAAAGAAGAGAAAGAAGAGAGAAAGAGAGAAGGAGAGAAAGAAAGGAGGAGTTCTGGCGGAGCCAGGAGCAGTCTAAGGAGCTTAGGGACTGGGCAGAGCTTAGGAATGAGGTAAGTAAGTTATCTAGTCCCTGCTCTAATAAAGTATAGGATTGCTCTTAATAGTTAGAATAGAGAAATATCTCTATTAATAAAGGTAGCTAAAGGTAGAAAGAAAGGCAGAGGAATGTCAAATTAAGAATATTACCCCTAGTTAAGCATGAGTTAAGTAGAGCTATACTGGATAATAATAAAAATATTATTATGCTATGTATAGGCTCTGACTTATGAGAAGAAAGGACCTTAGAGGCAAGGCTAAGAGCTAGAAGGAAAGGCTTTACGCCAGGTAGTAAACTTACCTACTTGTATACTTATACTGCTTGGATGTTTTATGTGATGTTTTCTTACCTTGATGATATGAAGTATGTATGATTAAGTAATGCTCTATTTCTTTTTATACTATGTCCATATGTTATAAGTAAGTAACATGAAAGCATGTATGTTATCATTATGCAAGCATGATCATTAAATACACACATAGTAACATTAAGCATATAGTTGCATACATTGTATGGTTTCTGTTTGCTACTGAGATTTTCCCAAAAATCTTACCCCTTCCATGTAATCCCAATACCACAGGTATGTTAAAAAAGGATGAAAGAAGCATGAAGAGAAGCTGGGGATTGGATAGTGCAAATGTTGGGACCAAAATGCTAGAATAAGAGAAAAACACAAGATGAACAGTAAACTTCGGATGTTGACTGATGTTGACCTGGTCAAGGTATGGTCAACTTTTTTCTTGAAATAACATTAAGTTAGATTTGTGTATCAATTTGAACCACTTCATTTCGATTTTTCTAGAATTAGTTATGATTTTTCGAAATCAGATCACTCCACTGGAATTTACACATTGAACAATACTCGCTAAGAGTAAAATTTCAGATTGAGTAATTTGACTTTAATGACCTTAGAAGCGGTTCCATATGCTACTGTTTGGTCCCTAAGACATAAGAAAAGGAGGATGTTTCAGTTTAGGCAGAAACACCCAAAAAGGGGGTGAATTGGGTGTTTTGAAAATTTTTATTGTAATTTAAAAATGTAAACATAAAGTAAGTATGAATAAGTGCAATAAGAACAGAGATAGGAAAAATTTCACTAAGATAACATCGAGCAATTTATCCTGATTCAGACTCAACTCTTATCCTACATCCAGTCCTCATAGACCTTATGAAATCTTACACTATCTCCAAGATTATAACTAGCTCTTGCTGCCTTTAGTACAACAATTCAACAATTGATTCCTTCAATTGCTACCCTTTACTTCATCGTAAGGTTGTGATTGTAACTTGAGACAAACAATCTCCTAAGCTAACAGTATGTAAAGACAGATTAACACAGTCTCTCTCGAAGAGTATATATGGTGTTACACACTAAATGTGTTTTTAACAGTATGAGATTTTACAGAGAATCAAAGTGAACCGAGAATGTAATAAATTCGGAGGTTGTTGTAACAGTCAGTTGTTGTTTCTTCATTCAATGTCGAGTTCTTTAAATGGCATTTACTCCAGTTATGACCGTTAGACTCAAGCTTGGAACCGTTGAGATGAAGGTATGGTTGGTCCCCAACGGATAGGTAAGCATTTAATGTATTGCCGGAAGTAGAAGGTTTCTATTGCGTAGCCTTTATTATTTCAAATCCGTAGCCTTTTTTGAATATACTCAAACAAAAAATCCGTTAGTCGTCAAAGCATTAATTTAGTATATAAACCTGTTAATAAATGACTCACTTCTAAGATTGCCATTAAATTCATAATTAAATTTTGATAGCTTTTCAAAAAGAAAAAATGATGTATTAATCGATTAAGTAATCAATTATTTTGTGAATATTGTATGAGATGAAGAACAGGTCATTAAACTGAACTAATTGGTCAAACATAAAACAAACACTTTCAAGAAGGAAAGTTTCTCAAATGATTTATCATGAAGAATAATGAAAAACATAGATATATCATCGCTTAAATCAATAATTTGAAATGAGTTTGTCTCTTAAAAGAGAGGCATATTTCAAGTTTCTTGAGTTTTTGTGATTAATCGATTAATATTAGTTAATCAAATGCCTAGTCGATTAATATGTTTGAAAAGATAAAAAACAATATTTTAATACAAGTTAATTGAACAGTTAACAGATTAATATAAATTAATCGATTAACTAATAGATTAATAGTAATATCTTTATTCAAAAGAAAATATATTTTTAATAGATTAATCGATTAACTAATCGATTAATTGGCTTATCAACTTTCTTCCAGAAGCAATCTCTCAATATTAATCGATTAATTAACTTTTAAATTTAATTTCACAAGACAATCTCTTGACATTAATCCATTAACTAATCGATTAATTGTTACTCATTAACCAATTAATTAATTGATTAATGAACAACTTTTCATAACACAAGATGTTGTCTTTCTATTAATTGAATAACTATTCAATTAATTACTATTAATCGATTATTTGACTTAACTTCTTGTCAAAAGATATTTTTATAATTTTTTTAGCATCATCGAAAAACCTTTTGCTATTTTTGCATTTTTTTTGCTATTTTATTGTTTTCATCATCAAAACATAATTTTTAACAACCTCCCCCTTTTTATGATAGCAAATCATTGCAAAATAATGTTCTTCTCCCCTTATTTAACATCAGCAAAAAGTTTGTAGAATAAATGAAGTAGTTTTTCTCCCCTATTTTTGAAAATTAGATTACTGTTATGAAGAAAAGTTTAAAGAAACAGAGAGAGAGAGAGAGAGTTTAGAGATGCTTATTTGAAGTTGGCACGATATGGTAATGATCTTTGAAATTCTGTACTCTTGACTGCCCTTCAGTATGTTGATTTTTCATCGTGCAGTTCATTTATTTGTCAAAAACTTTGAATGCCCTTCTAATTCTTCTACCATTCAAGTTATCTCTTGATATGGAAAGGAAAGACTCCCCCTTGATTTTATCCATAGAAAAATAGTAAATAAGAAAGGATTTATTTTGCATTTAGGCTCAATATTTGAACAATTTCCTTGGATTAATCGATTAAATGTTTGATTAACATATCCTCTGTTAGGTTATATTTTTCAATTTTGGAACAGAGTATCCTGCAAAAACTTAACTATATACTCCGATGCCTAAGTTAGTAACTTAAATAATCAAAACATATTAATGAATAATTATTTTGAGAAGATGAAGGTTGAAGAAAGCTTAAAAAAGATTAGAATTCTTACAATTCATTGGGATTTACCATTCCTAATTCTCTTCTGATATGGTTGAATTGATCTTGAGCAAGAGATTGTGAAAATATCTACTAGTTGAAGATGAGTTGAGATGAATTCAACTTTAATATCTTTCTTCTACATATGATCTCTTCTGAAATGGTGTATGATATTAATGTGTTTTGTTCGAGAATGAAGTACAAGATTCTTTAAAAGAATGATGGTACTTGTATTATTACCAAGAATTGGAATCTCTCTCAGTTTTATTCCATATCTTGAAGTTGTTGCTTGAGCCATTGAACTTGTGCACAACAACTTTCAACAGCTATATACTCAGCTTCTGTTGATGAGATAGCCACCGTGTATTACTTCTTATTAAACCATGAGACTAGACAATCACCTAGGAATTAATATTGCCCACTGGTGCTTTTCCTATCAGTTTTATATCCTCATGGTTAGAGTCTGAGTATGCTACCAAGTATTTTGCTCCTACTTTGGGAAACCATATTTTGAGATCAATAGTTCCTGCTAGGTATATGAATATTCTTTTTACAGCTTCATCATGGGATTCCTTTGGAGTGGCTTAATATCTTGAAGACTTTTCCACACTAAATTGTATGTATGGTATGCTTGTAGTGAGATAAAGAAGAGATCTAATCATTCCTTGATATTTTGTAATGTTGAAATCTTGCCCTTTCTTATCCTTATCCTATATTGCATTTGTGCTCCTTGGAGTTGATACACTTTTAGCTTGATGCATTTCAAACTTCTTTAGTAATTCCTTCAAGTACTTGGTCTATGAGATAAAAATGCCATTTGCTCGTTGTTTGATTTGAAGTCCAAGAAAGAAGTTCATTTTTCCATCATTGAGATCTCAAATTCTCCCTACATTATCTTGGCAAATTCTTGAAAAAAAATCCTCATTAGTAGCACCGAAGATAATATCATTGACATAAATTTGAACTACTAAAATATCATATTTGTTTCTCTTGATAAACAACGTATTATCTACCTTTCCTCTTTTAAAACCATTTTTATCAGAAACTTGCAAAGGTGATCATATCAAGTTCTAGGAGCTTGTTTTAACCCATATAATGATTTCTTAAGTTTATACACTTGATTTCAAAATTGGTGATCTTCAATCCCAAGACGTTGTTCTACATAAACTTCTTCCATTATAAATCCATTAAGAAAATTACTTTTGACATCTATTTGATAAAGTTTAAAATATTTTACACAAGTAAAGGCTAAGAGTACTCGTATAGCTTCTAATCTGGCCACTGGAGCATAGGTTTCCTCATAATCTATACCTTCTTCTTAATTATAGCCTTTTGTTACTAATCTATCCTTATTCCTAATGATTACAACAGATCCATCAAGTTTATTTTTGAATACCCATTTAATCTCAATGATTAGATAGCCATTGGGTCTAGATATCAATTCCTAAACTTGATTTAACTCTTCCTACATAGCAACAATCTAGAACTCATCTGATAGTGCTTCATCAATGTTAGTGGGTTCAATGTTAGGCATAAATACAGAAAGATACACTTCATTAAACACTTATCTCAGGGTTCTTACTCCTTTATCACCTTTACCAATAACCTGGTCTAAAGGATGGTTTCTATTATGTTTCTAGGCTCTAGGTTGATCCTTTTCAAATTCATTAAGCTTACAATTTGATTGATCAACTATATGTTCTTTATTTAATTTCATTATTTCTAGACTCTATATTATCTCAACTTTATCATCTAGAGGTTTTAAAATTGGTTCAGTTTCAGAAAACACTACATGCACATATTCTTTTATTGTAAATGTTCTTTTGTTGAATAGTCTATATGCTTTACTATTATTAGAATAACCAAGAAAAATACCCTCATCAAATTTAGGATCGAATTTACCCAAGTTCTCTTTGTTGTTGTTATGGATGAAGTATTTGCTCCTAAAGATCTTCAGGTGTGTAAGATTTGGTTTGCGTCCTTTGTAGAGTTCATATGGTGTCTTGTTGAGTATTAGTCTGATGTAGGCTCAGTTGCATATGTAACATGCTATGTTCATAGCTTCTGCTTAGAATACTTGTGAGACACCTTTATCATTGAGCATTTCTCTTACCATGTCTATGAGAACTCTATTCTTTCTTTCAACAACTCCATTTTGTTGTGGTGTTCTTTGTGTAAAAAAGTTATGATCAATTCCATAGTTATCAAATAATTCAAAGAAATCAATATTTTTAAATTCTCCTTTGTGATCAGTCCTAATAGACATAATAGACATACTTTTATCATTTTTCACCTTTTTGGGAAACACAATAAATGCATTAAAGGTTTCATTTTTAGAGGAAAGATATAAGTCCAAGTAAATTTTGAATAATCATCAACAATCACTAAGCATATAAATCTCCCCCAAAACTTTAACTCTTGATGGACAAATTAAATCCATATAAAGTAACTATAGTAGTCTTTCAGTTGAAATTCCTTCTTTGATTTAAACGATGACTTAACCTGTTCCCTTTTTCACTACATCGCATACAATATCAATTTCAATTATAACTTCAAGTAATCCAACTACAAACACTGGTGCAAAATATACTTTTTAAAGCCCCATTTTTAAACCAGTCCTTACAGAGATGGTTTAAAACAAAGGACCATTGGCATTGTTATAAATAAGATAAAATAGTTATACCAGATGTACACCTAACTGGTGTACAAGATAATTACTACATTGTATACTAATATCAATAGGTGTAGATTAGCTACGTCATATTTGGACTCTTCAGTTTCTTGTTTATGATTTCCTGCTTCTTTTCTGTAACTTCCTTTAGACCTTGTGGAGAAGATTTAAAACAAATGACTGGTATTTTTTCTTAAATAAGATAAAATAGTTATATTGAATTTATATTTAACTGGTATTAAATATACTTTCTATTATGACTCTTCATTTTTCTGTCTATGCTTTCTCACTTCTTTTCTTTATACCTTCTCAGGCCGTTCATTTTACTTATTCGGTTCTTAATTTTTGTACTCATTATGATAGAAGGCCAATTGCATTCTTTGATATTCTTTTCTAAAACTGTTCTTTTTCCTCAACCATATGTATACCATTCCTATGATTAGTACTTTTTATCTCATCACTTTATCTCTGTTTTCTTTTCTTTTCATCTATCTGAATGCTACAATGGCTTCTTCCTCACACACACCTTCTCCACTGCACAAAAGAAACACAGATGAATTTGAAGATAAACATCCTGATCCTCACCCTGTAGTTCCTTCTCCTCATCCCCTTGTTATCACTTTGATATAGCACCTTAAGGAACTTATCATGTGTTTCAATGGCCTCGAGGACTCAGTATAAGAACTAACTCAAAAAGTTAATAGACTAAAAGATAGTTTCAGAGCTTTTCGCCAGAAGTTTACCCCATCAACATAATGATAGCTTCTATAATTCTATTGATCCTACCAACTTTGATAAATTCCAAACCTTCGAGTCTTATAAGGAGTGAAAGCCTATAACCTTTATCTACCACTCCTATTTTATTTTTTGTATGTAATGACAAAAAGAGATAATATATTATATATTCTGATAGATATTGTTTTGGAAATTTCATACTTTTGATGTAAAGTTATTAGTAAAGCTGAATGAATGAAGTTTCTAATTCTGATGACATGTTCTTTTATTTTTCAAAAATAAAAAAAATGCAATAGGTTGAAACCAAACATGTCAATGTCAATGTCAGGTGTAGAATATAATGTCTGGTTGATAAAATGTTATTTCTACATCAGTCTGCCACTTAATCTAGTGTAGATTTGTGCAATTTATAATATTTTACACCGATGTAAAAGTGACTGGTATAGAATATAATGTCTGGTTTAGAAAAATTTATTTCTAAACTAGTGTTGTATTTAATCTGGTGTAGATTTGCTTACAAAATATACTTTAATTTAATCAAAAGCTCCGTCATGCCTCCCATCTGTCATTTTTCATTTATTCACGCCTTTAAGTCTTCTCGACCTTTCACAGCTGGTGAGTTTTGTTTTAAACTCCTTGTCTTGAGAACTAAAGATTTATGCACTACTAGAGGTAGCTTTTACTGTTATTTATGCTAGATTCATTGATGTTATTTACTTGTTTTGTTTGGTGAGTTCTTTCACTTGTGCGTGATATATTCTCTCCTATAATTAGCTGCAAGTTAGGTTTTCTTATGTTTTTTCTAGTTTTTTAGTCTTCTACAAATATGGATCATAGTTGGATAAATGCTAAAAGAATAAGTGTTGAGTATGTTGAGGGGGTGAAGGAGTTTTTGGATTTTGCTAAACAAAACTATGATGTCAATAGAAGGTTTTATTGTCTTTATGTGAGTTGTTTGAATGAGAGGAAATAAAGTCCTATAGATATGTACACTCATCTAATTTGTAAGGGGTTTTGCAAGAGTTACATAATATAGGTATCGCATAGTAAAAATGTGGAAAGGTTAAGTATATATGAGTAGTTAAAATAGACCTTTGATGATGACATAGATACTGATAATCAGGTAGAGGACGTGATTCATGATATTGGAGAAGATGCTTTTATGCTGTCATACTCATATGGTAATATGTGCAATGATGCAGAAAAATCTCTGTACCTAGGGTACAGAAAATACAACCTATTGAAGGTAGTGTTGAGATTGGTAAGTGTGAAAGCATGTCATTAGTATAGTGATAGAGGTTTTACAGAATTGTTTGAGTTATTGCAAGACATGTTTCTAGAAGAAAATGTGTTACCCAAATGCTACTATGATGCTAAGAAAATAATATACTTTAGGCATGCAATATAGAAAGATTCATGCATGCCCAAATGATTGCATCTTGTATAGGAAATATTTTGAAGATGAGGAGAAATGTATAATATGTAAGACACCAAGATACAGATCAAACAAGTCTTCTACAAAAGTGTTATGGTATCTTCCAATTATACTAAGGTTTAAGTGGCTTTTTGATAATAAAGATGATGCAAAAAAAATGTTATGGCATGTGACTGAAAGGACTTATGATGGAAAGCTTCATCATCCGGTTGATTCTTTGCAATGGAAGAATATTGATGACTTATTTCCCGAGTTCGGCAATAAAGCACAAAACCTAAGGCTTGAATTTAGTATAGATGGCATAAACCCTTATGCTAGCTTTAGATCATAGCCCGTCCTCTTGGTGATTTACAACCTATCCCCTTGTTATGTATGAGACGTAAGTATGTAATGTTGTCTATGTTGATCTCAGGACCAAAATAACTAAGAAATGATATAGACATTTACCTAATGCCCTTGATTGAAGATTTGAAGAAGCTATTAGAAGGTGTGAATGTTTTTTATGCGATTAAGAAGGAGGTCTTCAATATGCGGGCCATGATTTTTTATACAATTAATGACTTTCCTGCATACAAAAATTTGTCAGGGTATAATGTTAAAGGCCATAAAGCATGTCCAATTTGTGAGGAAGGGACTTGCTAATATCAACTTCATCATGGAAGAAAGATAGTCTACCTAGGTTATAGGAGATTTCTAAGACAAGGCCACCCATACTGTCGATTGAAGAAAAAAAAATTTGGCGGCCAAGAATTTGAAAATGCTCTGGAGCCATTGACTGGAGAACAAGTTTATAAAAAGGATAAAGACATCAATGTTACTTTCAATAAGGCTACTAAGAGAAGTGAGAAAAATATATGGAAAAAATATATGTCTTCTTTGAGCTTCTGTATTGGCAACATCTTCAAGTAAGGCACTATATTGATGTCATGCATGTGGAGAAAAATGTGTGTGACAGCATTATTTGAACACTTCTCAACATACATGGTACTTCCAAAGACGTTTTAAAGGAAAGATTAGATTTACAAGAAATTAGAATACGTGAGGATTTACATCCAAGGCCAGATGGTGAGGGGAGTTATTGTGTTGAAGATATTAATATTTTGTCCAAAGATGAGAGAAGAAGTATTTGTTAGTGTTTGCAAAGAATCATAGTTTCCTCTAGGTACTCATCTAATCTTAATAGGATTGTGTCGATGAAAGATTTGAAATTAGTAGGCCAAAAGTCTCATGATTGTCATGTCTTGATGCAATAATTACTCCCAGTAGCTGTTTGAGGAATCATTCAAGATGATTTGAGACACATCATAACCTGACTTTGCTTCTTCTTCAATGCTATATGTGGCAAAGTCTTTGAGACTAAAAGGTTAGATGAATTGGAGCATGAGGGTTATGTTATTTTGTGCCAACTTGAAAAAATATTTCTTCCAGGCTTTTTTGATATAATGGTACACCTCATCGTTCATCTAGTATGAGAGATAAAACTAGGTGGCCCTATATACTTACGATGGATGTATCCATTTGAAAGATACATGAAAATTCGTAAAGGGTATAAGAATCCAAATTGTCTCAAGGCATCTATTATTGAAAAATATGTTTCTAAAGAAGATATGGATTTTTGTCAACACTACCTGTCTAAAGTAAGGCTTATCGATTTGGCTAAATCCTGTGCTAAACAGGGGTTAACGTGGAATATCGGTAAAGAGTGTTGATTGTAATGAATTGTAGTAAATACACTTACACATCTTAAATAACATTGATGAAGTTTAAGACTATATAACTATTCATAAAGTGCTTGTCTAGAAATAAAATAATAGAATAACAAGCAAACGCTGATTAGAGAACATAACAAATCTTTTGCATATTGGTTCAAATAGAAGGTTGAAAATGATGATTGTGTATCTAATTTAGTTAGATGGTTGACATATGGTCCTAAATTTAATGTGATATGTTGAAATTCATTTGATATCAATATGTATTCCTTTTATACGAAGTTTCTAGATGATTAAAGTAACGTGCAAAATACTAGTGTTATGTTAGTGGCTGAAGCTATGCCTTCTATAGCTCAAAAGACAATGATCCTAAATTAGTAGCCATCCCTTATTATGGCATTGTTGAAGAGATTTAAGAGCTGGACTATATCAAATTCACAATTTTTGTCATATCCTAATTTTTCTCTATCTGTATAATACTGATAGTGGAAAGAGGTTTGGAAAGGATTATGATGATGATCAGAAGAAATAATAAAGGTTAAATGGGTCTTAAAGGAAGAGAGGGACCTAAATGAAAAATAGAAAAGGTTGGAGGCCAAAAGTTAAAGTAGAAACAAAAGGATGTAGCTAAATGCAAATAGCCAAAAGTTTATGGACCTAAATGTAATTATGGAAAAGTTTAGTCAGAAAAGGCTTAGAACTGCCTGGAAGTATTCCAGTCCCACATTTCATTAGTAAATAGAGAAAGTTAAGCTGGTTAATCTAGCATAACACGGAAATTTTATTAGGGTTCTAGATAGTAGATATTTATCTGATAGTATGAAAGTTATCTAAAATTTTATCAGATCTCATAGACCTCAGGTATAAGTGGAAAAGTTACAGGAAGGTGTGCCCCATGACATCAGATGTCATGAATCTGATAGAACCCCCGAAGGAACTCTATATGAAAAGTTATCTTCGTATTAGTAAATTCTGACGGGAGTTTGAGAACACCCGTGATCCGATTATAGAACTTAGCAGTAGGTAAGCCTAGATAGAATGAGCTCAGATGACCTCATATATAGGCCTATGATGATGCCAATGAGGGCCCAAAACCCATGATATCAGTTCATCAGTAGGAGTGGCCAGTGTTTAGGAAAAGTGTGAAATTACGAAAATATCCCTGGATGACTATATTGGACCAGTGATGAATGGAGGACATTTTGGACAGGATAAAAATATGGAATATAGTATAAATATGATTAGTTAGAGCCAGTATAAGCCCTGGGGCAGTACAAAGAGGGGTGAAATGACAATTATGCCCTTAGGGTTAATATAGTGCAAGAAAGGACACCAAGGGTATTTTGGTCATTTCCTGAGGGATAGATGGCAGATAAATGCTCAGTATAACAATGTCAGTGGTATGAGGAACCTAGACACTGGTTTCCAGGATAGAATACATTTCCTGAAATATTATAAAAATTAGGAACAGAAAACAGTCTGATTTTTATGAAACTGCTCAAATCGGTACCAAACTGGACTAGAATTTTGCCTATCAATATATTTTACTTTTTCCAACCAAACATAGCCCTAATGATGTCATGCATGATGAAAATACTAAGGCTTCTAGGGCAAGATTTGTTTAAGAATGAATATGGACCACTAGATTAAATAGTAACCAAATCAATCTTGGCCATCCATTTCCACCAAAATTTCTCTATAAATACCCCTCATTTCAGATTGGTTTTGGAAGCTTTGGGAACCCTAGGGAAAATGCTTCAAAATTTCCATTCAAACAAGAAAGAAGCACACAACTTGGAGCACAAAGTAAGATAATCATCCCTTGTTCTTGGCTTTGTTCTAGCAAGCTAGCTCTTGATTTTAAGGGGTTTTTGAGCCATATTTCCCTTGTGGTTTCTGTTGGAAGTGCTGTCCATATATGTTTAGAATATGAGTTTTATGTTATGAATAGTTTAGACAAACTTAAACAAGCTAGAATCAAGTGGTATGAACTTGGGAATTCAAGTATGCAAGTAAATAGAAGTTTATGTTCATGGCTGCTACAGTATGTGACACTGTTCATATTTTGGAATTTCATAATTTTGATACTTCCAATGAGTTAAAAATGGAAAATTGTGTAGGGATAAAGTAGGAGAATAAGTATTGGAAGCATTGGAATCAAAGTGTGAATTTTTGAAAAATCAAGGGTGTGTTTTGGTTTTGTACAGAAGCTTGTGACATGATTTGATTTTGGAAATTCTAGCTTCATATTTGGATTCTACATTAAAAATTATGTGTAAATGAACTATAAAAATTTATTTTGGAAAGATGGAAGTATGAGACCTAAAATAGAGAAAGAATGGAAGTTAGTGGAAACCTAATCTTGGATTTGTTTTCAAGTTGAATTGTAACTTGATATTACTTTATAATGGCTAGGTTTTGACATTTGTTAAGGAAGGAAACCATCTCAAGAAGACTTTGACAAGGATAGATAAGAGGTAGCAAGAATACCTAATTATAGTTTCATGTTTGCTTAATTGTTTGCTTGCTTGTTGATTATGGTGTTTGGTTGAGCATGAGATTGTGTCATCATGTTGATGATAAAGCATGAATGATTGCAACTCCTTACAAGTTATGTCATGAAAATATGTATGTTAGAGTTTTCTTATATACCATTATGAAGTAGCTCCTATCTCAAGATAACATGTTAAGCATCCAATTAATCATGTATGATACTATGGTTTGTGTAACTTGCTATTGGGATTTTCATGAAATCTCATTCCTTCCATATGCATAACCATGTTATAGGTGCTGAAACTTCTCAAGCAAAAAGGGTAAGCATGGATGGTTAGACATGTATAATAAGTCAAATGAGTTGCTTGACATTATGTAAGCATATGCTGGAATGTATATTGAATGTTCATGTGTTGGTATTCTAAGGCTGTGACATTTTGATGATATTTACAATACCTTAATCAACGAGTTTGAACATTGAAATTTGGCATGCTTATAGCTAAGATTCAGAGCTTTAAACAAACACCAAGAATGCCTTAATTGGTTAAGAATTCGAATTACTATGATTTTTCTAAGTTAGAGTTAAAATCTAGAATATAGATAAAGAGAGCAAATAGAGGCAGTAACTTTCCGACATGAATTTTGTATAGTAAATGAATGAGGTTTTCCATGAAATTTGGCGAGATTAAATAGAACATCTGGAGCATTAAGTCTATAGTTAACACGGTTCATTTAGACAAGTAACCAAAGAGAAATGAATTTTTGTAGTTAAGGCAAAAAAATTAGAACTTCCAGATTTTACCAAATGAACAGTGTTTTTCAACGAATAAACTGATTTCATTTGGGCAATGGAACCTTAGTTTTATATTTTTCCCTCAAAGTTCAATGAAAGAGCTTTCATTAGAAATTGGAACCTTCCTCTTTTGAGTTTTCTACATTTAGTTATGAATTGTTAAAATAGGGTACATATTCTAGAATTACCAAATGAACAGTAACGTGAATAGTACCCCAAGAGCAATTCTTTTGAAAATGAATATTTTCAAGGCAAAAGGCTATGTAATTGGTTCCAATGACTTTCAAATGAGTATAAATGAGGTTGAAAATGAGGATGTGATAGTTCTCGTGTTCAAATGCAATTGAGCTAATGTAAACAACGATGTTTTGGTTGATCGATCAGGATTTATACTAGTTGATTTGAATAATACAAGTTTTGGAATGAGCCTTTCATTATGGAAGACCAAGTAAAATAAGTGTTCTATATCACTAATCTGACAAATAAAACATGGTCTATCGCTCTCCAAGAAAAAATGGTTATTGACAATGATGATTCAATTTTTTAGACTCCTTCTTTTTCAGTAGGTTTACCAAAGTTGAATGAAGAAGAAGTGGGTTCTGATTGATTTGTATGTGAGTGTTTTATGTTTGTGAGGCACTAATGCAATTAAGTTTATTATTCTGATTATATATATTGTTTTGATGTAATAATATCACAAGTATATTGTTCTGATTAGATATATTGTTTTGTTATATCTTTAAGTCGTGGGTTAATAAAATGGTTAGTTTGAAAAAAAATAACTCCAATATTTAAACCGATTGTATATGTTATCCAATGTCAAAAGTGACCTGAAAAACTTAAAGTAACCTTTTTTACATCGGATTTATTTGTTATCCACTTGTAGAAAGTTTTCTAAAATTCAAAATATTAGTCATCTAAAATTTAAAATATGATTTTTACACCAAATTTATGTGTTAACCGGTGTAAAAAGTCTTACTAAAAATACATTTTCAAAGCCTGCCTCTTAGCGCATCTCTTCATTTCTTATTTCTCAGGTTTTATTTAGTCTTATTTATTACTTCTATCATTACTCCGCTCATCGTACTCTGTGGTTTTTGTCGGGCTTTGTTGTGCTCAGTCATTCTTCTCTGTTATAGCTCTCGTTGTGCTTTACCACGTGTGTGTGTTCTTGACACTTATTTTCTCATGTACGTGCTTCACCGTTTACGTGTTCGTTTACTCTAGGTTTTGTAGTTTTCCTATAATAAATGCTTGCACTTCTTTCCATGGATAAATGCTAATAGAACAAGTTTTGTGTATTCTAATACAAGGAAAAAGGGTTAAATCTGTTTACTTTATTTGATTTTGTTATTGCATATATAGGAATATAGGGGGTAATGGTAATCAGAATGAGGGTAGCGATGCTTTAAGTGACTCTAAGCAAAGGAGGGGCAGAAGTGTGACACGATTGAAAGATATTTCAAAAGATAGGAAGGAAGGAAAATTACTATCGATTGAGTTTGACAAACGTTGGAACCCAATTGGTGAACACAAGACCAAGTACATAAGTTATGTTAGCCTCCTAGCAAGCAACAAGACTAATATCGCTGATGAGGTCAGATTGTCATGGTCTGATCCATCAAAATAAAGTTTATTACACCAATATACTATAATATAAGGCATAACCCAATCGTTCTTCTCGAGGGGCCTTTTATGTGAAAACCTAGTATATTGGATGTCAAAATCAATAAAAAAATTGAGTAGGAAAAAAATGGTTTTGGGGTTTTAGTGATTGATTGCAATAAAAGTAGGGTGCAAAAAAGTAAATCTTTTTGGATTTTTTTGATTAAGATGAAAACGAGTTGGTTAGTTGAGAAATATGTTATGAAAGGCTTTTGATGATAAAAATGTATCTATCCTTCCTTTCACATTTAAAATTGGATTTTAGAAATCACTAGGTCTTAAAAAAAATCTCAATCGATCGATTGAGTCCAGAACCCTAATTTTCCTTTACCCCTTTGATCAAAGCTGGATTAAGAACTATTAGCGAACTGTCATAAACTACTTAGCATGTAAGTTGAATTTAGATTATGAAAACACCCTCGAATGGGAGTCAATCAAAAACCCTAGATTTCAAGCAATTGAATTAATTAATAACAATCGCTGATAATAACCCAACTTTCTTAAAATCGAAACTGAAGTATTCTATTGAAAAGAAAACATTCAAATAATCCGAATTCGATTACAAAGTCTAATATGAGAATGATCAATCGATATTCAAAACTTGCTCATAAAATGAGAACTCTAGATTTAGCAGCAATCATAACATGAGAAGATACAAATTAGAATAGTAGAAACTCTCCATTTTAGTCCATGAGCTCAAGATATCTAATTCATCACCAAGAGGCTAAAGTTTTAGCCTCTCATGACTCCTACTGTACTACAATACCTGTTCAGTTGAATTGCCATAAAGAAACAATGGAAAGATGGTAGATTGATGGTATAGAGATATGGAGAAATCTATGGAAAGGTGTAGAACGATGGAAGAGGTCGAGAAGGTGTTCAGAGAGTGCTAGAGTACTACTTCTTAGCCTAATCAGGTGAAAAACAAGCCTCCTGGTTGACAGCAGCCTTCCTCCACTTTTATTTCTCCATGACCTAATTCAAAACACACAGTTTCAACGATTTTGTATTTTAGTCATGACCAGATCCATGTTTTGGTCGTGACCTGTAACACAGAGAGACTTCTAAAAGAATCAAGGTCACGACCGGCAGACTCTTTGGTAGCCACTAAAAGATGCAAGATTGTACTTTCACTTTCATTTACTTGTGATTCCTTTCCTGGTCCTTGCTCTCGTCCAAAATACCTGTAATCTAACATAAAAGCTCACTATAAACGTTCAAATTAGTAAATAATAGAATATATGCAGTTTGGAAGAGTTAATTTACCATTTTACCCTTAATTAGCATATTGCCATGCACAATCATGTATTACCACAAAAGTACAATTTAAGGTATAAAATAAATGGTAAAGTTGTTATAAATCTCTTAAAAGTGTTCCAGAAACCATATACAAAATGTATCTTAACAATCACTATATAAACTTGGGATGCTGTTGAAAATTGATTGAAGAATCAAATTTGGGACTCTATATGGGTATAGGAAATGACTATTGTATATTGTATGCAGAGTAATACCAAAAAACACAAATATTGTTGATAACTCTTCTTTCAATAGCAATTATTACAGCTTACTTATGATGTTCCCAACAATAAGGTCTTGAAGAAGAAGACGTTATCATATTGCGCTGAGCGTTGGAGGGCATTCAAGACACAACTAGCTCGTTAGTATGTACATGGCTAAGACAAGATGGTCAGCCTCATCCTTCTCCATATAGCAAGTATTAATTCATTGACGAAGCTACTTGGGAAGAATTTGTTAGGGTTTAGACTACGACAACAGCTATAGTGAGTTGATATGTCATGAAAAAGGAATCTTGCATTTCTCATATTTCTTCCTTTTGTACGTATTGATTTTAACTACTTTAAATCTTGTAGGAAAAAAGAGCAAAAGCCATAAACACGCTCTTA
Source organism: Leucaena leucocephala (assembly GCA_037074615.1). Taxonomy (NCBI): domain Eukaryota; kingdom Viridiplantae; phylum Streptophyta; class Magnoliopsida; order Fabales; family Fabaceae; genus Leucaena; species Leucaena leucocephala. The sequence goes on from CM073550.1 coordinate 7,482,310, forward strand.
AGAATGATTACCCCTATATAATATCTCGAGGGGGTTACGCAAAGGCTGAAAGAGACTTGTTAGGGGCCAAGAGGAAGAGGCTGGAAGAAAATGCTGATTTTGATCCTAGTGTTACTTTTGGTCCCCCATCTCCAATACATAACAAAGATAAATGGTTGTGCGCTCACCAAAAAAGTAATGGATCATTTACAAGCGATCAAGCTCACATGATTGCAGAAAAAATTGTAAGTACTACTTATATTTTTTTTGTTTTAGTAGACTAATTATAATATTTCTTATGTTTGCTCTTTATATGTTATAGGCAGATCTTACATAACAAGAAGCCTATGGCTCCTTCAAGTCAGATGGTAGAAATGACATCTTGATTGTTGCCACGGGAAGCAAGAGCATGGGGGCCGTGTCAGAGGAGTTGGAAGAGGTGTTAATATAAGAGATTACTTTAGAGCATCTCCACGATATTCCCCATATGTGTTGAGGGAAGAGCTGGAATCATTATTATCCACCATGAGGGTAAAGGCTAGGGTACAGGCAGAAGCTTCAATTGAGGCACGATTACAAGAGGAGTTTACAAAGATCAAGGAAGAAATATTGTCCACAATGATATCAAGGCAACATGAGCCAAGTAACCCCTAATTGCTTTCAAATGCAGCCCGTCCTAGTACTAAAAGGAGCTGTTACATGGCTGGGCCTATATTAGAGAATGTTGAACCTAGTGATCTATACATGGAGGATCCTCTCAAAAGTTGAGTAGCACATAGTTCTATCTATATCTTAGGGGCAACTGCTCACCACATCCAAATTTAGGATGATCATTTAAGGGTGGTAGTTGAAGATGTGATAATTGAAGATGCTCTTGTCCCAATTCCTACTGATGAGGTAAAGACAGTGAGTCAGGCAAATGGGACTTTCATATTATGGCCAAAGCATCTTGTTTCATATGGATGCATTGCCTATAGATTCAATTGTGGGTGATGTGGAGGCACCCACCTTTGTTGACAATACAGATATGAAATTTGTTATCATTCCTGAGAATGAACTAACCTCTGGTTGCATCCAAGTATTTTTGATATAAGTATAATTTAAATGTAAATATATGTAATAACAAAATTCATACAAGCTGAGTGTTTGCGTTAACTAATATCGTGTTTGTATTAACTACAGGTACATGCAAGTTGAGTTAGTTTCCAATGGCAAACAAGGTTAGTTCGAATTCCTATGCCCATTGCAGGAGTATGAATAATAATATTTAATTTTATTTCATACTAGCTTTATATTTGCTTAATACTACTAATCATTATTGTTTAATTAATTTCTACAGCAATCATTGATAGTTGATCATACTATGTAAGCACACTTATAAAGTTTTCTTCTTATATAGAACAATAGTCTTTGTAATAAATATGGTTTTTGTAATAAATGGGTTACTAAGTTTATAAATTTGGTCATAGGGCTATGAGGACGTTTGTAATTGTAAAGGGTCTTAAGAAAGCCATCTTGATAAGGGACCCTGAATGGATCACACTGAAGATAATAAAAGTGCTAAGTCTTATGCTTCACAGTTTTTTGCTGATGACAAAATAATTTTGTTCATGTTAATATTATAGAGTTGAAGGCAACCCAAAGAAAGCAACTTGTGCAGCTTTTACATGGTTAGACACATGATCAATATCATCTTGTCAAATAGGACTGACCTAACTGAGGATGTAAATTATGTTTTTAATGATTTCATATTTCTTGTCAATTTAATATATATTAGTAATGCCTTAATTTCTTCTACTTTAATTTCATGTTTCAGATGTTTGATCAATCTAACCCATTTCCTAAACAAGATATTGAGGATCTGTGCAATATTTGGGCTAAGTTTTTTGTTCAATTTATTCCTGCTCAATAATATTTGTTATTAACAGAATATATATTTTATTTTTCTGTTCAAATTGTTCTATTTTTTTATTGAATTTTATTAAATGAATAATGTAATGAGCAATTGAAGATCTATCTCTACTATATTGAACTCTGTCTCTACTGATGTCTCTTTGAGTCTATATATTTAGGCAGTTTATTTATGAAACTTCATGGGATAGGGTAAATAAAATATTGAAGGGGTCAATTTTTTAAAAATACATTTAAACTGAATAAAGAATATCGATAGGTGTAGAAATAATATGTAAATATTACAACATTTGCACCGGTTGTCTTTATGGTGAGGTGTAGAAAATTGATTAATCTACACCGAGTGTAAACACAACTAGTGTAAAAAATTGATTAATCTATTCACATAACCCATGTAGATATTAGTAAATTCTACTCCTAATTTCAAAAGGGACCGGTTTAAATTCTACTCATTCTACATTCGTGAACCGCTCAATTTAAAAAGTGTACACTTTCTACATGGTCTTTTTATACACTAGTTGTTGTTTGGTGTAGAATACAATTTCCAACTGATTTAGAAAGCCTTTTTTGCATTAGTGTAAATCCTTTTTACCCAACTTTAAAAGATGATACATATTCACATAAGCTAGTCTCTTATGCCATAACTAGCTTTCTTCATATTTACTCAGAAAACAATTGTCAAGTGAATTTGAGTTAATAGAGATAGTATAACAATTATCGTCTTTGGGAGCACAAATTTTTGGTTTCAAGTTTTCTTTATTGATTGGGAGATCTTGCTTGCTCACTATTATACATTCTTCTGAGTACACTTTATCCAGTTATCTTCGTCAGCAGTTTGACTCACACTGAAGAGATTATGACATAATCATTCTACATAATATACATCCTCAACCTTTATTCCTTCTTTACTGCTTACTTTTCCGATCCCCACAATTTTTTAAGATTGGTTTCCTCCAAAACTTACTTTGCCTCATTCCTTATAATAGAGCTTGAAAAACTTTTTAGCATCTCCAGTCATGTGTTTGAAACATCCACTGTCAATGTACTAGTTATTGTTTTTGGATGCTTTTAGAAATAAAATCATTTAGGTTTAGGTACCTAGACTTTCTTGGGTCCTGTTATATTAGTTTAGACTACCTTAAGTATATAAGTACCTTTAGGTACCCATTTTAATGTCCCATAGAGAGTCCATTCTTCTTGTGATAGTAAGAGGGTATGGAGATACCTTTACAGTGGCAATATGAACATTGAGCAAATATATTTGAAGTATGAACATAATGTCTAAAATAATGTAAGTCTGATTTATTTCCTAATCTTTTCTTTCCTTTTTGTTTGTCTAAGTTGGAATAATATCCTATTCTAGATTTATCAAAGACACGTCTCTGATTTCCTAGCAAGATATTGAGCATTTTACTACTTTTAGTGAATTTTTTTAGAGTTTTCATTAACTCTGTTTTTCTTTTCAAAACCTTCATAGTTAGTGCATTTTGATATAATCTCAGTAGTTATATACTCTTTTTCTAAGTTCCTAATTTTCTTTTTTGAAATTACTAATTCCTTTTCTAGTTTAATGAATTCATAATGTAATTCGTTATAGTTAGAAAGTAACTTATCGTAGGTAGGTTCCATATTTATTATCTCCTCTGTCTTAGACTCGTGTTCTTCTTGAGCAACAAGACAAATATTTGCCTTTTCTTCGTTGTCACTATCTTCTACTTCTGATGAACTTTCTCCCCAAATTGATGAGTGAATTCTCTTTATTTCTAGAATTTTTCTATCTTCATTTCTTTGTCCTTCCTCAAAAGTTGAGGACATTCTGACTTGAAATGTCCCAGCTTTTTGCATTCAAAAAATATGATTTGTTCTTTAGATGAAGAGGTCTCCTTTGGTTGAAATCTCCTAGTTGCTTGATTTTGATAGAATTTTTTGAACCTTTATACAATAAGTCCCATCTCATCATCTTCCAATTCTTAATCAATATTGCTATCTTCATCTTTGAGAACAATTCCTTCTCTACTTTTTTCTTTTTCTTTGATATCCTTTTTATACTTCTGTTTGCTCTCATACTCTGCAAAGCTTCCAAACAAAGTAGTGACAGACTTCATGGATTCTCCTTTGGTTTCTTCTATTGCAGTAACCTTTGGATCCCATTCTTTAGTAAGACCATCAAATATTTTACGTACTTGACTCTTGGACTATATGATTCCCTAAGGGCCATTAGATGGTTGATTAGGTGTTGAAACCTAACTTCCATATCTTGGATGCTTTCTCTATCAGTCATCCTGAATAACTCAAACTTAGTTTTGAGCTTGTTGACTTTTCTTTCTTTTACTCCAGAAGTTCCTTCATGAGCCACTTCGAGTGCTTCCCACATTTCTTTCACAATTTCTAGACTAGACAATCGAAAATACTCCTTTTAACTTAAGGCACATGTTATGATGTTCATTGCCTTATCATTGAGTAATATTAATTTTTTATCATCCTCATTAAACTCACTTTGGTGCTTTGGGATTTTAGCTCCTTTTATGATTTTGGTTGGAATGTAGTTTTTATCTTCTATCACATCCTAGAGCTCGTACTCGAAAGCTTTGATAAAAGTCTTCATCCTCATTTTCTAGAATATAAACTTTTCTCTATTAAATCCTGAAAGTTTAGTGGTGGAGTTTCCTTCTAGTAGAACAATATCTCTAAAACCTGCCATAACTTTAGGATCTCTCTTGAGATTGTTAGATCTTTTTTCAAGAGATCTGCTCTGATACCAAATGTTAATTTAGACAGAAACCCCCAAGAGGGGGTGAATTATGTGTTTTGAAAACTTTAATCGTAATTTAAAAATGTAAGCAGAAAGTAAATGTGAATAAGTGCAATAAGAATAGAGACAGGACAAATTTCACCAAGACAAAACTGAGCAATTTATCCTGGTTCAGACTTAACTCTTGTCCTATATCCAGTCCTCAGAGACCTTCTAAGATTTTGCACTATCTCTAAGATTATAATGGGCTCTTGGTGCTTTCATCACAACAATTTAGTAATAAATTTGGAGGTTATTGTATCAGTCAGTTGTTGTTTCTTTATTCAATGCCGAGTTATTTAAACAATATTTACTATGATTATGACCGTTAGACTTAAGCTTGTAACCCTTGAGGTGAAGGCATGGTTGGTCCTTGATAGGTAAGTAAGCATTTAATGCATTGCCAGAAGTAGAAGGTTTCTGTTGCGTAGTCTTTATTATTTTGAATATGTAGCATTTTCTAAATATACTCAAACAAAAGATCCGTTAGTCATTGAAGCATTAATTTAGTATATAAACCTGTTAATAAATGACTTACTTCAAAGATTACCATTAAATTCATAATTAAATTTTGATAGCTTGTCAAAAAGAAATAATACTATATTAATTGATTAAGTAATGTATTATTTTGTGAATATTGTATGAGATGAAGAAAAGAGCATCAAACTGAACAAATTGGTCAAACATAAAACAAAAACTTTCAACAAGGAACATTTCTCAAATGATTTATCACAAAGAATAATGAGAAACATAGACATATCATATCTTAAATCAATCATTTAAAATTTGAAATGACATTGTTTCTTAAAACAGAGGCATATTTCAAGTCTCACGTGTTTATGAGATTATTCAATTAAGTAATCGATTAATATTAGTTAATCAAATGCCTAGTCCATTAATATGTTTGGAAAGATAGATAACATAATATTTCAACACAAGTTTATTGAATAGTTAATCTGTTAATGTAAATTAATTAATTAACCAATCGATTAATTTGCTTATATTTGATTTTCACAAAACTAAAACTTCATTGATTAATCGAGCAGTTAACGGATTAATATAAATGAATCGATTAACTAATCGATTAATAGCAATATCTTTGTTCAAGAGAAAATATGTTTTTAATAGATTAATCGATTAACTAATTGATTAATTAGCTTATCAATTTTCTTCCAGAAGCAATCTCTTGACATTAATCGATTAACTAATCGATTAATTGTTATTTATTAACCGATTAATGGATAATTTTTCAAAACACATAATATTATCTTTCTATTAATCGAATAATCAATTGATTAATTACTATTAATCAATTATTTGACTTAACTTCTTGCCAAAAGATATTTTTATAATTTTTTTATCATCATTGAAAAACCTTTTGCTATTTTTGAAAAAACTTTTTGCTATTTTATGGTTGTCATTGTAACATCCTCATTTTCATACGTCTTAGGGACCAAATGATAGCATATGGAACCACTTTTAAGGCTATTGAAATCAAATTACTCAATCTGGAATTTTACTCTTAGTGAGTACTGTTCACTGTGTAAATTCCAGTGGAGTGAGTTGAATTCAAAAAATCATAACTAATTCCAGAAAAATCAAAATGGAGTGGTTCAAATTTGTACACAAAGATAACATAATGTTCTTTCAGGAAAAACTAACTCATTGATCATGCCTTGACCAGGTCAATGTTAGTCAACATCTGAAGTTTACTATTCATCCTGTGTTTTTCCCTTATTCTAGCATTTTGGTCCCAACATTTGCACTATCCAATCCCCAGCTTCTCTTCATGCTTCTTCAATACTTTTCTAACATACCTGTGGGATTGGTATTACATGGAAGGGGGTGAGATTTCTGGGAAAATTTCAGTAGCAAATAGAAACCATACAATGTATGCAACTATATGCTTGATGTTACTATGTGTGTACTTAATGATCATACTTGCATAATGATAACATACATGCTTCCATGTTACTTAATTATAACATATGGCCATAGCATAAAAAGAAATAGAGCATTACTTAATCATACATGCCTCACATCATCAAGGTAAGAAAATATCACATAAAACATCCAAGTAGTATAAGCATACAAGTAGGTAAGTTTACTACCTGGCGTGTAGCCTTTCCTTCTAACTCTTAGCCTTGTCTCTAAGGTCCCTTCTTTTCATGAGTCAGAGCCTATACATAGCATAATAATATCTTTATTATTATCCAATATAGTTCTACTTACTCATGCTCAATATTAGGGTAATATCCTTAATCTGACATTCCCCTGGCTTTCTTTCTACATTTAGCTACCTTTATTAATAGAGATATTTCTCTATTATAACTACTAAGAGCAATCCTCTACTTTATTAGAGCAGAAACTAGATAACTTACTTACCTCATTCCTAAGCTCTGCCCAGTCCCTCAGCTCCTTAGACTACTCCTAGCTCCACCAGAACTCCTCTTTTCTTTCTCTTCCTTCCTTTCTTTCTCTCTTTCTCTCTTCTTTATCTTTATTTTCCTTGCTTGTCCGTGGCTTTCCTTGATGTAGGGGTGGCCTATTTATAGGTGAGTAGAGGTGGAATGAATGGCTCAGATCAAATCGTGATGAATGGCCCAGATCGCTTGGCTTCCTCAAGAAGCTTCGCCTGCATTATCATGATGACATCCTCCTCCTCTATGACTCATCATTATGACATCATCCAAGGACACCTCAGTCGGTATGTGATGTAATTGGTGGGGCCCTTAGGACACCTCACCAGCTGACTCAGCCTCTCCAGAGAATTCCAGAGCCTTTTCCTAGAATGAGCGGTTGAGATTGTGCCACATGTCCTTTTTACTTTTTCTCCTTTTTCTAATCTCATGACATGTGTCCTTAACTTTTCTTCTTTTCCAGTAATAATGCCATGTGGTGCCTTGTGGGTCCCATGAGGACACCTTTCATACCACCTTATGGTCTAAAGTCATATTTGATCACTTTTCCAAATTCTATCTTTAACCGGGTAACTTTACTTTATAGAAAATCACTAAAATATTATTTTAATGTCTCTTAAATTTCTATAACTACTGGACCTACGTTTTTGGGCTTTGGATTGCTATCTTGGGTTTCTAACTAAGCCCAAGCACTCTGGTGGATCGGTTCCCAAGAAACACTTCTTACTTCTTCTTTATGCCTACAGGGACTTTAACTATTTTCCCTGAATTTTCACTTTCTTGCAGTTTAGTCCCTAAACATCATTTGTATACTTTTGGGATTCTTGCATAATAGGGTCTAGTAGCCTTCCTTTTTCAGGCTACATACTAGGCTTCCAGGCCTAAAAATTGGGATATGACAGTCATCATCAAAACATATTTTTCAATAGATCTGATTTGGTGAATGATCTTATGAGTTATAATTTTCAAATTTATTACATGCTGATTTGAGAAAAGATCTTATTATTCGAAAGTTTGTTTGTAAAGATTTGAAAAGAATGTTCTTCAACATTTATCGATAAGCTATTCAAAGAGTCCATTTATCGAATAACACTTCGATAAATGATGTATTGTGAAATATATCGATGATTCTGAAAGCATATTTTTGAAAGAATATTTTTTAGAGTTTATCGATAAGGACATTTATCAAATAACTATTTGGTAAATCATGAACTATCTCTTTACAATTTATTGAAGATTTATTGAAGTCCTTTTCAATAAGGTTGATTATTGAATAATTGCTTGATAAGTTGTAAACTATTTCAAATATAGTTCTTCAGCAATTTATCAAAGACCTTTTCAATAAGAGGTTCTTTGATAAGCACTTCGATAATTCAAGCCATTTTATGAAAAATGTTTTAAATAAGACTTTGATAAATTTTGATCTTTAATTCTAAATCATTTGGAAACAATTGTTATATGCTTATAATGATTATATAACTATACTACAGCATGTTTCAAGGTCATTTATAGGCCAAGGCAAGATCAAACAAATAGATCAACGAAAGAGGAAAAACATCATATGCATACGTCAGCAATAACATCTATATTCACCAACGGCTATATCAATAGCTACTTCAATAATATTATGAAAAACCCAGTATAAAAGAAGAAGAAGCCAAAATGAGTAAGATGAAGTTGGGAGTAAAAGAAAAATAAGAGATGCTTATAATGCACTTTGATTATACTCAGTAAATATCATGACATCTTTGTTCCACTATGTTTCTCTTCTTTGATTCAGAGCATATCATATAGCACAGTGAAGTATACAATATCGTGTACTTATATTATTATTGACCATAAAATAGTAACACTACAAGATCCATGATAAGGAATATACGTGTACCTCCTATCACACATATACTAGCAACAACTATTATGCATTATCAAGAATTCCATACAAGTACTTTAACAATAAAACACAACTTTTAGAAGCCTTATCTTCTAAAACCTTCCACTTATAAGAAGCATACTTAGATTATACACGAATAATCAAACTGTAATTTAAATGAGCTTGTTTAAGTAAAACAAGACATGCAGTTTATTTCAAAAAAATGAAATCATGTTTTTCAGTATAGTAAACATAAGGAAAGCAAGTACAAAGAAACATCAATCAAGAAGAGAGTGGAAAAATTTAGAATAGATCTCCTTAGTTTTATGAGCTTTGGTGACTTAACTATAAGTTTTAAAGTTCTCTCTATAGCGTCAAGCCATAAACATTTTCTGCTGTGCCAACTTCTATCTCTTACTTGTCTTATGTATTCCATCATGACTTTAGTGTAGAATTTTGTGTCTTTCTTATTAGTCATGAACTTGGCAAAATCATGGAGAACTTTATAAATGTCTTTTATATTTTGTGAGTTTGGTGCTTGATCTTTAACTTTCCTCCTAGCCAAAGTTAGGGTATAGGGTTGGATTACTTCTTATTCTTGACAGTTCATAAGTTGTTCAGGAAGATAAGGTGTAGAGTTAGATCTAGAATCTCTAAACATCAATTGAAGCTCACCGGATAGAGGATCTTCTATTAGACCCTCATGATCCTCTTCAAGGTTCTGCTTAAGATCCCCTTCTAGATTTGCGTTGGGATTTTCTTTAGGGCCCTTATCAAGATCTTCCTATAGACCATTAATCTCTACAAGCTCTTTTGAATCCTCTTCTTCAAGAGGTTCAGGATTTGAATCTTACCTCTGAGGTTTATTTTCTGGAACTTCATCATCCATATATAAAGAGTTTAAAGAAATATATTCAGTGATTTTAGTGTTACTTGAAGTCCTTTAACTCATTTTCACCTAAGAATTAATTATCATAATTTTATGAAATTCTTAAACACCTAAAAAATAAACTAAATACTCGTAAATAGCTCTAAAATTGCCCCCAGAATAGAAAAATTATATATCAAAATGAAGATGTTAATTTTAAGGATTTTTAGGAACAAACTGCACCTCAATCAGATTATAGACGCATACTTACGTGCCCCTAGAAGATTAAATCAAGAAAAATATAAAAAATTGGACAGACCTGCTCTGGGGCCTATGCGTGGCTTCCACACATTGCCATGTGGCACGCGCCTCACGTGAAATAGCGCCTCTACCTCTAATTTTCTTTTTAGGCTAGATCGAGTTAGGATCTGTCTAACCTAACCAGTAGCTTAACCTGACAAAACAAATTCCTTTCTTTTATCATCCTCCTTTTTTTTAATTTTTTATGGACTATCCCAACTTAGGATTTTTCCAACCTGGCCCAGTGGTCCAACCCAACCACACTCTTTTTTGTAAACCTGGATTGGGTTAGGCCCAGTCTAACCCGACCCTGAATATATTTTTTTTGGAAATGGATTGGGTTGGGCCCTGTCTAACCAGACCCAATATATATTTTTGTTCTAGGTTGGATCCTCATAATCCCGCCTAGTTCTCATGAAGCCATTTTTTTATTTCAAATTGGATCAAGTTCGGCCCAATCCAACACGACCCATAATATTTTTTTTATTTTTTTATTTACGGCAGCTTTCACCTTTTTTTACACTGTTCCAAAATGATGACATTTTGGGCTAGAGGTTTGTCCTCAGCCTCCAGTTGAGTCATGACGAACCCGATTCGTGACATGTTTCGACATGTTTAGGGTGAAGACATTGAGTTTTAGGAGTTCTTGTTGCTTATAGATTTAAGTGCTAAGTTTCATGTCTATATTCATATGTAAGTTAAGGGACTTGTCTTTTAAACAAATAAGAGAAGGGGAAGCATTATAAGAACAACAATCTCATGGCCAAGCCGCATATGTATATACATAATAGTTATCATATATTCATATTTATATGAGATCATGCTTTAAATAAAATGATTTAAGAAAATAAAATTCACAAATATTCAACACAACTATGCATATATATACATATATATATATTCATGCTCTTATGACTTGAATAGCATGTACATTCATATCAACACATATTATAACATGCTTATTCATGTTCATAGTGGAAGAAAAATAAGAGAGCATATATACGTGGCATGACAATTAGAGATGTAACACCTTACTTTCAAACACCTTAAGGACCAATTAATAGAATTTAGAAATACTTATATGGTCATTGAATTACATTTGCAAGATCTAGAAATTTCAAGTTTATGGTTACTATTCATTTGATATTTCCAAATTAGCGACGAACTTCGAAAAATAATAACAAATTCAAGAAAAATCAAAATGAAGTGGTTCAAAAGGCAACACAAAGCTAACATAATATAGTTTAATGAAAAAATATCTTAGACCAAATGCTCATCCAATCAATAAAGTTTTTGTGTCAAAGATCACTATTCATTTTATCTAAAATCCTGATAAAGATAGATTTTGATCTCTAACTTTGAAAATTTGTTCTCTTTATACATATATCAGAATAAGGCATTCTTAGTACCAAAATGAAAAGACATGTTAAATATTCATTGGTAAAATAACATATATTTATTACTTCATTTACTATTTTTAATTACATCTTAAATGTCACTGTCTCATCACGAGTTACTGTTCATAGGTAGTTTTGCTCACAACCATACATATTACATACATTAACAAAATTATCCATTACATGTTCATATAAACAACCAACATGATCATCATTTATTCCTCTCCTCTTATGCTTGACGGTCATCATTTATTCCCAAAATGTATTGTTTGGGGCAAAAGTAAGGGTGAGATTTCTAGGGTAATCTTAGTTGTAAATAGAACTAAACAATGTATGCATTAAGTGTGCTTAGTATTTGTGCTTGCTTATGATTGTGTAACCATAATGTAATGTGCGTGCTTCTATTATTTATCATATAAAATATAATTGGTCAAAGTAATAATAGAAACAAAGATTTAATTATCTACACATATGCAACACAATTCAACAAAGCCATAACACAACTAAGCATAACATCAATCACATACAAGTTTAGAAAAATTTACTACCTTGATGCTTTACTTTCTTTTTCTCTCTTCCTTGTCACTTTCCTTTGCTATGTGGCTACCTTCTTTATCACACAAATCAAAGCCTAGATATCACATAATCATTCATTCATCATGATCCAATTCAACTTACATTCAAGAGCAATGAACTTACTTAATCAATTAAAGCCTAACTTTCCTTATTTGTAATTAATTGCTTGTCCTTTGAATTAATTTGTATTTTGCCTTTACCCTACACAATTTTGCCTTCTGAACCCATTTATGAGTTTATAATTATGAAATTCCAACTCCTGCATAAAATCTAGACAGAACTGAATAGCTCCCTTAGAAATTTTGAATACTTGTTTCTCTACTAAATCCCACACAATTTTTAATTTTAATGACATTGGAAGCATCAAAATCATAAAATTCTCATTACTGTCTAGTCATATGAACAGTAACAGAGAGAGTTACAAAATTTCACTTTTTAATTCTAATGACTCTAAAGCTCCAATCTCATTCAATCCTACACAAAATCATGATTTGGATTCAATAGAAGCATCATAACAATGAAAATCACATCCCTCCTATCCAGAAAGGTATTAGCTGAATGGCCTCCTTAATAGGCAAAGTAAAGAATAACAATTTGATTCCATAACCAATCATCCAATGTAGCTTATCTAAGTGTGAATTATATGATTCTAACTTAATTTTACTTTTTCCTTCTTTCTTATGGCATTTCGACTAGCAAGGTAGGTCAAGGGAAAATTCACTAAAACCTAGGTTTCAACCTTCTGTAATACATGCAACACCTTACTTTTATACTTCTTAGGGACTATTCAGTAATATTTAGAACCACTCAAACATCTATTGAAGTTCAATTACAAAATCTGGAATTTCACTCTTCTTGAGTATTGTTCATAATGTAATTCTAGATTAGGTGACAAATTTAAAAAAATTATAATTAATTATAGAAAAATCAAAACGAAGTTCTTCAAAAGGATACTCAAAGATAACATATTGAAATTTAAGATAAAAATAAGTTCCTTGCCAAATGCACTGCCAATCATAAAATTTAATCATCAAACATTATTGTTCATTTGGTCAAAAGTTCTTAAAATATATTCTCGTCCCTAACTTTGGAAAATGTGTTCTCTTTGTACAGACATTAAAATAAGGCGTTCTTGGGGTCTAAATGAAGCTTGACATGTTAATTAAGTTTTTGTAAAATTTTATACATTTATTTTATCATTTACTATTTTTATAAATAGCCACAATTGTACTGCTTTTAAGCATACATTGTACATTACAATCTTAATTATACTCATAACATATTCATAGCTCATCATACTATCCAATCCATAACTTCTCTTCATACTTCCTCATATTTTTTCATCATACATGAACCTATTAGGATTAGGATTACATGGAGTGGGTGAAATTTCTAGAAAAATCTCATTAGCAAACAGTACTAAATAAGGTATACACCATTGTAAATGCTTGTACTTTCTTGTGAGAGTGTTAAAATTCTGTAATGTGCATGCTTCCATGTAACATATGAAATACATTTGGCCAAAGTAATCATAGAAATAAAGCTTCAATCATATACACATATGCAACACAATTTGTGCTTTGAGTTTACCCTACACAATTTCACCTTTTGAGTACATTTATGATCCTATAATCATGAAATTCTAATAACTGTTCATGCGGGTGAACAATATCAGAGGAGACTTTGCAAATTACAACTTCCAATTCCAATGCTTTAAAGGTTTCAAACCTATCCAATCCTACTCAAAATTATCATATAAATTCAATGGAAGCATTATAACATTGAAATGAGAAAGGCCTAACAAAATGAGAAAATAGAAACTACACAATTAATTCAAGCAATAATCATCAATTTAAACTTGTCTAAGCTTTAATTTCTTCTTTTTCCAATATTTTATAGTTCTGGACAGCGGCACAACATAGGAAATATCTCACTTTTCTTCTATTAAAATACTAAGTTTAAGCCCTCAAATTAAAGGAAAATAAGCTATGATAGATTTCTTACCTTAATTCCTAGCTAGCTTGAATTTTGGTACCTTGAATCTCTCTTGTCTTGGCTTGATTTTTCACTTGGGAAGCACCTACCCAAGCTCTCCTTTGTGCTCACAGTTTGTGTAGAAAATGGGAGGGTATTTATAAGCATAAAGCTAGGTGAATGGATGGTTAAGATTCTTTGTGTACTATTTGATCCAAGGCCTCATATTCATTCTTGCATGAAGTTTTCCCTAAAAGCCAAAAGTTGACATCATCCATGACATCATCAAGTCCACCTAATTCCCATATGGCAAAATTCCAAGGGAAGAAACGTCAAGGAAAAATTTTAGTTCAATATAGTATCGGCTTAATTTAATTTCCCCAAAACCAGACTATTTTCCAAACCTAACTTTTATGATATTTCATAATATGTTTTCTAATCTTAAATCAAGTACCTGAATTCTTCCTATTAGAAATCGTGCCCTAGGGGCCAATCATTGTCTTATGAACATTATTCATTTATGAATTTATTAATTGTGTTATCATATTATTTGCATGTTTACTGTGATGACCATCATTGGATAATTCATGATCTTATCCTAAATGTCCCTGGTCGGTCATCTATGCGGGAGCAAAGATGAAATAAGACCAGTATGACTTTGAAGATGTATAGAGATATAAATAAAAGTTATAGGCACATGTAAGAGTACATGGTGTTGGATCGACCCGCTATGAGAGAACTGCATGGGTTACGTCATAAGCTTTTCTCATATACAAACCATGTCACTATGCCCTTTGACCTGAGATCATCATGGATTCCTACATGATAAACGCTCAGCTTTGACCTAGTCAAAAGTCACTTTTGACCGAGTGATCATAAAGACTATGTTCGGGCTTAGTGGTTTTTCATGCGGAAGAATGTGAATAGTCAAGATGGAATTTGTCCCTCACATTTGTAGAGAGATATTACTGGGCCCCTCGATGAGTGAGTTTGAGAAATGTATGGCCATACTATAATGGAAAGGTAGTTCCATTTCTATAGTCAGACTACTCAGGGATCGAGAAAGTAACGGTCAGGAATAGGAGGATGACATTATCCAAGCCTCATCTATGACCAAAATATCGCGTGACAGAAGGGACATGATATGGTTGTATAAAAGGTTACATCGTTTAACAATCCTCATATGATTTGGGTAGTCGTTATGTTTTGCTAGAGACCGCTTGCGACTTGTGGGCCAGTATAGCAAATGGCCCACTGCCAACTTCCTATGGGCCTACAGGGTCGCACACAAAATAGCTCAACACGAGCTATGATGTCCAGATTCATTGAATCTAAGACATGTCCAGATTCAATGAATGATCCAGGGTGGATGTATATATTTATTTATATTTATATTCGTATATGTATAAATTCGTATATATACATTATATATAAGAGATATATGAGATTTAATTTATAAAGATAAATTAAATCTCTATCACGTTTGAATTTGAAATTTAAATTGATATGATATACCAAATTTGATTTATGAGAATAAATCAAATATAGTTCAGTCTTATCTTTATTTTAAGTTAAATAAATAGGTGAATTAAATCTGTGGGACGGATTTAATATAAATATTATTTATTTAATTAGTTTCTTATCAAATTATATAAATGATATTGTATTAATTTTAGAATTAATATAAGATTAACTCCAAAAATCCAATTCGGTAGAGAAAAATGCATAGCATCCTATATATTTGATTTTAGGAGCTATGTTTTAAAAGATATAGAACACAGAAAGGCCAAAGGGGAATTTGCAAAAGGTTTGTAGATAAGAAACTGCCAAAATAGAGACGGAGAGGATGAATTCTTGAGAAAGCCCTAGAGGGACAGGAGACTCTAGCACGTCGTTTGTGGTTAGAATGCTGTTCGTGTGGATACTAGTCGAGGAAGCCGACTTGAGTCGTCGACTTCTTGCGATCAGAAAGGGAGCATGAGCCATGGAGAGAAGCTGTGAACGTCGTGACCAGAAGTTGTGGAAGTCGCTGAGGAACACTGAGGGTAATGCTTCTTCCTACTTGAGTTAAACACATACGGTAGATCTTGGCAAGGAATGGAAAAAATTTTAAGTTAATTTCCGCTACTTGTCTTCCAATTCCTTACACTTCCTACCATTGACATTCTTGAACTAGGTTTAAACTTAATTATTGATCCCTTGTAAAATTACCAAATCACCATGGTTATTCTTTATTTACTTTAATAACTCTAGGCATTATCATCTTTTCACATATCACCAGAGTATTCCCTGATCCTTGCCAACTATTCAGATAACCCTCATTGATCATTTCACCTTGTTCGAATGACTAAATTGCCTTTCATTCATCTCTTGCTCATTACAGCATGGTGGTATACACAATGGCATTTTCATAGTTTTATATTTTTCAAGGTCTTTATTAGGACTGTTCACATACCTATATGAAAATATCATTAGGCCTATGAGGTGTCATTTTGGGCCTTCTATATGGTCCCCTGCCTTCATAGGCTCTACTCCCAAGAAATTCTCCTAAAAATTATTTATCGGGTATTTTATTCTATTGTAAATTCTATTATAAATTATACGTAACTTCTTTTTGAGTTCTGTGAGTTTCATAAATTGTTATATTAATTATAAAAATTTACTGTCAAATTTTATCTGATTCTTAGGTCTATAAAATATTGTTGTCACATCCTAAAATTTGAGCTATAACTGGCACAGAATATAAATAAATTAATATTCTTTAAGCCTAAAACCTTAAGTAAAACATTTAAAGCAATAATCATAATATATATATTACATTTTAATCAAAAATGTAAGTCATCTATAGGAATTTCGGCAGGAACGTTTTTGTATAACTAACCTTTTGAAAATCCTATAACAGATTACAAATGTTTCAAATCACCTGCAGATGTTTTCAAAAAAACTATAATATTATCTATAGACTAGGTAGAGCATATAAACTTTCAACAAAATAATACAAATATTTCATAATTTATCATTACATCACAAATAAATATGCCCACAAATCAATACTTCGGATCTGTAATAAGGTTCTTCACTGCTCAGCTAGAGGAATAGGGTCAACAGCACTATCTGAAGCTAAAATAATCTACTCGTGAATAACGTCCCAAAAATATAATTTAAAATGCCAAAATAAACAATGTCAACATGTTTACATGCAAATAATAACACTTTGTAATTAAATGTAATATTCCAGTAAAACATTTTATTTCAGGAAATCCATTTGAAATAATCATTTTTCTGTAAGACTTCAACAGAACAAAAATAGGCATGGACACACAGTCCACGACGATAACTAACCAATCTGGCATGGCTCGAGGCCATTAAAATAGGCGTGGACACACATTCCATGAGGATAAGTAACAAAACATAGCACGAGGCCATGAAACAAGCATAAGTACGAGACCAAAGAGTAATAGGAATAGGTACAAGACCTATGAGGAACAGGCATGAGAATAAATCCCATGAATCACAGGCACGAGTACAAGACCAACAAATATCCATCAAGCTCAGGTTTACCCATAGTACACCAAGGATTAATAGTACTGTTGTTAGTAACCAGC